>JAUPFT010000019.1:5279663-6479663 GCA_036936625.1 Parnassius smintheus behrii
CACACACACACACACACACACACACACACACACACACACACACACACACACCACAACACACACACACACACACACACACACACACACACACACACACACACACACACACACACACACACACACACACACACACACACACACACACACACACACACACACACACACCACACACACACACACACACACACACACACACACACACACACACACACACACACACACACACACACACACACACACACACACACACACACACACACACACACACACACACACACACACACACACACACACACACACACACACACACCACACACACCACACACACACACACACACACACACACACACACACACACACACACACACACACACACACACACACACACACACACACACACACACACACACACACACACACACACACACACACACACACACACACACACACACACACACACACACACACACACACACACACACACACACACACACACACACACACACACACACACACACACACACACACACACACACACACACACACACACACACACACACACACACACACACACACACACACACACACACACACACACACACACACACACACACACACACACACACACACACACACACACACACACACACACACACACACACACACACACACACACACACACACACACACACACACACACACACACACACACACACACACACACACACACACACACACACACACACACACACACACACACACACACACACACACACACACACACACACACACACACACACACACACACACACACACACACACACACACACACACACACACACACACACACACACACACACACACACACACACACACACACACACACACACACACACACACACACACACACACACACACACACACACACACACACACACACACACACACACACACACACACACACACACACACACACACACACACACACACACACACACACACACACACACACACACACACACACACACACACACACACACACACACACACACACACACACACACACACACACACACACACACACACACACACACACACACACACACACACACACACACACACACACACACACACACACACACACACACACACACACACACACACACACACACACACACACACACACACACACACACACACACACACACACACACACACACACACACACACACACACACACACACACACACACACAACACACACACACACACACACACACACACACACACACACACACACACACACACACACACACACACACACACACACACACACACACACACACACACACACACACACACACACACACACACACACACACACACACACACACACACACACACACACACACACACACACACACACACACACACACACACACACACACACACACACACACACACACACACACACACACACACACACACACACACACACACACACACACACACACACACACACACACACACACACACACACACACACACACACACACACACACACACACACACACACACACACACACACACACACACACACACACACACACACACACACACACACACACACACACACACACACACACACACACATACGCACGCAAATGTCTACATTATGTGATGTAAATTTCATTTATGTTATTTATTGTTGTATAGTCCGACAGTTGTTGTGTAATATTCTTTTTATTTTTTTTTTTTTTGTTTCTGCTTATTGTCTCCTTCTTTTTTGTGAAACTTATTTTTGAAACAACAATAATATTTCTAAGTACTTTATAATTAATATTATTAATTTGTAATTTTATTGATTGTAATATTATTAATTGTAAACTATAACAAGCGATAGTACGTACATGTACATGTACAAGAAAGAACCTGTTATTGGCATTATGGATTATCTGAGAAGTTCTGTTAATATTTATAACGTGCTGTTGGTTCCATGACCAATAAAGAAAAAAAAACAGGAAAAAGTCAGCAGTATTTGTGGTAATAGATCACATTAGTGGAAAACTGCATTTGTCTATTACAAACATATTAAGTTAGATCCAGTAATGAATTATAATAGGTTTTTAGACGTTGTATCTTCATAGAAATTTGTCTGAATATGAATCCCTTACCTATTTTAGCCACACTTCCAGCATCACTATGTTCTGAGTAGAAGGGTATAAAGATACAGTATAGTTTCAGATAGTACGGCATTTCATCTAGTTTTCTGCGGTGACAACGTATTTTTAGCCTTTTTTCAAGTTGTTTGCAGATGTCCACAGAATGTCCATAAGAGAGCGATACGGAGAGGTCAATCGGCGGATTCAACTCGGCTGGGCAGCGTTGCGGAAATTACGACACATCTTCTTGTCAGGTATACCTCAAAACCTAAAAACTAAGTTGTACAACCAGTGCGCGTTGCCAGTGATGACCTATAGAACCAAGACGTGGTCCTTCACTGCTGGCCGTATGATGACGCTCAAAGTCGCTCAGTGAGCTATGGAGAGGGCTATGCTCGGGGTCGCATAGATAGTCGCTTTGCACGACATCCACGAGAGGAAAATGAAGTACCTTGATTCTTTTCCAATCATGTGTTATTGTAGATAACAATGACGTTAATTATTCCTTTTTGATTTTAGGTTTTTCTGCGTGACAATTTAGAAATGAGGATATCCGTGGTAGAACCAGAGTGACCGACGTAGCCCAATGGATTAGTAAGCTGAAATAGCAATGGGCCGGCCATATACCTCGAAGAACCGACAACCGTTGGGGAAAAAAGATCCCCCACTAAATGAAGTGACCTGGTAAGACGTGCAGTAATTCGATGGATGCAGATAGCTCAGGACCGTGCTTTGTGGCAGACCATGGGGGAGGCCTATGTTCAGCAGTGTACTTGTGAAGGACTGTAATGATGATGATGATGATAAACCTTTCAGATTATAGTAACCCCTTAATTACATAGGTTGTGAATTTAATTACATAGGTTGTGGATGTTGAGTGTCGCATCGTTGACATAAGTGAACAATATCTAAGGCGAGTCCATGATCAGGTCATATTTAACAACTCTAAAGTTAAATCAGAAATGAAATGATATAAGAATCGGCCATATATTTCAGGTATAATGTTTTAAAATAAAGCTATCAAACTTAGTAAAGTGAAAATTAAAGTTTTAATTAAGAAATATGTTAATTCTTTAGCAAAGCTTGTCAAATATTTTAAAGGTTGATATTCATAATATTAGGAATACTCATAACACAAGACTTAAGATAATGATTTCTTATATTTACGCGAACACTACACATGATTAAAACTACTAATCAATCAATCAATCATTTTTATTCAAAAATTTAATCAAGACTTAAGATCATAAAATTATTTCATTTTGTTTTGTTTGAAATTACTAAACTTTCATTATTCATGCTTTATCATTTTCAATTAAAATTAAATCTTTGTGAAAATCTGAAATGACAATAAACAGCGATTAATTGACACCTATATAATAAGGCATTAATAGATTTTTTTTGTTTTTTATAGAATAGGGTGACAAACGAGCACACAGTCCACCTGATGGTAAGTGGTTGCTGCGGCCCATAGACATCTACATCTATCTTCCATTACGAATCAAAATGCAGATGCGTTGTCACCCGTGAGGACTGAGATGGAATGCCTCATTTCCAGTAAAAAGGGTCTCCGGTTCTCTACACTCACCATACGAAATACAGCAGCATTAAGCTACTATTTCACGCTGGTATTCTGTGAGAGCGTGGTCCTTCCCCGGTCGAGCCGACCCATTCGTGCTACAACTATACTACTAATATAATTGCAGCATGGCTCTACCACGTAAAAAATTAATAGATACAAATATTTTACAGGGGCTCGGGCTTATCATCAGAGCTGATGACTCCACATTTGAAAGCTGTTAAATAGTTCTGCAGAAAAATATACCTACTAACTGGCATTGCCAAGAAAGGCACATTCCGAAGCCTGGGCATTGACGTGGTACTCCACCACAGTCTAGCGAAAGCTTAACAATTTCTATATTATGTTTATGCAAAACTTTACTATATCATGCAACATTAAAGTTGTTTTTTGTAAATATATTAACATTATATTTGAGTATATCCTCACACACATAATAACTATCGGAATGCTTATTTTACTACACATTAGCATAAGTTGCAAATTGCAAAACTCCAATGGAACAATCAAAGGATAACTCATCACATCTGTGAAGCAAACTAAGATGTTGACCATTACTCGGCAAAGGGAGAAGATTAATAAATACATACGACATATATATATATATATATATATATATATATATATATATATATATATATATATATATATATATATATATGTTCCGGCGAAGGCGGATGGGGAGCCATTTAAGCTGCTTGCGATAAACAGAGACGTGATCGAACTTCTTTAAGCCAAAAATGTATCGAATACATAAATTTTGCAAGCGCTCGAGTTTATTAATTTGCTCCTCGGTAGCATCCAAATAGCAGACATCAGCGTAATCTAAATTTGGCAATATAAGAGTCTGGACTATAGATATATTAGTAGACAAAGGTAGAAAACTTTGAAGGCGTTTTAGAGAATGAAAGGCGTGAAATATTTTTCTGCTTACATCCGTAACATGTGCGCCCGAAGTCAAATTGCAGTCGAAAATAACACCTAGGTTCTTGGCAGTATCTGAGTACGGAATAGTGGCACCATCGATTCGTAGAGTTTGGAGAGAGGAGAAATCAAGCGTGCCACGCTCATGTCTTTTACCTATTATCAAGGCTTGGGATTTAGTTGGGTTTAATGTGAGACCAAATGATCTCGACCAATTGCTTATCTTATTTAAGTCGTCATTCATAGCTTCAATCGCCATGTTGGTTTCGGATGCCACAAAATTACGATATAACTGCAAATCGTCAGCATAAAGGTGGTAATTAGCTGATATGACCTTGGTGATACAATTAATAAAAATGGCGAAAAGTAGAGGAGAGAGGACTCCACCTTGAGGTACACCCGCAGTTACATTATACCATTGGGAGTGTATTTCACCTGAACGAACACATTGTGACCGATCACGAAGGTAAGAGTAAAACCATTGAATAACAGATTTGGACACATTAATCGTCTTAAGGATACTTATAAGCATATCAAAATCAACAGAGTTGAATGCACTGCTGAAATCTAGTAAAACCAGAACTGTTAGGTTTCCATGGCCCATATTCCAACGGATATCGTCAGTAACTTTAAGAAGGGCAGTTGTAGTACTATGTCCGGGTCGGAAACCAGATTGATATGGACATAAGATATTATTTCTGTTGAGAAATGCTGAAAATTGCTTGTGGACAATGTGTTCAAGAACTTTAGAAAGAAATGGCAAGATTGAAATAGGACGAAAGTGAGAGAGAGATGAAGGATTGGATATTTTAGGGATAGGAATAATGTGCGCTAATTTCCATGACGATGGAAAACAACAGGAAGATAAAGAGAATATATATATATATATATATATATATATATATATATATATATATATATATATATATATATATATATATATATATATATATATATATATATATATATATATATATATATAAATGTGTGTAAGAACAGAAAGAAGAAAAGAGAGGATAGGTATTATCATATTGGAGCATATATCGTCATTTCCAGTGGCCATTTGATGATATAGCTAAAATTGATCGGTTGATATCGTCTTCAGTGACTACAGCAAAATCAAACGTATCACACTGCAGAACTGGGTGCTTATCCAATTCTAAAATTGACCCAGCTTTATCACGCGTAGAGATAGAGACAGGAAGGCAAGAAAAATGTGGGTTAAGAATATTTAAGTCTATATCTCCACTTAAAAGTGTTCGTGACTTACCAACACCAACAGTTTTAAGAAATCTCCATACTTTTGCGGGATCACTTTAAGTTAGAGAATTATAAAAGTAACGTCTTTTTGCAACTCTGCACAAACGGTTGCACTGATTGCGTAGGTTCTTATAATTTGTTAAATTACTCTCCAGCGGAAATCGCTTGTATCTTCTTTTAGCCTTGTCTCTACTTGCCATGAGCGCCTTTAAAGCCGAAGTTATCCAAGAGGCAGGATTATGTTTTATTTTAACACGTTTAACCGTTTATATATATATATATATATATATATATATATATATATATATATATATATATATATATATATATATATATATATATATATATATATATATATATATATATATATATATATATATATATATATATATCACAACAATTTGTAGATTCCGGCAAAGGCTGATGGGTAACCATTTGAGCTTTAAACGAAATTCGGAACGTAACCCATAGCAGCAAAAGTCTTTCTACTTATATCCTTCAATTAATAAGACCATGAAAAAGGAGCATCGAAGTGGACACCAAGGTTTTTACGGTGGTATTGTAGGGTATTACAACATAATTCAATACCGCCGAGGGAAAGTTATTCCAGTCATGTCTTGAAATCATGCCAGCACTGCCGACAGTAAAGGTCTGAGACTTACAAGGATTAACTATAAACCCATGGCCAAAGATGTTTTATAGGTACAGATACCGTGTACGCGCGCCTAAAATGCTTCCATTTAAAAGGCGCCAATATTGGCGTATTCGTTCGATCGCTCCGCCATTACGCCAGCGACGTTCACTGCGAACGTACATCACGCACCAGTGTTTTTGATTTCACAAAATGACTGTTTGTGCTGTGAAATCATGTAAAAATTACTCTTGGAAAAAAGATAAGGATAAGAACATCACTTTTAATAAGTAAATATACAATTTTCTGGTGTATTTCTTGATAAAATAATACGAAAGCTGAATGTCAATGCAAGTAATAATACTGCGCAATAATATTCGAGTGTTGCCTACCGTATGAAATGCTTTTCCCTATTTTAATGTCATTAATAGATGTAAAGCAACTGTTGACAACGGATATTTATCCAAAGCAGCCGATATGCAACCGTTGTGAACCGGTTGCTTAACCGGTTATTTTATCTAGTCATGAAATTGGATCGATATATGAATTTTAAAAAAAAATATTTGCTATCTCTTGGCCGAAGTTAACTTTTACGGTTACACTTAATCACACTTACTTTTGTACGCCATTTTACTTAAGATTAAAAAAAATTAATGTCTTCGTAAAAAGCGACAATATTTTGGGTTCTAAGGTACGAAAGTGTAGTACTCTATATATATATATATATATATATATATATATATATATATATATATATATATATATATATATATATATATATATATATATATATATATATATATATATATATATATATATATATATATATATATATATATATATATATATATATATTCAATAATAATAGATTAGTTCAATATATGTTAGATGCATAAATATCTACTGTGATTTTTTATTTATTTTTAACTGTTACATTAATTATATCTAGGTTTTATTACTTATTTCACTATTTTAGTGCGATTTTCGTACCTACATAAAACACATATAACCAACCATATCCCTTGTGTGTGTATATCCCCATTCACATACGTACACAAACGCACACGCCTCGCACACACATTTTACACTCAGGTATGTCAATATGAATGAAATATAAAATCTCCCAAATTTTTGGGCAATCGATTCGCACTATTATTACTGAAGTCACGCACACTAGTGCAGGCATGGTACGTAGGATATGCGCGTCACGTGATACTCACGCACACATGAATCAAAGACTGGCGTCACTGTGAACGGTGCGAAGTGTTAGCAACACGATATCTGTACCTATAAAACATCTTTGCCCATGGCATTTACTACGTTCGCTAATAGCCGCCAAGTCAGCACTGATAGTAGAAAAAGCGGTAGACAAGTCCTCAAGAGTTGACTGCGTATACACTTGAAGATCGTCTGGCATAGGGATAAGATAATTTTATCTCTTATCAATGGATATAATCGAGCGAACAAATAGTCTGATTAGGTAAGTGCAGCTTCGAACGAGAGGTCAAGCGACGGATTCGACTTGGCTGGGCAGCACTTGGGATTTTACGACACATCTTCGTCAGGTATACCTCAAAACCTGAAAACGAGGTTGTACAACCGGTGCGTGTTGCCAGTGATGACTTACGGATATGAGCCGTAGTCATTCAGTGCTGGTCATATGAGGACGCTCAGCTAGCTATGGAGAGGGCTATGCTCGAGGTTTCTCTGCGTGATAAACTTAGAAATGAGGATATCCGCAGTAGAATCGGAGTAACCGACATAGCCCAATGGGTGAAGTGAATAAGGGTGACAAACGAGTACACAGTCCACCTGATGATAAGTGGTTGCTGTGGCCCATAGACATCTACATCTTTCCTTGATTACAAATCTAAATGCAGATACGTTGTCACCCGTGACGACTAAGATGGAATGTCTCCTGTAAAAAGGGTCTTCGGTTCTCTAGACACACCATACGAAACACAGAAGCGTAAACCTGTTATTTCACGTTGGTATTCTGTGATAGCGTGGTTCTCCCCTACACTACAACTTTACTACTAATAAAGCTGCATCATGGATCTACCACGTAAAACCACATAATATGACCGTGGGACAAGGGCCTCTCCCGTTGAAAGTCAGATACATCATAAGCATGCTTTGCAGGTGTATTGATTGCTATACCATATATATACCTTGGTAGATAGGACTCGCGAAGTCAAGATGATTAGCGACACCTATCGGAAACCAAAAAATCTTCAAATAATTTAACGTCCGTTACAGCCGAGCCTAGCGAAGCTATGTTAAACACATAATTTTGTTTATTACGCAAATCTTAGCTACAATGGATTTCCGCAAAATATCGCCTAATTTGAAGTTATTAAAATGCGGTAAAATCCCTAAAACTAGTTTCAAACAATGTGTAGTTTTTGCGTAAGCGTAAGAAATAGAAGAAAGTAAAAAGAAATTATACGTGGTAGAGCCATGCTGCATTTATATTAGTAGTATAGTTGTAGCACGAATGGGTCGGCTCGACCGGGGAAGGACCACGCTCTCACAGAATTCCTGCGTGAAATAGTAGCTTAATGTTGCTGTATTTCGTATGGTGAGTGTAGAGAACCGGAGACCCTTTTTACTGGAAACGAGGCATTCCATCTTAGTCCTCACGGGTGACAACGCATCTGCATTTTGATTCGTAATCGAGGATAGATGTAGATGTCTATGGGCCACAGCAACCATTTACCATCAGGTGGACTGTGTGCTCGTTTGTCACCCTATCCTATAAAAAAAATCATTTTGCTCCATTCAACCCTTCTATCCATTACAGGCTATAAAAGTAAAAAGGAGGTATATATATATATATATATAGCAAATAAGAAAATGTAAAGGGATGTAAAATTTGTTTGGAAATCTCAAAGCTACTTACTTACTTACTTTTTACTTATTTTGCGTTAAATTTCATAGGTCTTCTTGACCACTTAACTTTAATTTTACCGTGTTTTATAAATTAAAACATTTTGACTTAATGAATAAAGTATTACGAGTTCAAGTTAGGCTTTATACTGAATTCTGAAAGTGTTGTAAAGCAATTTAGTTTTTACTGGGTAATAGTACACTTTTTGACCTAGGAGTCCGTCTGGGTGGGTACCACATGCTCATCTTTTCTGCCGACAAATGGCAATGCTTGCACTTCGTGTTGCTTACGCCACATCGTTGTGTAAAAGTGTTACTTTTTATTTTTAAAATTTTATTAATTTTCTTTCTTAATTTTCTCCAATATAATGTCTTCAGCGGAAGTAACACTAGGGATTGACACTGGTAAAATGCAAGCAAAGTAATTAAAGTTATTACGTTGATCAATAAAAGGTCATGTAACCAAGTTTAAAGATTATGTTCAGTTATTGAATAAATCCGTGTAGTGGCGGTTAAGAATATCCACTACCCCACATCTTCCCGTGGGTGTCGTAAAAGGTGACAGAGGGAAACAGGCAGGAGATGGGCAGCAGCATCTTCCTCATAACAACAACTGCACGACAAAAAAAACTGCGGTTGCCAACCAGCTCGCCAAGCGTGGCAACTATGGCAATATACCCCCCATGAACAATTACACAAATAGGCGGCCCCCAGTCCCCGGCGGCCCCGCTATTCCTGGCTACGGTGGCGACCATGGTAACGGCGGGGCAGGGGGTGCTAAGAATCTCCGGTGGAGGTTCGGTTGCCACCTACGACGACTCGACCTGGCAACATTTAACGCACGCACACTGAGGACTGACGAGAAGATCCTGGAGCTGGAAGAAGAGATAGACAAGTTGCGCTGGAGTATTATAGGATTATCCGAGGTCCGAAGAGAGGGGGAGGACACGGTGATTCTCGAATCCGGCAACTTGTTCTATCACCGGGAGGGCGACCATCTGTCCCAAGGAGGTGTCGGATTTATCGTCCACAAGTCTCTCGTCAACAACGTTGTAAAGTTTGGGAGTATGTCGACGAGGGTCGCGTACCCGATACTCAGAATCACCAAACGGTATTCGCTGAAGGTCATACAGGTTTACGCACCAACGTCGGCACATCCCGATGAGGAGGTGGAGGAAATATATGAGGATATTTCCAAAGCCATGCATTCCTCCAAAACCCATTACACGGTGTTGATGGGAGACTTCAACGCAAAACTAGGCACAAGAGAAAACGGTGAGCTGAAGTTAGGGAAATTTGGAGTAGGGCAACGGAACCGAAGGGGCCAACGGCCGGCCGAATTTATGGAGAAAGAGGGACCCTTTATGATGAACTCTTTCTTCTAGAAGCGGCCCCATAGGAAGTGGACCTGGTCGAGCCCCGACGGTTCGACAAAAAATGAGATTGACTTCATTATGACGACCAGACGCCAACTGTTCAGTGATGTCTGAGTGATCGAAAGGGTGAAAACTGGCAGCGATCACCGAATGGTTAGAGGCACACTGAACCTAAACGTTAAGTTGGAGAGATCTCGTCTAATGAAGTCAACGCTCCGTCCCCCTCGTGCTCTAATACAGAATCCCGAAAACTTTCAGCTCGAGTTACACAACCGCTTTCAGTGACTACAAGATTGCAATGCAGTGGACGATATGAATGACAAGCTCGTGGAAACTATCCATGCGGTCGGAGCTAAGTTCTGCAAGACCCGCCGCAGAAGAACACAAAAACTCTCCGATCACACTCTTAATCTTATGGCTGTTAGACGAGAGATGAGGCTGCAATCGTCAACAGATTTGACAGCATACGGGCAACTGAACAGACAGATCTCCACATGCATGCGGCGAGACTTACGCAACTTTAATACTGCTCGTATTAAAGAAACGATCGAGCGGAACCAGGGCTCCAAAATCTTTGCCAGAGATCTGTCTGCCCGTAAGAGCCAACTGTCAAAACTGAAGACTGAGTGTGGCAGCATCGTATCCGGGACACCTGAGATTTTGAGTGAGATTGAGAGGTTCTATGGGCAGCTGTACACATTTTTTTTTATATAGGATAGGGTGACAAACGAGCACACAGTCCACCTGATGGTAAGTGGTTGCTGTGGCCCATATACATCTACATCTATCCTCGATTACGAATCAAAATGCAGATGCGTTGTCACCCGTGAGGTCTAAGATGGAATGCCTCGTTTCCAGTAAAAAGGGTCTCCGGTTCTCTACACTCACCATACGAAATACAGCAGCATTAAGCTACTATTTCACGCTGGTATTCTGTGAGAGCGTGGTCCTTCCTCGGTCGAGCCGACCCATTCGTGCTACAACTATACTACTAATATAACTGCAGCATGGCTCTACCACGTATAAAAACACATCATCGTTGGAGCCACACGCAAGTGTGAGTAACGATCCAAGAGCAAGTCTTATCCGACACTATTCCGATGATATCCCGGACGTCAGTCTGAGCGAGATTAGAATGGCTCTCCAGCACCATAAAAACGGTGGGGCCCCAGGCAAGGATGGAATTACAGCGGAGCTTCTGAAAGCGGGTGGAACACCGGTACTTGAAGTCCTTCAGAGGCTCTTCAATTCCGTCCTCCATGGTGGCACTACTCCAGAGGCGTGGAGCAGAAGTGCGGTGGTCTTGTTCTTTAAGAAAGGCGACAACGCTCTCTTGAAGAACTACAGACCGATTTCCCTTCTGAGCCGCGTCTACGTGCTGTTTTCGAGAGTCATTACGAATCGTCTCGCACGCAGACTCGACGACTTCCAGCCTCCCGAACAAGCCGGTTTCCGAAAAGGCTTCAGTACCATAGACCACATACATACCCTGCGACAGATTGTGCAGAAGACTGAAGAGTACAATTTGCCACTTTGCCTGGTGTATGTGGACTATGAGAAAGCCTTTGATTCCGTCGAAATTTGGGCGGTGCTGCAGTCCCTTCAGCGGTGCCAAGTTGACTGTCGGTATATGGAAGTGCTGAAGTGTTTGTACAGTAGCGCTACGATAGCTATCCGAGTACAGAACCAGAGCTCGAAACCTATCCAACTGCAGAGAGGTGTAAGACAGGGTGACGTTATATCCCCGAAACTCTTCACCGCTGCTTTGGAAGACGTTTTCAAGCTACTGGACTGGAAAGGATATGGTATTAATATCAATGGCGAGTACATCACTCAACTTCAATTTGCCGACGATATAGTCCTTATTACAGAATCGCTGGAGGACTTAAGCACTATGCTCAATGACCTCAATAGTGCTTCCCAACGGATAGGTCTTAAGATGAACATGGACAAAACAAAGATCACGTTTAATGTCCATGTCACACCTATGCCGGTAGTTGTTGGGAGCACTATGCTCGAAGTTGTTGACGAGTACGTTTACCTCGGACAAATAGTCCGACTAGGTAAGTCCAACTTCGACCGAGAGGTCAATCGACGGATTCAACTCGGCTGGGCAGCGTTCGGGAAATTACGACATATCTTCTCGTCAGGTATACCTCAATCTCTAAAAACTAGATTGTACAACCAGTGCGTGTTGCCAGTGATGACTTACGGATCTGAGACGTGGTCCTTCACTGCTGGCCGTATGAGGACGCTCAAGGTCGCTCAGCGAGCTATGGAGAGGGCTATGCTTGGAGTTTCTCTGCGTGATAGACTCAGAAATGAGGATATCCGCAGTAAAACCAGAGTGACCGGCATAGCCCAACGGATTAGTAAGCTAAAGTGGCAATGGGCCGGCCATATAGCTCGAAGAACCGATAACCGATGGGGAAGAAAGGTTCTCGAGTGGCAGCCTGGTACCGGTACGCGTAGTGTAGGGTGACCCCCCACTAGATGAAGTGACGACCTGGTAAGATATGCAGGAAGTCGATGGATGCAGGTGGCTCAGGACCGTGCTTTGTGGCATTAATTGGGGGAGGCCTATGTTCAGCAGTGGACTTGTGAAGGGCTGTAATGATGATGATGATGATGATTGAATAAATCATAAGTAGAAAATATTTTTCAAGTTCAAATGAAGAAATTATCGTTGCGTTTGACTAAAATAGAAAATTTATTTTATTATTGATTAAAACTACCTTTAAGGATTTTTTCGCGTCTTACTTATTTTATTTTTATTTTTAATACCCGAAGTTTCGGGTGCATTCCAGCACCCATGGCTACGGGGGACTGAGATGACTGACGTCCCGATGTCAAAGTTAACCCGGAGTACCTTCAGCTTTATTAATTATTGTCTTTGGTCCGATCTACGCAGAATGAACTAACTGTGGTTTGAAGTCTTGCAGTGGTATGCTTGGGTTTAGTTTTAATTTTATTATTTATAGGATCCCAAGCAGGTGGTAACACCAAGCCCCCTTCTCTATTGAAATTAGGATGTTTTTTAATTTCAATTGCCTCACGTATCATCCTTGGTAGGAATCGGTGTTCTTTCGCGAGGATTTGTGGTCTATCAAATCTGATGTAATGCTTGGGGCCATCTAGGATATGATCGCAAACTGCAGACTTCCCGGAACGTTGCTGCTTCACGTCAGCTACGTGTCTTTTACGCGGGTTCTAATTGATCTCTTTGTTTGCTCTATATATGAGAGACCACAATCACAATCAAGCTTGTACACTCCTGCATCTTTAAGAGGAATATGAAACTTGACGGATGGTAAGAACTGACTAATCTTCTTCGGCGGCTTGTAGAATGTTCTAATAGAAGCTCGCGTCAAGATGTAGCCAATCTTGTCTGTGACACCTCTGACATATGGTAGTACAGCAGGCACACGCTCGACTGTGGCCGCCTTCACTCGGTCACTGTGACGGAGGCGTGGGACTCGAAGCTTGTTGTCGTGCAGAACCTGCTTGATGTGCTGAAGCTCGGTGGCCAGGTGTTTGCTGTCACAGATCCCTCGTAATCTCTGTAACAAAGATTTGCCCACGATAGCTAACTGTGAAGGATGGTGGTGAGATTCACCATTTTAGTATCGGTTTGTATGGGTCTTTTTTCTATACACAGTATGACCTATGATGTTGTTAGGATTTCGGATGACTAACACATCTAGGAAAGCTAAGGAATATTTGCCTCTAACTCCATAGTAAATTGAATTTTAGAGTTTATGGAATTAAGATGTTCTAAAAATGCTGTTTCTTTGTCTGATGGTAAAATTGTGAAAGTATCGTCTACGTACCGTTTGTAGAACCTTGGGGTGACAGGTGCAGTAGGGAGGGCTTTCTCCTCAAAGTCTTCCATGAATATATCGGCGACAGTGGGAGAAACAGGTGAGCCAATCGCAACACCATCTACTTGCTTGTAGAACTCTTCCTTCCACAATAGATAGCCAGATGTAAGGCAATGACTTAGTAGTTCTGCATATTCTGGTGGCATGTTATTTTCATCTAGTTTCCTAGTTTTAATTGAGATGCAGTTTTCAACAGGTAGGCATTTAAATAGAGACTGAACATCAAAACTGACCATGGTTTCATTGTCAGCAAGACGTAGGTCTTTTATCTCACTGACAAAATGGTATGAATCCTTAGTATGTGCTCTTGTGTGTCCTCTGAGTGGTGATAATATTTTGGCTAAGTATTGCGCCAATCTGTAAGTTGGCGAATCGATTTGACTCACTATTGGACGTAATGGAGCGTTAGGTTTGTGTATTTTTGGTAACCCATACAACTTGGAAGGTTTTGCACACGAAGGTATCATCGAATTGACGTCTAGATTCAATTTCTCGGAGTATTTCTTAATTAGATCGCTAGTTGTTTTAAGCGTATTAGTTGTAGGGTCTGTTTTGACCTTACGGTATGTACTTTCATCCGACAAAAATTGTTGTATTTTAAAATTGTAATCCGATGTATCCATTACAACCGTAGCATTTCCTTTATCTTATGTAACAGGACAAATGGAGAATCGTAAGCTCTCCGCGCAGATATTATCATTATTCACACTATCATATCCTATAATTAATAAAATTAATACTAAACCCAAGCATACCACTGCAAGACTTTAAAGCACAGTTAGTTCATTATGCGTAGATCGGACCAAAGACAATAATTAAAAAAGCTGAAGGTACTCCGGGTTAACTTTGACATCGGGACGTCAGTCACCTCAGTCCCCCGTGACCATTGGTGCTAGAAAGCACCCGAAACGTCGGGTATTAAAAATAAAAATAAAATAAATAAAACGGGAAAAAATCCGTAAAGGTAGTTTTAATCAATGTACAGTGTTCGCGTAAATATAAGAAATCATTATTTTATGATTTTGATACTGTTGAAACTAAATTGGATCTTTTCTCTGACAAATGTATATTCATATGTGTATTGCTTTACAACAAAATATATAAAATATTATAAAAGTTTAATTAATAAAATACTATTTAAAATAAACAAAATATCTAAGACTGCAAAAGCCTGACATAATACGGCTATTTGCATTTATATCAACAAAATATATAAAATATTATATAAAACAATAAAATGTTTATTGCTTAACGAAATACACAAAATATATTATTTCACACGTGTATTGCTTAATGAAATACACAAAACACATTCAACGCGGTCATAATTGAGTCAAGTGAAGCCACTGAATTACGTGCGCTATTTGATGCATCAGTTAAACTACATCAAAAAGTCATAAAATGATAAACACACTGTAGGGTCGGTATTTTAAGATAAGCTATATTCTCGTCCGTTTTCGTGAACAGACGAAACCTTAAATATTAACCTTTTGTTGAGTTCTAAAACACGGGTCGCACCCTTAAAGTCAGTTACGATACCGAGGTTAGAGTTGTGTGCGGCTTTTTTTGGTGCACACATTACATCCAAAGTGAATGTATCAATTCGTTACAGCCTATTTACGTCCCACTGCTGGGCACAGGCCTCCCCTCATTTCTGAGAGGGTTTAGGGCAAGGAAGTGTTCGCCGCGCTGCCCCAATGCTTATCGGCCGGCCGCTGGTGTGATTGCCGTCACCACTAAACATAAGCTCAAAGACAATACGCAGCATCTGGTGGAGCAGATGAAAGGAATGGAGAGGGGGGAGGGTTTGTCCTCTTGCAGTAGAAATTGATGATAACGAAGTTGCTAAAAGGACTGCAAGAGGCAGTGCCAATGCTGAAGACGAAGCTACTGTAGATGAAGACGATTCTTATAAAAAAACTAGCTTCTGCCCGCGACTTCGTACGCGGATCCTGTTGCTTATGCCAGCGACAACGGGGTCGTTAAAATCAAATTCAAAGAGCCCGGGGACGGGAAAACAACGTGATGCGCCAAACAATTCGAGACGTTCCAGATCTTTCAGTTTTGTAAGTCAACAGGAAATGCCCAACAGACTAAACAACTTTTGCTAAGACGTCATTCCTATATATGTTATAATGTCGCTGGGCTTTGGATTTCCACAACAGGTGTTCCAGATCTTCAAATTTATTCTTATACCAGAAAATACTCTTCACGTGGAATATTTTTTGCTATGGCACCATTTTTATATCTCTTATACTTTAGCTGGTCTGTTGCGGTTCTGCATCAGGTGTTCCATTTTCCAAAACAAATTATAGCCTATATGTTACCTAGACTTAACACCTATACAACAAAAAACTTTTCATCCCGTATATTTCACCGATCCGGTGCTGAACGCGCTACAAAAAAATACTTTATAAACTATAGCTGTACACGTGGCTTTGCCCACGTATCGCATAACTGTTTTTTATTCTATTTTTATTTTAATAATAGTTAGTGATAGTTTGTAGATTTACAGAAACACTCAAAAGACGCATCCCATACTTATACTAAAGCTTAGATACCTACCTCAAAAACTATTTAGCTTAGTAAACTCAAATTTGAAAGTTATGTAGTTAATTTACTGGTAAAAGACGTCAGGTTAATAAGGAAATTTTGGTTACGTCGAATAACAGAAGTGTTGTAATTTACTGTAACACTTCTGTGTAAATAACGTTCGTTGTTTTTCCCTCGGTCTCATTCAATATATACAGCGAGTCAGGACTGGTGACGCGGGAGCAAGCCACGTACATTTGTCCGTGTGAAAAGCAGCTCGTCCTGAGGTCGACACCCGCAGCCTTCAGTGTCTGCCCCTTTTTTTTTTTTTGCGGATGGAAAATCATCTAATGACGCCTTTCGCTTTGGGTGGAGCGTAAGGGAGTGTCAGACTCTTACTGACTAAAAACCATCCGTGTTCCTTCAGTGCCCTTACGTTCCGGAGCCGCGGTATCTCTTTCGAACAGCCAGCAGCCCCGGCAGGCGTCGGCCCTTGCGGGCCCCTTCACGCTGCTGACAGCTCTTTGAGGCGCGCGTGGAACAAAACGCGCCGTCGACACGGCCTGTCGTCGTTAGACGGAAGGACGGCGAGCTACCCATTGCTCGCCGTCCACAGGCCCGCGCCTACGGTGGCCGGGGTCCACGACGTAGCCCCCGACGCCCAGGGCGTCTCCCGCGACGGCCGGAGAGGAAAGCTGCTGCTCTCTCCTTCTCCCGCTCCGCCACCTCCTTCGCTAGCATCACTGCTTCGCAGAAGGTGGTGACGGCGTCCCATTCCGTCTCGCTCCGGACCATGGCTTCGACCAGGGCCGGACGCGAGAGGTCGCCGCCGCCTATCGCCGCTACGAGGACACGTCGGTGCTCCGCCCAAGCAGGGCACACCTCCACGGTGTGTTCCACCGTGTCCTCCGGTCCATCCTCGCAGTGGGAGCACCCGGGCGTTTCCTCCCGCCCGATTCGGTGCAGGAACCTCCCGAACACACCGTGTCTGGTGAGGACCTGTGTCAGGCGGAAGGTGAGGATGCCGTGGCGTCTCTCAAGCCACTCCTCAAAGAGGGGTCTTATCGCCGCTATAGTGGCGTGCCCAGCACGGGGTTGCGACAGTCGCTCTCTCCATGTCGCCATGAGATCGTGCCGGAAGTCTGTCCGCTGCGCGACAACTTGCCGCGGCAGCGGGGTTTCCCCCCGGCATAGTGCCTCCGCGCGCCATTCGTGCAGGCGCGCGAGGACTATCGCCTCCAGATCCCATGGAGGCAATCCAGCAAGGAGGCTCGCCGCCTCGCGGGAGATCGTGCGGTAGCCGCGAACCATTTTAACGGCAACCACCCTTTGGGGCGCGTTCAGGTGGTGGACGGCAAGCCGCGCTAAACCACGCGCCCACACCGGGGCCCCGTAAAGGGCCATGGACCGCACGATCCCCGCGTAGAGCCTCCGGCAGGAGGCGTTTAGCCCCCCCAGGTTCGGCAGGAGCCGCCTGAAGGCAGCCCCGGTCCGTTCCAGTTTGGGAGCCAAACATCGGAAGTGCTCAACGAAGTTCCATCGGCCGTCGAGGACGAGTCCTAGGTACTTCAGCGTCGACTCGACGCCGATGGATACCCCTCCTACCATCACTGAGGATCCCGGTGGTGGCCTGTTCCGAGGACCATGGAAGTGCATGGCCTCGGACTTGTGCAGAGCCACCTCGAGACCCAGTTGCCGAATCCTCTCAACGACTATCGCAACCCCGCGTGTCATAGTTTCCGCTGCCGCCTCGTACGACCCCCCTTGTGCCAGTACCAGCGTGTCGTCAGCGTAGCAAACTACGCTGACGCCGGTAGTGAGGTCGGCGCGCAGCACCCAGTCGTAACCGATGTTTCACAGAGGTGGCCCCAGAACCGAACCATGTGGGACACCGCACGACATCTCTCGCCGGTTCCACTCACCGTTGCGACCGGGGTAAATGACGGCCCTGTCCATCAGATAGTCCCCGACTATACGACGGAGATAGGTTGGCACCCGGTGATACCGGAGTGCCTCCCTAATGCAGCTCCAGGGCATGGAGTTGAAGGCGTTGGCGATGTCGAGAGACACCGCCAAGACAACCCCCCCTCTGGCCACTGCATCCCCCGTCGTGAGGGCTCTCACGCGCATGATGGCGTCCACCGTAGAGCGCCTCTTGCGGAAACCAAACTGGTGTTCCGCAAGATCGGTAGGATGGTGGAAGACTGGGCTCTGGAGATAGGCCTGGTCGTCCTAAATCGGGGTTCTGTCCCCACGTGTGTGCGGATGCGAGGCGAGTCGGTGGGCCAGTGTCTGCCCCTGCGAATTATTTATTGTCATGGCGAAGCACATGCTCACAGGAAACTGCACGCGCTTGAATTGAAAGGGGTAATTGTGGGGAATCAGTGGTATACGTGGTATAAACACTGTTTTGCCGACACCACAACCCGTTAAAATTTCCGCCTCAATGATATTTCTCTGCAGCGAGACGACTTTGAGCCGGGTCCCATTGCACAGTTTTGGCGGAGTGAGATTCCGAAGAAGCATAATTGGGACACCGACCTTTAGCTTAATGGTGTGCGCTGGCAGTCCACTTGCACTGAGGGAATTGAGAAATTCTACGAGGTAATGTGTAGCGTCATCTAGGTCGACCACAGTGTTTATTGAAGTGAAGATCACTTCATTTCCCTCAATTTCGGCGAGAATGTATTCATTGATCGTAGAAGCTTGGTCGTTTTTGGGTGTTAAAATGGCTCGTTCACACACCCAAGAATTATCTTGGTTCGGTATCGTATTGATGTCCCCGTACACCAGGCGAATCAAATCTTCTAAGGTGGACACCACTCTCCCGAGTATCTCAGGTAGAACCACCTGGCCACTGTCTACTGGTAACGCTCCCTCACCCAATTTTAAGAGAACATCAGAAAATTCTTGGGCGTGTACATTCCCGCCAAGCTGTGCTCCCATATTCATCGTTAAGCGCAACCTATGAATATGTGGCCATAGGAAAGAGCATTTAAACGAAGCATTCACCTCATCAGCCCTAGTTCCTCGCGTCACCACAGGCAGCGTTTGTCGGAAATCGCCGCTAAACAGAACTGTAACGCCACCCATCATTTGCTGGTTCCTGCGGATGTCCTGCAAAGTCCTGTTTACCGCCTTCACTGCTTTTCTGTTCGCCATAGTGCTTTCATCCCACACGATTAAAGAGCAATCTTTAAGCACGTGCCCTTTGTTACTGTTGCGTAACACTCCACAAACAGGTGTTTCATTACTCTCTAAATCTATGGGAATCTTAAACATTGCGTGCGCTATTTTGCCACCAGGAAGCAGTGTTGCGGCGATTCCTGACGATGCTTCTGCAATGGCAATCTTGCCTTGCTTCCTGAACTCTGCGAGAATGCCAGCGGTGACAAATGTTTTCCCTGTTCCACCAGGAGCATCCAAGAAAAACATTTTACCTTAGCTGAGCCCAACACTTTCAAGGATGGTGTCGAAAATTTGCTTTTGCTCTGAGGTACTGAGGTACTTACAGACATGGTCATTGACGACGGTACTCATAGCTCTTGGATCATAATTTATTTCAGAGTTGTACTCTCTGTTTCCACGCTCTTGTACATCCAGATGTTGTGGAGAAGGTAGCTCATAATCCACCAGAGAACTGCCGCCGATCGAAATGACCATGTCTTGAAGCGAACTAAGGCAACTGTTTAGAACGTGCTCATCAGTTGCCTCAGCATTATCTCCAGTAGTGCATCTCGGAGCTCTTAGGAAATCTTCGGACAGAAGATGCCGATATTTCTCCCACAACAGAAGCGGATTTGCAATACCGCAGAACACCAACATGACGGCAAACAGATGTCGCAAACGACTGGGACTGTCACTAATGTTGGCCTCCTCAAGTGCGTTGTCCCAGTGCTGATCACCGTCGAGAAGGTGGCGTGCTACGCAAGCAGCGCGGTATGTGGAATACTGAATGTCATCGACTGTCCTTAGAAACGCAAATGATGTTGGGCCCCGCACTGTGTGCAGTAACATTCGCAAATAATAGCACTCGCCATTATTTGGGTGCACAGTGTAAACCCGTCCCAATGCGGTGTCTTTAAAAATTCCCGGAAACCCGTCCACGGCGTGTCCGCGTCTATGTCGATTAAATTCACCTCCTTGCTTATCGTACGTGTAGTACGACAGCACCTCATCATAGGTGAGTGATCTAGCAAAGTTGTCCCCTTCACATAGTCTGAAAAAGGCCAACAGAGTGGTTTGGCGCGGATTTTCCAATCTCGCTGCGCTGTCAAAATAAATGCGCTGGCCATTCTCTAAATGGACATCTAAATGCATGACTGTTGGATGCCTGTCGTGTATGGAGAAGGCCAGTATCCGCCAAACAGCCTCAGAAGTGCTGATGTAGCGACCAGACAGGTACTTGGTCACTTCATCCCTGTCAGTACTCTGTAAAGCGAACGTTGCCTGGTCACTATCTTTGTTGACGTATTTACAGATGTATTTAATCGACTGTACGCTTGTGCACGACTCGACGTTAATGTGGGTACTGAACGTCCTGGAAAGTACAGGTGAGTATGGAACTATCCACCTGTTGTCGATCTCGACTGCCTGGCCACGCATAGTTAACTCGGCATGACTGCCACCCTCAGCAGGAGATCGACGCCGGTATGAAGGGTATCCATCCTCACTCGTAAGTGTTTCGCTGCTAAATCGCTTCGGGAACCTTTTTGAGCACCGTCCGTCCCTCATGCAAGGAGAATTGCGATTTAGGGCTCCGCAAGGACCATGCACCATGTGACCCTTTACAATTTGATACAGAACGGGGTCAACGTTGGGATCTGGTAGCTCAGCACTTATGACATCATCGATCTCGTTGGGCCTGATTTTATCTTTCAACCACAAAAGCAAATGCGCATGGGGCAAGCCGCGTTTTTGCCACTCTACCGAATATATGTGGCATCTGGTAGCACCAAATAGTTTTTCTTTTGTGAGAAGATCCATCAGGCACTTTAATTTTAAATGAAACACCCGAGAAATCAAGTCGTGCCTGTCATGTGGCACCTGCCCTGCTAAGAGCTCGCTGGTTATTTCGGGCCACTTAGGGTTGGTAGTGATGGTGATGAAGAGATCCGGTCGACCGTACTTGCGCACGTAACAGAATGCGTCCTGTGTCCGCTCGTGCATGTACCGCGGACCTCCCGTAAAGGTGGAAGGGAGTATCACCATCCGTCCAATATTTTCCGCGTTAGAGTCCTCTCGCATGGCGTCCCTTAGGTGCATGTAGTTTTCCGCCCTTAGTTTCCGTTGATTCGTTCTAATGAACACCAACCACTCCGTTTCAAATTTGGCATACTCATCTACCAGAAATTGACTAAAGAGTGCACGGTAATAATGGAGATGAGAGTTGTCGTTGGAATGGAGCTGAATCATGTTACTGTAAAACTCGAGGGCGGAAGTCTTTTTGTTATAATTTGGGGCACCTGTCTGCGGGTCTACATTGTATACGGCAAAGTGATAGCCATCCTCTCTGCGACAAAACTTTAGGGGATACTGTAGGGTATCATAAGCGCGATGTGTCTCACTGATACGCTGTAGGCGATCATCACGTGTGCGTAAAACAATGTCTCTTTTGTCGCAATCCTGGTCAACCAAGAGGATGGCTACCTCGTTTAACGTTGGTGCGTTATATCGTCCTGGATGGACTGCGGTCGGTCTTTTGTCTGCGCTAATAACGAATTTAAAATTATCGCGCTCGTGTTCAGGCACCGATTCCAGAGCGGTTTTGAAATTTGTAACGTATGGGTTGACACTATGCAGAGTGTTTTATAATTCCCTTATAAGGCTCAAGTCTAAATTAGGTATGTGTCGGCATCGGACATTAGCCTGTTCAGCAAAATCTGCAATGAAATATATTTGCAAAAATTTCGGCATTTCGGTGGGAAGCAGGGAACTTATCCGATGGTAGATTTGCCCCTGAATTTTAAAAGTCGGCATGAATCCAGATTCAGTGACTTGATGAGCTCCAAATGAAGTCATCTGGAAAGCACTGTTGTAGGCTCGAATATTGCTTAAGAAATGGCTGGACTTGGGATGCTCGCTATTCAAAAGAACTCGTAAGATCTCCGGTAGCTCTTGAATAGAGTTTTTTCGTACCTTTCCAGACGCACAACACATTCCATTAGTCTCTCCCTTCCACTTACGCGCGTGACAATTTGCACAAACCTCAGACATGGTGCTAATGTCTCCGTGTTCGATGTAATTAATAAATTGATTAAAGGAAAACGCGCTCCTTTCTTTATTGAACCACGGTTGCTCTTCAAGATCATAAACCATAGACTCAATATCAGATGAGGATGAATTGCAAAGATTGCGACGTATACGGTCTAGATCAATTTGGGCCACACGCTGTTCGACTGACTGACTTGCCCGAATTTGCTGAATCCGCTCACGTTCTTGCGTGGAATGAACAGACACTTCAACACGCCTGTCGTGATATCTTTGCCGAGCAAGTGCGTTGCGTTGCTCGCGCTGCTCGTCTGTCTCCAAAGACCGAGCTAAAGCATGCTGTGAGCGGTCTGCACTAAGTCGCGTCTCACGTTCTTCAGGATTCTCAAGTGATCGAGATGTGGCAGTGCGAATACGTTGGGAGCTTAAACGCGAGTCTCTCTGCGTGTAAGTCTCCGAAGCGCGAGAAACTGCGTGGCGCTCGCGATCGCTTGCTTGGCGTGTATCGTGCTCCTGACTATTCTCGAGCGACCGAGCAGTCTCAGTGCGGAAAAGCTGAAGACTTAATCTCTGCTCTCTCTCTGTTTCCGGTTCGGAAGCGCGAGATAAAGAATGACGCTCTCGGTCACGCGCAAGTCGTATCTCACGCTCCTGACTGCTCTCAAGTGATCGAGCAGTCTTAGAGCGGATATTCTGGAGACTCAACCTCTGATCCCTCTGTGTAACCGTTTCGGATGCGCGAGACAAAGAATGACGATCCCGGTCGATAGCTAAACGCATTTCTCGTTGTTCCACACTTTCCTGAGATATTTAAATAGTTGTGATTTTTACGCTGCCGACATTCGCCTGGTATGTTTTCTTTCGTTATCAAAATACAATAAAATCTTTTTCTAATGAAGTAAAGCCTGATTTTTGTTTAGACCACAAGGTAGAAAATTTTGTATAGCATTATAAAATATGCTAAACTTCTTCCTATAAAAGTAGTCTCTAAATATAAGTTTTATTGACTTTAAGTGCTGTGGGTGGATCCCGGCAAATCCCGAGCGGTCACATGCGACCGCATGAGATTTTTATGGCGCTTGAAGGGTTAAACTATATTATAATAAAAATTATATACACGTTTTGTAATGAAAAGCAAATTAAATTCATAAAATCAAGATCCACGTTAAACTTTCATTCCTGCAACTAAATCATAACATATTCGCTCAATATTTTTAAGGACCTTCTTAAAAAGTTACATTTGATAGCGCTCTATAAAAAAACTTAATGCTAATCGTAAAAACGTCAAAAAGAACGGACCGTCCAGTCCATTAAGAGGAGTGTGTGTTGCAGTCACGTGTCAGACTGATGATAATGATACATTAATAATTTAAAAAAAGAAGGTAATTTGCTTAGAAACTGCTCTACGATAAATCTAATAGAGAATTTCACCACAGCTCTGTTCTATGGAATGAAAAAGGGAATTTACCTCTAGAGAGCTATTAATTTTCTCTGCTAATGACATTGAGTTACACAGTTGTTGAATTATTTTTGTTTTGGTACAATTCCGTTTAGCAGAATTTCCACTTTGGTTTTCTCTCTAAACGAAACAAGATTAAAGCGTCTTTTAACCTCTAGTATAATGTTTTTAGTTAACAATAAAATAAACCCAAACGAATTATCAAAGTATAGTATTTTCAAGAACTTTATTGTCCTTATAATTTCTAAAGTACGTTTGGTCGATTAAATAAGGAAAGCATAAAGTACGAAATAAAGCAAGAGACTATATACGAAAACCTTACTTTTGGATGTCCTGAGCAACGGACGCTAACATGTATGACGGCGTCCTAGCATAGTTTCTAGGCATTTGACTACGGCGTGGTCACGGGTTAGAATTGTGCACAAAACAATTATTAGAACAGCCTACAAATAATTGTTTCGGTCCTAAATATAGGATTTTCTCCAGTGTAGACATAACTTTTTTGACGTTACGTTTTTTTAAGTTACAGTGGAAGTCAGCCAAACTTTCTTACGAGACCAAATACCGTCAGATTTGAATACTGAACTAAATACAAGACTAATAAAAGTCAAAGTTAATGTTATAGCCTATATATGCCTATATTCATTTTGGAAGGCTCTTAGAGAAGAAAATGTCCGCCGTGCTGAACGCACATGTTGGCGAAATTCACAAATCTTAGAAATATTTTTTTCTTGTTTTTCAGACGTGCAGGTTAAAAATTTATTAGTCATGATTATTGCTAATTAATTTGGTGTAAAGTTATAAATTGATGAACCGAGAAAAAGCGTATATTCTATATCTAGTTATGCATCCAGGTCTCTCCGGTATTGCAGTGGAAACAACCTCAATTCTAGCGTGGGCTGCAAGATTTCTGACTTTCGTCTGTAAGACGGGTCATCTTTTATTAACATAAATGATAACGGATCTAGCTTAATTTTTTTAGTATAAGAATTAAAGTAGCTTTAATTAGGCTCTTGAATGTATCGGATTCAAAATAAAAGTGCATTACATATTGTAATGCACTTTTATGCACAATAAAGTGGAATGGAAAGGAAGGTATTAATTGAATGGTAATTAATGGAATGGAATAGATTAGAATGGATTGGATAAAACTGAATATTATGAAACAGAATTGATTAGAATAGAGTTTAAATCGTACGCTCAGGGTTTCTCTGCGTAACGAACTTAGAAATTTGGACGTCCGGATTAGAACCAAACGGATTAGTAAGCCGAAATGGCTATGGGTCGGCCATATAGCTCGAAGAACCGACAACCGATGGGAAAGGTGAAGTGTGGGGCCACCCCCCACCCGATGTAGTGACGACCTAGTAAGATATGTAGGAAGTCGATGGATGCAAGTGGCTCAAGACCGTCTTATCGTCTGTGGCATTCGTTGGGAGAGGATTATGTTAATCAGTGGATTTTTGAAGGGCTGTAATGGTGATGATGGTGATGACTTTAGAGTCAATAGTCTGCTCCGATGCTTGTTGAGTGACGGCGACCTTCACATGTCCTCAATATATTTTATTCCTTGGACATAAAATTTAATATAAAATAATTATATATAAACACAATGTTACATTTTATTTATACACGTGTGATATTTATATCTCTCCATTCAGAGAAACAACCTTACAAGTCAAGGAATTTTACCAAATAAAGGCAACAAGGAAAATTTTCCCAGCCCATTATATTTACATAATTACACACTGAAATAAACAGCTAAGAAGATTTGTCTTTATTTTATGGTCATGTCAATTTTTTATGGAAGGGTTCTTATCTACATAACAAGGATGTTTGCTTTCGTTCAAAACATTGGTTTTATAAACAAAACTTTTGTTTTAGTTATTTGCGAAAGAAATGTTCCGATCATAGTTTTCTTAACATCAATTTATTCATTTAAAACAGGATACGACTGGCAAACGGGCAAACAGACACATGACGGTAAGTGGATGTAGTGGCCTATATTTATTTATTAAATTTTGTGTATTATTTGTTATTCTTTTTTATTTTTCTAGTATTGTAATAAATACTATAACAATCACTAAAATAACTTTATATTATCCTAATAAAATATAATCTTAACTTCTTGAGTATATGGATTCCTCTTAAAATCTATTATTAAATAAAACTTGCCTACCGATGCAAATCACTTCGTCACATTATAATTCACATCTCACTAAAATACATACATACATACAATATTACCTAGATTTTTAATTGGTTTTTACTACAAAGACCCCATCTGTAGAAGTTTTGTAAGGTAATGATGAATACCAAACTCAATCACTATTTTTGTACTAATAGACGTATTCAATTTACAATTATTATTCTTTTAACGCATCTTTAGGCCGAAGTTGGCTAAGGAAGGCCCTTATTTGAAGTTAGCTGCAGGTGGCCGTGGACTTTAGTAGTCTTCTAACAACAAGTGGACTTTGGTTCGATAGTCACTTCAGTTTTATAAAAATAAAACATGAATAATCTATTGAATGTTATAAAACGATTTTTATCCTACAGTTACATGCAAATTGTTACTTTGAACCGTTTTGGTTTTGTTCTAAAAGTATTCTCATACGAAATTTGTTTCTATGAGTATAACATTTAGTGATTTCTTATATACACGCGAATGCTACACATTTAAATAAAATTAGGATTTACAGATTTTATCGCGTATATTAACTTATTTTATATTCCTGTTGTTTAGAGCACTTCACAACACCCATGGTCAGGCCTCTGTCACTCTTGCTATCAGCGTGAAATAATTACCTAAAATCGCGAGTCACCGGCGGTGTAATACGCAGCCGGGGCTAGCGCGTTGTAGACAATTGAACGTTAAAGTTTTTTTAATGCTGTTTACGTAAATAATTTTATGTAAATACGTGGCAGCTCAGTTGGTTACCGCTCGCTGTAAATTTCACAATACGCGAGCAAACCGGGTTTGATCCCCGCCGGCACCAATGAAATTGTTAATTGCAATTTTAAGTGCTGATTTACCACGTGCTCGGCGGTGAAGGAAAACACCGTGAGGAAACCTGCATGTCTGAGAAATAAGAAAAAAAATATTTCGAAGACATGTGAAGTTCGCCAACACGCATTGGGGCAGCGCGGCGGACACTTCCTTGCCCTAAAACCCTCTCAGAAATGAGAGGAGGCCTGTGCCCAGCATTAGGACGTATATAGGCTGTAACTTTACTTTTTTTTACTTGTTGAAAAAGTTTTAGTTTAGTGTTTAGTGTATTTAATTGTAGGATAAAATAGTTGGAAAAGTTTTAACATAATTTATAAATTATATATATATATATATATGACCTATTTGATAAATTATAATGATGTAAATTTTTTTTGATAGATAAGTACTTACAGCAAAAAAAAATAAGTAATAATTTGATCTACAGAAGAAATATCTAAGTAGTTTATTAGTTAAAATTTACTTCATTATCAAATTATCTACTTACATACCTATACTTGTCTTTTGTAATTCATATATTTTAAGTTATAATAACACAAAATTATGAAATTAAAACTTTGTATACTAACAAGATTTTGTTTACACTACCTATATATTTCTTCCGAACAAAGCACCGCAATACCCGACGAATGACCTTGCAATTTGCATACGTTAGGCGTGGTAGAACTCACAAATGGGCGAAAATATGGTCAGTCGATCATAGTCAGAATAGGTAGGTATTTTTTTACTTTCTATTGACATCCTATTATTACCACGAAAGAGTGCAGTGACTTAAGAAGCGGAAAAGATGCAAAATAATAGGGATACAGAAGTGCAGCGATAAAGTTTTATTTAACTCGCGTGCGCGATTTATCCAATTAATAATAATTATGTAGGCTATTAAACGTCGGCAAGCGGTCGACATCAAAGGAGTGCAACTTTTGTACGTAGTACTATTATTTACTCTGTGCCATGGTCACGTGGGGAACTCCGCGGGTGATGTAAGTGTTCGGGAATGTAAAATTTGTTAATATACGCGATAAAATTCGTAAAAACTAGTTTTATTTAATTACATACAAGATTTGTTTTTCGTTTAGTAAATTTTATTTCATTAAATTGGTGTTAACATTAGCAGATATCTTGAACCTGAACAGTTGTCTCAAACCGATTTGAATATTTTATCTATAAATTAAAAAATAAAAAATAAATACTTACGTTTTAAAACGTCATATTTTTAATAAACGTTTTCATTCGTACGATAGTCTTCTTCAATTCAATCTCTTTCAATCTTTGACTGTGGAAAAACGTCGAGGAAACGCCGCAGGTATCAGCTTTTGTCATTTTAAATGGTACAAATGTTTGTTTATAGATTAATATTTATTCTTATCTGCGCCCCGTATATTTTCTCATCCTCTCACACAAAAGTACTTGCCGGTCATTACGAAACTCACACATAAAATTCAATATTACGTTAACAATTTCACCTTTTGAGACACCAAAGGAAAAATCATTGAACTGAATGAATGTGAAAACTTTAGAAATAATTAATTTCATCATTCACATGAGCTTTTATTTAGGTAAAGTGATTTTAGATAAGTTACTATTCTTAGTACTTTCAAAAAGATTTTCTAATTGTAAATAAGTTGAATAATTATTTTTAATTTTTTCTATCATTTAATACTTATTTAAACACTTAATTAAATGCAAATGGCGTTACTATAAATATTTATGAAAATGTCACCGATATGAAATTATCATCGAAACTTAAAAAAATTAAAGCACCTTTCTGGAAGTTAAATATAAAGGTCTTGCAAATAAATGGTTAAGTATAGGGTTTTATAGTGGCAACGTAACAGGAACCATTAACCTAATACTTCCCGAACGAGTTATAAGAGTAAACTATGGGAAATGTCAGAAAAATAAAAGGAATTTTAGCCGTCTCGCTTATGTCAAATTAGAAACTTCCTAGATGATATCGAATGTAACTGACATTTTCCACGCCCTCCTGATTTCAAAAGTTGAATGAGCATAGAACAACTAGAGACATAGTAGCACCAGACTGGGCGAGTAACCCTATTTCGATCCTCGCCGGCGCTAGCAATATTGTTAAATACAATTTTAGGCACTGATTTACCACGTTATAGGCGGTGAAGGAAACATTGTAAAGAAATTTGCATGTCTGAAAATAAAATTTTCAAACCTATCTAAAGATTTTCAACATGAATTAGGACAGCGCGACAGACACTATTTTGCCCTTAAACTCTGCAGGGGTATTTTCGGTTAATGCTTTTCTCGATATATTCAGGGCACTCTAAAGGGTTATCATCCAGGACGATTGTCTAAGTCTAATCTAGTTCTATCTCTCTCTCCGTATCCACTCAGTACCTTACTGGAGGGGTCTGGGAAGGGATTTCAGCTTTGGAGGGGATAAAAGTGACCCACCATTTCTGTATGGATGATCCCAAGTTGTTCGCCTCCAGTCGCTCCCATCTTATGAAACTGCTGAACATCACTTGTGAATTCAGCAATTCCATCAGAATGGGGCTGGATAGGGATAAGTGCGCACTCCTCTATGTCGAAAGGGGAAGGGCTACTAACTCTGAGGGCATAGACTTACCTATGCCCATCAACAAAAGGACCCTTTCCCAGGCAGACACATACCGATACGCATACGCATGGGCAGCAGCATCTTCCTAATAAAAACAATAACATAATAAAAAACTGCGGTTGCCAACCCACTCGCCAAGCGTGGCAACTATGGCAAATATCCCCCCCCCATGAGCAATGATGTAAACAAACGGCCCCAGTCCCCGGCGGCTCCGCTACTCCCGGCTACGGTGGCGACCACGGTAACGGCGGGGCAGGCGGTGCTATGAATCTCCGGTGGAGGTTCGGTTGCCACCTACGACGACTCGACCTGGCAACGTGTAACGCACGCACCCTTAGGACTGAAGAGAAGATACTGGAGCTGGAAGAAGAGGCAGACAAGTTGCGCTGGCATATAATTGGATTATCTGAGGTCCGAAGAGAAGGGGGAGGACACGGTAATCCTCGAGTCCGGCAACTTGTTCTATCACCGGGAAGGTGACCATCTGTCCCAAGGAGGTGTCGGGTTTATCGTCCACAAGTCTCTCGTCAACAACTTTGTAAAGATTGGGAGTGTGTCGACGAGGGTCGCGTACCTGATACTCAGAATCAACAAACGGTATTCGCTGAAGGTCATACAGGTCTACGCACCAACCTCGGCACATCCTGATGAGGAGGTGGAGGAAATGTATGAGGATATTTCTAGAGCCATGCATTCCTGCAAAACCCACTACACGGTGTTGATGGGAGACTTCAATGCAAAACTAGCCACAAGAGAAAGCGGTGAGCTGAAGTTAGGGAAATTTGGAATAGGGAAACCGAACCGTAGGGGCCAGCAGCTGGCTGACTTTATGGAGAAAGAGGGACTCATTATAATGAACTCTTTCTTCCAGAAGCGGCCCCACAGGAAGTGGACCTGGTCGAGCCCCGACGGTTCGACAAAAAATGAGATTAACTTCATTATGACTACCAGACGCCAACTGTTCAGTGATGTCTCAGTGATCGCAAGGGTGAAAACCGGCAACGATCACCGAATGGTTAGAGGCACACTGAACCTAAACGTTAAGTTGGAGAGGTCTCGTCTAATGAAGTCAACGCTCCGTCCTCCTCGTGCTCTAATCCAGAATCCCGAAACCTTTCAGCTCGAGTTACGCAACCACTTTCAGTGCCTAGAAGATTGCAATGCAGGGGACGATATGAATGACAAGCTCGTGGAAACTGTCCATGCGGTCGGAGCTAAGTTCTGCAAGACCCGCCGCAGAAGAACACAAAAACTCTCCGATCACACTCTTAATCTCATGGCTGTTAGACGGGAGATGAGGCTGCAATCGTCAACAGATTTGACAGCATACAGGCAACTGAACAGACAGATCTCCAAATATGCGGCGAGACTTACGCAACTTTAATACTGAGAAAATAAATCATTTATTATTATTATTATTATTATTATTATTATTATTATTATTATTATTATTATTATTATTATTATTATTATTATTATTGTGGGGTATCTATATAGTTTTCTCATCTGGTTGGGATGTATAAATATATAATTATAAATGAAAATGAAAATGAAAAGATAAATATACATAAATATCAATAAAATAAAATAAATACAAAAATACATAAATAAATAAAAGCCCAACCAGATGGAAGCCCTCGGCAGGGGAGACCAAACGGCCAAGGGTTAGGGGGAAAGGGAAAGAAACCGGCGGACGATGCGGGCAGTATCAAGGAGCACCGCCTTCTGCATTTGAGCCCGGAGCGGTCCGTGACGGAGTCCCAGTCGCCTCAGATGACCAGAGAGGCTAACTGGGATTAGCCCGTTTGCAGAGACGACTACAGGAATAATTTCGGTCGGCAGACCACCCCACATGTCGGTCACCTCGTGAGCCAGGTCCAGATATTTTGATCGCTTATCTGTTTCGGCTTTCACGAGGTTCTCGTCATACGGGATGGTAATATCGACCAAAAATATCCTTGAGTGTGCCCGGTCCATCAGCACAATATCAGGCTTATTCGCAAGAATAGTCCTGTCTGTGATGATGGCCCGGTCCCAGTAGAGTCTGGCGCGGTCATTTTCAAGCACGGCTTCCGGCAAGTACTTGTAATACGGCAATTTCCGGTCCACGAGACCGTATTTCAGAGCGAGCTCCTGGTGTAGAATTCTGGCTACTAGGTTGTGCCTGTGCAAGTACTCAGAGTTAGAAAGCGTCGAACAACCGGAGATGACATGCCTAAGTGACTCACCGGGATGGCGACAAGCTCGACAGACGTCGACGGTGCCATCCTTTAGGATGTATCTCCGATAGTTGTTGGTCTTAATAACCTGATCCTGTATTGCACAGACAAAACCCTCGGTTTCCCCGAAGAGGTCACCGAAACGTAGCCAGTTGAGGGAGGCGACTGTATCTACGAAGGGCTCATGAAGAGCCCTGTAGTACCTCCCGTGGAGCTCTTTCTCCTTCCATACGGTCTCCCGATCGGAAATGCTAAGCACTGCTGGGTCCTGCCATTGCTCGTGGGCTAAGGATAGAGGGGTAAGCCCTTTATCACTAGAAATGACGTCATTATAGAATGGATCATCCGATCTCGTCAGGAAGTAATTACGGAGGCTGCACACTTCGCGATTATGCATGGTGAGCGCGCTCAAGAAGCCACGCCCACCATGCTTTCGCGGCAAGTACAGCCTCATTACCGACGATCTCGGATGATGCATCCTGTGGGACGTCATGGTAGTGCGGACTTTTCTATCCAGGGCGTTAAGTTCAGTCTGAGTCCACCTGAGTATGCCAAAGGTATACATGAGGACAGGCATGACCCAGCCGTTATATGCGTGTGTCTTATTCACACCGGACAAAAGGCTGTTAAGCACTTTGGTCAAGCGTGCATAAAACACGTCGCAAACTGACTGTTTCATACCAGCCTCATCGATACCGATGTTCTGTGACATACCCAGGTATCGGTATGTTTCAGCCTCGGAAAGGGTCCTTAAGTTAATGGGCATAGAGAAGTCTATGCCCTCAGAGTTAGCAACCCTCCCCCCTTCAACATGGAGGACCGCACACTTATCCGTTCCCAGCTCCATTCCAATAGAACTGCTAAATTCACAAGTGATGTTTAGCACTTCCATAAGATGGGAGCGACTGGAGGCGAATAACTTGAGGTCATCCATATAGAAAAGGTGGGTCACTTTTGTACCTCCTTTCCTAAGCTGAAATCCCCTCCCGGAGCCCTCCAGTAAGGTACTGAGAGGGTTCAGAGAGAGGCAGAACCAGATTGGACTCAGACAATCGCCCTGGAAGATACCCCTTCTTATCCTTATGTGGTGCTCCGCAGCCATCATCCGCTCGCCCAGATGACAAAGGATCGTACTCCACTGCCCCATACACTGCTCGAGGAAGTTTCTAACTGTACAGTCAATCTTGTACAGCTCGAGGACCCTCTTTAGCCATGTATGGGGCACCGAGTCGAACGCCTTTCTGTAGTCTATCCAGGCGGCAGAGAAGTTCCGACGGTTGCGTTTCACCACTTTGCCTATGACCGCGTCAATGAGGAGTGGTTCCTTGGTTCCACGACCACCGCCCCGACATCCATTTTGAGCGCGTGACATCACCTGATTTAGCTCCAGGTGCCGAGTGATTCTCGCGCTCAAAATGGATGTCAGTGTCTTATATATGGTGGGTAGACACGTGATGGGGCGGTATTTGCTCGGGTCTGTGGTATCCTGATCTTTAGGAACCAAGTGAGTGATCCCAGTAGTGAAGAGGCTCGGGAGCGACTTCTGGTCGAGAGCCTCTTGAAACTGTCGGGCGAGCACAGCGTGACACACTATGAACCCCTTCAGCCAGTAATGATGCAACCCGTCGAGCCCCGGACATTTCCAGTTCGGGGCCCTACGGACCGCCTCAGCCACGTCTTCCGGCGTTATGGTGATGGGGTCCATAGGCGTAACACTCGCACCCTGGCTCGCCACAACTTCCATCCAAGGGCCCTCGCTGTGGTTTACGGATCCAAGGGCCCTCGCTGTGGTTTACGGATCCAAGGGCCCTCGCTGTGGTTTACGGTTATTATTATTATTATTATTATTATTATTATTATTGAGGTATCTGTATAGTTTTCTCATCTGGTTGGGTTATATAAATATATAATTATAAATTAAAATGAAACGATAAATATACATAAATATCAATAAAATAAAATAAATACAAAAATACATAAACAAATAAAAGCCCAACCAGATGGAAGCCCTCGGCAGGGGAGACCAAACGGCCGAGGGTTAGGAGGAAAGGAAAAGGAACCGGCGGACGATGCGGGTGGTATCAAGGAGCACCGCCCTTTGCATTTGAGCCCGGAGCGGTCCGTCACGGAGTCCCAGTCGCCTCAGATGACCCGAGAGGCTGACTGGGATTAGCCCATTTGCAGAGACGACTACAGGAATATTTTCGGCAGGCAGACCACCCCACATATCGGTCACCTCGTGAGCCAGGTCCAGATATTTTGTTCGTTTATCTGTTTCGGCTTTCACGAGGTTCTCGTCATACGGAATGGTAATGTCGACCAAAAATATCCTTGACTGTGCCCGGTCCATCAGCACAATATCAGGCTTATTCGCAAGAATAGTCCTGTCTGTGATGATGGCCCGGTCCTAGTAGAGCCTGGCGCGGTCATTTTTGAGCACGGCTTCCGGCAAGTAATTGTAATGCGGCACTTTCCGGTCCAGGAGACCGTATTTCAGAGCAAGCTCCTGGTGTAGAATTCTGGCTACTAGGTTGTGCCTGTGCAAGTACTCAGAGTTAGAAAGCGCCGAACGACCGGAGATGACATGCCTAAGTGACTCAACGGGATGGCGACAAGCTCGACAGACGTCGACGGTGCCATCCTTTAGGATGTATCTCCGATAGTTGTTGGTCTTAATAACCTGATTCTGTATTGCACAGACAAAACCCTCGGTTTCCCCAAAAAGGTCACCGAAACGTAGCTAGTTGAGGGAGGCGACTGTATCTAAGATGGGTTCATGTAGAACTCTGTAGTACCTCCCGTGGAGCTCCTTCTCCTTCCATACGGTCTCCCGGTCGGAAATGCTTAGCACTGCCGGTTCCTGCCATTGCTCATTGGCTAAGGATAGAGGGGTAAGTCCTTTATCACTAGAAATGACGTCATTATAGAATGGATCATCTGATCTCACCAGGAAGTAATTACGGAGGCTCTTGGATCTGTCGGGCGAGCACAGTATGACACACCACAAACCCATTCAGCCAGTAGTGATGCAGCCTGTTGAGTCCCGGATTTTCCAGTTCGGGGCCCTACGGACCGCCTCAGCTACGTCATCCGGCGTTATAATGACGGGGTCCATGGGCGTTATACTCGCACACTGACTCGCCACAACTTCCGTACAAGGGCCCTCGCTGTGGTTTATGGGCTCTGACCACAAGCCGCGCCAGAATGCTACAGTGTCGGCCTGATTCGGTGCTGGGCCCGTTCCACTTACCATTGGTCGCTCCAACGGTTTATAGAGCCTCTTCTGATCACTCTGGAAGAGACGATTCTGTTTAAACCGTGTCGTCCTCTTGGTATAGCGCCGAATCCGCTTTCCCCAAGCAGCGATTCTCTGCTTCAGGTCGTCTATGCGCTCCGTCAGTTTTTGCATTATATCCGGCTGGGACAAACTAACATTTGTCCCAGCAAATGCCATCCTGATGGTGCGCACAATCCTTGGCCTGTTGTTGCCTGACCTGAAGCATATAAGTCTGCCGATGAGGGCCCTAGCCTTTGCGATGCGTTCTTCAATTCTTATTCCCTCGGCTGGGATAGCGCTACTATGTCCAGTAGAGCGTCCAGCCGTGGAAAGTTTGGCGCCTATAATACGGCACACTGCCAGTGCGGCGCCAAAAAGAATTGAGTCCGCCTCGCAAAGGTCCCGGCTGGCTTCCAAGTAGGTCACCAGCATTGGGTTCAGGGCCCTCACGACAGACCGATTCCGCTTGCTTAGGGCTATGCGGGAAAGTCGCGGTCGATTTTCGAGAGGCGTACTGCGCGTTTCCACAATCGCCTCTTTTAATGTACTCCTCATATGCTCTAATTCCAGTTCCTGGGCGACTGTTCCATCATCGTTTGAATCAACCACAACTGGGGTATTCATGTTTGGGGTTGCTCTGCAATTTGTGGCGCCGCATCCTCAGCCGTAGCAATTTCATCCGATGAGGGAACAGCCTCACGTCGTAGTCGTTCGAGTTCGGCGACATCAAATATATTTGAGCGCAAGATATACCGAACCCGGTCTGCCAGGTTTTGCTCTGAGACGGTTAAAGATGGCTCCAGCTCAGCAAAAAGACGATGCATCCTAGCCCAATACGCCAAACCTCCAAGTTTTCCCCATTTCTCCCTAAAATATGCCCACAATGCGTTAGTATTCATTTCGGTTGTCCATCGCATGCGGCGTACTCCACCAGTGGCGGGTGCCGATTGCAGGGCCTGCGAAGACCCTGCCGACACCAAGCCAGCTGGTGGGGATGATGGATGCGAGGGGCTGATGGGTGGTCGTGCAGTACCTCTCGCTTGGCTGGCAGTTCGCATGCTGTCGCGTCCAGCGCCAGCTCCAGACACGCCCTGGCGACCTCCAGGCAGCAGCAGGCAGCTTTGCGCGTTTTTGCATATTCCATCATCCATAAAAGTGGACGTCATTTAACGGGAGACGCCCAGACCCGGCGCCGTTTTATGGTGGGGCCATGTGCACAAGCGGGCCTTTGCGCCTTTAATTTTTGCCGAGGCACGGCACTAACACCTCTTGGCAATGTGCTGACTGACTGCGCTGACGTAGTGGTTTTGTCACATAACCGTTACGTCAGCGGGCGATGGGGTCGTCACTTCCCTACGCCATATCATTTCATATTCCATACGCAATATAATTATTATTATTATGATCGTATTAAAGAAGCGATCGAAAGGAACCAGGGCTCCAAAGTATTTGCCAGAGATCTGTCTGCCAGAAAGAGGCAACTGTCAAAGCTAAAGACTGAATATGGCAGCATCGTTTCCGGGACACCTAAGAATTTGAGTGAGATTGAGAGGTTCTATGGGCAGCTGTACACATCATCGTTGGGGCCACACGCAAGTGTGAGTAACGATCCAAGAGCAAGTCTTATCCGACACTATTCCGATGATATCCCGGACGTCAATCTGAGCGAGATTAGAATGGCTCTCCAGCACCTTGAAAACGGCAGGGCCCCAGGCGAGGACGGAAGTACAGCGGAGCTTCTGAAAGCGGGTGGAACACCGGTACTTGAAGTTCTTCAGAAGCTTTTCAATTCCGTCCTCCATGGTGGCACTACTCCGGAGGCGTGGAGCAGAAGTGCGGTGGTCTTGTTCTTTAAGAAAGGCGACAACGCTCTCTTGAAGAAATACAGACCGATTTCCCTTCTGAGCCGCGTCTACGTGCTGTTTTCGAGAGTCATTTAGAATCGTCTTGCACGCAGACTCGACGATTTCCAGCCTCCCGAACAAGCCGGTTTTCGAAAAGGCTTCAGTATCGCATATCACATACATACCCTGCGGCAGATTGTACAGAAGACCGAAAAGTACAATCTGCCACTTTGCCTGGCGTATGGGGACTATGAGTAAGGCCTTGATTCCGTCGAAATTTGGACGGTGCTACAGTCCCTTCAGCGGTGCCAAGTTGACTCCCGCTATATCGAAGTGCTGAAGTGTTTGTAAAGTAGGGGTACGATGGCTATCCGAGTATAGAACCAGAGTTCGAAACCTATCCAACTGCAGAGAGGTGTAAGACAGGGTGACGTTATATCCCCGAAACTCTTCACCGCTGCGTTGGAAAACGTTTTCAAGCTACTGGACTGGAAAGGATACGGTATTAACATCAATGGCGAGTACATCACTCACCTTCGATTTTCCGACGATATAGTCCTTATGGCAGAATCGCTGGAGGACCTTAGCACTATGCTCAATGACCTCAATAGTGTCTCCCAACGTATAGGTCTTAAGATGAACATGGACAAAACAAAGATCATGTTTAATGTCCATGTCACACCTATGGCGGTAAGTTGTTGGGAGCACTATGCTCGAAGTTGCTGACGAGTACGTTTACCTGGGACAAATAGTCCGACTAGGTAAGTCCAACTTCGACCGAGAGGTCAATCGACGGATTCAACTCGGCTGCGCAGCGTTCGGGAAATTACGACACGTCTTCTCGTCAGGTATACCTCAATCTCTGAAAACTAAAGTATACAACCAGTGCGTGTTGCTAGTGATAACTTACGGATCTGAGACGTGGTCCTTCACTGCTGGCCGTATGAGGACGCTCAAGGTCACTCAGCGAGCTATGGAGAGGGCTATGCTCGGAGTTTCTCTGCGTGATAGACTCAGAAATGAGGATATCCGCAGTAAAACCAGAGTGACCGACATAGCCCAACAGATTAGTAAGCTGAAGTGGCAATGGGCCGGCCATATAGTTCGAAGAACCGACAACCGATGTGGAAGAAAGGTTCTCAAGTGGCAGCCTTGTACCGGTAGGCGTAGTGTAGGTTGGTTTTTTCCGATTTCGATCACCTCCAACGCCAATTAAATTGTTATTTGCGATTTGAAGTGATGATTAACCACATGCTCGACGTTAAAGGAAAACATCGTGAGGCAATCTGTCGGAGAAACTAACAAAATTATATATTTATTTTTTTCCCCTATATCTCTTTTTTAATAAATGAAGGATAATAAGTGATCACACAGTCCACAGTGATGCAAGTGGATGCTCCGGCCCATAGACATCTACATCTATCTTTGAATAATAATCAAAATGCGTTATCACTTCTAAAATGGAATACTTCATTTCCAGTAAAAAAGGCCTCCAGTTCTTTATACTCACCATACGGACGGTAACATTATTCAGCTGTTCTCCGGTAGGTCGTGGTCCTACATCGGTGAAGCTGACCCAATCGCAGCGTGGCTTTACTACGTAAGCACTCCTTAATATCGTTTACATGCATTTTGACTACTTTGTTCCTAAATGACTTGTTTCGTATAAATTAAATTGAAGTGACCAAGGAAATGGCATTCCTCATGGTAAGTGACAACTCCAGGTCGTAAAAACCTGCCAAAAACTTCAAACAATAAAAGGCTAGAGATTCGTAGGTACTTCTAAGAACGTCTGTTGGAATGGCTCACAGCCTGTGGTTATACTGACTCTCTATGCCTTTTAGATCGAAACTTAAGAGTGAACGTATTACTACAACTATTCAGATGGACTAATAGGTAGAAAAGGAGTCTTAGCACCTAAAAACAAACACTTTTCAACGCTGCAAAGAAAACATAGCCTTTATTCAAAATCTTAAATAACCTAAACTGTTCGTTTCTAAGTACCTAATTGTTAACATTCATAAAAGTAATTTTGTGGTCTTATGAACAAAAATAATTTTCTTATTTTTGTTAATAATATAATATAAAATATATATATACATATTTATTTTTGTTAATAAATAATATATAATTTTTAAAAGATAAAAGCAAATCTATCCTAAAAATATTTGTGCATTTGAAAACGTGTCGGCTTCTTGTTTTAGCTGCATTGCTTTGGCATGTAGACAATCAATTCTGTGATACTGCAAATCGAAATGTTCTTATGAAATATGTAGCACTGAGTTTGAATTTTAGAGCAATATTTTATGTCACAAGTCATAACGCAAACAGAGATCGGAAATAGTGATCAATGTAAGTATTTTTTTACGTATATTAAGGTTGGACTTGTCGTTAAAGTTAAAAACATCAACAGAAGAAGTAAAAGAGACACACTTATTAGTTTCTAGTAAAAAAATAATAATTTAACAGAAATATTGAAATTTATAAACATTACATAAAAATAACAAAATAGTCTTAACTACACAACTTAATTAAACTGTCAATTAACATAATTTTAACAAGAATAAGAGTTTTAATTTTGTTTCCAAAAATAATAGACAAAATGCAACAATCAGTTGACTGCTTAGTTTGATGCTGAAACTTTATTTAGACAGAATACGGTCGCCATTTAAAAGTTGTCATCTTTGATCGTCACTTAGTCCCAAGCATTTTGGTTAACAAGAATATATTAACTAAAATCTGTTCTTGAAGGAAATAATACTACTTACTTCGGTTATTTTCAGTTTACATTCATTTGACAATCTCTGTAAGTACAGTTAAAAAGCAGCTTGACTATTATTAAGTATAAAAGTAATTTTGACATCCCCACTGGTCTAAGGGTAGTAAACGCGACTGTTTATCACGAGGTCCCAGGTTCGGTTTTATTATTGGATAAGTAGTAAGGCCGTCGATTTTGCTACTTTTTGAAGAAGAAAATATTTTCATATTTTGATTGCTTATAAAAACAACATAGTAAGTAAATTGTAATTAAGGTATTTTAATTACGTTACTCTTATACCACATGCTTAAAATTATGTAAGTTGTACATTAGAAAGAATATGAGTTAAATTCGTCCAGACTACCAAATTTAACAAAAAAACATGATCTAAGAGGTAATGCCTCGATTCCAGTAAAAGTGGTATCCGGTTCTCAACACTGACCATACGAAACACAGCAGCATTCAGCTGCTATTTATAATTTACGAATCCCGAGTCAGTTCAAAAAAAGGGGTTGTTGAGATTTTCCGTCAAGGAATTCTCATACCGGGCGTCAAGAAATAGGTGGTGGCTCACCCCCGTGCCTCGCAAAGTGAGTACAGTCGTTGGTCCTGCGCCTGATCTCTCTCCGGTTGCGTCAGTTTACCGTACCATCGGGCTATGAGAGTGAGGGAATAGAGAGTACAAGTGTACTCTGCTTGCGCATAGATCTGGGCACCATAATCCTATCCTGTACCGATGGATACTCCCCGTTGTGGCTGGCTGCTATAATGAAAATTCGGTCTGGAGGAAATTATTAAGGAAATATAAATGTATCTTCAGTTTCCAGGGCAATTTTTTTCTGAGCCAATGGTTAAAGCATAAATGACTTTCAATATGTATTACTTGTAAGACAAATAAATAATAATCACAGGCTGTGAGCCATTCCAAGAGAAGTCGTTAGAGGTACCTACGAATCCGTAGCATTATTTGTTGGAAGTTTTTGGTTTTACCTGAAGTAATCACTTAACATCAAGGATGTCAGTTCCATGGTCATTTCAATTTAATTGAAAAGAAACAAGTCATTTAGGAACAAAGTAGTTAGAATGATGTTACCTTCCGTATGGTGAGTGTAAAGAACCGGATGCCTTTTTTACTGGAAATGAGGTATTCCATCTAAGTAGTGATAACGCATCCATATTTTGATTATTATTCAAAGATAGATGTAGATGTCCATGGGCCGCAGCATTCACTTGCATCATTGTGCACTGTGTGCTCGCTTATTATCCTTCATTTATTAAAAGAGAGATACAGGAGAAAAGTTGTTAGAAACTGGAAAATGTACCTAAATATATAATTTTGTTAATTTCTCCGACAGATTGCCTAACGATATTTTCCTTTACCGTCGAGCATGTGGTTAATTATCACTTCAAATCGCAAATAACAATTTAATTGGTATTGGAGGTGATCGAAATCGGAAAGAACCAACCGGTGCAATATTACTGCACACTTATTTTTCTTCCTACAGTTCATAAGTCTTCATAGGTGGAGATGAGTCTCTTCTTACTGGATACTATCACTGGATAGCTTCATACGAGATTCAATTACGTATCATAAAAGGCGACAGATAACAGTTATATACTCAGGTATCGGTATGTTTCTGCCTGGGAAAGGTTCCTTTTGTTGATGGGCATAGGTAAGTCTATGCCTTCAGAGTTAGTAGCCCTTCCCCTTTCGACATAGAGGAGTGCGCACTTATCCGTATCCAGCTCCATTCTGATGGAATTGCTGAATTCACAGGTGATGTTCAGCAGTTTCATAAGATGGGAGCGACTGGAGGCGAACAACTTGTGATCATCCATATAGACATGGTGGATCACTTTTATTCCCTCCGCAGCTGAAATCTCTTCCCAGAGCCCTCCAGTAAGGTACTGAGTGGATACGGAGAGAGATACAGAACTAGATTAGACTTAGACATTAGACAATCGTCCTGGATGATAACCCTTTAGAGTGCTCTGAATATACCGAGAAAAGAATTAACCGAAAATACCCCTGCAGAGTTTTAGGGCAAATTAGTGTCTGCCGCGCTGTCCTAATTCATGTTGAAAATCTTTAGATAGGTTTGAAAATTTTATTTTTCAGACATGCAAATTTCTTTACAATGTTTCCTTCATAGCCTATAACGTGGTAAATCAGTGCCTAAAATTTTATTTAACAATATTGCTAGCGCCGGCGAGGATCGAAATAGGGTTACTCGCCCAGTCTGGTGCTACTATGTCTCATTTTGCTCTATACTCATTCAACTTGTGAAATCGGGAGGGCGTGGTAAAATGTCAGTTACATTCGATATCGTCCAGAAATGTTCTAATTTGGCAAAAGCGAGACGGCTAAAAGTCCATTATTGAAAATAATTTTATTTTTCCAACATTTTCCACAGTTGCCTCCTACGATTCGTCTGGGACATAATAGGTTATACCCTATACTTAACCATTTATTTGCAAGTCCTTTATATTTAACTTTCAAAAAGGTCCTTTAATTTTTTTTTTAGATTCGATGGTATTTTCTTGTCGGTGACATTTTTATAAATATTTATAATAACGCTATTTGCATTTCTTTTAGTGTTTAAATAAGTATTCACTGATAGAAACAATTAAAAAGAATTAATCAACTTATTTGCAAATAGAAAATATTTTGGAAGGAATGAAAAACTAAAATCACATTCCCTAAATAAAAGCTCATGTAAATAAAGAAAAGCTTTCGTACTTGTTTTTAAAAAAAAATCAATGATTTTTCTTTAGGTATCTCAAAAGGTGAAATTTCTAACGTAATATTTAATTTTTATGTATGAGTTTTGTAGTGACCGATAACTACTTTGTGTGGAGCATGAGAAATTGTACGGGGAGCAGATTAGAATATCTATAAACAAACATTTGTACCATTTAAAATGACCAAAGCTGATACCTGCGGCGGTTCTTTCGACGTTTCTCCACGATCAGAAGTACGGCTATCGTACGAATAGAAACTTTTTAAAAATATGACGTTTTAAATCGTAAGTATATATTTCTTAATTTTTATAATTTATAGATATATTCATTTCTTATTTATTTTATTTATATATTATTATTTATTTATTTCTTAATTTTTATAATTTATAGATATATTCAAATCGGTTTGAGATAACTGTTCAGGTTCGAGATATCTGCTAATGTTAACACAAATCTAATTAAATAAAATTTACTAAACGAGAAGCAATATTTTACGATCCTCCGCTATTTCGGAGTAGGTTTTATTTCAAAAACATGTCCATATGCGCCAAAAGGTGCATGTCTTCGAAATAAACATATTTTTTTTTAGTTTCTCAAACATACATTTTTCCTCATTATTTTTCAATTTAACTTCTTTATTTGTGCTGGTGAGTATCAAAACCGAGATGCTCGCGTACTGTGAATTTAATAGCAAGCGCTAAGCCCCTGAGTTACCACGGCTTTAATAAGTTGCGGTAAAATGATATCCCGTATTATGCTTACATCAAACATCTTATTATTATACACATTGTGTGTGTTGAAACGAATTTCTAGAGTTTCCCATATATAAAAGCGTTTAATTTACCATACAGGATACATTTTATTATATAACACATTAATGTGAAGTGGCAAGGTAGTACGACAGCAAAAATAAATGACGCGGAAACAACGCCTAGAAAATTTTCTATCAAATTTTTTCCACACAAATACAATTTTCAAATTAGGTGATGTTAATGGTGTTTACGTGTATTTTTTCTTTTTCTATGTCTCTGTAAATACTTTGTGTCACGTTTTAAATTGTTGGATGGGGGGGGGGGGGTTCACGAATTATAATTTCAGTATTCATTAATATAGAAAACGAAAACTACTCAACAACATTCCACATGGTACGGGAAACTTGCATTTATTTTAATGGATTTATTTTTAAAGGATAATTGTGACAAACGTGCACACAGTCCAGCCGATAATAAGCGATGCCGTGGCCCATAGACATCTAAATCTACCCTCGATTAAGAGTCGAAATGCGGATGCGTTGTTATCGCTGATGGATGATGGATTAAGGTAAAATGTCTTGTTTCCAATAAAAAGGGTTTCCGCTTATCTACACTCTCCACACGAGACACAGAAACCAACAGTCTTAAGCCGCTGGTATTCTGTGATTGCGTGGTCCTACCCCCGTAGAGCTAACTATTACGGCTGCAGCGTGGCTTTACCCTGTAAAGTAGAATAGTGATATAACAGTGGCACGACCACGGCCTTCCTTCTCTTTTGTGGCAAGATAAAAACTAGCAATAAATCGATTACGAACGTATTACCCGTTTTCTCTCTGCTCCTTCAAAGTCTTATCAATCATTCATAAATTAAATACAGCCAATCAAAAGACCACTGCTGAACTTAGGGGGAACATTTTCCATAGTTCCTCCAAAGGTCCTCTCTTAGCAAGTAGTTTGGCAACCGGTTGTAGTAGAGAAGGATGACAAACGAGCACACAGTCCACCACAGCACTTGTGGGCCACAGCAATGATGGTATATGATTGCTGTGGCCCACAGAGTTCTACATCTATCTTCGATTACGAATCAAAATGTAAATACGTTGTCACCCACGAGGATTAAAATGGATGCCTTGAAACCTTTCCAGTAAAAAGGGTCTCCGGTTCTCTACACTCATCATACGAAACAGAGCAGCGTTAAGCTGCTATTTTACGCTGGTATCCTGTGAGGGCATGGTCCTTCCCCGGTGGAGTCGATCCATTCGTGCTACAATTATACTAATAATATAGCTCTACCACTCAAAATATTATAGTTTCTGAGGCCTTATATTTTCTGAGTAATAATATTATATGTTATTTGATGAAAATATTAAAGCTTTGTTGAAAATAATCGACGGTTTATATTTTCCGCTAAGTAAGTGATAAATCTATATAAATAAAAATTAATTACCGCATGTATGAAAGATCACCATTTAAGAAAGGCTGGGCAGTTTTCGATGAACACTCACACTTACAAATGGACCCGGTAAATAGCGTTGTTGTCAAGATCTAGAAAACAGTCGTGCAAATCCTGGGCGGATGTTAGTCAGGATATAAAATTGGGATCCAACTCGCTCAAGTACCGTGCGTCTCTCAGGACTTAGAAATAGAAATAGAAATAGAAACTTTTTTATTCAATGTAGATTATAAAAATACTTACTGAAAGTCACTTTTTTAATTTACCACTGGTTCGCAAAAAAAACCTCTGTCCTGGGAAGAACCAGCAAGAAACCCAGCGGGACTATTTTTTTAATAATAGCTTACAATGATGTTTACATTCAACAACACAAAACAAATCAGAAATAGCTTGGTAGCGATCACCCTTCCCAGGGGTTATTATCATCTATAAATTCCTTAATATTATAATAACCCTTTTTATACAAACTTAGTTTAATAACATTTTTGAACTTTGTGTATGACAAATTTTGTATATTTTCTAGGATTTTGTTGTAAAAGCGTATACATCGCCCCAAGAATGAATTACTGACTCGGTGGAGTCGAGTAACTGGTACTACCAGCTTATGTCTGCTCCTAGTATTTACAGAATGAATATCACTTATTTTCGCAAAACTACTTTTATTTTTGTGTACGTATAGCACGCGTCACGTAAAAAGAACGCTGGAAGAAAGTGGTGGGAGTGTGTTTGCGCATGGGTACAGTCTCGCACGAAAGTTATGTGTATGTGTATGTGTAATAAAATGAATTAAAAACATGTTTGAATTATGTATTATAGAATGTTTAATCGAAATAAAATTAAAGTTATGTTGAAACTCCTTCCATTAAGTCATCATGCGTGACGTGAAAACCAGATGAGGACGCGGTGTTGGTGCTAGAAGTGGCCATTTCATCGTCGTCGCTGTCATCACTCGAGCTTCCATCCTCATCTGAGTCGGAATCATGATCCCCTATGTGGATAGCAAATGTTACTGTCATCATGTCCACCACACGATCGCTTTTACAGTAATCAGCCTCTATTTCTTTTACCTTCGTGCATAGCTTCCCCCATTCTGTTGCTCCCATTAAATTTACTTTTTCATGAATCAACTCAGTTATACGTGTCAGGTTCCAAGTTACATTTTTACAGGCAACATAACTTTTTATTTGGGACCAGGCCATTTCAATAGGATTCAGGTCCGGGTGATATGGGGGCAAACGAAGTACAGAATGTCCTGCTTCGTTCAAAATAGCACCGATATTAAATTTCTTAAATTTATCTTTGCCTTTTTTTATTAAGTTGTATAACTCCGGCTTTAGCATGGTCTCTTCAAATTCAATACCTTTTTGACGAAGCCAGGTTTGCATGTCTGCTTTCTTTGAATTGGACGTTGGTGCAGCATCGAGTTGTTTATTGTGGTACGATGCATTATCGACTACCACGACTTTATTAGGCGGTAAATTTGGTATCAGTTGAGTACGGAGCCACCGCTCGTAATTTTCAGAATTCATATTGTCATGGTAGTCGCCACTTTTTGTACCGGCTTTAAACGTCAGTAAAGCATTCGGCACAAAACTTGCATCGCCACCCGCGTGCACTATGACTAAGCGGCTACCTTTAGATACAGGTTTTTTAATGCCCTTGGTGGAACCGTCTGTCCAAGCATGGTGAGACGCATGGGAACTATCGACGTATGATTCGTCAGTGTAAATGATAGGTCTTACTTCCTCTCTATATTTTTGAATCTTTCTCAGATATTCAATTTTTGAAATCGAATTTGTGACTGCTCAATTAAGATTTTTCTATTGGTTTCCGTTTTTTTCCATTTAAAACCCAAGTTTTTCAATACTCGCCTGAGACTTGCTGCAGATCCTTGGAAATGTATGTCATCCTGTAACTTCCTTTGCAACTTGCCTATGGTAGGCAATTCTTTTTCAGTAACGTGAAAATTATGGATCATTCTTTTTATAACACCCTGGTCAAAGCTGTCAATGTCTGTTATTGGTTTTGTTTTTATTCTTTTATTTTTGCCGGGAGTTCGGAAAACAGTAAGAAATTCCGAATCTTTTGAACCCTTTACTATTCGTCTCACTGTCGACTCGGAACATTTTGTTGCCTCTGCGGTCCGTTTCATACATTGTTTTAAATTATTAACTACATTATTATCAGCTTCCCTCTTCATAAAACAGTATACGTCATAAATCATTTTTCTCACTTCTCTATGTAAAACCATTTCGTAATTTAAAACTTTTGTGCGCGATGGTATTTTTAAAAGGAATACTACGCAGGAAGCAAAGCTCAACTGATGAACCAATAGCGCATCGGTAAACATGCGGCGCGTGGCTCACCCGCCCCGCGCCCTACCTCATACCACCAAGTAGACCGATAAATCGCCTATGCGCAGCTTGACCGCCAGCGTTCTTTTTACGTGACGCGTACTACATTACATTTTAATAAATGTATTGAGAGGCCAGAGTTAATATATTAATTTCATTAAATTTTTGTCTCAGTGACTCTTTTGGTTTTAAATTATATATTGCTCTAATGGCCCTCTTCTGTAAAATAAATATAACTTCAGTGTCAGTCGCGTGTCCCCATAGCAAAATACCATACGACATAATGCTATGGAAATAACTAAAGTAAACTATTCTAGCTGTTTCAACACTGGTAAGAGTTCTAATCTTTTTTACAGCATGTGCTTTAGAACTAAGTCTGCTAGCTAGTTTTGATATTTTTTTTAGTTTTGATAGGGGAAGCCATTGAAACTTTGCGTCCAGTGTGATTCCAAGAAAAATGGTGGTATCAACAAGACTCAGTTCCTCCCCATTTAAAATTACATTAGTATTGATATGTTTAACATTAGGAGTTAATAATTTCATACATTTAGTTTTAGTTTCATTCAAATGCAAATTATTAACATTAAAACAATTGACTAACTTAGCTATAGCATTATTTACTTCGTCGTAATTTAATAACTGTCGTTTTAATTTGAAAATTAATGAAGTATCATCAGCAAATAATACTATATCATGGTTATCCCCTACTATATAAGGTAAGTCACTAATATATACAAGAAACAGAAAGGGGCCGAGAATTGAGCTCTGAGGTACGCCCATTTGTACAATCGACCCGGAAGAACTCATACTATTAATAACAACTTTTTGTGTTCTGTCACTTAAATATGAAATAATTAATTTAAGAGCATCATTTCTTACACCGTAGTGTTGAAGTTTCCTGATTAATGTTTCATGGTGAACACAATCGAAGGCTTTGGATAGGTCACAGAACACACCCAAAGCATCCTGTGAATTACCCCATGCATTAAATATATATTTAATCAGCACAACACCAGCATCAGTAGTCGAGCGACCCCTTGTGAAACCAAATTGATTTTTATGAAGTAATTCATTTACATTAAAAAAATTAACAACTGATCAAGAATAATTTTTTCAAAAATTTTACTAAGTATTGGCAGTACAGAAATAGGTCTAAAATTATCGGGATCTAATGTACTACCAGATTTAAATAAAGGTATTACTTTACTATGCTTCATTAAATCAGGAAACACACCAGATTTGATACTACTATTAAAAATAATAGATAGTTGAGGTGCGATTGTATCTATTATAGACGCAATAACTTTAACAGAAATCCCCCACAGATCGGCGGTTCTTTTAATATCAATAGTCTTAAAATATTTTACAATATCTTTTGATGAAACTTTATGAAATGTAAAATTCTTTGTACACACATTTACATTTTGTTTAAGTAATGATTCAGCGACGGTAGGAGAAGAATTCAGTGACTTAGTGGTTAAGATCAAAATACCAGTAAAATATTTCTCAAAAACCATTGCAACGTCCTGATCTGATTTAGTTAATTTATTGTTAAAACTTAACTGGTAGTTTGAATTGCGAGAGTTGACCCTACCAGTTTCACTATTAATTATACTCCATTTCATTTTAATTTTATTAGAAGCAGTCTTTATTTTGTTGCTTAAATACAATGACTTGGCTAAGGAGCACACTCTTTTAAATATTTTGGAATATTTTTTTACATATTCCCTAAATTCGACGCTAGGATTATATGACCTTTCATTGTAAAGTTCATATAACCTTTGTCTACTCTTATGGACTCCTACTGTCGCCCATTCATTAAATGCTTTACGATTATTCAAGGAGAATGTTTTAGAAGTAAAAGTATTATTAAATTCATTGCAAATGAGCTTAAATAATGTTGCATACAAAAAATTTGGATTACTTTGGTATGAAAGTAATGGAAGTTTTTTTTACTATGTTACTTCTAAACTTCTCTAAGCGATGTGCATTTACTGGAACAAACACTACTTTTTTATCTACTTGCTTTTTGTGAACATAAGGTAATGAAACAAATTGTCCACAGTGATCAGAGCTCAATTTTTGAATTATACATTTATTGAACGGCTTAACATTTGTAAAAATGTTATCTATGCATGTTGCACTAGATTCAGCAATACGCGTTGGCTCCAAAAATAAATTAAAAAGACCATAAGATTTAAACAATGATCTAAATTTAATATTAGTGGAGGAAGCTTCTAGGAGATTGATATTAAAGTCTCCACATATTACAACAGATTTATTCTGTTTATTAAGCTTAGCGAAAACTTCCTCCATAATTTTTTCAAAAGTATCATATAACGAACATGGGGGTCTGTAAACGCTCATAACAATGAGGTTCTCAAACTCAACACATGCCATTTCCACAGTTCGCTCAACAGAGAGGCTCACAATATCTTTACGTTCTTTATATGATAGTAATTTACTAGCTAATATTAAGGAGCCACCTTTTAAAATCGTTTCTCTATTGAAAGAACTGAGCACCTGGTGATTACTAAAGTTAAACATTAAATTATGAGCTTTTAACCAATGTTCAGTAATACATAAAATATGAATATTGTTGCTATTTAAAAACAATTCAATTTCTAGCTCTTTGCCTATCATGCCTTGTATATTCTGATGCACCAGGTGTAAACAATTTTTATTATCATTTTCTGGAGTTATACAATTGCAACTATTAAGGATTTGTAAGCTACATTCTAAACTATTTAAATTATTATAACTGCTAGAGATTACCTCTATTGTCTCATTTTCTAATTTAAATTACTAGGAACGGATTCCAAATTACATGTCAAATCATTATGCTGCTCAATAGGAGCAGATGTCTGGGTAGCCAAGTCCTTGGCTGAGTTAATATATAAATAATAAGATAGCACATTTGCTATCCGTCTTAAATTATATTTGGATAGGTAATACCTATCTGTAGTCAAAAATTTCTTAATTAAATTATTAATGTTACGCCGCGCTCAAATCAGCGCCATCTAGTATCAGGAGCGAGAGCGGGGGGAGCTTTGCAGAGAATGACATCGCCGATCTCTCGACCAACAGCGCCACCCGAGGAACTAAGTTTCTAGAAAATCTATACTCGATTTCTCGGTACCTTGCGCGTGTTTACTTGAACATTCCGGATGTTTTGCTGATTTGAATAAATAGATGGCGCAAGATGCGATCGGGACAGAGTTTAACTCGGCGACACAAGCGAAGCTTCGGAGTGAAATTAAGTGAATTAGTGTGTTTAATTATTAGTGTTTTTTTTTAATTTGTATAAAGTAAATTAAAGTCTTAATTTAGGTAATTTTATCGGCAATTTTTATTGTCACGAACCTCAAGCTCGTAACAATTGGTGTCAGAAGTGGGATAAAATCATGCCGATTTTACCTAAGGAGGAAACGGAGGGTGTCCGTACCCGAAGTCAACGCCAGCAGGAGACGGACCAAAGGAGATTTGGTGGTGCAACGCCGCCGACGACGGAGGGTCAGCCGCCGGCTGCAGGCCCGTCAGTAGCTCCTACATCTGCAGCACCTGACTTAGGTGCTCTGATGGCGATGCTACAGGAGCAGCTGCAGCGCGGACGAGAGGAACAGGCCCGTCTGTTGAAAGAGCAGCAGGAGGAACAGGCTCACCGACAGGAGGAACAGGCTCGCCGACAGGAGGAACAGGCTCGCCAGTTGAAAGAGCAGCTGCAGAGCGGACAGGAGGAACAGGCCCGTCGCTTAGAAGAGCAGCTCAAACGCGATAGGGAAGAGCAGATGCTTCTCATGAAGGAACTTCACGCTACCTTCGGGAAGGAGATAAAGGAGGTGAAGGATAGAGTTGCTCAACATGATAACCGCCTGTCGGAAGCTGAGACCCAAATCAACCAAGTTAAGAAAACGCTGGATGAACTCAAACTTGGGGATGGAACTACAGCTCCCGTAGTAGCTTCAGCACCTTCGCTACGTGGGTTCAAGGTGCCACCGTTCGACGGGACTTCTTCCTGGTCAGCCTACAAAATCCAGTTCGAGGCTGTTATGAAAGCGAATGGCTGGAATAAAAGTCAGGCCATGACTGCTCTCACACTAGGCCTGCGCGACCAGGCCTTAACAGTTCTGGAAGCTCTCGGTGAGGAAGTGACTTATGAGCAACTCCTTGAGGCATTGGAGGCGAGATATGGCGACGCTCACCTGGAACACGTCTTTCGTGCGCAGCTTAAAGATCGTGTGCAGCGCAGCAACGAAAACCTGCAGCAGTGGGCTCTAGAAGTGGAGAAGCTGGTGCGAAAAGCATACCGGTCTGTACCTGCGCTCATTGAAGGGAACCTGGTGCAGACATTCATCGACGGCATCCGCGGCCTGGAAGTCAGAGCTGCTGTGAGGCTCGGGCACCACGAGACGCTTAAGGACGCCTTGGCCCATGCACTGGAGGTAGAAGCCGTGCGGCAGGATCATCGTTCCCATCGCGTCAGGGAGGTTGCAGCAGCTACAGTTCGCGACCGCAACAAAGGATACAGCCCTAGGTGCTATGGCTGTGGGGAAAAGGGCCATCTTCGATCTAGCTGCCCTAAGCGAACCGTGGGAAGGAGAGTTGGTCGATCTCGAGAAGGTAGTGCAGCTAACGGCACTGCCTGGTGGCGACAGGATCATCGTTCACCTCACGCTAGGGAGGTTACAGCAGTTACGGTTCGCGACCACAATAAAGGATACAGCCCTAGGTGCTATGGCTGTGGGGAAAGGGGCCATCTTCGGTCCAGCTGCCCTAAGCACACCCTAGGAAGGGAAGGTGAACGGTCTCAGAAAGGAAGTGCGGCTAACAGCACCGCCCAGCAGCAGCAGGAATACGACTTTGAGATCGAACATCGCAGCGAGAAATCTCCTGGCAACGCAGATGCATTGTCAAGAAGACCTTGTCTTGAATGGGACAGCTTGCTGCTTCAGGACGGAGTCCTGTGCCGTAAATGGGACAATGGTCGAGGAGACAGCTGTCGTTTGCAATTGGTTGTCCCTAAAGCTAAAGTGCCGAATGTTTTACAGCTGTGCCATAATGGTCGTTCAAGAGTCCATCTGGGAGTTAAACGAACTCTACTGAAGGTCCGAGAACAGTTCCACTGGGTCCATTATCGTGACGATGTGGAGGATTGGTGTCGTACATGTACAAGTTGTGCGGCTGCGAGGGGACCTCAGACACGGAGTAGAGGAGCATCGAAATTGTACAATGTTGGTGCACCACGGGATAGGACATCCCTTGACATTGCGGAGCCGTTACGGCAAGGCACAGGAGGGACTCCTAAGATCGTCCATGCGGATCGCTTGGCGCGTTATTGTGGGGCCGATGATGCTCGGGACGAGCATCTCTTAGGAGGGGGCAGTGTTACGCCGCGCTCAAATCAGCGCCATCTAGTATCAGGAGCGAGAGCGGGGGGAGCTTTGCAGAGAATGACATCGCCGATCTCTCGACCAACAGCGCCACCCGAGGATCTAAGTTTCTAGAAAATCTATACTCGATTTCTCGGTACCTTGCGCGTGTTTACTTGAACATTCCGGATGTTTTGCTGATTTGAATAAATAGATGGCGCAAGATGCGATCGGGACAGAGTTTAACTCGGCGACACAAGCGAAGCTTCGGAGTGAAATTAAGTGAATTAGTGTGTTTAATTATTAGTGTTTTTTTTTTAATTTGTATAAAGTAAATTAAAGTGTTAATTTAGGTAATTTTATCGGCAATTTTTATTGTCACGAACCTCAAGCTCGTAACATTAATATCTATTAAATTAATTCTGTTGGTATAATTGTTACAATTAAATGTCAAATTTAAATTATTATTACATGATAAATTATTCATTAATAAATTTAAATCATATCTTATTTTATTCTCCTGTGGCCAACCCTGTATGTAAGGCAATGTAAACAAGATAATTTTATGTACATTTAAAGTATTGAGGTAATCAATATATTTTAATAATTGATTTTTGTTTACATTGCCTCTTCTCCCAACAAGAATTATTAATGTGCTGTTAGGAGAAAACTTACTGGTTAAAACTTTATTCATTATATGACTAAAGGATGCTCCAGGCATACAATAATTAGTAATCAATTGTCCTTTTAAATGGTTATTTAACATCATGCCCAAATTTTTACCTATGTCATCACAATACATAATAACTTTATGTTTTTTAATATTTAAATTACTTTTTAAGTTTTTATTCTGTGTTATGGCACCGTCATAGAGTGTTGGTGAAAATAAGGAGTCATTGCTATTTACACATATTGTCCCCGATGAACATGGTATAGAGCGTTGATTCTCACTCTGATGTTTTATTAAGGAGTCAAAGCGCTCCTCATTGTATTTACATGACTTTACCAGATCATTCATGGCCAATATGTGTTCTTTTATCTCAACCTGAGCCGATGCATATTTATTTGAGATAATTTGTAAGGAGTTTTTAAGCGACAAAACTTCTGAATTGAGACACTCTATTTCAGTCTCATAACAGTTTTTCATATTTTCCACCTCAATTGCATATAATTTAAGTTTATTAATTAATACATGCTTTTCCTTACATATATTTATATAATTTTTTGTATTAATTTTTGTTTTAATTAACTTTTGTACTTTCCTAACATATTTATAAATTTTTATGTATTTCTTTAATTTTCTTCTACTGCATGTAATCCTTTCTGCTGTTCTAGATGTGACAAAATCATCACCAGTCAAATCGATTGTTGTGGAGGGATGCAATGTTTTTGAAGATTTACATTCTATGAGCTCTTTGAACAGACTTTGAGTTTGGGACACTTTCAATTCATCTAAGTATTGTTTTAATTGCAAAATCTGCTCATTAGTCTTACTGCAACTGCAATGCAGCAATTAATTTGAGGGATTCCTCATATTCTTTGCTGCATCGGTCAAACTCATCGACTGTTAGCTGTGAAGCTGATCCCTTTCTTTTAAAACATTTGTGTAGTCTTTATGCAACTTAACCATATCACTTTTTAGTTGACTATTTTTGGCAATTATATTTATTATTTCCTTTTCCTTGTCATCTCTTTCTTTAAGCAACAGCTCACACTGCTCTTTTGACGCCTTAAGTTCTAGAAGCGCCATTTTAAGTTGGTTCTCCATTTGGCGCGTTTTGGCGTTGCGTGTATTCATTTTACTATTATGTGTAAATAGCAAAAGAAAACAAAGAAAGAAAACCGAAGAAACAGAGTAAGCTAATATCTAGATCTATGGGTCTACTTACAGATCTCAAATTAAATTATCAGGTAAATAATTCAAATTGAAATCCGAAACTGCACTAATTTAAAAGGTAAATCTTAAAATATTAAAGGGATAACAAGAAAATTACAATAACTTACAGAAAGTTCAAACGATGTTCGTTACAGCTGTCTCTTTTAGTTGAAACACAAAACACTATTTAATTAAAATACTTAGGACTTTTACTTATTTTACCAACACAATTAAGTATTATTTAACAACTGTAACTAAAAATTGTGGTGGATATTATCAAATTACAATATTTAATTTTGCTAAATTGTTGGGAGCTATTATTTTACAACTTGTCACTTGGGTTGCCACAGAGTATATCTAGTATTGATACATCAATAATTATTTGTTTTTAAAGTTTGCGAAACGAATATTTGAAATGTAGTATAATAATCATTATCACTTGATTTAGAAACAATTTACTTGATCGTTTGAATAATAATAAGTCTAGTCCTATTTTTAGGCATATAAAGTAATAACAATAAATAAAACAAAAACGGGTATATCGATGTCGATTGTAGCTAACATTACGAAAGAAATCATTATAAAGACGTAATGTCTTGTAAAGTAACGTCACACATAATACTACTACAATAGGGGTGTCATTTTTCTAGTAAATCAGAACATACGAGTGTCACTCTCACATTTAGCATAGTTTAAATAGACCAAAGATTTCTATTTCCACGCTTGAATTATACGCAACATATTTCAATAGATTTGTCTATTATTGCCTTATTCGAAAATTAAATAAGAAAAAGCGAGACAAGTACATTGACTCAATTTGTATTGAATTGTAGGTTCTCTCTATGCACACGTGTGTATGTAATTACTCTAAGCGTCGGAACCTTAAACAATAACAGCGGCCCATTCAATACTATAGGGATACACAACAAAGCTCCTTTGTCCTTTGAGTATTGTCTTGTAATGAATAGCTTGATGCACTCAACGTTGCTTATCGTAGCGTTGCTCCTATACTTAAGAATGCAACATATATTAAAGCCTACATATAGCAGAGAGCCACGCTGCTATGTTATAGTTGTACTACGAAAGGGTAGGCTAGACCGGAGAAAGGCCATGCTCTCACAGAATACTAGCGTAAAATAGCAGCTTCGTGCTGCTATGTTTCATATGGTGAGTGTAGAGAATCGGAGACCCGTTTTACTGCAATCGAGGCATTCCATCTTAGTCCTCAGGGGTGACAACGCATCTGATTTTGATTCTTAATCGAGGTTAAATGTAGATGTCTATGGGCCACAGGATCCACTTACCATCACGTGGACTGTGTGCTCGTTTGTCACTCTAACTATCAATCAATAAAACTAACTAACATATATCTGGACACAATTTTTACATTTTCGTGTTTGAATTTAAACTCAAAATAGTCTCTACGTGTCTTTTTCATTAATTTTTACTATTCGACTTCAAAACTGTGCAGGTAGTAGTGGTGTAAGAACATCCATTATCTCACAAGGATATTGTAAGAGGCGATAGAAGACAAATGTAGCAAGAGATGGACAGTAGTATCTTCTTTATAACAAATGAAAATAATAAAAACTGCGGTTGCCAACCCCTTGACAAACGCGGCCACAATGGCAATATCTCCTGATGTGGCAATCTATGAGGGAGGCCTGTGCTCAATTGTGAACTTTTATTAGCTGCAATGAATGGATCGAGGAGGTTGAGAACCTCCTCTTCCTCTTTTTCGACTATATTTTCCTCCTTTTTAAGGAAGTTACTAGCTGTCTTCGTCAATTGTGAACAACGTATAACGATCATTTTATTTAAATAATTGTCTTTTTCAATGTTGTCGGTTTTTTGGGTTATATGGCCGGCCCATTGCCATTTCAGTTGACTAATCCACTAGGCTATGTCAGTAAATCTTGTTCTTCTGCGAATATCCTCGTTACAGATTTTACCCACAGAGGAATTCCGAGCATAGCAGTTTCCAACGCATTCTGAGTGATTTTGAGCTTCCAGCAGTGGAGCAAAATGTTTTGGTTCCGTAAACCATAACTAGCTAGACGGTTGGAAACTTTTGTCGCAAAGCTCAAAGAAATATTGGAAAAGGTCTTGTGACAATTTTCAATCATAGCCCAGCTGACAACGTAAAGTTATTTGGTTTGTTTAGGTTCTAAACCTGTGACTGCTCTCTGACATTACCGTTAGGTACATCCTATCAACAGCCCATAACTGAACAAAAAAATAAACGTCCCACTGCACACAGGCTTTCCCCTCATTTCTGAGAGGATTTTTAAATGTCCGTAGCGCTACCCAAATGCGTGTTAGCGAACTTTACATGTGTTCAAAATATTTTTTTTTCTTGTTTCTCAAACATGCAGGTTTCCTCACGATGTTTAACTATGCCGATCAAGTAGTAAATCAGCAGTTAAAATTGCAATTAATAATTTCATAGGTTCCGACCGGGATTGCACCCGGTTTGCTCACGTACCTACTGTAAAATTTACTACCACGCTTCTATTATTATTCTATAGTACCCGGTTGACCGAGCTTTGCTCGGTATTTTTCGCTCGATTTTTTTAATTCGTGTGTTTTGGAAATTATATTTAGATACAAATTACATACTGATGAATTATAAATAATATTTTTTGATCTTAGCGACATAACAGAAAAAACGGAACTGGTTATTTGAATAAAAAATCATGAGTGCAATTATTTTTATTTAAATTTTCGTGTTTTTAAAAAATACTAAAAAAAGGGCTCGAAAAAAATATATTTTCTCAAAAAAGAAAGAAACTTGAAAAAAAAAATAAAAAAGTCGGTCGGTCGGTCTGGGCTCGAACCGGGGTTTTACGATTTTGTGACCGCCCATTATACCAATAAGCTATTTATAATCATTACCAAACTGTCAAAATTTACCTTCTTATTCTAACTATATTGTAGCAGTTTTTAATTGCCTAAAAACACGGACAAAAAGACATTTTCTAAAAATAAATCTTAGCTAGATCGATTTATTATCCCCGAAACTCCCTGGACACTAAATTTTATGAAAATCGTTGGAGCCGTTTCCGAGATCCCGATTATATATATATATACATATATACAAGAATTGCTCGTTTAAAGGTATAGGATAATTACAGATTATTTAAAATGTTATTTGAACTTTATGGTATTACTTGTAGGGAGTTCATGACTTCACTACCTTTGAATGGAAATATCCATACATATTCCTAAACCACGGTTTTACTTTTTGCGGAGGAAATATTTAAAAGGCTGAGAAGACTGAATTGAATATTGCGACCTCCTAAAATGGGTTTTATATTTTTACCACATCTCAGATTTCTATAGAATTTCAAGCCCGGCAGTCTATTTTGTGAAATAAAGCACGGCGTCGTGCTCACTGCTTCCGTTTATTTTTTCCTTTGTGTCTCAGAAAGAAATAGAATCTTAGAATTGATTAAAAATCTTATAATTTTACATACTTCTAATGCTATTGACATAAAAATTGATAAACATATTTTATTATTATTAAATTGAATACACTGAAAGTATATTTGTTCATTAGTTCAATAAACGTGTATCAAAATTGCAGTGCTAAATACATAATTATTCTTATATATCCTCCATTGATTGTCTTATTGGGGCGACTATTAGCAGGCGGGTTGTCTACCTTTTTTTTCATATCTTTCCAAAAAGATGCTGCTGACCATCTTCTGTTTCATTTTCCTCTATCACCTTATCACACGGGATGATAATATAGAGATGTGGATTTACTTACGCCCCCACTACACGGAACTTATAAGTATATATATATATATATATATATATATATATATATATATATATATATATATATATATATGTATATATATATATTTAATTACAGACGCTCCTAGAAGTATGCAGATTGCGATCATGTTCAAGATCGTCCCCACAATTACATCAGATTTGAAAAAACACAAATCCTCGCAAAAGAACACCTTTTCCTAACGAGGATGATACGCGAGGTTAATAAAATTAAAAAAAATCCTAATTTCAGTAGAGAAGATGGATAAGTGCTGCCTTCTGCTTGGGATCCTATAATTAACAAAATTAAACTCAAACCCAAACATACCTCTGCAAGACTGTAAGCTCGTTCTGCTTAGATCGGACTGAAAATTAACATTCAAAAACTGAAGGTTGCCGAGCTAACTATGACATTGGGACGTCAAAAATCTCAGTATCCCCCGTGACCAATTAAAAAGTAAGTTATTAAACGCGATAAAATCCGTAAACATAGTTTTAGTCAAAATATTTTTATTCGTTATTTTCGAATTCTAATATATTATTTCTTATAATTACAATCAATTTATTATTTTGCCCTGTGGTGGCGATGTTATTGAATCTATCTTTATTTAGTAGAGAACTATTGACCAGAAAAATATTATATGCGATAGTTGGCTTAACTGTCATTTAATGAGAGTCCAGGATAGTGACTAGGATCAAACAATCCACCTTCAAGCGTGTCGACGTGTAAATGGATGATTGATGATGGAATCACTATGTCAGTTGTGGACTGTTACGGGCTGAAGAATAAGAAGAAAAAGTGAGGGAGGAGAAAGGCTTTCCCTTTAAAGTAGGTGTTAAGGACGCGTTTGCAAATCAACCAAAATTAGGGTGTTTTTCGGTATGTTTTGTGACAAAACTAAACCAAATCAAATATAAGTAAAAACTACCATGTATAGATTGGTTCTTCATCTGCAAAAGTATTTAACTCTTTTGTTGAAAATAGTAGTTTTTTATATTGTAAAAACGAACTTTCGTTGCCATTTTCGACAAAATCAACGATACCGGCTTGAGTTTCGGTACATGTTTTGGTCTATTATCAACATATTTAAAAAATTTAAAAAATACTATAAGATGACAGACATATTCAATTAAAAAAATCTGTGTTTATTTTTTATCAAAATGTCACAAATAGTCGTAGAAAAAATAAAAACTGATACATTGAATAAAAACTATTATTTACGGATTTTATCGCGTTTAATTACTTTTAATTTATTTTTATTATTATCCCGACGTTTCGGGTGCTTTACAGCGCCCATGGTCACGGGGAGGACTGAGATGTTTGACGTCCCAATGTCATAGTTAGTCCGGCTACCTTCAGTTTTTTAATATTAATTTTTGGTCCGATTTACGCAAAACGAGCTTATAGTATCATGAAGTCTTGCAGTGGTATGCTTGGGTTTGGGTCTAATTTTGTTAATTATAGGATCCCAAGCAGATGGTAGCACCCAACCATCTTCTCTATTGAAATTTGGATGTTTTTTAATTTCAATAGCCTCGCGTATCATCCTTGGTAGGAATCGGTGTTCTTTTGCGAGAATTTGTGGTTTATCAAATCTAATGTAATGGTGGGGACGATCTTGAACATGTTCGCAGACTGCAGACTTCCCAGAGCGTCGGTGCTTCACATCAGCTATATGTTCCTTTACGCGGGTTTTTATAGATCTCTTTGTTTGACCTATGTAAGAGAGACCACATTCACAATCTAGCTTGTACACACCTGCATCTTGTAGAGGAATATTACATTTGATGGATGGTAAAAATTGACTAATCTTCTTCAGCGGCTTGTAGTATGTCTTAATGGACGCTCGCTTCAAGATGTAGCCAATCTTGTCCGTGACTCCTCTAACATATGGTAGTAGAGCAGGCGCGCGCTCGACTGTGGCCGGCTTCACTCGTTCACTGTGACGTAGGCGCGGGACCCGAAGCTTGTTGTCTTGCAATACTTGCTTGACGTGCTGAAGCTCCGCGGCCAGATGTTTTCTGTCACAGATCCCTCGTGCTCTCTGAAACAAAGATTTACCCACCCAGATGATGGTGAGATTCACCATTTATATATCGGTTGGTATGGGTCTTTTTTCTATACACAGTGTGACCAATGGTGTTATCAGGATTTCGGATGACTAAAACATCTAGGAAAGCTAAAGAATTATTTGCCTCTAACTCCATTGTGAATTGTATTTTAGAGTTTATGGAGTTAAGGTGGTCTAAAAATGCAGTTACTCTGTCAGATGGTAAAATTGTGAAAGTGTCGTCTACGTACCGCTTGTAGAACCTTGGATTTACAGGAGCAGTAAGAAGGGCTTTCTCCTCAAAGTCCTCCATGAATATGTCGGCGACTATGGGAGACACAGGTGAGCCCATCGCCACACCATCTACTTGCTTGTAGAACTCCTCCTTCCACAATAGATAGCCAGATGTGAGGCAATGTTCAAGTAGTATTGCATATTCTTGAGGCATGTTATTTTCTTCTAGCTTCCTAGTTACAATTGAGATGCAGTCCACAATAGGTAGGCATGTAAATAGTGACTGAACATCAAAACTGACCATAGTTTCATTGTTAGCCAGATGTAGGTCTTTTATCTCACTCACAAAATGGTATGAATCCTTTGTGTGTGTTCTGGTATGTCCTCTTAGTGGTGATAGTATTTTTGCTAAGTATTGTGCCAGCTTATAAGTTGGTGAATCGATCTGGCTCACTATGGGACGTAGTGGAGCGTTTGGTTTGTGTATCTTCGGTAACCCATACAACCTCGGTGGTTTGACACATTATGGTATTAGCGAATTGACACATGAATTGAGAGAATTGAGAGAGAGCACGAGGGATCTGTGACAGAAAACATCTGGCCGCGGAGCTTCAGCACGTCAAGCAAGTATTGCAAGACAACAAGCTTCGGGTCCCGCGCCTACGTCACAGTGAACGAGTGAAGCCGGCCACAGTCGAGCGCGCGCCTGCTCTACTACCATATGTTAGAGGAGTCACGGACAAGATTGGCTACATCTTGAAGCGAGCGTCCATTAAGACATACTACAAGCCGCTGAAGAAGATTAGTCAATTTTTACCATCCATCAAATGTAATATTCCTCTACAAGATGCAGGTGTGTACAAGCTAGATTGTGAATGTGGTCTCTCTTACATAGGTCAAACAAAGAGATCTATAAAAACCCGCGTAAAGGAACATATAGCTGATGTGAAGCACCGACGCTCTGGGAAGTCTGCAGTCTGCGAACATGTTCAAGATCGTCCCCACCATTACATTAGATTTGATAAACCACAAATTCTCGCAAAAGAACACCGATTCCTACCAAGGATGATACGCGAGGCTATTGAAATTAAAAAAACATCCAAATTTCAATAGAGAAGATGGTTGGGTGCTACCATCTGCTTGGGATCCTATAATTAACAAAATTAGACCCAAACCCAAGCATACCACTGCAAGACTTCATGATACTATAAGCTCGTTTTGCGTAAATCGGACCAAAAATTAATATTAAAAAACTGAAGGTAGCCGGACTAACTATGACATTGGGACGTCAAACATCTCAGTCCTCCCCGTGACCATGGGCGCTGTAAAGCACCCGAAACGTCGGGATAATAATAAAAATAAATTAAAAGTAATTAAACGCGATAAAATCCGTAAATAATAGTTTTTATTCAATGTGTAGTGTTCGCGTAAATTTAAGAAATCATTATGAAAACTGATACACATTTTTTCACATATTTTGCTAATATGGATGAATCATAATCTATTGCAATAAGGGCTATTTTATTGTTGGTGCCTGCTTTGATTTATTGTACAAAGATTTCGATGAAACCACAGTTCGCGCTCGGCCGCCGTCGTGAGTGGACACTGTATCGCCTGTTTGCAGCGGCTCATTCTGAAAAGATCGCTGTACATACATAAAATATTAGAAAAAAACAAATTGGAAACATAGTAGGTACTTGACAAATGATAAAATTATTATTTTTATACTCACAGTTTTTTATTTAGCTAAAAATAAGTAGGATATATAAACTTACCTCTGGACTTGATAGAGTGACCTGAAGGTAACTACTACTGCAATTCCTGGACGAGTGGAACTAGGTGTGCCGAGTTTGGGCTCGTTTTGTTGGTTATGATGAGACATTACCTCCGGACTTGATGGTGTGACCTGAAAGTGTACTTTCGTGACCGCTGTTTGAACTTCTTGCAGAGTAAAACTAGGTGTGCCGAGTTTGGGCTTATTTTGATAGTTATGATGAGACCTTACCACCGGACTCGATTGAGTGACCTGAAGGTGTAATCAGGTGGTTACAAGTGTAACTCCTAGACTAGTCGAACTAGGTGTGACGAGTTTGGGTTCATTTTCTTAGTTTGATGCAACCTTACCACCGGACTTGATGGAGTGACCTGAAGGTGTAATCCAGTGATTAAACTGGAACTCCTAGACTAGTGGAACTAGATGTGCCGAGCTTGGGTTCGTTTTGTTAGTAACGATGAGACCTTACCACCGGACTTGATTGAGTGACCTGAAGGTGTAATTAGGTGGTAATAACTACTCGTTCAGAAATTCCAGCAGTAGTTACTGAATTACACCTTCAGGTCACTCCATCAAGTCTGGTGGTAAGGTCTCATCATAACTAACAAAACGAACCCAAACTCGGCACACCTAGTTCTACAACTCTAGGAGTTCCACTTGTAATCACTGAATTACACCTTCAGGTCACTCCATCAAGTCCGGTGGTAAGGTCTCATCATAATCTACAAAACGAACAAAAACTCGGCACACCAAGTTCTACTAGTCTAGTAGTTCCAGTTGTAATCACTGAATTACACCTTCAGGTCACTCCATCAAGACCGGTGGTAAGGTCTCATTGTAACTAACAAAACGAACCCAAACTCGGCACACCTAGTTCTACAACTCTAGGAGTTCCACTTGTAATCACTGAATTACACCTTCAGGTCACTCCATCAAGTCCGGTGGTAAGGTCTCATCATAATCTACAAAACGAACAAAAACTCGGCACACCAAGTTCTACTAGTCTAGTAGTTCCAGTTGTAATCACTGAATTACACCTTCAGGTCACTCCATCAAGACCGGTGGTAAGGTCTCATTGTAACTAACAAAACGAACCCAAACTCGGCACACCTAGTTCTACTAGTTTAGTAGTTCCGGTTGTAATCACTGGATTACACCTTCAGGTCACTCCATCAAGACCGGTGGTAAGTTCTCATTGTAACTAACAAAACGAACCCAAACTCGGCACACCTAGTTCTACTAGTCTAGGAGTTCCACATGTAATCACCGAATTACACCTTCAGGTCACTCCATCAAGTCCGCAGGTAGGTAAGGTCTTATTATAACTGACAAAACCAGTTCAAAGTCCAGAGCTAACATCCCACTACCAGTAGAGGGCTTCCAGTGCCAAGCAGTCTCTGGAGCAGGTATTCGTATTTCGTATCTATGTATATTTCTGAGGTATAAGAAATAAAAAACAAATTCAATCTTTCAAATTATCAAAATAATTTCATTTGACTACGATTCTCACAGCCAACCGTGCGTACACTTGTGTGTGTGACTTTTGTCAATGTAGTAGTGCGATTCTATACCTATCAATTTTGTAAACGCGTCCTTAATTCACAAAGATTATCTAATTAAAAAACTTTCGCTATCATCAGGTGCATAGGATGTTAAAATATTTAAATAATTTATAATCATTAGTGCGTTTGTTAGTGATTGTGTAACTTTTCGACGAACGCGGAGTTCGTAGCTGTTTGGATCCGATATGTGATAAATAAATATGTCTCAAATCCACATAAAATATTATATTTTTAGACCAAAATTACTCATATTAACAAAGTTGTATTAAATTGCTTATAATTATTAAAACAACAATATAATTTTAATTTTTTAAGTTTTAACGGTAGCGGAGAAATTTATAGATAAGGTAGGATAAGGATTTTTTCCTCTTTTTTTTTAGTTCATTTTTGTTATAACTTGTAGCCAAACCACTCTGGTTTTTTTTAGACAAATATTAGTAATCCTATTAACTTACATTACTAATATTCCCTTTAACCACTCCTGGTAAGCCGAAAATGCTTGTGTTAGGAGTGGTTCACGACAGTAGTCGAGTGGTGGATTCGAACCCGCGACCTTTTGAGTTCTCGGTCCGCGCCCTGCCACTAGGCTACTGTCGCTTCGAATTAATGACTCCGTAGAACGCAGCACGATATTATCCGATGAAAAATGAGGGAAAGCTTACTCGATTCGAGGGGAAACATTTTGATATAATAATCGCAAAAATGTACGAATTTGATGCGAAATCAGTGCGAGTCATTCTTGAGTAAATGTAATAGTTGACATGCCTTACGGTAAGTCGCACAGATCTGTCCATTAACTGTCCTCAGTTGTTTAAACGATGTCGGACCACCAACATTCACCAACAACAACCGCAAATGATAACATTCATCATTATTTGAATGTACTGTATAGATACGACCCAGAGCGTCTGAAGCAAATACATTTGGATGTCCTTCAACTGGTTTTCCTTGTTTTCAACGCTGAAACAATTTCGATGATGCATTGGTATTGTGATACCTTATCATTTGTATCGGTTACAGCGAAGACGGCCATATCGCTACCTTTGTTAACATATTTACATGTGTACTTTATCGACTTCACAGAGTTACAATATTCCACATTGATGTGTCTCAAAGCTTTGGACAAAGTATAGCACAATCCAACAATTGTACATTTTGTTCTCTTACGTTCAAAACTGCCGATCGCTCATTGTCTGCAACTGATCGCCGACGTTACAATGGATATCCATCATTTCCTGTTATGGTTCCATCAATCAGGTCTCTTGGGTATCGCTTGGAACACTTGCCGTCGACCATACAGGGTAGACATAACTTGAAATGTCACTATCACAAAGTATCACTGAAGTAAAGAAAGTTCTCACGCACGTAGCGGTAATCGTCGCTCACAAAGATAGAAAGATGCACTCTTTGTCTGCAGTATCGATCGACATAGAGGATGGATCAACGTATTAGTTGGTTGTCAAATGTCAAATATTATGGTTTGTTCTGATAAAGAAACGTTTACAGTTCTTGAATAATGCTTCGCCTCGCTGTTGGATTATGAGAAAAACGCCTATCGACTTCCGCATGATATATTTTATTAATCGTCTTGAAATATATTTATGTTCTTTTTGTGATCACTAACTGACACTTACACTTTTTTATTTCTAAAACAAAACAGACAACAGACGTCACAATTACCGAGTGAAGCCGGCCACAGTCGAGCGTGTGCCTGCTGTACTACCATATGTCAGAGGTGTCACAGACAAGATTGGCTACATCTTGAAGCGAGCTTCTATTAGAACATTCTACAAGCCGCCGAAGAAGATTAGTCAGTTCCCACCATCCGTCGAGTGTCATATTCCTCTACAAGATGCAGGAGTGTACAAGCTTGATTGTGAATGTGGTCTCTCTTATATAGGACAAACCAAAAGATCAATTAGGACCCGCGTAAAAGAACATATAGCTGATGTGAAGCATCAACGTTCCGGGAAGTCTGCAGTTTGTGATCATATCCTAGACGGCCCCAACCATTACATAAGGTTTGATAGACCACAAATCCTCGCTAAAGAACACCGATTCCTACCAAGGATGAGGACGTGAGGCTATTGAAATTAAAAAACATCCTAATTTAAATAGAGAAGGAGGCTGGGTATTACCACCTGGAACACGATAAAATCCGTAAAATAACTATAATCAATAAAATTAAAACTAAACCCAAACATACCACTGCAAGATCTCAGGACATAACCGGTTCATTTTGCATAGATTGGACCATAAACAATAATTAAAAAAGCTGAAGGTACTCCGGGTTTAACAATGACATCGGAACGTCAGTCACCTCAGTCCCCCGCGACCATGTGTGCTGGAAAGCACCCAAAACGTCGGAAATCAATATCAGAATAATTCAAAGTAAAATCAAACGCGATAAAATCCGTAAAAGTAGTTTTAATCAATTCAAGGTTTTTGTTCTCATTTTGCAGGTCTTGATTTTTATTTTCTAGTTCTTTCATTTTGTTATCGTGTTTTTTTAGGGTTTGGTCAATAGTACGCAGTTGCTCACCCAGGAAATCAATTGAAGTTTCTAGATTTCCAATACTTTCCGGAACGTTTTTTTTAACACCCGGCTGATGTCTTCGATAAGCTTCTGGCTATCAATTTGGGTATTCAAAGAACTCATAACGACGGAGTCATCGTCATCAGCCTCTCCGTCCGGAATGAAAAAGGAAGACCTACGGGATACATTTTTCATATTTCTTCGCAGCTCCACTCGATGCTCGGTGAATTGCGTATAGCATTAATTCTTTTATTAGACAGCTTGACGCAGGACGGATCTGAATGGACAGTAATGTTGCACCTGCTACATACCAGACCCGGTGATTTTTGGTAATATTTTTCTTACGGTTAACACACTTCACCAACATCATTGTGGGTAGATCACGGGATTTGGGCGCGAAGCACGTCAAATATTATTAATTATCAGTTATTTAGATTTTTACTTTATTGATTAATGTAAATAAAATAAAGGTTTTAACACTTTTATTTTATTTACATTAATTTTTGTAATTTTGTATGTGTATAATGCTCTAATTCATTGTCTTTGACGCAAAATGTACTTAACATATGTGGGTTGATACATTAATAAATTAACTATATTATTATTATTATGTGGGCTATCTATATAGTTATTATGTTTATTATTATTATTGTTATATATCTTTTTTTCTTTCTCAAGATTTTGTAAAATCTTGGTTTTTAAGAGATGTTCACGGGCCTAAGCCAAGTGCGCATCCATTTGGGAATCAAAATCCGAGATGTCTCCTTGCAAAAATTTTCGGACTATACGGCACGTGTTGAGGATGGCTGCTTTTTGCATGGTAATATAACTATTTTCAGGAAGATCTAATCGTTTAAGGGAGAGAGACAAACATTTCGGGATCACACCAGTACTGGAGAGAACCAGCGGTACAATATATACTTCGTTTATTTTCCAGATTCTAGTTAATTCTTCTTTTAATTCTGTGTATTTATGATTTTTTTCAGTAATGGTTTTTTGTATATTATGGGTATTTGGGATCGCTATATCAATTAGGTATACTGTTTTATTTAATTTATCAATTAAAGTTATATCCGGTCTATTGTAATGAATTGTTTTATCGGTAAAAATAGCTCTATCAAAGTACATTCTGTGACTGTCGCTCTCCAGAACAGGTTTGGGGGTATACTGATAGTACGGCAGTAGTTTTTGGTTAGGGATTAAATTGTGTTTATTTGCAAGTTTTTGATGAACGTAATTAGCAACCTAGTTATGACGGTGGGTGTAATCAGTTTGTACTAGGCTGGGACAAGCACCGGTAATATGTTGTATAGTTTCGGGTTGGCGGTGGCATTTTATACAGCTATCGTTCTGCATGTTTGGGTCTTTCAATATGTATAGTATAGTTTCTTGTATTGATTACTTGATCTTGAATGGCAATAAGAAAACCTTCGGTTTCGGGGAAAAGAGAACCTATTTTTAACCATTTATTTGAAGGCAGAAAGTCTATGTGAGGTTGTTCTAAATCGTGTGCATGTCTACCATGTAATTCTTTACTACGCAACTTTGATAGCTTTCCTTTTTCATGATCAATTACTGTAGTAAATCTATTACCTTGATTACTTAGATTTAGAGGGGTATAATTGTTATCGGATTCAATGACTGCTTGATGTAATGGACTATTAGCTGATTTTTCATAAAAGAAAGATTGCAGGTTTTTGACTTGCCCTTCCCATATCCTTTTAAGATCGATCAGACTCCTGCTTCCTATAGCTCTCTTTATCGTAAGTCGTTCAATTGCCGATTTAGGATGCAAATATTTGTGTTAAGTTATGGTAGTCCTAGTTTTGATTTCAAGATTTCGTATATCTGTAGTTGACCATTTAATTACTCTGAAAGAATAGGTAAGTATTGGGAGGGCAAAAGTGTTAATAGCTTTGAATAAATTTCTAGAATTAAGTTGCTTTTTACAAACTAGATTCAACCTACGTAAATATTCATTACTAAGGTCCTTTTTAATAGCACTATGGTCTATACATCTTCCCTCACGCAAGCCTAGATATTTATATGTATCATTTTCGTCCATCAATGTAAACATATCGTATTGACTTTCTGTACTACTATTGACTGTAACTTTATGAAGTTTAAGCGTTTTACATTTATTTAAACCAAAGGTCATGTTTATATCTTTACTAAACTCAGCTGTAATTTTTATGAGGGCGTTCATTTTTTTCTGATTTGGCGGACCGTGCTTTGTGGCATTACTTGGGGGAGGCCTATGTACAGCTGTGGACTTGTGAAGGGTTGTAATGATGACTATGGCGACGACATCGACGACAAAGACGAAAATGTTAATGATGATGATGAATATGACAATATAAATCGAGCTTGCTACCCCAAAAAATTGTTTAGAAAAAACATCTCGCAACTATCTTCTTAGATGTCTACCACAAAAAAGCGATAGAGTGAGATAAATGACGTCAATTTTGAAATAATACTAGTTTTAACGGAATTTATCGCGTATATTTAACTTTTTTGCCCGACGTTTCGAGAGCTTTACAGCACCCATGGTCACGGGAAGGACTGAGATGTTCAACGTCCAGCTGTCATAGTTAACCGCGGTTACCATAGATTAAAAATTTAACTATTGTTCCGATCTACACAGTATGAGCTTATGGTATCATGGAGTCTTGCAGTTGTATGCTTAGGTTGGGATTTAATTTTATTTATTATAGGATCCCAAGCAGATGGTAGCACCCAGCCATCTTCTCTATTGAAATTAGGATGTTTTTTGATTTCAATAGCCTCGCGAATCATCCTTGGAAGGAATCGGTGTTCTTTAGCGAGGATTTGTGGTCTATCAAATCTGATGTAGTGACGGGGGCGATCTTGTACATGTTCACAGACTGCAGACTTCCCGGAGCGTCGATTCTTCACATCAGCTATATGTTCTTTGACGCGGGTTTTAATTGATCTTTTAGTTTGTCCTATGTAGGAGAGACCACATTCACAATCAAGCTTGTACACTCCTGCATGCTTGCTGTGAAATGTTTGTTTGTTCATAGTTATCTTAAAAAAAAAAAGAAATAGATGGTAGTCAGAGCTGCCAGTTTTTGTTGCACGAATTATCGCAAAAACTATACTAGGGAGGAATTTGGATTTTCTGTGTATTATATACCATAGTATGAGAGGAGACCGGTGTCCATCAGTATATACGTATATAGGCTATAACTTTAACTTTTAACTTTATATACCATAGAGGTTGTGTGTTTGAACAAAATTACTTAAGAAATCGATTCATAATGTCGTTTGTAAGCGGTAACCAAAAGGAACGAATATTTTTTGAGATTTCTTTCTTGCACGAGTTGTTACGATGTATAGAAGGTCAAAGATATATTTAACTGGCTAGAAAGAATACAGAACCGTATAAGAGCTATGTTACCAGGTACTTGGCCTACTTGTGGACTCTGTCTAGAAATATGTTCGTCTGTATTAGCAAAATTGATTGAGAGATTATGAATTTCATGAACACGTTTTAGAAGGTGGGGTTTATTATACTTTTGGGTCATCTTTAATTGGTTATATTTTTTCATTATGTTTTAAGTATTTTATTCTTAAAATTTACTTAATATTTTTATCAACTTTAATGTTTTTTTATATTTGCGCGAGTACTACAACTTAAATAAAACTGTTTGTACGCATTTCATCACATTATTATTATAATTTACTTATTTCTAATTCCCGATATTTCGGGTACTTTACGGCATCCGATGTTTAACGTCCCGATGTCATATTTGATTTGGGTACCTTCAAGTTTTAAATATTTAGTTGTGGTCGATGGTAAAATATTATTTAACTTTATTTTAAGTTAAATTTGTTATACTAATTGTATATTTTCGTAAAGTTCAGGAAACCAAACTATTCTCACAATATAACTGTCGTCTATGAGGCAGTTAATCAACGGACGTTGCAGTTTTGGTCAGAATATTTAGACTGATAGTTTAGCTACAAAGTGTAAGTTATTCTTATCGACAACATACCATTTATTCAATTAAAATAGTGTTTTTATTAAAACTACTTTTACGGATTTTATCGCGTTTAATATATCGCGTATAATATCCGTAAAAGTAGTTTTAATCACGTGTAGTGTTCGCGTAAATACAAGAAATCGTTATGTTTTTATTAAGTTAGTTTTTTCAATAAAATGTGGGCGACAAACGAGCACGCACTCCATCTGTTAGAAAGTGGATGCTGTGACCCATATACATCTACATCTATCCTCGCTTAAGGATCAAAATGCAAATGTATTCTCATCGTTGAAGACTAAGGTGGAATGCCTGATTTACAGTAAAAAATGTATGTATTTAGTTTAACAACAGCACTAAGCTTCTATGGCTCTACCACGAATAAAATGTAAAGTTACAGCCTATATTCGCCCCACAGGGCAAAGTATTCCTCATTCGGGCTTTAAGGCAAAAACATTCGCGCTGCTTAGATGCGTGTGGGTGGACTTTACGTGACTTCGAATGTTTTTCTTTTAGCTGAGTAAGTGGTAAAAAAACTGCTTAATCGTTATAGTGACCGATTAAAACTGGCCACAGTTGAGCGTGCTCCTGCTGTACTACCATATGCTACCATATACTAGCAAAATTTATTGTGCATAATATATTATGAATTTCATAAACATCTTTTACGGATTTAATCGCGTTTAATTCTAAATGATTTTTAATTCTCGACGTTTCGGGTGCTCTCCAGCACCTATGGTCTAGGGGGACTATAAATATCTTTTGGACGGAGTTTATACTCGGGGATCATTTTCAATCAGTACATTTTATTATTCTTTTTTACTTATTATCTTCAAAATTTACTTGATATATAAATAAAACTTTGTCTTAATATTTTACGCGTTTAATTTACTTTTTTTTAAATCCTGACGCCTCGGGGGCTTTACATCATCCATGATTATGGGCGGGACCGAGATATTTAACTTCTCGATGTCATAGTTCGACCAGCTACCTTCAGGTTTTAAATATTAAGTTTTAGTTGGTGGTAAAACATTATTTAACTTTACTCTAAGTTTAATTTGTTATGTTAATTGTATCTTTTGGAAACGTCCAATGGCTGCTGTACACGCTCGTCGAGAGACCACGAGACAGGTCGAGTACGAGGGTGCTCTCAACGTGACGCGTCCCGTCTCGTACCCCTCGTGCGCTCAAGTCAAAGGGTCTCGTTAGTCTCGAGAGAAAAACAAGAGCGTACTATATTCTATTCACTATACATGGTTCAGTTACGGTAAATAGAAAACATTCACTATCTTCTTTTTCAAGATTTCTCAAGATTTTCTACATCTTGAAGATGGTTTCCATAAGAACATACTACAAGGCGCCGAAGGAGATTCAGTTCTTACCATCCGTCAAGAATACTATCCCTATACAAGATGCAGAAGTGTACAAGCTTGATTGTAAATGTGGTCTCTCATATATAGCACAAACAAAAAGATTCATATAAGCCCAAGTATAGGAATATATCGTGGATGTGAAGCACCAACGCTTCGGGGTGTCTGCAGTGTATCAACATGTTTAGAATCGTCGCAACCATTATAACAGATTTGATAGACCCCAAATCTTCCCAATCGAACACCAATTTCTACCAATTATGATTCACGAGGCTATTAAAATTAAAAAAATGGTTGACACTGCAGGGCCTTGCTGGAACTTCGCGCAAATTTCATAATCATAGCGCTCCAAATTCCACTTATTTTGGAAAACCACGTTTTTTTCTTCAAAATTGAATATTTCACAAACCAATTAACCGACTTTGATGCGGTTCACGGCAATCGTAATTAAAAAAAAAAACGTAATTTTTGTGTAAAAGTGCTGATGAATTAGTAGTCGTAGTAGTATTAGTAGTCGTTATGAAATTGAACAAAACAAGGATGTCGAAGTAATTCCAAGAGAACTATTTTTTGAAAATTAAAACACAAACACACACACACACACACACACACACACACACACACACAAACACACACAGTTGTACGGACATTATCGCAAAAATAGCTTCGTAGGACCTTGAAAAGTTAAGTTCTGATGAGAACTAGATCTTCAAAAACAGGGGTGAAAACACTTCCCCATTTTTTTTGAAAATCAATGATTTTCATAGCGGTAAATTAAAAATTCCTAATTTTAATTAAGAATTAGGTGCTGCTATCGGCTTGGGATTCCATAATTAATAAAATTAAATCTAAATCCAAAAGCATACTACTGCAAATATTATATACTACACTACTACTAGTGCAAGTATATAGACAGACTTCAAGATACTGAAAGCTTTCTGTGTAGATAGGACCAAATAAATGATGTATATTTTTTAATAAATAATAAAAAAAACATCGATTTCGAAGAATTGCGGGGCTAAGTCCGGCGAAGATTTTAATGTCAATAAATAAAATGTAAAAGAACAAGCCGGTTTCCGAAAAGGCTTCAGTACCCTAGACCACATACATACCCTGCGGCAGATTGTACAGAAGACTGAAGAGTACAATTTGCCACTTTGCCTGGCGTATGTGAACTATGAGAAAGCCTTTGATTCCTTCGAAATTTGGGCGGTGCTGCAGTCCCTTCAGCGGTGCCAAGTTGACTGTCGGTATATCGAAGTGCTGAAGTGTTTGTACAGTAGGGCTACGATGGCTATCCGAGTACAGAACCAGAGCTATATCCCCGATACTCTTCACCGCTGCTTTGGAAGACGTTTTCAAGCTACTGGACTGGAAAGGATACGGTATTAACATCAATGGCGAGTACATAACTCACCTTCGATTTGCCGACGATATAGTCCTTATGGCAGAATCGCTGAAGGACTTAAGCACTATGCTCAATGACCTCAATAGTGCCTCCCAACGGATAGGTCTTAAGATGAACATGGACAAAACAAAGATCATGTTTAATGTCCATGTCACATATATGCCGGTAGTTGTTGGGAGCACTATGTTCGAAGTTGTTGACGAGTACGTTTACCTGGGACAAATAGTCCGACTAGGTAGGTCCAAATTCGACCAAGAGGTCAATCGACGGATTCAACTCGGCTGGGCAGCGTTCGGGAAATTACGACATATCTTCTCATCAGGTATACCTCAATCTCTAAAAACTAGATTGTACAACCAGTGCGTGTTGCCAGTGATGACTTACGGATCTGAGACGTGGTCCTTCACTGCTGGCCGTATGAGGACGCTCAAGGTCGCTCAGCGAGCTATGGAAAGGGCTATGCTCGGAGTTTATCTGCGTGATAGACTCAGAAATGAGGATATCCGCAGTAAAACCAGAGTGACCGACATAGCCCAACGGATTAGTAAGCTGAAGTGGCAATGGACCGGCCATATAGCTCGAAGAACCGATAACCGATGGGGAAGAAAGGTTCTCGAGTGGCAGCCTCGTACCGATAGGCGTAGTGTAGGGCGACCCCCCACTAGATGGAGTGACGACCTGGTAAGATGTGCAGGAAGTCGATGGATGCAGGTGGCTCAGGACCGTGCTTTGTGGCATTACTTGGGGGAGGCCTATGTTCAGCAGTGGACTTGTGAAGGGCTGTAATGAATGAATGAATGAATAAAATGTATCCTTACATTATATTAGAGAAATAAATAACTTGTACGTAGCCGCCCAACTGTCAAATAGTCCCGTCAATCTAGACATTCGGTGATACATAAATCTACAAGCTGATAATCGGAAAATTGTTCAAAATAATGTTATGTGAATAAGTCAACTAGCGCCATCTAGTGTCAGGAACGAGAGCGCGGGGAGCTTTGCAGAGAATGACAAAACAAATCTCTCAACCGACAGCGCCATTCGAAGAACTAAGTTTCTGGAAAGTCTATACTCGCACACTCGTCCCTTTGCGGGCATTTACCTGAATATTCGGGATGTTTCTTTGCTAATTTAAATAAATAGGCGCTGCAAGATGCGATCGAAACAGAGTTGAACTCGGCGACACAAGCGAAGTTTCGGAGCGAAATTAAGTGAATTAGTGTGTTTAATTATTAGTGTTTTTAACTTTAATTTGTATAAAGTAAATTAAAGTGTTAATTTAGGTAATTCTATCGACAATTTTTATTGTCACGAACCTCTCGTAACAATTGGTGTCAGAAGTGGGATAAAATAATGCCGATTTTACCTAAGGAAGAAACGGAGGGTGTCCGTACCCGAAGTCAACGCCAGCAGGAGACGGACCAACGAAGATTTGGTGGTGCAACGCCGCAGACGTCGGAGGGACAGCCACCGGATGCAGGCCCGTCGGTAGCTCCTACATCTGCTGCACCTGACTTAGGTGCTCTGATGGTGATGCTGCAGGAGCAGGTTCGCCGACAGGAGGAACAGGCTCGCCGACAGGAGCAGGCTCGCCAGCAGGCGGAACAGGCACGCCGATTGGAAGAGCAGCTGCGGGGCGGACAGGAGGAACAGGCCCGTCGGTTGGAAGAGCAGATGCTCCTCATGAAGGACCTTCACGCTACCATCGGGATGGAGATAAAGGAGGTGAAAGGGAAAGGGTTGCTCTGCATGACAACCGCCTGTCGGAAGCTGAAACCCAAATCGCGAAAGCTGAAAACCGAATCGAGAAAGCTGAAACCCGAATCGACCAAGTAAACTATCGGGTTGATAACGTAATGGCTGACATCAAGAAATCACTGGACGAACTCAAACTTGGAGATGGAGCTACAGCTCCCGTAGTAGCTACAACACCTTCGCTACGTGGGTTCAAGGTGCCACCGTTCGACGGTACCTCTTCCTGGTCAGCCTACAAAATCCAGTTCGAGGCTGTTATTAAGGCGAACGGCTGGAATAAAAGTCAGGCCATGACTGCTCTCACACTAAGCCTGCGCGACCAGGCCTTAACAGTTCTGGAAGCTCTCGGTGAGGAAGTGACTTATGAGCAACTCCTTGAGGCATTGGAGGCGAGATATGGCGACGCTCACCTGGAACATGTCTTTCGTGCGCAGCTTAAAGATCGCGTGCAGCGCATCAACGAAAACCTGCAGCAGTGGGCTCTAGAGGTGGAGAAGCTGGTGCGAAAAGCATACTGGTCTGTACCTACGCTCATTGAAGGGAACCTGGTGCAGACATTCATCGACGGCATCCGTGACCTGGAAGTCAGAGCTGCTGTGAGGCTCGGGCACCACGAGACGCTTAAGGACGCCTTGGCCCATGCACTGGAGGTAGAAGCCGTGCGGCAAGATCATCGTTCCCATCGCGTCAGGGAGGTTGCAGCAGCTACAGTTCGCGACCGCAACAGAGGATACAGCCCTAGGTGCTATGGCTGTGGGGAAAAGGGCCATCTTCGATCCAGCTGCCCTAAGCGAACCCTAGAAAGGGACGGTGAACGATCTCAGGAGGGTTGTGCGGCCAACAGCACCGCCCAGCAGCAGCAGGGAAACGAGTAAAAGCTAGAACTGCGGGGCGGGTGCTGGCTGATGTTAAAAGAGCCCCAAGGATCTCGATCTCACAAACCCATGATGGGAACAGTCTAATCATCAAGGGCGAGGTCAACGGAATGCCGTGTAAACTGACCATAGACACTGGAGCCTCTCGTACGGTTGTTAGTTCCCAACTTATAAGTCAGTTCCTTGGGGACTCCGCATACAACCTAGAACGCATTAATTTGGTAACAGCCACCGGTCAGCGTATACCCGTCCGTGGAGAGAAGGAGATGGAGTTGAAGCTAGGCAACGTGATCTACCTGCATAATGTCATGGTGGCTGATATAATGGACGACTGCATCCTAGGCCTAGACTTTATGAGGAATAATTGTTGTGAGATCGACGTTAAGCAAGGTGTTTTGAAATGTGGACAGGAGGAACTTTTTATGGAAGGTGCGTTACCAGGGAACGTGTACAGCGTTAGGAAGATTGTTCTTCCGCCTAGATCGGAAACGATTGTTCCAGTTAGTCTTCCTCGAAACGCTGGGCAAGCTCACCGTTGTGTACTTGTGGAAAGGGTAAACAATGACCTTCCATGGAAAGTAGCTCGAACCTTGGTCAGGACCACTGACATCTCAGGAGTACGTGTGCTGAACCTTTGCGACCGGGAACAGATTATAGAAAAAGGCACACTGGTTGGTACTTGTGAGGAAGTGGATTGGTTACGTCAGTGCCAATATATATCGAGTGGGACCCCCAGCAAGGATGCAGAAACGAGAGTGACCACACTTTTGGAAGACTGTCGCAGTGTTCTCTCCCCGAACGAATTGGTCAAGGCGAAGAAGTTGTTACTCAAGTACGTCGATGTATTCTCATCAAACGATGCTGACATAGGAAAGACTGGCTAAGTTCAACACAAAATAAACACAGGAGAAGAATTGCCTATCCGTCAGCGGCCAAGAAGATTGTCGGTAGCACGTGAAAAGGAAGTGGAAACCATGATTGAAGGAATGGTGAAGGATGGTGTTATTGAACCTTCCTCTAGTCCATGGTGTTCACCAGTGGTGCTGGTAAAGAAGAAGGATGGCAGCATGCGGTTTTGTGTTGACTACCGCCGTCTGAACGACGTTACGAAGAAGGACAGCTATCCCTTGCCAAGAATTGATGACACGCTGGACATGCTTACAGGAGTAAAGTGATTTAGCACGCTGGATGTAAAAAGTGGCTACTGGCAAGTTGAAATTGACCATAAGGACAAGGAGATAACTGCGTTCTCGACGGGAAAGGGTCTGTGGCAATTTAAAGTAATGCCGTTTGGGTTGTGCAATGCTCCAGCAACGTTTCAAAGGCTGATGGAGCTTGTACTTACTGGGCTAACTGGCAATGCCTGTCTGGTCTACTTGGATGACATCATCATCGTGGGCCGTACGTTTGAGGAACACCTTCAGAACCTGGAACGCGTGCTCATGAAGATTCAGAGTGCCAACCTCAAGTTGAGTCCGAAAAAATGTTCACTATTCAAACGGCAAGTCAACTTTTTGGGGTATGTAGTGTCGGAAGAAGGTATCCGCACGGATCCAGAGAAAATCGCAGCTGTAAAGGATTGGCCGGTTCCAAAAGACAATACGCAGGTTAGAGCATTTTTGGGTTTGTGCTCCTATTACCGACGTTTTGTGAAGAACTTTGCAGATATAGCCAAACCTCTGCATAAGCTAACCGAGGAGAAGCGACATTTCTGCTGGGATGAAAGTTGTAACATCGCATTCCAGGAGCTCAAGGACCGTCTGTGCAAGACACCTATTTTGGGATACCCTGATGTAAGCAAAGAGTTTATAGTTGACACAGACGCAAGTGATATAGGACTTGGCGGTGTGTTGTCTCAACGTAATGGTGACCAAGAGGTCGTGATAGCGTACTTCAGCAAGTCGTTGTCAAAACCGGAAAGGAACTACTGTGTGACAAGACGCGAATTGCTAGCTGTGGTAAAGTCGTTGCATTATTTTAGCAAATATCTTCTGGGACGAAAATTTCACTTACGAACTGACCATGCTGCATTAAAATGGCTATTGCAGTTTAAAAACCCAGAAGGACAAGTTGCGAGGTGGATTGAACTTCTGCAGGAATATGACTTTGAGATCGAACATCGCAGCGGGAATTCTCATGGCAACGCAGATGCATAGTCAAGAAGACCTTGTCCTGAAGATTGCAAACATTGTACTAGGCAAGAGAGTAAGGAAGTGGTATCCTTGAGGATGCTCAGGGCAGACCACCTCAGCAACGAGTGGAAGGACAGCTTACTACATGCACAGCAGGAAGATCCGGACATCAAGCCGATTCTGGAATGGATAAAGGCCAGTGCTCCCAAGCCCAAGTGGAGTGAAGTCTCAGCGATGAGTTCAACCACTAAAAGCTATTGGGCCCAGTGGGACAGCTTGCTGCTTCAGGATGGAGTTCTGTGTCGTAAATGGGAAAACGTTCGGGGAGACAGCTGTCATTTGCAAATGGTTGTCCCTAAAGCTAAAGTACCGGATGTTCTACAGCTGTACCATAATGATTGTTCAGGAGGCCATCTGGGAGTTAAACGAACTCTACTGAAGATCCGAGAACGGTTTTACTGGGTCCACTGTCGAAACGATGTCGAGGACTGGTGTCGCAAATTTACAAGTTGTGCGGCTGTAAAGGGACCTCAGACTTGTAGTAGAGGTGCATTGAAGTTGTACAATATTGGTGCACCATGGGAGAGAATAGCCATTGACGTGGCGGGGCCGTTTCCGGAGAGTGAAAGCGGTAACATGTATTTCATGGTTGTGATGGATTACTTCACTAAGTGGCCAGAAGTCTTCGCCATTCCAAATCAAGAAGCTTCAACAGTTGCCGATAAACTAGTTCATGAAGTCTTCCGTCGTTTTGGAGTACCTTTAGAGATTCACAGCGATCAAGGAAGGAATTTTGAATCTCAAATATTCCAGGAAACTTGCCGAGTTATGGGTACTCATAAAACAAGAACGACTTCTTATCACCCGCAATCTGATGGAATGGTGGAACGATTTAATCAGACATTGGAGAGGTACCTAGCAAAAGTTGTAGACAATCGGCAACGAGATTGGGACAAGCACATACAACCGTTTTTGTTGTCATATCGAAGCGCTGTTCACGAAAGTACAGCAGTGACACCAGCTTTCGCAAACTTTGGAAGAGAATTACGGCTGCCTGCAGACCTGATCACCGGGATACCACCTGATGCCCCACGCAGTATAACCGATTATGCAAATGACTTGCGGAACAAAATGAATGACATTTATGAGCACGTCAGACAATCGGGCCAGCAAATGTCTGAGAAAATGAAAACCCGGTACGACCGCAAAATGAACAATAAATGGTTCAACGAAGGTTCATTAGTGTGGTTGCACAATCCAGTCCGCAGCAAAGGGAAATCTCCCAAGCTTCAAGCTAAATGGGACGGCCCGTACCGGATTGTAACCAGGATCAACGATGTGACTTACCGGATACAGAAAGGCGCAAGAGGGACTCCTAAAATCGTCCATGTGGATCGCTTGGCGCGTTACTATGGGACCGATAATGCTCGGGACGAGCATGTCTTAGGAGGGGGCAGTGTTGTGTGAATAAGTCAACTAGCGCCATCTAGTGTCAGGAACGAGAGCGAGGGGAGCTTTGCAGAGAATGACAAAACAAATCTCTCAACCGACAGCGCCATTCGAAGAACTAAGTTTCTGGAAAGTCTATACTCGCACACTCGTCCCTTTGCGCGCATTTACCTGAATATTCGGGATCTTTCTTTGCTAATTTAAATAAATAGGCGCTGCAAGATGCGATCGAAACAGAGTTGAACTCGGCGCCACAAGCGAAGCTTCGGAGCGAAATTAAGTGAATTAGTGTGTTTAATTATTAGTGTTTTTAACTTTAATTTGTATAAAGTAAATTAAAGTGTTAATTTAGGTAATTCTATCGGCAATTTCTATTGTCACGAACCTCAAGCTCGTAACAATAATATAATAAATAAAATTTTGAAGTTCCTTACCTTAAAAGTAAAAAAACGGTAAGTTTTATCATAAAAATACTTTAAACAAAAGATCATTCAAGATCATAAAATTATCTACAAAAAATGTTTCAGTAGTTTTTTCCTACGAGCCACCGTTTTGGATATATTTACGATTCAAAAAGTTTTATAAGTTGCAATCGTCATAATACGCACACGTTTCCACGGCACCTATGAGGTAGTTTACTTAGCGCGTTTTTTAACGTGGTTTCCCCAGTGGTAGGTCCACGAGTAAGTTATGATCATGTTTAATTTATTATATTCAGGCATTTCATTTATTATAGCAGATATAAGACCCCAGCCACGCACACAATTGAACAGAAGACATAGATGTTGTCTCAAGGTTACACAGGTGTATATATGAAGGGACTGGGTTTCATTTTACCTGATATTCTTACAGTTACTTAATACTAACTATTATACTAACTTATTTATATTTTATATTTTAAGTGTAACTTTTTTTTTTTAATTTTTTAATTGACCGATAGAAAAATATTTGAACATATATTAAAACTATAGAGATATTAAAGAAATTAATTAATTTGCAACTGGTTGAGCGGCGGGCCTTTAGGTTGCCGAGTCACTATTCCCCGGTCGAGCCTTGACCCTATTACGCGAGATGTTACACTATGTGGACTGTATACGCGGATGATGCTTAAACTAGATGGTGGATTTGTGTGTGGTTCCCTAACAATGCATTCGCTTTTCCAAGAAAAACCTATTGCTTGCCGAGGGTTATGAAGGAACCCCTGCTTGACCATATTAGTAGGAGTAACATTGGGGCGGATGTACTAATAAAACACAAATTTCAAGCAGGGTAACTGATATGTATTGCGGGTGCGCAGCACAGCCAGTAATAAACTAGCCTCGCTACTAAACGGTTGTTTTCTTTGTTCAATACATCTCACTGGCGACGAGTTTTTGTACATACCTACGCGTAAAAAAAATTATGTCGTATTTAAGTAATTTGCATGTTTTCGATCACAAAACAAGTGAATGGTCAATATTTTATGGGAAATTAACACAGTTCCTAAGGATAAATAATGTGACAAAAGAAGACATTAGGAGTGGTGTCCTGCTTACTCATCTTACCGATGAAACCTACTGCTTAGTACGTAACTAAGCGTACCCTAACACGGTGGAATCGTTAACTTACAATGAGCTAGTTCAAATACTCAACAGCCATTTCAAACCAAAGCAGCTTCTATATATAGCTATATAGATAAGGCCAACTTTTTTGGAGCGACTAGAAGTCCAGGAGAAGCACTGGGAGACTGGGCGGCGCGATTACGAGGACTAGCAAGCTATTGCGAATTCGGCGACGGCCTGGAAACGAATCTGAGAGATCGTTTTGTCCTAGGCCTGGGCTCTGGCCCGGAACGCGACAAGCTGTTCGAGCAGAACCCGACAACACTTACGCTAACTAAGTCGATTGAAATAGGGGAACAAGCTGCTTGCGCAAGAGAGGTAAAGGTGATGCCGAATACGCGCGATTTTGGACTCATCAAGGAAGAGCCTGTGTATCGTGCAAAATTTCACCAGTTCGCTCGGGGAAGCGGAGGTGACGGCAGTGGCAATGACAGTGTCGGCGCTAGGACATCGCGACGCGAAACTGGCTCCTGTTCAGTTTGTGGTATGAAAAATCATTACAGTGATAAATGCCGGTACAAAAGCTATAAGTGTCAAAAGTGCGGTATAAAAGGGCATTTAAAGAAAGTTTGTGCTAAAAATAAAAATAACTCGTGTGCTTATCACATTCAATCAGAACAGGAATGCGGCGCTAATGGAGTCAAGGACACAGGTTGCGTAGAATGCGAGAACTTTAACTTAAGGTACGTTGATGATTAACCAATTGAAAAAATATTTAATTTTGGGCTATCACAACTTAACAATGGAACTAGATTCAGGCTCGAGCAGCTGTGTAATTTCTGAAAAATTGTATGCTGAAAAGTTTTCCGATTATCATTTAAATAACAGCAATATAAAAATGTGTCTGTATAATGGGCATAAAATCTCTCCACTTGGATATTTCTGGGTTGAAGCTTGTTATAATAAAGTTAAACACAAAATAAAAATTTATGTTGTTAAAAATGGGAGACCTCCTCTGCTGGGTAGAGATTTTATGTCCGCGTTTAATTTAATTATAACAACTAACATAATGTCTATATGTATTGATAAGAATGTAAACAATGTATTGCAAAAGTTCCCTAATTTGTGGCAGGATGAGTTAGGTTCGTTCAATAAATTTAAAGTATGTTTACGTTTAAAGGAAAATGCAAAGCCTAAGTTTTTCAAGCCACGAACCGTACCCTTTGCCCTTAGGGATAAAGTCGAAGAAGTAACGACCCCTTTAGTAACCCTAGGTATTTTAGTTCCAATTGACCAATCAGAGTATGCCACGCCTATTGTACCTGTTTTGAAAGAAAACAATAAAATAAAAATAGCAGGCGATTTCTCGGTCACGCTGAATAAAGATCTTTTGATTGAAAGATACCCCTTACCTCGAATCGAAGAGGTATTTGCTAAAATTGGGGGTGGCGAACGATACAGTAAAATTGATCTTAAGAATGCTTATAATCAATTTGTTTTAGATGAGCCATCCCAATTATTTACAACAATAAATACCCATAAAGGGTTATTTAAATATACAAGATTAGTGTATGGCTTATCTAATGCACCTGCAATCTTTCAAAAGGCTATGGAGACACTTCTCTCTGGCATTGATGGAGTCAACGTATGGCTCGATGATATATGTATAACTGGCCCCAATAGTGATTCCCACATTAAAAGATTATAAGAAGTATTAAGTCGGTTAAGTGACGCCAGGTTGCGAGTACAGAGAGACAAGTGTGATTTCTTTGAGGATAGTGTAAAATATTTAGGCTACGTCATAGATAAAAACGGCTTAAAGACTGACTCGGAAAAAGTTCACGCTATCATTAATGCGCCCGAGCCGACTAACGTAAACGAAGTTAAGATATTCTTAGGCATGGTCAATTATTATAGGAATTTTATACCAAATGCTTCTTCACTACTCCATCCTCTTCACGAGCTATTGCGTTGCGATACGCCATGGGAGTGGGGCGCGCGTTAGAGGCGTAGCATGGCGGCAGTGCGCCGCGAGCTGACGTCCGAACGCGTGCTAGCGCACTTCGAGCCCACAGCACAACTCGTACTGTGCGTGGACGCCGGACCCGGGGGCCCTAGGCGCCGTTCTATCACAACGATCGGACGACGGTCACAAACGCCCCCTCGCATTTGCGTCTCGTTCACTCACCACTAGTGAACGTAACTACAGCCAAATTCACCAAATTCAGAAAGAGGCAACTGCCATTATATTCGGGGTGAAGAAATTTCATCAATTTTTGTATGGTCGAAGCGATCCGTTTATTCTTAAAACCGACCATAGGCCTCTAGTTTCTATTTTCGATACTAAAACAGGCATACCGATTACAACAGCGCTGAGATTACAGCGATATGCTATAATATTATCAGCCTATATTTACACTGTATGTATCGAGCGATAAAAACGTAGTTGCAGATTATTTTTCTCGCTCACCCTTAACGTGTAGATACGCATCGGAATGCCACGATAACGATTTAGACTCTTACTACGTAGTTAAGTTTATGAATGAGACGTCACCGGCGACGACAATCCGCGATATTGCACAAGTGACACAACAAGATACGGTTCTTAAAACAGTCATTAGGTACATGAATCACGGTTGGCCACGTAAAATAAGCTTTCGAACAATACTTCCTTATTTTCAATTTAAGTCCGACTTACAGTTCGAACAAGGTTGCTTATTTAGGGGACATAGAATAGTAATTCCGTCAAATTTTGGGGAACACACGCTAAAATGAAATAAAAACAAAAAGTAACACACGAAGTAGAATGTGGTGGCCGGGTATCGACCGCGACATTGAACGTTGGATCGGGTCCTGCAAAACATGCGTGAGCTTACGCTGCGCCCCGCCGCGTGATCCGTCGGCGCATGGCAGCGCGTACATATCGACTACATGACCGTGGGGCAAAGTTGATTCGTTTAGTAAATGGCTGGAATGTATATTCATGAACAGTGGAACGTCGTCACAATCGCTTATTACAAAATTAAAAAATATTTTCTCTACTTTCGGTATACCTAATGTTTTAGTTTCTGATAACGATGTTAAAATAAACTCTAATGAATTTAAGACCTTCTGCTCTAACAATGGTATTAAGTACTTAACTTCCCCCATATATCATCCACCAAGTAATGAACAAGCGGAGAATTCGGTGAGGACTTGTAAAAAGATGCTAAAATGTATTTTAAATGATAACCTACCACAGATCCAAATTAATGAAGTATTGTTGGGATATTTATTTAACTACAGGAACACGGTACACTATACAACCGGCGAAGCGCCGGCTAAATTAATGTTTGGTAGAAATCTACGATCTCGTCTCGACCTAATTATATCCATATAAAAAACACAATTAAATATGCCTTTAGAAACCAGTAGGAGATTTTTTGAATTAGGTGATAATGTTTGGGCTCGGTGGTACAGTGCCCGGAAAGAAACTTGGGAGTTAGTTACAATTAAAGAGAAGGTCGGTAGTAAAATGTACAAAATATTTATTATAAAATTTGAAGCAACATGCATTATACATATAGATCAGCTGTTAAAATTTACGGGCAACGATAATTCATTAAAAATTAATAACACTGATAATGCTGAGAGTCGCAATTTTCAGTCGTTACCCTTGTCACCGTCTATGCCCGTTAATGCTCCTTTATCCGAACCTTCTGTAGGCAATCCTCGGTCATCGACCATAGTAGAGCAACCCGTTAATACTGACGCAATAGACGATGATAATGGGGAAGAATGGGGCGATTATTCGGCACAGGACAGCGTGGGAGACTCAACAGAGATTCCGGAAGCGTCAGATTCGCCTGAAGCTTCCGAAAACGGAGTCGAACAGCCTCAGAGCGATTCTGTCCGCTCCAATGACGTACCACCAGCGCAGGCACCGACACCCGCTCGTCAACTGCGCCCCCGGAAGAGGATAGATTATAAGAAATATTTTTAAATGATTCATAGTATTATTAAATTTAGTTGTATGTGTGTTGTGGTGTGGTGTGGTATTATTTAATTTATTAAATGTTGTACATCTGTTAAGTCATAAGTATCTTAAATATTGTTTTAATTTAAACTTTATGTATTATATATTTAATAGAAATTTAAGTATTAACTGATCACTGTAAATCTACTTTGTTAACAGATATCAAAAATTAAGTGTAGAGGAATAATATGTATTGCGGGTGCGCAGCACAGCCAGTAATAAACTAGCCTCGCTACTAAACGGTTGTTTCCTTTATTCAATACATCTCAGTAACGTAAATAAGGAATGACACTTACCGGGGTGTTACTTCGATGCGGCTTGGACGCTTTGCTGCTGCGTTGCGACTTCTGGCGGATCTCCTGGGGCCCCAGAGATGCGGTCCTGGTCGATGGTGCGATGGAAGAGAGCGGTGCGCGACTATATCTCACATGAGTTGAGGCGGTTACTCTTGGAGCTAGACTGCTCTAGGCTAATGCGGTTGTACTAGCGGTGCGCATGGGCAAAGCCCTCTAGGACGCGACTGTCCTAGGCGGTGTGGTTCCAACTAGCGGCCGAAGGGAAGAGAGCGCGCAAGTCCCGTGTCTTCAAGGCGTCTCGGAGGGGCGCGCTTCTCATTGGTTGCAAATCACGCGATGTTCTAGAATCATCTTCTTTCCCCTCTCATCATTTATTTAAGTTCGGTCTTTATACGCTTTAAACAATTTTATTTATACATGTATATCTTACAGTTTCTTTTAAATGTATTTTGTAAAACATAAATTTTAATCGAACTAACAATTGATTGCTTAAGAACTAACAATATATTGTGGATTCCATATTAAATTGCAATAGTGAAGAATAGTCTTTCCGTTTGAATAATTCAATACTTTTTAACAACCAATATTTATTGCGAAGGGACGATAAGTTTCGGTAGGCTTTATAACTTTTACTTCCTACTTTTAGTTTTCTATTATACCTTCTGTGTTGTTTGCAAATCTTAGTACCTACCATCATTATCCGAATACAAGTACTACAAGTACTGTAATATAGAAGATATATAATGAAAAAATATATAAGATGTTTTAAAAACTTGTGAAAACTTGTGTATTTAGTTTAATAATTGTATACATAGAGCGCAATAACGTTGTCGGTGAGTGAAAATCATACGCTATCTCAGTCAAATAGCGAGAATATCAATGACGTCAGCAGGCTATATGGTTCCGTGGTTTTCGTAATGCAAACACGATAATCAACCCATAACGAAAATAACCAATGGGGAAAAGAGGTTGTGTTGGGCGATGGGACACAGGTGGCCAAATTATGAGAAATCTATGGGGGAGACCTACGTCCACCAGTGCACTTGCGATGAGATTCACTGATAGTGATAGTGCGATGTAACAAGTGGTAACATTAAAAATTTTGTACAACCGATTTTATATAAATAAAATGAGAACATAATCAATGTAGTTGAAGTTAATTAAATACGAATTATTAAGGATAACTCAAACACTACTAGTCAGATCGTGATCAAATTTATATTGGACCACATAAGAAGCACTAGATTACAAAAAAAAAATCATAAAAATCAGTTCACCTTGAAAAAAGTTCACACTTAACATAAAAATAAAATACAGTCGAATTGAGAGCTTACTCTTTTTTTCGAAGTCAGTTGAAAAAGATTCAACCCAACTCAACAGCTTATTCGTTAGAATAAGATTCATGCAAATTTCGTATACTTTCACATTTTCTGTAAATTTTTTTGGATAAGGGTGATGACAAACGAGCACACAGTCCACCTGATGGTAAGTGGTTGCCGTGGCCTATAGATACCTACATCTATAATCGATTACGAATCAAAATGTAAATGTGTTGTCAGCTCTAAAGATTAGGATGGAATGCCTCCTTTCCGGTAAAAGGGTCTCAGGTTCTCTACATTTACCACACTAAACACAGCAGTGGTAAGCTGCTATTTTACTCTGGTATTCTATGAGAGCGTGGCCCTTCCCCGGTTGAGCTAACGCATTCGTGCTACAACTATACTACTATAGCTGTAGTATGGCTCTACCACGTATAATAATAATAATAATCTCAAATATCGCCCTTGATACTCTGAGGATGAAGACGTTTCTCTCTTTTGAAATCCGCCAAGACATTTAGGGCTTAACAAAATTTTCATTCTGAAGTAATCAGGTATACACCAGCCTGTGTACAAAATAGAACGACTAAGGTGCAAGGATTTTATTTCATTATATCTCCTATCAAACAATCATGAATTATCCTATGCATCTCCCCCCCATCTCTGGTAGACTATAATGGTTATTTCAAAATTCACTCAAGCTATCCGATTCCTCTATTAAAGAAACTTTTCATTCTCGGTAGGTACGATCCTTTTTAACTTCATCGTTATATGTAGCACATAAAATGACGTATAAACTTATAGATACGTTGTCCGCATTCTAAAATGGCAAGATGAAATGAAGCCAAATCGCGCTGAGTCACGCACCTACCTGTCGCGCGACGCTACGTTTGTTTTTAATTTATTATATCGTGATTCGTGTGTGTAAACCTGTGCAAAACATAAAGAAAACGTGCCGTCGTGTGTTTTCAGACGATGTACAAATTATACCCCAAAAGTTAAAGACAAAAATGTGTCATTTCATGCGTAAGTTCACAAAACTACCTATTTTCATTTCATTTTATTCGACGACGTTGTCTAATGGCGGCCGGCGCATGCAGCTAGTAGTCAAGCAACAGGCATACTGCCGTACCTACGGTGTCATATTTTCTTTCTCTTTCTTCACGCGTATAAGTAGTTCTAGTATTTTCACCGTTTTTAAGTGCCGCGACGTTCGTTCATGACGCGTCTATATATAATACGTCATTGAGCACATACAAATCCTCAACTGAACAAAGTTCTCCCCATAGATTGACGCAATGACACTGATATCTATTCACTCCATTGAATGTGTTTCATCAAGTCGTAACTCTATTCAAGATAGGACTTACTGCTAATTAAATTATGCACTAATGTTTTATTTCAAAAATGAGGTTATCATGCACTCTCTCTTGTAAACCGGCCCGTAGGGGAAAACGATTCTCAATAAAGAAACTAAACTCCATCCTTAGTATTACAATCAAGAGTTGCGTCACCTGACATGAATTCTTAAAGGAACACTCACTTTGCCAGCGTATTAGTAGTCGATTTAATATATAGATTACATAATTCAAAAGGAAACAATAGTATAATGAAGTGCTAATATAAAAATGCGAATGCAAGATCAAAGGGCAAATAAAATACATAAGCAATTTTGCAGGTATATTTTTTATTTCTTAATAACTAACGTCAAATAATAAAATGGGAACCCGTTAATCTTTAGGGCCGGATAAAGTTCCATCATTCAGGTGAAAAAGTAAGGTCGTTGTGTAAAGATGTGATTAGACAGCTGATCTTCGCTGTCGGATAACGTTAATTTAAAATGGAATTTATTTTACTTCTTTTTTAAAGGCACAGGAAACAAATATATTAAATACGAACTGGCGAGTAAATGAAAAGATTAGTTACGATTGGCGTTTATAATTGGCATTTGTAAAATTGACATTGTAGGAAACTATTTGCTACAGTTTTTTTTCTTTTTTTCGAATGACATTTTGTTCCAAATTATTTGCCAAAATTTATTTTTTTATTTCAAATACATAGTTTGAATACTTGAATGTCTTTTTTAGTACCGTGCCAAACCATTACCTTCTCGGAATTGTTGTACTAAAGCAGGGAATATTTTAGAAAAACCAACGTACCTCAAACATTATTCAGCGGCCACGAGCCAAGGCAGCTGTGGACGCATGGACTGATCTAATTTTTTTATACAATAAAACCAAAGATGAATTTGGAAAATGTTATCTAAACATGACCTAAAATTGATAAGCCTTTTCATTCGATATAAGTTTAACATGGTTCCATTATGTTTTTCTGCACGTTACACGTTTAAATAGCAATTTCGTGTCATTTTCATCAAATTATTATGATTCGCGTTTCTATCATCACACAACCCTTGTACTGTATGTTCTAACAGTATGAAATCACTCTGTTTTCACGAATAATAAAAAAAATAAAGTCACCTAAAGTTTATAAATATTAGCAAAGCAAAAACATCAAGCGTTGTTATTGAAAACAATCAAGCGCCACTTACAATCTAGTGGCTCAAATATTGCGAGTTTCCAAAGATGTCATTTTTGCAATTATAAATGATAATCGAACTAGACAGAGTAAACGAAGCACAATTAACAAGGTGGCAAAATTGTGATAACGGAAAATGACGAGAAATTTATCATAGCAAATTTCTTAAAATCTTCCTTCTTGTTTTTTCGAGATCAAAATTAATCTCTGCAAGATTGGAACATGACAAATAGTACAAAATATAAAAAAAAATGTTATGCTGAAAAAGCGGAATTTATCTGTACACCAGAACTAATACTGGCATGATGATCTTCGGAGAAAGTTATTGCTGGCCTTAAGGCGAGAATTTTCTTCCTTCTACGCTGCATGCACATTTGTTCAGCACGAAGCAAGCGTGTGATATTCAGTGGTCAAAAAGTTACTTTATATTTAACGCTTTTGCTTATTATTAGGAAATAAAGAATATTTATACAAACATAGTAAAAGAATTATCTAAATCAACAAAATGTATTCAATATTATCGAAAAAAATGTATTTGGTTACCATTTTAAAAATGAGAATCCAAACGTCAAATACTGATGTAAATCTCAATTGTATTGAGATAAAAAGTATGCGAATTGTAATAGACATGTGAGTAATGTCATAGAATTCGATTTGGAAATGTAGATATATTTCAGTACAAATAATGACTACAGTTGAGATTGCCTCGTTGTTGTAGTGGCCGTGATTACGACTGCTGTCCCATGTTAGAATTCTTGATCGAACCAAGGCAACCCAGAGTGAAGAAGATAGCGATGATTTACTCCTCTGACTCAGAAAACACTAAAAGCCGTTGCACTTGCGCCTGATCTCTCTCCGATCATGTCATCTGTGTATGCGCACGTACTTGTGTTTGTTTGGACATGATTATTTATTATTACGGGTTATAGTACGTGCCAAATCGATTGAAAAAAACGGACAATGATCTTTCGGTCGTCTACCCAGGGGCTACAACCCTTCAATATATGGGCAATTTTCATATATAGTACTTTGTTTATTTATAATGATATTTTTGTTATTTTTTATAATGATTGATATAATATATATTTAATAACTATTATTAAAAAGTTATGTAAAAGATCGCAATAGAAGAAAAATAATTTATTGTTATAAGGCACTTTATTCATTTAACAACAAAAAGCATTAGGTTTTAACACATATAAATATTCGAGTGATGACGACACTGAATAAGTACGTATTTATTTAAAAGGTAAAACTTTATTTTCAATATTACATAAGAACGTTATTTTTATTCGGTGCATGCGGACCGGCCCAAAAAAGTGAAGCATCTCTGGCTGCCATTGTCACGTTTCTTTTAGAATGAACTGACGTGACGCGCATTTTGTTTATTTCAAAGGGCTGAATTTGCAAAAGCTCAATATGGTGATTATATTGCTTCAAATATTTTTTTTAAGTATGAAACTGTTATTAAATGAATTGCTGCGTTTTTTACCCTAAATTTAAATATAAAATATAACACATTTTTCGCGATGTACCGTAAGATTTTACGATGTTTATAGGAACCACAGACAATATTATTAACAACATTATTTGGAAACAAAGAAACAAAACATATGTGCTGACTATATATGATATATGAATATCAATATTTAAGTATAGTTATCACATCTAAATTAAGATTTTGTAAGTTACGCCTTTTGACACTCGGCTCATATCTGAGATCGTTGTTCGTTTTTCTCAATCGAATGGACACGAACTATAGATTCCATTATTCGATCTTCAAGACTGTATTTTTGCTGATCTTAGTCATTTGGATGTCGATGTGGTTATATTTATGTTATTATTTTAATATTCCAAAGGGTAATTTTCACAGAATTAAATGGATTAATCAAATAATAAAATACATACTTTTTAATTATCATATTTAATTTTACAATAATAAGAAACTTTATACTTTATTGACCGTGTAGTGGCGGTTAATATTATCCACTTCAATCGTCGCAGGGGTTTTGTGAGAGGAAATAGAGGTAAGCAACCCAAGAGATGGTCAGCAGCGTCTTCCTTTTAATAACTAGGATATGAAAATGCGGTTGCCAATCTGCCTGCCAAGTGTCACAACTATGGAAAAACCTCCCTTATAAGGCAATCTAGGAGGAGGTCTCAGCAGTGAACTTTTATAGGTTGTAATGAAAGTAATGTAAACTCATTCCATTTTAGTTCCCAGGTACTAATACATATGTAGTATTCTTTGTAGTTTTAAGTTGCTTGCAGGTGCTTATAGGCTACAACAGCCGCTTACCGTAACATGAAATATTCACCTGTCAATGTATATAAATGTAAAAATGAATATTTGTTTGTTTGTTCAATTTCTAAGCGTTCCTTATCGCTATCACTATGTTATTCCCTTGCGAAAGTTTCTCACAAATAGGAGGCATTTTAACGCAATCTAGGCTTTATTATTATCAGAATTGATCACGGTATGCCTTTTACATATAAGTCTTCCACCGTGGTAGAGCCATGCTGCAGCTATATTACGGTTGTAGCAAAAATGGGTCGGCAAAAAAGCGACCGAGGAAGGAATCTCTCACAGAATACCAGCGTGAAATAGCAGCTTAATTTTGTGTCTAATCTTATGTTTCATATGGTGAACGTGGAGAATCGGACACCGTTTTACTGGAAATAAAGCATTCCATCATAATCTTCATGGGTTTAGGTTACCTATCCGCATTTTGTTTCTTAATCGAGGATAAAGCAGGTCTTAATTGAGGATAATTTAGTCAGATAAAATCAGGTGCAGGTTCCTCCATGAAAGTAATGATATTACAACTGCCTTTACATTATTGAAGAGAAAATAGCTTTGTAAGTAAAAACAAAAATATTCATTACTTACAAACGTTTTATCTTATAATATTTACTCTAAAATCGGTGTATAAAATCCTCACAAAAATAACTACTGTTCAGCGCATAAAGCGAAAATTGTGCTTAATGGTAAACGGAATCAAATAAACTCCAATAACAATTTACACAAATAACGATTTACCTTTGAAAACGGAAGTCACTTGCTACGTTTTCAGTCGTATGAAACAAAACGAAATGGCGATTACATTTTTCCCATGACCTACTTTTCTGTTTATTTATACGTTACGCAAGGAAGTTTTCGTCTACAGTGGATGCATTTTACTAACATAAACATGCACATAACAATACACACTTATTTGTGTACCAAACAAAATATAGGTTTCGCATTGTATTCGAACTTACGATCCATAGGGCCGCAGCCATGTGCTTGGGTATTACGTTATTGAGATGTTAACTTGTAGAAATAATGATCATATTGATACAATAAGCGTGTACCGATTACACCATTTCGCCATGTAAGTGCCGTAAGCGGCAACAGAAGGTGAACTTTTATAGGCTGTAATGAGTGGATGGATGGATGGAATTATTTTCAAAGAATACATCATAAATAAAATTTAAAAAAAACAATGCTAAGGTGTACATTCGCAACACATGCGGCGTGGGTGGCTGTTGGCTAACAATACCTTTGATTTGAAATTAAACACCAAAAAATCCGTAAAAGTTGTTTTATTTTTACGAAACAATTATACACGATTAGCTTTTACCACCAGCAACGCCTGCGTAGAGCTTCGAAAATGACAGCATTTTGAAACAATAGACAATGTTTTTCTTTATTATTTTATAATGTAGATTTTTGCCTGCGATTTCGCCCGTGTATTAAATGTAAATAATATTTTTGTTGCTTCAACTCAACATTATATGTATGTGTCAGCGCGTCTATAAAATAACGATTGGATTTAGAGTGAGCAAGAGGTTGCGTTCTTTAGCTGAGCGTAATATCTATGGTCACAAGGTTGAATTGAGGGTACATCGAGGAACCCCAAAATCGTTTCTGTAGTAAAAAGTTCACGGTAGGCGCCTTGCGCGGGAGATTCCTTCTAAGTCATTCTACGTAGTAGTGGTGCTAAGATAGTGTTGTAGCTCTGTCCGTGGTGCAGTTCTTCTGGTGCAGACAAGGAGGATGGTGTCGCTGAAAGGCTGCTCTGTGTTACACTGAGATGTGTATATAGGATAGGGTGACAAACTAGCACATAGTCTATCTGATGGTAAGTGGTTGCTTTGGCCCATAGATATCTATATTTATCCTCGATTACAAATAAATATGGAGATGCGTTGTCACCCGTGAGGACTAAGATGGAATGCCTCGTTTCCAGTTAAAAGGGTCCCTGGTCCGTTTTTTTCGTATACTTTCAAATTGCTTATGACAGCACATTTTGTAACGCACAGAAATAACTAAAGTATGCTGCTAGATTATGATATGCAATGAGTTCGTCTTAAAACATTAGAGAGCAAGATACGATACATAAATAGGTGCATAAAAATAAACCAACAACAGTAGCAATAAAAATAACAATAACAGTATTCTAATAAAGATGAAAATAATAAAAAATGGTAAAGTAAGAAATATAATAATTTAGATAGGGTTTAATAGTAATGATTCTTAACAGAGTTAAAAACGGACATAAAAATATTGACTGACAAAAATGTTACCCCATTTAGTACAAAGTGAGAAAGAATGTTATATTTCAATGGTATGCGAAATGAAAAAATAATGTTTAAAAGTGTGAATATAGATGATCGAGTTGCTAAGTTTCGTCAATATTGGACTGATCCCCCAAATACTGATGATGCTTTAACTTCTGGCATGGAATTCATTATGAGCGAGAATAATGCTAGTTAACATAATATATCAATGTGGGGCATGCAAGTGTATAAAAGTAAACGATAAATTAAAATCATTTTTATATAGCGGTCACATCTTTCATTGGTTCATAGTGTTACACTTAGTTTTTTACTTTGTTTAAACTTAGTTTTCCCGTGAGAATTTTTGGATTCCTTTTAAATGACTCAAAAGTAGACCTCAAGGTACAATTTTACCTTGATATAGAACGATAAAGAAAGTTTATGTACCAATAAAATGAAATTAATGTTTACATTGAAAACGTTATGTAATACTCAAGTAAATGGGGGCACATATGTATAAAATACCCGCATGAGTATTAAAAAATGGCCAATAACGCCCAAAGAGGTGAATTAAAACTTCGCTTCCCGGTATATATATCATCATCATCATTATCATTACAGCCATTCATAAGTCCACTGCTGAACATAGGCCTCCCCCAAGTAATGCCACAAAGCACGGTCCTGAGTCACCTGCATTCATCGACTTCCTGCATGTCTTACTAGGTCGTCACTCCATCTAGTGGGGGGTCGCCCTACACTACGCCTACCGGTACGAGGCTGCCACTCGAGAACCTTTCTTCCCCATCAGTTATCGGTTCTTCGAGCTATATGGCCGGCCCATTGCCACTTCAGCTTACTAATCCGTTGGGCTATGTCGGTCACTCCGGTTTTACTGCGGATATCCTCATTTCTGAGTATATCACGTAGAGAAACTCCGAGCATAGCCCTCTCCATAGCTCGATGAGCGACCTTGAGCGTCCTCATACGGCCGGCAGTGAAGGACCACGTCTCAGATCCGTAAGTCATCACTGGCAACACGCGCTGGTTATTACACTTTAGTAATTATTAACATCTTTAATATACATAATACCCGCAAAGTAACGCCTGATTCTATTAATTAGCTTCTAAAAGTAACTTTCACTAGTGAGCAGCCTTAACCACAATTTAAAAAAGTAGATATGTGAGATTTAATTAATTAACTTAGATATAACTTATGTATATTAATCAAACTAATTAATAAATTTGTTTGCTCAGTATAGTTAGAATCAGCAGCATGAAATTTAATTAGGTACGCATGAGTTAGCATACAAAATCAGACAACAATATCACAATGTCTATGAAATACTCATTTATTTTTGCATCCTACGAGATGATATGAGGTCATGGATATTCTAACACTAATACTATACAGTTTTTCCAATACTTGGGAGGCTATATTCATATATTCATTCATTAGATTACGAGCTCAAAAGTCTATCAAAGGTTAATTAATTATGAAAGATATTATGTGCTTACCAAAAATAACAGCATTACCGTTATCTACAATAGGACACAGTTAACTCTATTTCGTGCATTATGCTCGCAATGCAATTTTCATTATTAAGCAGAGTAGGCTTTGTGAGAGTGTAATTTAAAAGATGAACATTTTTTAATTTAATTAGATTACCAACAATTGTTACACCAGTAAAAATCTTAATTGCTATAGCTTAATATCTAGGACATGATGCAAAATCACTTACAGGTAATCTACACTTACAAACATGAATAATTCAAAGGTAAATTAGCAAACGTAATTCGAATTGTGAATGAGGTTAGAGTGTGTGGTGTTGGTCCTTTAATGAGTTGCAAACCTTTGTCCTTAAATAAAAAGATCCTGATTTTGCCTTCATTATACATATTTGAATTGTGCATGATTGTTCATTAGCATTCACGCTTATTTCGACGTAATGGTGTAGTAATTGAGAGTAAAGGTAGACACAAGAATATGTGCCCCAGAAAATCGTTTGAAAGTTACAAAAAAGAATGCATCGGCAGTGTCAATAAAAATCTGATAATTAAAAACAAAAAGTTTTAAGTAGTGGTCATTTAAGTTTTAAAGTTATTTTCTGTTGCGTCTTTGTTGCTTACTAAATAGTATTATCAAACGAATAATAATATACGATATTTTTAAAGTATAATAAATTACACGTCAGCAACCGATGTTTGAAGGAATACTGTTTTGGATATTATTTTAAACTAAATTTACTTAATAAATTTGACATAATTATAAATAAGTGACCAATCACTCTTATATCAATACATAATTATTGTTACGAGAGTATTAACATCTGACATTGAGCTATAATAATAAACTTCCATGAGATATAATAATATTTATTTATATATTTTATTTTGACGCTGTTACATAATTAATTAATAATGATTTCTTATATTTACGCGAACACTACACATTGAAATAATACTAGTTTTTACGGAATTTATCGCGTATATTTAACTTTTTAAATACCCGACGTTTCGAACGCTTTACAGCAGTCATGGTCGCGGGCGGGACTGAGATGTTCAACGTCCATATGTCATAGTTAATCGCGGTTACCCAAGATTAAAAGTATAGATCGGAACAAAAGTTAAATTTTAATCTATGGTAACCACGGTTAACTATGACATATGAACGTTGACATCTCAGTCCCGCCCGTGACCATGACTGCTGTAAAGCGTTCGAAACGTCGGGTATTTAAAAAGTTAAATATACGCGATAAATTCCGTAAAAACTAGTATTATTTCAATAATTAATTAATTATGATATTTACTAAATAATATTAAATAATTTATATTTTGTTAAAATTCGACAAGTATTGTTGTATAGGTTACTTGACCATTAATATTTGCACACGACTAAGGTAGAATATGTAGAACGAATTATACTCAAACACCACTATATACAACCAAATTCTTGCAAATAAAGATTATTATTATTTACTTTTACTGTCATATAAAGTATTTTTAAGTGAAAATTTTAATAAGTACCTTTCAAATATTTAATATAAACACAATTTTGAAAACGAATTTAGTATTATACATGCAGTGAGACCACAATCACCATCACAACCCATCATGTGATACATTGTACATATAAACAGTCCACCGCTAAACATAGACTTCTACCATAGACTGCAAAGTACAGTTCTTAAGCTTTTTTAATAAGCTCTTGGTGGTTTTGGCAGAACGAAGCTACCATTACACAAACGTTTTCGACATCGGTCGTCTGTTTTTTGAGCTAAAGGGTTAGTTCATTACCACTTTAGTTTAGTGGTCCGCTGGACTACGTCAGTTACTCTTATTTATCTATATATTATGTACGGCTATTATTTTTTAAATGATAGGGGCAAACGAGCATACGGCTCACCTGAAGTTAAGTGATTACCGCCGCTCATGAACAAATGCAACACCAGGGGAATTCCGGATCCATTGGCTCCCTTTTAGAAAGGAATAGGCTCTTTTCTTGAAGGTCCTTAAGTCGTATCGGTCCGGAAAAATTGCCAGTGGTAAACGATTCCACAGAGGGGTCGTACGCGGAAGAAAATTCTTAGTGAAACGTACAGTGGTGGACTGCCAAGTATCCAGATGGTGTAGATGGTATCGCGAGGTTTGCCGCGAAGTGCGTTCATGAAATTTGGCGGCTGGGATTAATCCGCACAATTTCTCAGTACACTACCCCGTGGTAGATGCAAAAGAAAATGTGAAGGGATGCAAGATCTATTCGCAGTGCCAGTGGTGACGGAGTTAGTGTACGCAATTGAGGGAGGGTGGGAGGTGCTCTTCAATCCAGGTAAGTCACATCATTGTATTTAGTTAGCGGAAGATTGCAAATTAATTAACATTTTTATTGTAATGTATTAACGCCTGATTCCATCAACAATCTAATGATACCAGTTTCTTGACTCTATAGAATCAGTAATTCATTATTGGGGCAATGTATACTCTATTACAACAAATTCCCAGAAAATAGACAATGTCTTTCTATTACCAAGTTCAAATATTTAATTAAACAAAAACTCTATTAAGAGGGTTATTATAATATAAATGAATATACGGCCACTTAACATCAGGTGAACAGTATGCTCGTTTGCCCCATCTCCAATAAAAAAGTTGATTGACTTCCGGGAAGAAGGTGGTCGCTTCCAAGCTGTTTCTAAAATAAATTATGTAAATAATTTGTAACCATTCACATGGTAAAATTTATTTATTTAAAAAAGTCCCACTGGATTTCTTGCTGGTTCTTCCCAGGACAGAAGTTTTTTCCGACTAGTGGTAAATTAAAAAAATGAATTGTTCTATTATATTCTATCCACGAATAAGAAATTCCGAGCAAACACCCTACGCTGGGTGCTTTGAATTTTCTTAAACGACCAGCAGTGAAGAACCAGGTTTTGGTTAGTTGGAATGCACCAAATTAAACTAAAAGGTTCACTATATTATTAATATTGTAAAATCTATACTTGTAGAGTCACATAAAATTAAATTACTGACGCTACCTTGTTAACCATGTTAAATATTTCACTGTTGAATTATTTACTAAATTATAACAAATATATTATTTAATTATTAAAAATGAAAATGGCGTAGAAATCTTAACATTATCAAACATTTTTGTTAATAATTCGAAATACTAAAAAGCAATATTTTGATAAGTGCTTTGAACGTTCGGTTAAAATCACATTACAATCCGAAAACCTAAAGAAGACATTACACATAGAGTTTATATCTATTTTATTTCTATTTTTAACTGTAAGTAGCACGGGAATCCATTACCCTAAATGCCTAAGCAAATCACAGTCGCAAATATTTGTCTCCACTTTACGTGTAAAAATATGACCCGAGTTAAGAATAGATGTAACATAATATCATATTAGAATGTCACAAAGAATTCTATTGTAAAATAGTAGCTTATTGCTGTTGCGTTTTGTACTGTGAGTGTAGACAACCGGGAACCTTTTTTTACTGGAAGCGAAGCATTCCACCTTAGTCCTCTGGGGTGACAACGTATCTGCATTTCTATTCTTAGTTGAAGATAAATGTAGATGTATATGGACCTCAGGTGGGCTGTGTGCTTGTTTGTCACTCTTTTTCTATAATAAAAAGGGCCATTAATGGTGTCACTAAATAAAAAAGGTCATGTTATTCATAGTCTATTTGCACGGGTAACATTATGCGTTAGTGTGCCTTAGGAAAACTGGAAACTCGGTCGATAACATGATGGGCGATGCCGTTGCCGCATAATCGAAAGCAAATGGGGTACGATACTTAAAGTAATTTTGCTTTGATTTTGAAGAATTACTTAAGTTCTGGTTTCTTCTATGAAAAAGAAAAAGAAAACAAAAACAAAACCCATGACACGGGCTACTATTATGAGACATGACAAAAACTTATTTCAATATGGAGATGCTAACTCTCGAAATTGTTTTCGAATGCGATTCGGTTTTCGATTCAAAATATTTCGAAACTGATATTAAAAGCTTACATCCGAATCAATTCGAATTGACGGCTTCCTGGCACAGTGGATGGGCAGTGATTTGCAGCGCTGGGGGCTGCGGACCTAAATTCAATTCAATTTGTTATCTGGAGAGAATTCTAGTGAGGAGGTAACGTTATATAAAGGAAAAAAACACGATCGAGCTACGACCAAACGTTATCAGCGTTCGGATATATGTTGCTTTTATCGGTATTCAGCTGCAGGTTGGTTATTCCCCAGTCGAGGCGATATATTCGTATTGAATCCATAATAAGCTACAGCGTGCCTCTAATACGTTAAGTGTTTATAGGTTATCAGGGCCTTGGTCGTTGGTAGTCAGAGTATATGTTTTTATTTCTAAAATTGAAATGACAAACAAAATTTCAAGTCCAAGTGATGGTAATTGGCTACTATTGTTCATGGACACATGCAATCAACTTCGAACAAAGAAAGCTACAGAGGCTTTGTCACCTCTGTCGACTAATATGGCATGTCTCACAACCTATAATTATACTGACTCTCTATACCTTTTAAACCGGAACACAGCAACAGGTAAGAGGTTAGAACCTACTCAATTGAACTCCTAGACAGAAAAAATTCCTACCACCTAGTCATAACACCTCAACCAGTAGTCACTACACTTAAAAATACATCACGTGTAGTTGACTAAATAACTACATTGGCGGTCATATTGTGGAAATTCGTTACATAATGCGTTAGTGCGCTTTCAGAAAGACAGAAACTCGGAGGAAAACATGATGGGCGATACCGTCGCCACATAGTCGCAAAAAAATTGGGTAAGATACTAAAAGTACTTCTGCTTTGATTTAGAAGAATTTCTGGAGCCGTGGTTGCTCAGATGGTTAACGCACGCTGTAAATTTCACAGTACGCGAGTAATCCGGATTTGATCCCCGCCGCCACCAATAAAATTATTGATTGTAATTTTAAGTGCTGATTTACCACGTGCACGGCTGTGAAGAATATATCGTGAGGAAACCTGGATGTCTGTGAAATAAGAAAAAAATATTTCAAAGACATGTGAAATTTGCATTGAGGCAGCAGTATCAAGAATTGGGCGGTGTTTCACCCTCAAATCTTTCTCCGATAGAGTCGGATTGCCGTCCCATTGGCCTAGTGTGGGAATAGAGAGAACAGCTGTGCGATATCTAGTCTCCATAGAAACTGACCGCAGTGATTGAAATTCTGTCTGGACGACATAGATATACCTTGAACAGCGTTTTCTCATTAAAACACTTTTGTGACGTTGACATTACTTTTTATTATAAAACATTAAATAGTGGTTTAAACTTTATTAGCTCGAATCACTGCAACTTTATGTATAACTATAAACGGTTTCATAATTATTGTAAGGAAAATATTACGTCATTTTACAAAAAGTGCTTTATTAATAGTTTTAGTTTTAGTTATGGTCAAGAGTCCTTCTAACCAAAGAAATCCCTTAGGTTAGGCACTGCGCCACCGTCTCCGCGAAATTTGACACTTGCTGTCATACTCTATACTTTTTATTTTAGTTTTTATATTTCCGTAGGATTTTCTTTTGAAACCGATTATAACTTGACCCTGAACCTGTTACTTATTATAAACTACTTTTTAGTAATGGCCGAGTAAGTTTTCGAATAAATTTAATATGAGCGCTTGTTTATTATAAAATAAACAAGGAATGTTCATCTACGCTTCCATGTTTCTTTGTCACAATGTCACAGTGGCTTCATTTTCAATTTCATCTACATTGAGGAAGTTATTCTTCAAAAGTGTTTCATTTATAGCCTGGCTTTATTGTAAGAGAAAAGTGTTAAAGTGTCATTTTACACCGCGGAAATAGAAAATCGCTCTGTTGATGCTCTACAGCTTCTTCAAAAGAACAATTTTCTTTGGAAGTTCAAATAATTATCGTATGTTATAGAAAATTGTCTTTCCTTATATTTAAACGCCTTAGGGTTTAATATAACCTTAATTAATTTACATCATACTGCCTTATATTTTTGTAAAATTATCGTATGTTATAGAAAATTGTCTTTCCTTATATTTAAACGCCTTAGGGTTTAATATAACCTTAATTAATTTACATCATACTGCCTTATATTTTTGTAAAACCGTCATTTATTTACATAACATTAAAACATAAAATACTTATTACAGTAAGAATCGGTCAATACAGTAGTAGCCACACAAATGTAAATTCTGGAGTACTGCAGGGAAGCGTACTTACTGAGCCCTATGCCAGTCTTAGTGTATATTAATAATAATATGTAGTATGAGTGTGAATAGGGGAAGAGTTTTCTCATATGCAGATGACACTGCGATGTTATTTTGGAGAGACACTTGGGAAGAAGTGCAATTTATATCGGAAAAACAATTAATATCGGATAAAAAATTAGCTAAGATTGCACGTTGGCTTGGTAATAACTTACTTATGTACTTTGAATGTTAGTAAAACTCAATTCATATGTTTTTCTATAACTAGCCGATCACAGCCAAAGGACGATTTTAGAATAAAAATACATAAATGTTACCTACAATCCTTCCAGCGGTAACTGTATGTGTACATCTATTAAGAAAGTTCCATACACAAAGTGTCTGGGCGTTATGGTGAATCAACGATTTTCCTGGTACAAGCATGTGGAATTAGTGTCTAGTAGAATTTGAAAGCTCGGTCGGATATTTAAAACTTTAAGATATGTTGCTTGTACAGATTTTTTTAAATCAAATATATGTAGCGCTTGCTCAATCCATTATAATATATTGTATACCAATTTTGTTCTTACAGAAGTAAATTTATTGAAGTTGAGAGAGCTCAATATGTTTACTGAAGGTTACACATTTTAAACCATACAGGTACTCCACTAGCTTCTTGGATACATCTTGTGTACTGACTTCGGTAAGGCAGTTGCACATATATAAAATATTATTAAAAAAACATAAGTCTTTGCCTTTTAATCCTACTTACGGTAGCAGAAGAAGAAATTATAGCGTAGCTCCTATTTGCAGTACGAAACCCATCTTTGCGAAAAATCAATATGACAAACAATCAGATCAATTATACAATTAGATTAATAAAATATTGCAAATATATCCACTAAAGACATACGACTGTCATAATAAATAATGCAGTGACTTATGACATTTACGCACAAACTGAAGCTTTATTAGAATTTTCTCATACACACACACACACACACACACACACACACACACACACACACACACACACACACACACACATACACCCACCCACCCACCCACCCACACACACACACACACACACACACACACACACACACACACACACACACACACACGCGCGCGCGCGCGCGCGCGCGCGCACACACACACATACACACACACGCGCACACACACACACACACACACACAAACACACAAACGCGCGCGCGCGCACGCACACACGCACACACACTGTTTATCGTATATATACTTATGTTGAGTATATATACGATAAACATAAAATATAGTGTATATACTTATTTATACTTACATATTAATTGAGCAAGTGGATGAGTTCGTATATTTGGGATGTGTATCCAGCAGGGATGGGAAATATGATAAGGATATGGAACGACGAGTGAATGCAGGAAATAAAGTAAATGGGGCTCTACACTCTATTGCGAAAAGTCAGAATGTGTCAAAAAAGGCACGTATGGCAATTCACAATGCTGTATTAGTCTTTACTTTAACAAATGGTAGTGAAAGTTAGGTGTGACAGAAGAAGCACGAGAGTAGAATAAATGAAGTAGAAATGCGGTCGCTAAGGAGTATGTTAGGGCTGAATCTGAGTGACAGGGTGAGAAACTGTGTGATAAAAGAAGATGATGCAGTGACCAGGATTAAGAAAGGAATGCTTCGGTGGTTTGGTCATGTAGAAAGAATGACTGCGGAAAGACTGAAAAAGCAAATATATGTTGCAGAAGTGAATGAAAGAGTCGGAAAGGGACGTCCTAGGCGACCAAGTTTGTCGACCAAATTGGCGATATGCTAAAAATGGGCCAAATTAAGAGTACCCTTAACCGACGAGCATGAATGCGTAGGTATATGGATGTGGAAGAGGCGAGAGAGGTATGTCAGGATCGTGCTAAATGGAAGTCTGTAGTCTCTGTCTACCCCTCTGGGTGACAGGCATTTTTATGTATACTTATGCTGAATGTTACAGCCTATTAAAGTCCACTGCTAAACATAGGCCTCCCCCATAGTTTAGCCCTTATAGGAGGAATATTTGCCATAGTTGCCACACTTTGCAAGCCGGGTAGCTACCGATTTTGTTTTATTTTTATTCCATATAAGGAAGACACTGCTGCCCGTCTTCTGATAAGTTTCCTTTTGTCACCTCTTAGGAGACCCACGGGATGATATGGGTAGTGGATATTCTTACTTCTCCACAACACGGTAAGTATATGTCACACTTATGCCGGAAGTTGTTGAAAGCACTAAGTTCTAAGTTTTTGACTAGTATGTTTAGAAAAACAAAAAGATAATGTCCAACCAGGTAAGTTTAACTTCGTCCGAGAGGTCAATTGACTGATCCAAATTGGTTGGACAGCGTTAGAGAGATTACAGCACAACTTCTTGGCACGTATATCTCAAAACTTTAAAAGCAATAGTTTACAAGCAGTGCGTTCTGACAGGGATTTAAATGTGGTCCTTCACTGCTGGCCAAGGAAGATCAAGGTCGCTCAGCGAGGTAATGAGAGGGCAATGATCGGAGTTTCTACGCGTCATAAACTTGATAGGCTATATACATCGAAGAAACGACCACCGATAAATTCTCGAGTGGTAGCCTTATACCACCAGTAAGAGAATGTAAGTCATCCCCTCACTAGTAAGAGTGACTAGCTATTGAAATCCTTGTGAAATCGACAGACACAGATTTCTCTGGCCACGTTTGGGCCATACGCGGCTTTGAGCAGTCTATGAACTTGTACTGTAATGATGATGATGATGATGATGAATATAAATTACTGGTAATAGTATAGTAAATATTATATATGTATGTATAAATAGTATAGTTGTAATAAAAAGAATTTTTCGTGAACTGTAATGAAATGCAATACCGTAATAGTTTTCATTTTCTGGGATGAGATGTATTTCCATTGTTAACGTTCCTCGGAAAAATTACTATTAAAATGACAATTTGAATAAGTTTTTCTTTCATGATTCATTTTGTAAAATTAATATTATATAAGTATCTTGATGTAAGTTTAATAATATTTTTATAGATATAATTTTACTTTCCAAACAAAAGAAGAGTTGAAATTCGATTGAAGTGTGATTTAAAAAGATTTATTCCCTTTAAATTACCGGAAAAGGAAAACTCAGAAAAACTTTAATGAAATCTTTGATTTTATATAAATGTACCTTAATATATCGACTTTTATTTAAGCATTATGATTATGATAACTACCAAATCAATAAAAAAATAACTTCAAAATTATAAAAGTAGCTTTTATTCATTCGCTTTCAATTAAGTATCAAAAGTAATACCTTCTTTGACTTTGTAGTGACGGTGTATCCACTACCATATATCATTCCGTGGTTGTCGTAAGAGGTGACAGAGAGAAACAACCCAGGAGATGGCCAGCATCGTCGTTCTAATAACAATTAAAAAACTGCAGTTGCCAACCATCCTGCCAAGAGTGGCACCTATGGCAAACATCAACTATGAGTCTATGGAAGGGTGTTCAGCAGTGCTGTAACAGTATTACCTGCTTAACCTTTGAAATGCAATATTGTAATAAGCCATATTAAACGTAGCGTGTACTGTCACTTTCCACAAGAATTTGTGTAATAAAATACGTAGATATGCCATTACAGGTCCTGAATTTAAAAGTCGGTATCCCTATTAAAATGTTGAAAAATGTTAGCCCACCGATTATGTGGAATAGCACAAACCTTTTAATAAAAGAACTAAAAGACAATGTGATTATTGCAAACATTATCACAGCAGCGTACATTTAATTTCACGTAATCCGATGTTAGCGACAAACCTACCTATATCTTTTAGTCAGCTTTAATTCCCCGTTAAACTGTCGTTTGCCCTCACCATAAATAATTCCTAGGGACAATCTTTCTGCCTGGTGGATATCGAAGTGAGAAAAGAGTGCTTTTCTCATAGGCAATAGCATGTTAGTTTGACTCGAGTGTGATCTTCTGAAAATTGATGTTCAGAAGATCGTACTCAATACGAATTGACCTATATTCTGCTACCAGACACCAACATGGCTGCAAACATAGGACACAGAGAGAAGCTTTGATGTAATTTAAGATTTTATACTCAATACCAAGTATTTATCACACCAAAAAACTCGCGTTGACCTCATCTTACCTGATGGTAAGCGATGATGCGGTCAACGAGCGCGCTTGCATAGAAGTGCCACATAAATTATTGACCTGAAGAATTCCACTCATTAGCTGTAAGTATGATGAAAGTATTTTCAAAACGTATGTTTTAAAATTTTGAACTCGCTCAGGGATAGAGTAGCTTTTTAATGGTAAAATAATTATTAGATTCAACGTTTATTCCCGCAAACGAAGTCGCAGGTGGGTTAGATAATTGTCAAATTTTAAATGTTTAATTAAACTAAAGTGTAAATAGAAATCATTAGCAGTTAGCACGATCTTGGAAAGCTTTAGCCTAATAGTTGACGTTATAGAAAATACATACTGACTTTAATTGTCATCGAATATTGTTATCTCGTCGATTTACGAGAATATGGAATTACTATAAAAATATAACTTTATTGATTTATCAATTAAATATCTACTAAATTGATTTATAAATTTATCGAATAATGAATTGAAGACATTGTGTTTTATATTCGAAGATAAATTAAAAGGTTTGAAGTAATTACCTCCTTTTTAATTTTTATATATTTATAATTTGAAACCTTAAAATCAGATTTCGGATCACCTTCGTATTATTATCAGGTTTATGATGTCAAATTTAAAGACCTTTATAATAAGATATAGAATAACATTTCGATAGAGTAGTATGCTCGAGTGAAAATCATCTATATATACCTACATAGGGGATAAAGAAATTATTCGAATGGAGCTATTTTGAATCTTGCGAAAGATTTTACTTACGAAAGGATTGATTGATCTCAATGAGTTTTTTTTTTCATTTAGCATCACGGGAAATCCATTTATTTTTAATAATGAGTTTTTAGTAAGACGGATTTACTTTACCTTCTTTAAAAAAAATAAGAAATTCTTAAGCTAAAGATTTAAAGATTATTTGTATTAGTTATTCCATTGTAATCTATTCAAATAATAATCAATAAACTTTTCATCGAGTAAGCGTATGCAGAAGTTGTGTCATCGTCATCGTATATAAGAGAAGGACGAATAAGCGGATTTGAAATATCGACGAGGAAATTAATTATTGCTATAAAGTAGTGATATTTTCGGGAAACGGACTAGCAAACCTGACGTGCCTCACTTTGGCGTTGTTTTCTGTCACCGGTCTAAATATTTCATATCTCGTAATATAAGTGCAAGATGGTTATAATACTTCCGTACGTATGTCTGTCTGCACATGCTCGAGTTATCTTCCAGTTATTTATCTTAGTCGCCACCCACCATTTCTTTGGCCCACGGCATATGATAGTGATAGTTTTCACGTAAATGTAACAAGTCATTATTAAATGACTTGATATATTGACGGATTTTATCGTGTATATTAACTTACTTTATATATAAAGCGAGCACCGAAGATGGTGCGGTTTTGTAGGCAGATAGCCGAGAGCATGGCACGCTGGGCTGAACCGTACGTCTGTGATGGTTTTTATCTCTGCGCTGTTTGCATCGCGACGCTTTGGAACACCCGCGATAGTTCGCTGGGTGTCCCTCTTTGCGGCAATTAACGCAGCCGTCTATGCCATCGAGGCTATGCCGTCTCGGGTGTGAGGGTGCAGTCGGTAGTGCCGTGGTCACCTAGGCACCTGACGCACCTAGGACTGGCGCTACAATTTCTGGATGAGTGACCGTAGGTTTGGCATCGGTGGCACTGGCTAACGATGCCCCTATTTTGGGGGGCTTCTATTGCAATCCCGTTTAGATTGCAGATGCGTCGTACATCGAAGACCTCCTTGCCTTTCGGAGACAGGTATAGAATAACAAGGAAGAGGTCAAGAAAACGATTTTTGTCGCTCTGGTGGTGCATTCTGTGAATTTTGTGGAGAGTGGTTTTATGATTCTTAAGGTCGTCTAGAACGTGAACGGTCTCGAATTCCTTCGGGAGTCCTCGATCGACCACATGAAGATTACGCTACTCTGGTGGGGCGTAAGAGTGAAAACTAATTTTGTGAGTACGCAGGTGACTAGTCACGCTGCGGAATATCTCGGTTTAGTTGACGTGCATTCTGATGCCCTGACCAGCGTTTTGCAATTTTAGGCAGTATATTTTTTGGAGTTTAACCAATTGGACAGATTATTTTACTTGGTTTTTTCTTGAATAAAGATCAGTTGCAGCGGTTTTTCCCTATGTTCTGCAGAGTGCGCTACGGGGGCAGGCTTTTAGCCAGAGTGGCGGTGGGGGGTGAGGGGACCGAGTTAGTCTCGGCTGCCTTTTTTGGTATTGCGCTCTTGCGCTTCTTGCCCTGGACGAGGGTGAAGCCTTTGTCTTAGAGCTTTGTTTAAGACATGCGTCTCAGTGCCCATGTCGCAGCCAAAGTCGGCGTCCGAGAAGGCTGGATAGAGGCCGCGGGTTAATATCGCTAATGACCCAGGACAAACAGCATCGTTTACCGACGCGAATGAAGCCGGTAAAATCAGGACGGACGGAGGAGAGAGGGGGTTTTTCTCATGACAAATCGGCGTTTCCTCACGTTGCCCGAAACGCCAATCAAATATCGGGGAAGGCTCGACGCAGGATATCTGCGAGTTCATCCTTAAAAAACGACGCCATCGTACTTATACTAACACTAGTTAACACAGGTGTGTACCAAGCTCCCCCACCTTTCGGCAGAGGAGATGTGTGCCTGAATAAATACCTATACACCTAGCGTGTTGATAAGCTAGGGTTTGTACCTGGCTGTTTCTTATTGCTACAAGCAACACAGAAATTAAAATATAAATAGCAATAGATGGCTTCTTCTGAGGCAGCGGGTGTATTTCACTATACTTACGGATTTTCGAAAACCACGAAGCCAGGAAGAAGAGTTACGCTCAAAATATTCTTTGCACCATTTCAAGCGTCCGATAAACTTCATACTGAGACTGCTTTCACCCGGGACAGCTTGCGTCGCGCACCACAATGTGAGCTTTAATACTGTCACCAAAAACAGAGTACCAAACAGCACGCCAGGTATAAAGTTCACTGTTGTAAGCCGCGCACGTGAGCTAGTAGAGTGAAAAGACGAGAGTAACCTCACGTCTGGAGTCTACAGAGCTCATTACAGAACTTCATTTATGTATTATTTGAGAAATTACAAAATCCTTTTTATAATATTTATTTTTGACACCATTTAAGGAATATATATTAATCTCCCAATCCACTCTAATCTAGACTATTTTCGAACCTCAGTAAAGTAATAATATATTCAACTAATGCGTCGAAAGAGAGAAATCAGATTCTATCATGCAGTATCAAAATATTATTAGGAAGCGACGGATAGGTCTTCTTTAGTAAATTGAATTTACTGTGCGCATGTCTTTTTTAACTTACTTAATTTTCCCGAACTGTTTTGATCACCGTTACATTCTGTCTTCAATAACAAAGTTAAAGAATTAAGACTTAAGTGAATATGTTTTAATGATACCTATAGCATAAAAAGGGGTTTGTATAACTGAAATAAAACTACTACAAGTTCTCAATATGACAAAATAAATTCCAACATCTTTTATTTATCGTTTATTTTTTATATTTCACATTCTTTCAAAAGTCGTAATATGCAATAAGGGTATACAAAAATAAAATTTTAAAGTTACACAATCATAGCTCCACACCTTGCACTATAATTTACGAGCATCAATTAGCAGAATAATACTACTGTTTCATGTGATGAGTGACTAGAAGTGGAGACCCTTTTCACTGATATGTGAGGTTGTGAACTGTGTGCTCGTCTATCACATTTGTTCGCATAAAATGTATCAAAACTTCAGCGTCGTTACTTCATTTAATCTATAAATTACTTAATCTCTCTCAGCTATCTTATCATCAGCAGCGATGACCAAACGAATCTGCATTTTTTAGAAACTGGTTTTGGGAAGGTCCAGCAATACTTTTTTTATAATACCAGCCGGGCTAGCATGACCAGGGGATAAAAATTTTATCCACCGATTATATCCACTGACAAGGGATAAAATTGTCTTATCCATACGTCAAAGCTTTATCCACCGTGCGAGCATGAGCCTATGGTGGATATAATATCGACAGTAGATAAACTTATCCCCGCGCATAGATAATATACCATAGTATAAAGCTATAAACTATACTAGCTATAAACTAGTTTTAAGATTAAGTGGATTTACAGTAACTTATATTTTCTTTTACCTTTTGTTTATTATATTTCTAATATTATATATGTCATTATATGTCATTCATAATATTTGTTATATTTATTTTAAGCGTATTTCTGTCTTGTTTTTATTTTTTCTATTATTCTAATTCTTCCTTTATTTTCTTTTGTATAATATTTAAGTTAAATATACATTGCTTGTATCAAATCGCAGGTATTACTTCGCTTGTGATAGCATTTATTAAAAAAATATGTGTCTAGAATTAAGCCAATTGCGAAACTGGACAATACAGACCCTTTGGAGGTGGTGTAACCTCTTGAGGAAATTAAATAAAAATTATCCCCGCAATTACTGCCATTATAAGAAAATTACAAAATACATCAAAATTTATGTCTACTCTAAGTCACAAAGATTTAATTTTAATTGAAAATGATGAAGCATGAAGAATAAAAATGTAATGATTTCAAACAAAACAAGGAATAAATAATTTTATAATCATGAGTATTGTGTTATTTGTATTCATAATATTACGTATATTAGTCTTTAAACTTGTATTTACCTACACAAGAGGCTAATTAAAGTACATTGCTCCACACATTCTAATGATGGCCCCAATAATTTAGGTCATGTATTTGCTGATTATTTGTTGTTTGAACAACAGCCATGCCATGGTCTTGAATCGTACCTCTCTAGTAGGTAACTACCATCTGCCAAGAGACTGAAAGATGTAAACTACCTACCTAGAAAAAATATTAAGATAAGTTACATAAGCCACATGTATTGATTGCAAATATACGATGTTTTCGGACAAGGTGGTTGTAATAGATCTTCAATATGCACTGGTAGTCCATCCACAGAATTAATAGGCTTTAAAGCCTCATAGAGTTCTTTACACAAATACAAAACAATCTTTGAGCATCCGAAACCGGCGTAGAAATTCGTTGTCGGAGAATTCCAACAGATTAAGTATTCTGATCACGTATCGATCGCTGGTGTAATTTTCTTTCTTGTTTTTCAATTTCTGACAAGAAAATGTAGTTGCAATAGGCTCGAGATATCTTTTTCGTATTAAAATGGTTTGAAGATAAACTTAAACCCACGTCCGCGAAAGAGGATAAAATTGTCCCTTTCAAATGTCAAAAAGGGATAATTTTTTCTCTTTCCGTTGGCCTCATGCTACGGACGGGGAGATATATGTCTACTCGTTATGTCAAACGGGGATATACTATAGAGATAAGATAATTTTATCTCTTGTCAGTGGATATAATCGGGGGATATAATTTTTGTCTCTTGCTCATGCTCGCAGGGTGGATAAAATTAAGCAAGGGATAAAAATTGTATCCTCTCCCCGGGGATATATTGTCCCCCGCTCATGCTAGCCCGGCTGAACCATAAATTACACAGCTATAATAATCTATCTCTATTACTTAATACTTAATAGGCAATGCATAACAAATGAGGTCTATGATATCGACGATATATAATAATTACTCTTTGGCTATTTTTAGTGCTTGTTTATTGGAATCGCTTGAATTTGTTCTGCAAAGAGTATATAATCACTATCTTTACGTTGAATTCTATACTATTTGCTGATTACATAGTAAATTTACTATTACAACCTATAAAATCTACTGCAGAACATACATCTCTCCCATAAATTGCGTATTAAGGGAAATTTAGCCATAGTTGCCATACATGGCATGTGGCACGGTTAGTTGTTTATTAGAATCCCATGGATTTTTTAAAAATATTCAAATCCATTGTGACATATTGAGCAGTAGAACTATCCAATGCTGAATACAGAAAACCTCCATAGATTGGCCCATTATGGGCGTTTGCCATAACTGTCACTTTTGTCAGACGGGTCGGAAGCCGCAATTTTTTATTTCATTTGTTATTAGGAAGACGCAGCTGGCCAACTCTCAGTTTGTTTCTCTTTATTTAAATTATATGTAATAATATCTGAATAAAATTTAGAATATCTGTAATAATAAATATAAGCCGGATATTTGTCAAAATTAGGGTGTTTAAAAACTTGTTCGTGACAAATGCATCTCCGTTTACGTGGGCCAAACTGTTCGCAATTTCGGGACACGCTAAGAAGAGCATTTAGCTGCATACAGAAATTGCAATCCTGATAAATGACATTTTACTAAACATCTCTTGGATACTGGACACAACCTAGGCTAGGTTACCACAATTTCTTTAAAGTTTTACATACAATAAAGTGCTGCGACTTTGTGTGCTGGAACAGGTAAAGATATTAAAAAGTAAAAATGATAACGTTGCACTGCTGAATGACCAAACAAATGTTTATAACTCACCTCCATAAAACATCTTTAAACCTGCTCTCTAATAATGAAAGCCTTGCAATATGGACGTTCATCACCCTCACGGTGATTAGCGATTGATTGCGTGGTTGGAGGGTTGGCGAGCGTTTCGCGGCAGTTTGTTATTTATTATTTTTACATCAAGCGGCCGCGTGCGTCAGGTGGTGATCGGTCGTACTTTGGTGGGGAGTGGTTGCTTCAGCGAGTTGTATAAATAGCAGCTGTTTTGACTCCTCCTTTCTGCCAAGGAGGGTCGCGTTTGTATACGGCTTAGAGATCTCTAGTCAGATCGTTAAGCCAATTCCTAAAAGGCGGTGTTTAGTGGGTAAAAGTCTCCACATAACCATGCAGCCGGCTGCGTGGTATGCTATGAGCATTCACCGCCTCTCTCCCCCGCTTTCTGGAGGGTTGCCCATATTTGATTTGGGCGCAAAAAAAAAAAAAAAAAAACTCGCCACTCACCTAGCGTTCAGCCACCATAGAGTCTATATCACCTGAGGGTGCCTCGTGTAGAGGCAAAATACGTGTCGTATTATCGTCGATGTGTGTCTTTTATAGTGTAGTGGTGTTGTGTTGGGAGTAGTAGGTTTAATTGGTGACGGGATTAGTGCACGCAATTGAAGAAGGGCCTGAGGTGCTCTTCAAACTAGGTAAAATACATAATTTTATTTTATTGAGCGGATATGAGTGAAGTAATTCTCACCAACTTCAATGGATTTCCGCAAAGTAGCGCCAGATTTTATTTAGAACCAGAGTAATGAACACACCTTACAAATCAGAAAACAATGTGCTATGCAGCTTCAACAAGCGATTAGCTATGGGATAGAAAGCTTTTTCAGTGGCAGCTTCGGTACAAAGTAAGCGAAATTGTAGAGCAGCTTCCCACTGGAAAGATTGTGGACCTGAAAGGATACAAGTGTTTGCGCGTATGAAACCGCACATACAGGCTGGAGTCTAACTATTCTCTCATTAATGTCAGCATCGTGACTGAATATGGTGGCATACCTGTCTGTGGTTAACATTGTTATGTGAATGGTGCGTTGAAGAGAGCTTAAATAATTGTTCAATATTTCTCGCTAACGTACGTCTGCGGTTTTGATTCTAGAGCAAATATTTCGTCGTGTTTCGAAATTTTGAGTAGGTTGATAAATTTTTCGACAAATTGTTTAATTATTTTGAAGTAAATATATTTTTATTAATATTTAAATTATGATCACCACAATTACATAGAATTTTCTTAAAATAAACCTGTAGTCTTCATTACCACAAACCGGAAGTTTTGTGTTTGCGATGAAAAAACCCCATCTAGAGAATATTGTGGTTGGGATATTGTTTTCTTTGGCAGTGTGTGAAAATGAACACATGCAACATGGAGATTCACATTAGCTTATCTCGTACAACTTTTTATTAATTTTTTAATTAAATTTAAAAGATGTCGATTGTAAGTAGTAGTTGAGACTGTTGTGCATTCGGTGAATGACATATCCAACAACAAGTTGAATTTTGTCCCGCTTGTTGTTGTTATTGTTGTTCCAGACTCTTTTCTGTGTGGACAAGAGAAGTGATGGATAAACATTATGATAGTGAGGTAAAGAACTGTTGTCATACTTCCCTATTTCAATCATGGGTTGGAAATGAAACAAGAGATTGAAAATGTAAAAAGGAGAAACGACAATGAAACGTAGCAAAAAAAGTCAAAATGCTAATTAATTAAAAGCATTTTATGTACTACACTTGTTTGACAGAAGTTTTGGAAGTGTCTATGATTTGAAAATAGTTCGAAAAACAAAGATTTAAATCGCCGAAAAGAGCAAAATACGAGTTTGGCGGTTAATTGGTAAGTATTTTACCGTACAATTACGTAATTGAATCAGTTATTTATAGTCGTATTAATTATAAAACAGCCCATAAATAGTCTAATACATCTTGCAATCTATTATATAAACTACTTCCATAGTTTCTCTACTATTAAAATTAAAAATTAATGCGTTTTAATAATTGTGTAATTAATATAAGAAGGTGTAAAAAATCCATGATACTTAACCAAACATCAACAAGAACCACTCATGTGAATGTTAAAAGTCGCACTGAAGCGTGACCTTGTCGCCGCTATTATGTATTGAAGAACATAATTCACCATTTTGTGATTTGGTTGTGCGGAGAACGTCGTAAGTAAATTTATAATGGTGAATTGCAGCATAATTGGTTGTAAAAACTAATCAAGGACGTGTAATTGAATTAATAAAGGCATAAAATTTCATCCGTAAGTTGATTATTTACCAATTATCATTGTTTTAACTTATTTATGGCTAGGTGAATACTTTACTATGATATTTACCTTTGTAAACTTCAATTATTATTTTTGATGTTGTACAATTACCATTTCTGCTTTTGTTCTATCGTAATACGCGACGCACGCGACGTTGACATATTCGCTTGCAATGTAATATGAAACATTAGATATCATTGTGCATTGCGTATGTTTATAATACGTTAAGATGTAGTGACATCGGTTTTGGAAGTAACCTAGCGCTAATTCATTTTTATTGTGTTAATATTACGATTTCTGTGGATTTCACATAAATGGTTGTATTTAAATAATTAATAAACGTTAAACCAGTTGCTAGTAAGTATCGTGCCGGTAAGCAAAGTGATGGAGTGACAACCTGGTAAGAGATGCTTGAAGCAAATGGATGAAAGTGACTCAGGATCGTGCTTTACGTTTAATATTCAGCAGTGGATATGTCAAGTGTTGTAAAGATGATGATGATGACGAATATTCTAATATATTATATTTTTTGTGCTTTCTTAAAGGACAAGTTTTTATGCCACTAACTCAGAAACTATTTAGATATTATCAGCGTTCACATTAAAAGGATATAATATGTCAAAAGCGCAAGAAAATTTTACCACTTAATAAATTTATCAGTCTAAAAATAGATGTAAAGCAACTTGAGATCTATGAATGAAGAGGCCCGTGCACAGAAGTGGGACGAATATAGGCTGTAACTTCATATTTTATACGTGGTAGAGCCATGGAAGCTTATTGCTTCTGTGGAACCGGATTTCGTTATTTTTCTGTCCATCAAAAAAACGTATTCGTTCCATTCCACCTTTGTTCTAATGGATGTTGATGCCTGTAGGTTACAGTATCCGCTAACTACCAGTTGGACAGCACACTCGTTTGTACCTCGTATTCAATAAAAGAACTACATGAACTGGACATATTAAAAAAAAGCGAATAAAAGGCATGTTATAGACACCTTACCAACCACCAACTTACACTTTGTACCTTAACTGGCAGTTCACCTAAAGTCTCTTCTTTAGGTAAGCCTTTAGACAAAACATTTTTACCAAAATTTGGATTGAGTGACTGCAACTGAAGTTGATCAACTACCTTGTAGACAACAGCTATATTGTAAGAAATTCGCAATATAGCTCTTGTCTGTAAGGCAGTGGTAAGCGAATAATGTTTCCTGGATGCTTTCAAAAGTTACAATTAGTTTAACGAATTTACCACACAAAGTGAAATTGATGGTTATAATATTACGTCTAGTATTTTTTGAACCAAATGTAAAACCCTAGTTTAAACTCCATCTAAAAGATGTAAATGAAACTTATAATGTTTTTAACAAGTTTGCTAATCGTGGTAAGGTCAGGCTGCCGCTATATTGTAGTAGTAGCTGAATGGGTCGTCTCGATCGGGGAAGGACCATCCTTTCACAAAATAACAGCGTAAAATAGCAGCTTAATGCTGCTTTGTTTCGTATAGTGAGTGTAGAGGACTGTAGACCCGTATTACTGGAATCGAGGCATGCCATCTTAATCCTCAAGGGGGGCAATGCGTCTGCATTTTGATCATTAATCGAGGTGAAAAGTAGATGTCTATTGGCCACAGCATCCACTTACTATCAGGTGAACTGTGTGCTCTTTTTTACCCAAATACTATAAAAAAATATAGACGAACATAACAGGTATTGTAGCTATACATCTCTACGTTTCGGGTGCTTTTTTAATCATTAGATAAGCATCCATGATTACGGGGAGACTAAAAATAACGTGGGGAGGAAAAAATACGTAAATTAAACGCGACAAAATCCATAAAAATAGTTTTATTCAGTGTGTGGTGTGCAAGTAAATATAAAAAAATCGTCATTGTAGCTGTGTTTGACATAATTATAGGTTTATTTGATAACAGAGTCTACAAGAAGGCTAGTCGTTGACACTGTCTAAAAACTAAGGTGTAACTATGAACATAAATATTTAAGTTTCGGGATGATTCTTGTTTCATTTATAGGTTTATATTTTTTAAATATTTTATATTAAAATATTCTAGACAGTAATTTTAAACGATATACCTTCCATGTGATGTTTGTTGGGAGCTGAGAAGTAACAAGCTCCACCGGACGCCGCATGGAAGATGACATCGTTAGAACAAATTGACGCAATTTATCTCCCTCTATCGCTTTCTTGTGATATGCATCTATGTAGTTAGTTTAAGCGAGAACTTTTTCTAAAAATGTTTCGGGGAAGTAATCTGAATTTATATCATCATCATCATTACAATCCTTCACAAGTCCAACGCTGTACATAGGCTTCATCCAAGTTATGCTACAAACCACGGTCCTGAGCTATGTGCATTCATTGATTACTTTGCATATATTATCAACCGTCGTTAATACGCATTAGTAAATTACACATCAAAAAGTCGAAATTTTTTTTCTTTTCTGTCATTTATTTTCAAATTTCAAAGCTCTCAAAATACTAACATTGATGTGTATGAAATAAATAAGCACTTTTAAGAATATATCTGTTTGTACAACACTCGTAATACCGACCTCCTTACAAGCGTTAACTTTTGCTCCTAATAACGATAGAAACCAATTTCGCTTACCACTGCCTTCCTACTGTCCTACAGACAAGAGCTGTATTGCGAATTTCTCACAATACAGCTGTTATCTCCAAGGTAGTTAATCAACGTCTATTGCAGTGAGCCGGAAACTCAATCCAAATTTTAGTCAAAATGATTTGACTTAAGGCTTACCTCAAGAAGAAGCTTTAGGTGAACTGCCGGTTAAGGTACAAAGTGTAAGCTGTTGGTGTCGATAAAATTCCTTTTATTCGATCCACCATTACATCAGATTTGATAAACCACAATTCCTCGCAAAAGAACACCGATTCCTACCAAGGGTGATACGCGAGGGTATTGAAATTAAAAAACATCCAAATTTCAATAGAGAAGATGGTTGGGTGCTGCCATCTGCTTGGGATCCTATAGTTAACAAAATTAAACCCAAACCCAAGCATACCACCGCAAGACTTCAAGATACTGTAAGTTCGTTTTGCGTAAATCGGACCAAAAATTAATATTCAAAAACTGAAGGTAGCCGGGCTAACAATGACATTGGGACGTCAAACATCTCAGTCCCCCCCCCCATGACCGTGGTTGCTGTAAAGCACCCGAAACGTCGAGAATTAAAAATAAGTAAAAGTAATGAAATAAACGCGATATAATCCGTAAATTTAGTTTTATTCAATGTAAATGAGTTGTCATCCATTAGGACAAAGGTAGAATGGACCTGATACCTTCTTTTGATGGACAGAAAAAGAACAAAATCCGATTCTACAGCAGCATTAAGCTTCTATAGCTGTACCACGAATAAAATGTTGAGTTACAGCCTATATTCGTCCCACTTCTGGGCACAGGCCTATTCATTCATAGACACAAGTTTGTGCGATTACCGCTAAAAAAAACACCGTCGTATTTCCTCAGTTTCAAGGCTAAGGAAACAAAGGCACTTCCCTTGTTGCCTTAGCTAGTATCGGAATCTTTGGTGTTGACTTATCGAATGACGAGCAGTTTCGTGATCACTTGGAAGAGAACACCTAAACTGGCATGCTCAGCAGAGCGGGACAGTATTTCATAACGGCACACCGTTTGCATCTTTACAAGGCAAAGGTTCGGCCGCAAATGGAATATTGTTCCCATCTCTGGGCTGGGGCTCCCCAGTGCCAGCTCCTTCAATTTGATCGTATCCAGCGCAGAGCCGTTCGAATCGTAGGCTGCCGAGGTCTCTCCGATCGGCTTGACTCACTGAAACTGCAAGAGATGTTGCACCGCTTTGTGTTTTTTATCGCATTTACCGCCGGGATTGCTCTGAGAAATTGTTCGGACTCATTCCAACCATACAGTTTGACCATCGCACATCGCTACAAAACTCGCGATACCATCCATAACATCTGGATGACTGGAGGTCCATCACTGTGAAAGAATCACGATTTAAAAGAAGTTTTCTTTTTTTCACAACTTTCTTGTAGAATCAACTACTGCCAGAAATTTTTCTGTACTGAAACGTCTTAGGGACCTTCAAGAAAAGAGCCTACGTCTTTTTAAAAGGCCGGAAAAACATCTGCAATTCCCATGGTGTTGCGGTTGTTGTCAAGTGAGCAGTATGCTTGCTTGTCCCTATAAAAATTTGTTTCCTATAAAAATGAATGAAATTATGAACTAACTAGTCATAATCAATAGACCCTTAAGGATTTTTCGGCTATATATATGTAATCCTCCCTAATAATCAATAATATTTTATATACGGAATTTTGGCAAAGTAGTTACTATTCTATTAAATAGCTTCTAAAAGCGACTTCCACTACTTAGCAGTCTTGACAAAAATTTTGAAGTAAAAAGCATAGATATAATTTAATTATTTTCGTTGATATAACTTGTGTTGATAGATCAAAAAAATTAATAAATTTGTTTTTGGAGTATTATTAGTATCAAGCGACTAACAATTGAATTTTATACGCAATATTTCGCATACAGAAGCAGACCACAAAACTTGTTAATTGACTTATATAATTGAGACACATAATCAACATTAATTGACATAAAAAACTGCACACCACAGTTTTTTATTTTTATTAACTGTTATTACGAACGATGAATTTTGAAGAGTTTTGAAATTATAGAGAAGAATAGTATATTCATATATTCATTCATTATATTACGCGGTCAAAAGTGTTTAAAATGTGAATAAACTGCGAAAGATAATGTGCGCTTACCGAAAACAACAGCATTACCCATTATTAGTGGTGATTATTAGAGGTGGATTAGTTTTTCGAATACATTTATCACGATTACTTTTTAATTTAAAAATAGACAAGGAAAGTTTAATCTACATTGGGAAATTTACTTTTCGAAAGCCATTCATTCACAGCCCGACTGTTATTGTAACAGAAATGTGAAGTGTTATAGTTTCATTTTACACCGCGAAAATAGGAAATTGCTCTTTTTCAACAGCTCTTTCAAAAGGACATATTTTCTTGGAAGTGTAAATAATTTTCGTTCGTAAAAGATAGTAGTCCTTCCTTATCTTTAAACGTTTCAGCCTTAGGTTTTAATTTAACTTTAATTAGTTCACACAATACTGCCTTATATTTTTCTTAAATTGTCATTTATTAACATAACGTTAAAACATAAAAAACTTATTAACAAAACTTATAAACCTCAAATAATTATTTAGTGTTACGCCCCGCGTATAGTGAGAACGCTGACTACGTTTCTTCGATGAATGGTTTACTCAGAAAAGATCACTGATACAGTTCCTTTATATTTTATATGTTTTGTTATTGTATCTTCTGATATCTTATTGGACCTTCCCCAAAAACACCTCTTTTTAAGCCAAACTCACTAAGCTGGAAAAATTGTTTAGTAAGCGCAGTTGACAACTGCTGCCGCCAGTCACCAGTGTAAGAGCTTAGCTCGGACAACTGACCTCAGGTATGAACGGAATGAAAGCAGTGCTTCCGAAAGCGAGTAGAAAACTGGTACGTAAGGCATTCAGAAGCTCTACATTGGCATTCTCCTTGTTGGCGTTACTTCGGAGGCGTAGAGCAAAAGAGCGGAAATCTTGTACACTATTAAATAATTATAGGTTCTACGATTCAGGGCTGCGATGGCTATTAGACTAAGAAATCGGAGTGCGAAACCTATCCATATATAAAGGGCTGTAAAATAGGGTGACGTTTAATCGTCGAAACTCTTTTTTGCTGCATTCGAAGATGTTTGTAAGTTATTGGAGCGGAAAGGATACGCAACAACTTAAGTGCCGAGTATATTACTCACTTTCGATTTACCGACGATATAGTTCGTACAGGAAGGATCGCTAAAGGACCTCAACAGTGCCTTCTAACGGATAGGTTTTAAAACGAACTTGGACAAAATGAAGGTCATAGATACAACGTGTTGCCGTTATCGTTACCGTAACAGCCTATTAAAGTTCACTGATAAACGTAAGCCTACTTCATAGCTTATCTCATAGGAGAGATATTTGTCATAGTTTCCACGCTTGGCAAGAAGGTTGGCAAATAATTTTTTTATTTATTCAGATTTGTTTCCTTCTGTCGCCTTTAACGAGACCCACGGGCTGATATGGGGTAGTGGATATTCTTACACTGCCACTAGATGGTATATTTATGGAGTTGTTGAAAACATTGCATTGGAAGTTTTTAACGTGTATATTTACCTAGAACAAAGTGTCTGACTAGGTAATTCCAACATCGTCCGAGAGGCAGATTGACTGACTCAAATCGGCTGAGCAGCGTTCGAGACACTACAACACATCTTCTTGGCACGTATATCTCAAAACTTGAGAACCAATAGCTTACACTCATAACTTGCTGACAGGGATCTTGTAGTTATCCTTCACTTCTGACCGAGGCAGCTCAAGGTTGTTCAATGAGGTGTGGAGAGGGCAATGCCCGGAGTTTTTATGCGTTATGAACCACCTGATAGGCCACATAGCTATAGAAAGGGGAGAAAAGTTCTCGATTGGTAGCCTTGTACCGTGGTAGCCTTGGTACCGCCACTAAGAAAAGTGTAAGTCATCTCCTCACATGTAAGAGTGACCACCTAGTGAAATCTTAGTGAAATTGACGGACACAGATTGCTCAGGGCCACTTTTTGTGTCAAACGTTACCCTTGAGCAATCTGTGAAATGGTGATGATGGTCATGAATCCAGAGTACTAGCAATAGTTGGAATAAATTTTGTTGAACTGTAATAAATGCAAAGCCATAATAATTTTCATTTTTTGGATGAGATGTATTGATGTATTTCCATTGTTAACGTTTCTCAGAAAGAATTTTAAAATGAGAATGTGAATAAGATTTTTTTTCTGTATTGTTATATAGTTAACTATTGATCCATATTTTTAATTGTTAATGTATGTATGTTAACCAATCTATTAAAAATAGTCAAATTGCATTACCACAGAAATTAATAAACAAACGTGTCGATAATCTAACTTTTCCTTTTAGTTTTATTCAACCAATTTTTACGGAAGAAACGTTACCAGATATATAAAAATTGCTATAGCAAAACCTATAGTGATATAGTAAAAGAATACAAAACAGATGCTGCAAACTGCAGAACGATTGAAATGTTACCTAAACCTTCGAAAATCTTTGAAAAAGCAATGTCAAATAGAGTTTACTCATTTTGTCAAAAATTTAAACTATTTGATAATTCACAAAACGGTTTTAGGAAGAAACGTTCAACTACAGTTGCAGTATACATATACACACAAAATTTTCTCATATTATGTATTTGTATACTGCAAGTCACTCCAAATGAAAAGAAAGTCTAAATTAGGACATAATGATATCTTAAATTTACGCGAACACTACACATTGAATAAAACTAAATTTACGGATTCTATCGCGTTTATTTAACTGATTTTACTTATTTTTAAGCTCGAAGACGCTCCGGGAAGTCTGCAGTCTGTGAACACGTTCAAGATTGTCCCCACCATTACATCAGATTTGATAAACCACAAATCCTCGCAAAAGAACACCGATTCCTACCAAGGATGATACGCGAGGCTATTGAAATTAAAAACATCCTAATTTCAATAGAGAAGATAATTGGGTGCTGCCATTTGCTTGGGATTCTATAATTAACAAAATTAAACCCAAACCCAAGCATACCACTGCAAGACTTCAAGATACTGTAAGTTCGTTTTGCGTAAATCGGACCAAAAATTAATATTCAAAAACTGATGGTAGCCGGGCTAACAATGGCATTGGGACGTCAAACATCTTGCTGTAAAGCAACCGAAACGTCGGGAATTAAAAATAAGTAAATTCAGTTAAATAAACGCGATAGAATCCGTAAATTTAGTTTTATTCAATAAATTAAGACATTCTAAATGAAAATAAATATGCCGTACCTATATGATTGAATATGTTCAAAGCCTAAATTAGAATATAATGGCCAATAATGTTACAGAAGCTAAATAACATCAGTATACGTGACACCGCATACAAAATATGGTTTAAATCTTACCTGGAAAACTGCAAACAATATGTAGAGATAGTACATCATAACCATGACATTGGCAAACTCTGTAATGATAGATCTGAATCAATCTACACTACTGCTCTATCGGTAAAAGCAGCGTTTTGGGATGTTTACTATTTATTGTTTAAATAAAGGAACCATTTAGGGTATTGAGTGAAACCGCTTTTATATTTGCTGATGATATTTCCATTATTATTTTACACACTTAAGACCCAAATTTAAATAATAGATTAAACCATTTCTTGAACCGAGCTACAAATTAGTATAACAACCTAACATAAAAATACAATATAACTTCCTAGAGATTAAGTTCAAAACAAAAATTAGTCGATTCCGATCAGTTCAAAATCACCACTAAGAATCGTTTTAACTGTAGTAGTACCTCTATAGGTACTAGGTCGATAATTTGAATTCGCTAGGCCTGGAAATCGGCTGCCATATATGGCATTCGATTTCCAGGCCTAATTTTCGATTTTTAATTTTGATTTTTAATTGACATTGCTATACCTTATTCACATAACTTACACACGACAATCAATGAAAAAAAATCCAGTTTATAAACTGGATGAAATTCATTGATTGTCGTGTGTAAGTTATGTGAATAAGGTATAGCAATGTCAGTAATAAGAGCACATTTGTTCGCTTTGTCTATTAATGTTATATCAGGTCTATTATAGTTTATTGTTTTGGCAGTAAGTATAGCTCCGTCAAAATTCATTTTTGTGCTGTATTTTCTGGCTGGTAAGTGAATTTCCACTTAAGAGAGTAGACGGTCTGCGCTCGAGTTGAAAAATAGGTATTTGAAGAAACTTTTGCCGTCCCTCACCTCTGGTCTCCTCCCGAAGAGTGCGATAGGGGCAACTGCAGCTCAAAACGATTTTACTTACAAAACCCATGACCGATCGTCGTTTCGTATTCCGCTATTTTCTCCTCGAAAGCTAAGCCAATTACATTATTTTTGGTATCAAAATTTAAAGGCATAATAGATCTATGCTTCTATTATTTGTTTTATTTGAAAACTTTTTCAAATTTCTTTGGTAGTCGTCTGATTACGGAGGTAAAAATGGGGCATTTTTTAAGTTTTTGGAAAGTCATATTTATTTTTGTAATAATTTTTTGAAAAAGAAAAGTAAATGACAGAGGTATGCCTTTAATTGATCTTGATTTTTATAAACAAAAACGAATACTCTAGAGGCATTATCCAGTAAGAAAATAGGGGAATACATTTGTATAGAAAAAATGCAGCCCGTCTACCCTCTTAAGGGCTAGTTTTTGGTGAATGATATTGGCTACTTGATCATGCCGATACTTATAATCCTTCTGCTCAATCGCTTTACAAGAACCAGTAATGTGTTGAATTGTTTCTGAAGTATTACAGCAGCGGCTATACCTGTGGGTATGTAGTTTTTTTTTAAATTTTAATAATATGCTTTTGATAATTACGTCTTAATGATTTGATCCTGAATTGCGCACAAAACCCCTCAGTCTTTGGGAAAAGCTCACCACGTTGGAGCCATGTGTTCGACGCAAATTTTTCTAGGGTAAGTTGGTTCAAATCATGGTGATGTCTTCCATGTAGAGAATTCAGTCAATTTTCATGTTATTATATGTAATTACCTAATTTTTTTTGCAATGTTTTACCATACATATTAAGCGGTGTCAATTTATGATCATTCTGTACTATGGCATTGTGTAGTGATGACATTGTAATTTTATGATTAATATAATTTCTAAGTGTAGTTATTTGTCCGTTGTGTAAGTAAACTATGTCTATTACCTTCCTTCTTCCTTCAATTCGTGGCAATGTAAGTCTTTGTATGCATGATCTTGGATTGTGTTTACGGTGATGTATTTATTATGCGCTGTAGATTTTTTAGTTCAGTTTTAGACCGATGTACTATGCCAAAAGAATACGTTAGTACGGGAATTTCAAATGTGTTATTAGTTTTAAATATATTTTTAAAATTTAATTAAGATGTTAAGACTAAGCGAAGTCTGATCTGTTAATTTATTTTTAATTTCTTTGAGGTGTATTTGTTTTGACCGATTATATCCTTATTAGATAAATTTTATATTAATTATTATTAAATGCTTATACACTCCATTTTCCTCTAAATTCTTGATTTGCTGTCCTGTTTGCAACTAATGATTATGTTCATAATACTGTACAGCTCTTACTGAATTAATGTTGCACTTATCAATACCAAATTCCATTCCAATATCTCGTTAAAATGTTTCCATTAATAAAACTAACTGGTCTAACTCATCTTGAGTAGAGTAGCATATAGCTTTAGATCATCCATATTCAAAAGATGATTAAGGTTTTTTTTCTCATTGTTAGTACGTAGGCGATCTTGTATTAAATGGTATTGTAAAGGGTAACCTAATTTTTTGAGTTTGACATTTTTGATAAGGGGTTTATTGCAAGGCAGTACCAGAGAGGACTTAGTGCATCGGTCTCTTTATTATTATTGTTCTTTTTTATTTTAGTACCCGGTTGACCGAGCTTTGCTCGGTATTTTTCGCTCGATTTTTTTAATTCGTGTGTTTTGGAAATTATATTTAGATACAAATTACATACTGATGAATTATAAATAATATTTTTTGATCTTAGCGACATAACAGAAAAAACGGAACTGGTTATTTGAATAAAAAATCATGAGTGCAATTATTTTTATTTAAATTTTCGTGTTTTTAAAAAATACTAAAAAAAGGGCTCGAAAAAAATTTATTTTCTCAAAAAAGAAAGAAACTTGAAAAAAAAAATAAAAAAGTCGGTCGGTCGGTCTGGGCTCGAACCGGGGTTTTACGATTTTGTGACCGCCCATTATACCAATAAGCTATTTATAATCATTACCAAACTGTCAAAATTTACCTTCTTATTCTAACTATATTGTAGCAGTTTTTAATTGCCTAAAAACACGGACAAAAAGACATTTTCTAAAAATAAATCTTAGCTAGATCGATTTATTATCCCCGAAACTCCCTGGACACTAAATTTTATGAAAATCGTTGGAGCCGTTTCCGAGATCCCGATTATATATATATATATATATATATATATACATATATACAAGAATTGCTCGTTTAATAGTATAGGATTTTACTTGACAGTGTAATTAGTAATTGAATTCAATTTATAGAATATTCAAATAATTATCTAATATTGTAAACTTATTTTGATAACGTAATCTAATAATAAACTTAATAATGTAATTTAGAAATATAATTTAATAATGAAATTTAATATTTTATAATTGCTACGCCCAAACTGAGTTCAAACACATCATATGCTATCATTTGCTCGCAATAAATATTACGATTATGATTAATGTTAGTTTAAAAAGCATTTTATATATAAAACTTATACGACGAATAAAATTAAAGTTGAAATATATTTAAATTGAAATATGACTTAAAAATTAATGGTTCCTTTTAAAACTGGAAATGGAAAACTAAGAATAACTTTTATGAAATATTTATTTTTATATAAATGTACCAAGAATTGTTGATGCGTTTTGAGATATTTATTATGTTAACTTTTATTTAAGCCTTATCATTACTACCAAATCAATAAAGAAATAATTTCAAAGGTATAAAATTAGCTTTTGTTCATTGACTTTCAATTAAATCTCAAAAGCAATAACGATTTTGAACGTGAAGTTGTGGCGTAAGAATATCCACTATTCATTATATACATTATTATTAACATGTCATTCTGTGGTTGTCGTAAGAGGCGACAGAGGAAACATACAAGGAGATGGGGAAGCAGCTTCTTTCTAATAACAATAACAAACTGCGGTTGCCAACCAGCCTGCTAAGCGTGGCACCTATGGCACATTTCACTCATCATTATCATCATCATTAGAGCCCTTCACAAGTCCACTGCTGAACATAGGCCTCCCCCAAGTAATGCCACAAAGCACGGTCCTGAGCCACCTGCATCCATCGACTTCCTGCATATCTTACCAGGTCGTCACTCCATCTAGTGGGGGGTCGCCCTACACTACGCCTACCGGTACGAGGCTGCCACTCGAGAACCTTTCTTCCCCATCGGTTATCGGTTCTTCGAGCTATATGGCCGGCCCATTGCCACTTCAGCTTACTAATCCGTTGGGCTATGTCGGTCACTCTGGTTTTACTGCGGATATCCTCATTTCTAAGTTTATCACGCAGAGAAACTCCGAGCATAGCCCTCTCCATAGCTCGCTGAGCGACCTTGAGCGTCCTCATACGGCCAGCAGTGAAGGACCACGTCTCAGATCCATAAGTCATCACTGGCAACACGCACTGGTTGTACAATCTAGTTTTTAGAGATTGAGGTATACCTGACGAGAAGATATGTCGTAATTTCCCGAAAGCTGCCCAGCCGAGTTGAATCCGTCGATTGACCTCTCGGTCGAAGTTGGACTTACCTAGTCGGACTATTTGTCCCAGGTAAACGTACTCGTCAACAACTTCGAGCATAGTGCTCCCAACAACTACCGGCATAGGTGTGACATGGACATTAAACATGATCTTTGTTTTGTCCATGTTCATCTTAAGACCCATCCGTTGGGAGGCACTATTGAGGTCATTGAGCATAGTGCTTAAGTCCTCCAGCGATTCAGCCATAAGGACTATATCGTCGGCAAATCGAAGGTGAGTGATGTTCTCGCCATTGATGTTAATACCGTATCCTTTCCAGTCCAGTAGCTTGAAAACGTCTTCCAAAGCAGCGGTGAAGAGTTTCGGGGATATAACGTCACCCTGTCTTACACCTCTCTGCAGTTGGATAGGTTTCGAGCTCTGGTTATGTACTCGGATAGCCATCGTAGCCCTACTGTACAAACACTTCAGCACTTCGATATACCGACAGTCAACTTGGCACCGCTGAAGGGACTGCAGCACCGCCTAAATTTCGACGGAATCAAAGGCTTTCTCATAGTCCACATACGCCAGGCAAAGTGGCAAATTGTACTCTTCAGTCTTCTGTACAATCTGCCGCAGGGTATGTATGTGGTCTATGGTACTGAAGCCTTTTCGGAAACCGGCTTGTTCGGGAGGCTGGAAGTCGTCGAGTCTGCGTGCGAGACGATTCGTAATGAGTCTCGTCAGCAAAGCTCGGCAGCAGTGAAAACAGCACGTAGACGCGGCTCAGAAGGGAAATCGGTCTGTAGTTCTTCAAGAGAGCGGTGTCGCCTTTCTTAAAGAACAAGACCACCGCAATTCTGCTCAACGCCTCTGGAGTAGTGCCACCATGGAGGACGGAATTGAAGAGCCTCTGAAGGACTTCAAGTACCGGTGTTCCACCCGCTTTCAGAAGCTCTGCTGTAATTCCATCCTTGCCTGGGGCCCTGCCGTTTTTAAGGTGCTGGAGAGCTATTCTAATCTCGCTTAGACTGACGTCCGGGATATCATCGGAATAGTGTCGGATAAGACTTGCTCTTGGATCGTTACTCACACTTGCGTGTGGCTCCAACGATGATGAGTACAGCTGCCCATAGAACCTCTCAATCTCACTCAAAATCTCAGGTGTCCCGAAAACGATGCTGCCACGCTCAGTCTTCAGCTTTGACAGTTGGCTCTTACGGGCAGACAGATCTCTGGCAAAGACTTTGGAGTCCTGGTTCCGCTCGATCGCTTCTTTAATACGAGCAGTATTAAAGTTGCGTAAGTCTCGCCGCACGCATTTGGAGATCTGTCTGTTCAGTTCACATTTCACTCATATGAGTCTATATATTGAAGAGTGTTCGGCAGTGGCTTTTGGGAGGGTATTACCTGCTTAACGTTTGAAATCCAATGATGTATATAAGACATATCAAACAGAGCGGATACTGTCACTTTGCACAAACATTTTGGTTTTGAAATACGGTAGATATACCATAACACGTCCTGAAGTTAAAAGGATTGACGTTGCTTTAGAAGAAGTTGCAAAAGATCCCTCTAAAAGTACGAGAGCAATTCAACGACGTACAGGTAAATAATAATAATTGTTTATAGGGTCTTCATGGGTTGTCTCCCGCCCAATGCACGTCTTTTAAAGGGCCGAACATTATTTTCCTAGACTTCGAAATGCAGTCAACGATAATAGTAATAAAAATATTTGTGTTACCTCTTTTGTCAATCTTTCACAAGAATCACCCGCACTACCGTGCGAGGAATACTGCGCAATGAGGGATATCACACGTGTCACATAAGAAAAATGCAAGATTGAATTGCACTGGACCACCAACGCCGAATCGAATTTTGTTAAGAAAAAACAACGAAGGTCCCAACTTTTTGACGAAATTTTATGGAGAAACGAATCGACATTTACCCGCAACGGAATATTTAATATGCACAATTACAATTCCTGGGCGGAGTAGCCGAAGGGACTGAGGTGTTCGACCCCATTTCATAGATAACCACATTTGCCTTCAGTTTAAAATTATCAATTTTGATCCATACCACACATAATGTATCCTTTTTTATATATTAATTTTTGACACTGTTTGGGTACGCGAAAGTGGCGAAAGGTATGGCAGGGTAAAAAATCAAGTGAACTTTTAAGAGCTGACTCCACAGGGGTGCCTATTGGTGACCATAATAAAAGATGAAATCTTTTGCTAATATTTATTATAGCGGAGCGTGCAATACAGTTGGCGGGCAACTAGTGACTAAGTATATATATACAATATTGCAAAGTATACATGCGTGTATGTGTGTGCGCAGCACACCTACAATACTTCCCCCTTTATAAAAAAATAATAAAAGAAACTTAAAACTATACAATGAATATAAACCAAAACTTAAAACTAACAACAAAAACTTGCTAATGCGCAGGGCTACACGGAGACCCCCGCGAAAGGGGCGGCTGCCGCGGCGGGCTCAGGCTCGTGCTGCAGACTGGTGCTAGAAGCACCTATCATCTGACCCATATTCTGGCCCGATATTGGAACGCCTGCCATTAACACTTGACCGCGAAGCCAGCTTTTGAACTTCTTATCAAACTTTACCCAAATAGTATACAGGATTATCGCCCCCATAAAACTGGCACAATCACATATAACCATATTTGAAAATTATCCACTTTATTCTCTACAGTATTTTGAGCCTGAGAAACAATAACTGGTTTTTCTTGAAAATTACCCATCGTAAAAATCGTAAAACTTTTCGCACTAATGCTTTCGCAAAGGAAGTATTTCGAATGAAATTAAATTAAATACATTATAACTAAACTAACTGCCTAGAAACTTAGTGAAACTGCAGTATACGCAAAATTCTGAACACAAAACCTCTACAATTACATTCAACTTAAATAATGTAACTTGAATATCCTGAATGAAAATATTATGCACCTAACAATGCAAATAATACTTTCACATCCATAGTAACTAAACCTGATTATCATTTAGACATGTAATTGTATTATATATGTTTTATATTAACACTAGCTTGTAAATCGTGAAGGTAACTTAAAAATGCGACCACTTCGCGTTGTTTTCACCGTTATCGGGTTGCTCGGGCCGGATAACGACGACGTCACTGGTGTGGGCGGTTGTAACGCGAACCTTACATTCGCAGGTACCACATCCGCTGCGTTGTCAGTGTTAGTGTGGCGTGGCGTTGCTTCGTTACCATCAGATTCCTTTAATACATATGCAGGCTCTATCTGTCGATAGATATATGTACCTGTGTATCGGGTTATTGAATTAGGTAAACATTTGAGCCCTCTTTTATCACGGGGTATGGACCGTCGTAGGGTGGTTTCAAAGGTTTACGTATTGAATCGTCCCTAATAAAGACATATTCACAGTTACGTAAGTCCTTGTGTACAAAAAAACTTTTACAGTTACGTGAATCGTCGGATGTAGGCTTATAACTACGAATAGTATCTCTAATCTTATCCACTAAACAATAATCATTGACGTTACGGTTGTTCGAAGAGCTGTCATAGAAGTCTCCCGGTAGACGTAAGTTTCGTCCGAATGTTAATTCGACGGCGCTAACCCCTGAGTCGCTGCGGGCGGCCGCGCGAAGCCCAAGTAATACTGTGGGTAGCTCTTCCACCCAGGACCCATGTGACAGGCGAGCTGAAAGTGCTGTTTTTTAAAGAACGATGCCAACGTTCAACTGCGCCATTGCTTTGCGGATGATAAGGAGTAGTTCGAATTCTATTAACCCCCAACATTTATAACAGCTGGTTAAAAAGACTACTCTCAAACTGGTGACATTGGTCACTAGTTAACTTTATCAGGCAACCGTAACGACAAATCCAAACTTCATATAAATATTTGACAACAGTTTCTTCCGTAATTTCGCGTAACGGAAAAGCTTCAGGCCACCTGGTCCTCCTATCAATTATTGTGAGTATCTATAACCATCTGGTGAGATCTCAAGAGGGCCAATGATATCGATGTGCACATGCTCAAAACGATCTACTTCCGGAAACATAATTAGATTTGATACCGTATATTAGTTAACTTTAGAACGTTGACCACAAAGAAACATCACGATTCATACTAGGCCAGAAATACTTTTTGGCTAACATCTTTCGCGTAGAACGAATTCCAGAATGGCTCAAATTATGTAAACTATCAAAAGCTAGGCGTCAAAACTTTTCCGGTAGGTACGGACGAGCTGTATCAGTAGACATCTCACAAAAAATAGACTTATTTAACATAGGTATAACTAGTTCTATATTATATAGTAAATACTTCATAATGTTTATATATGTACAGGGTGGGCCATATAAGTGTTAGCGATTTAATTCTTCAATTTGTCGGAAACGCGTGGCGCGGGGTTCGGGGGGATATGTTGTTAGCTGCACCGCTTCCTGGAAATTTAGTCGCCATGGAGCCGTACACGGGAGTGCAGCGTGCATTTTGTATCCAAGCGTATTACGAAAACAATAAATCAGTGATTACTGTACGACGTTTGTATCGACATGAACACGGTTTACGCGATTTAAGTGAAGTTCCAAGCGCCAATGTGATACGAAAATGGATCAGAAGGTTCGAAACAACGGGCTCGACAGTACCAATTACGGCTCGTGGTCGCCCAGTTTCTGCAACATCAGCCGACATTGTGGAGCGTGTTCGTGTTTCAGTTCAGCGAAATCCGCAACAGTCAACACGTAAGAGAAGTCAGTCTTTGGACATCAAAAGAACGACTTTGCGACGAATTTTAAAGCGTAATTTGCATTTGAAGGCTTATAAGATTCAGATAGTCCAAGAATTAAAACCAGATGATGCCAATAACCGACTTAACTTTGTCAATTTTATGCTCGAGCGGTTCAAAAATTTTAACAACGTGATGTTTAGTGATGAGGCCAATTTTCATCTTAATGGCCATGTGAACAAGCAAAATTGTCGGTTCTGGTCCGAGACTAATCCCCGACGCTTGCATGAACGTCCACTTCACAGTCCTAAGCTTGTCGTGTGGGCTGGGATAACGTCAACCGGTATTATTGGGCCATACTTTTTTGAGAACGAAAGAGGGCAATCGATGACGGTTAGAGCTAACAATTATTGCAATATGATAACAGACTTTTTGGTGCCAGCTTTGCAAGAACTTCAAGGCAATACCTCGAGGATGTGGTTTCAACAGGATGGAGCCACATGTCATACGGCTAGAGTATCCATAGAGCTGCTGAAAAATGTTTTTCCCGGAAAACTCATTTCGAAAAGAGGGGATATTGAATGGCCACCACGTAGCCCCGATCTCTCTCCATGTGATTATTTTCTTTGGGGCTACCTCAAATCGGTGGTCTACGAGAATAATCCGACCAATATAGAGCAGCTGAAGAGGAATATTATTCAGGAAAGTAACAAAATACCGAGAACAATTTTTCGACAAGTTTTTCAAAATTTGCAAATAAGGTTCAAGGAGTGCCAAGCAGCCGAGGGAAGTCATTTGGACAACATTATTTTTAGATCTTAAAAATTCCTATGTTTCTACTTTTTAAAAATACAAATATATTTTTGTTATATTTTGTAGTTCTTTTTTAATTGAATATTGAAACCGCCAACACCCTTATGGCCCACCCGTTATATATTTATACGCTTATATATGTATGAGTTTATATATATATATATATATATATATATATATATATATATATATATATATATATATATATATATATATATATATATATATTGTGCAACTTCTTATTACACCTACCTCTTTTATCTCTGCACTACTCAAAGGTAGACTGGTAGATAATGCCTCAGGCATTAAGTCCGCCTATATACATCTAATATGTATATGAAGTTAAATAAATAAATAAATAACTATCGCTACGAACGATACGTCCGTATACACGGTTATTTCTTGCCCTTCAAATAATTTCCGAAAATGTTTTATAGCTATGTATATAGCGAGCAACTCGCGATCGTATGTACTATATCGCTGTTAGGTGGTGGTCAATTTTTTTGAGAAATAGCCCAATGGTTTCCAGCTATCTCTTTCTTTTTGTTACAAGACTGCTCCCACGCATATAATAGATGCATCAGTCATTATAGCAAGTGCGGAATCCACTCTAGGGTACGTCAATGTAGCGGCCTGTGTGAGACCTGCCTTACATTGCGTAAAGGCTTCGTTCGCACTATCCGTCTAGACGATGGGAGTCTTATCATTTTTCTTTGAGCTTTTTAAATATTTATTTAATTCTGTTAGATATAAAGAAGCGTTGGGAAGATGAGCTCGATAAAAACTGACCATACAGAGAAAACGTCTTAGCTCTGCAACAGTTTTCAGCTTCGGAAGTTCCACAATTGCCTGAATCTTATCTTGCAACGGACTGACGCCATTGGTACTAATTTCTTGTCCCAAAAATTCTAGTTTAGCTTGTCCGAAACGACGTTTTGCCAAATTAATTGAAATTCCATATTTATTAAGCCTTTTAAAAATAATCTCTAAATGTTGCCTGTAATTGAACTTCGTTGTCACTAGCTATAAGTAAGTCGTCTAACATTTGGAGTTGGATAACTCAAAAACTTCTACTCAGATCTTTATAAGGGATCACATGAAAAGCATCAGCTTTCAAATAAAAGAAGAATCATCAACACAATAACATCATAACACACATTAAAACAAATTCGAATGGAGTACCTCCTCCTTTTTAAGTCGGTTAAAAGTAAATCAAGCCTGTATACATCCCACAGCTAGGCACAAGCCTCCTCTTATTTCTTAAAGAGTTTTTGAGCAAGGAAGTATCCGCCGCGCTGCTTCAATGCATGTTGGCAAATTTAACATGTCTTCGAAATATTTATTTCTTATTTCTTAGACATGCAGGTTTCCTCGCGATGATTTCCTTTACCGCCGATCATATGATAAATCAGCACATAAAATTGCAATTACAATAATTTACCTTAAAAACCGGACACGTCTTAGTAAATTTTGCAGGTCTATAAAAGTTGTCTTTGAGTATGTAGTAGATTTAATATTACATGCTTGACATCGGACTTTAAAAGTAATACTTCTAATACAAAAACTAATTACAACACACAGCCACATACAGCCAACATTCCGTCAATACAATAATATCAACATCCAGGTCCAAGCGTTTAAGAGCTAGTTTCATATACATGAAGATGAGATATTTTTACATATACGTGTATGAAGTATTGTATTATTACGTGTATGAAGTATTGTATTTTTATGTGTATGAAGTACTGAAGTATTGTATTATTATAATAATACAATACTCACTTTATATAGTAATCTACAATATATTGCAGATTATGCTCTTTGTTTTCTGTTCTACTCAAGGTTAATTTGATTGATGAGAAATATCATTTCACAAAATATTTTTATCAATTGTGAATTGTGGCAAAGAATAAAAAACTAAATCTTGGAAAAATCCTTTGTGCAGCAATGGTTTTTAAGAACTAACAAAGAATGTGTCACAATTTCAGAATATCTTTTTTATTCATTCCACCTCAATTTTAAACGCCACATATCGTATAATAAGAATAGAAAAGAATTCAAGAGATAATTAAAATAGGCAATCCACAATAATTAATCACAAGTGCTCTATTGAAATGGCTTTGAAACTCAATTTGCATGCAAATCATTGAAGGCACTCTAGACAGATTTAACGTGAGAAAAAAGCTCAGTCCCTGGCGTATCAAAGATATCAGTAGAGGACTGAGATTGATTTAATTTGACTTTTGCGCAAACGTGATTCGCTTGAAGTAGAATTATGCAACATGAATACTACGCCCAGTTACAATTTTTAACATTATCATCACCCTCATCTACAATTCATAAATGTGCTGACTTGGTAATAAACCGTTGTACATGATAATGTGTTTAACGTGGTAGAGCCACCCTGCATCTACAATATGTAGCACGAATTGATTAACTCGAACGGGAAAGGACTACGTTCTCACAGAATACGAGCGTAAAGTAGCAACTTATCTCCCGTATTTTGTAAGGTAAGTCTGTAGGAGGATAGATGTCTATGGGTCACAGCATCCGTTAACCACCAGGTGAACTGTGTGTTCATTTGTCATCAATAATCTTTAAAAAATAATTTCACCTTTGACGCACTCCTCCTAGTCTGTATGAGTGTAATACATTTAGCAAAGACTAAATGTTTATACAGCCATCAATCAGTAGCCTCAAGATCTTTTCAGGATTCTCTATGGTTGCCCTTTTCTACACTACAGTGTACAACTTGATACTTTAAAAAATCTTCACCTTTTCACCTATACAAAGATATGTGTTCATTAGTAATGAAATTACAAATGTATGGTACATAGTCCATGTTTTAATTGTTTGTATTTTATGCACTGTCATACTGTTCATCAGATTGCGTTAAATCTTTATCAACTTGTTACTTGTACTTGCGTGATGGTTTAACAACCGATTTACAACTTTGACAAGTACAGTAGCGAGTTAGTGGGAAATTTAGTTTAAAAAAGTACAATTTTATATTTTAAGGGTTGAGCTCAAACATATTGCGTCCTTTCAACTTATGCACTTAACTAAACTCGCTCGTCCACACGAGCGGCGAGATTAGTTGCGGGTGGCGGAAGTTGCACGGGAGGGCAGCACTTTGAACTTAACTCGTCAAAAAATAGACCGACCGGCTATCGGCGTTCAACTTAATTGTTAACTTGCTACTTAACTCACTAATTGCCGTTCCAATGAGATTTTTACTTAACTAACCAGGTTCACAAGTTCACTCGCTACTGTACTTGTCGAAGTATAAATCGATCTATCGACATAGTACAGTTAACTTGCAGCAGGTGGCACGCGTATCGTACCAACAAATTAATTTGAAAGTTATACAGGCTGTTTGCAAAATATGTGGAAAGCCTAAAGAAGATGTGATACCCTAAGCTATTTAGAACATATTAAGCTAAACTTGTCTAAGACGAAGTCTTTTCCTTTTCTTTAATTTTATTTCAAGGTCTTTAACAATAAAATCATTTTTTCCAATTACTTACTTACTTACTTACTAACTTACTTACTTACTTACTTACTTATCTTCACGCACAATCCCTAACGGGGTAGCCAGAGAGAACAGATCGCCAAGTGTCACGATCCTTACATACCTCTTTCGCTTCTTTCAGGTTCATTAACTTCTTCATACGTGCACGTCAAGGTATCCGAGTACTCTTGACCCTTCCCTCTTCGAGCAATTTGCTCACATGGTCTTCGAAAGTTAGTCTCGGTCTACCTCGACACTTTTTAATATTTACTTTCGCTCTATATATTTTCTTCACCATTCGGTCTTCACTCATTCGTTCAACGTGCCCAAACCATTGGAGTACGCCCCATCAATTTTTGTGATAAGGTCATCTTTCAATTCTGCCATATTGCAAATCTCTTCGTGTAACGCCACACATTTTACGAAGAGATTGCATCTCCACTGCATTCAACTTACTTTTATGCTTCTTCTGGCATACCCAAGTTTCGCTGCCATATAACAAAGTCGGTATTAACATTGCGTTATGTATTGCAAGGCGTGCACTCTTCACCACGCCTTGCCTTTTTACTAATGCATTCAGGGCACCATTAACTTTGTTTCCGGCAGCGACACGCCTATCCACTTCTAAATCACATCTTCCATCCCGGCTGAAAGCACTCCCCAAGTATACAATTTCATTTACCTATTGTAACGACCCCCCCCCCCTCTAATGTATTGCAAAATAAAAATTTTATAATATTAAAAATATCCCCTTTTCAATAACATTATATATTTAGACCAGGATTAATAAACTATGTTTAGATCTTTCTAAAATGATCTCTCTAAAGGTTTAATAATAGGCCGTTTGTAATCTTTTGGCGTGATCGTCTTAGTTAGGACCCTTACTTACGTTGTGTTTGTTTGTAACTTAGTTCTTTTAGGTGTCTTTTGGAAGAATGAATATTCACTAGAGCAATTGAAAGCTGTTGGTAGTGCCTAATAAGCTAAGTGAACCCCGTTCACGAAGACAGGGCTCGAAAAAGGTTAAGAACATAAAACGTCCCTATTCCACTTGTATCAGGTTTACATTATTAATTTATTATTATTAATCCCTTCCCGCTTGGAAAAGGCTCACAATATATTTATACAAAAATACCCGATACAAGGGCTTCGCTCTCCTACATTTATTTAAAAAAATGTAGGGGAGGTACACGGCCCCACACACGCCGTGCACGGTGAGCGCCAACCATTTTGATGCACTCCCCCCGAAGGGAACGCTAATTCGGGAACTGGACCGTAGTCCACAGCAAAATAACTGGCGAACCAGTAAAAGAGGCTTGGCCCCTTGTTAGTGCGTAAGCACAAACATCGACCGAAGTCGCGCATGTCAATGCGTGTAAACGCCATACAGAATACGAACGAATCCAGCCACAGTGAATGTACGTCACACGGTTTAGGCAAATAGGCACACTGGCTGTAAACCCTCCGTGAGCGCCACCACCTGCCAGACCGCCGCTCCTGCAGACGTGATGTAAGTGTATGGCATCACCCCCAATTGCATGATCAGCACGGCTACTAGCCGCAGAGCGTGTCATGAGACTACTGCTCACCTCAAGGGAATGGGGTCCCACGTTGTGCAGCTTTCGGCCGCAGCCTTGAGAGTCTCCTCAGATCCTCCCGCCAGCTACCACCCGCATGAGGTCGACACATTTGCTCCACCAACCAATACAACGGCAGATATAGCCAAAAGGCAGTTATAAGATAAGAGTAATAATTCGCCATCAGAAAGGGTTTGTGTCACTGACGTTGAGTAAATGCATTTTCGATCATGTTTGTCTCACCCACCAACAAGTTGCCTTCAATCATTCAAAGGTGGGAAAGTTACAGAGAGATAATATTATGTTGTTATATAAAACATCGTGGAGGGCAGACAGTCTGCAGCCCCGCAATGAAGGGACCCGACTTGGGCAAAGCTACTTAGGTGTGAGTCAAACCAAGACGCAGAGAGCGCCATTGAGAATAGCGTCCCACCAAACAACCATCGCAGAGAAGTAATGCTGCAGAACGCAACAAGCATCAATACGACTATCGTCGGGCTTACACCATTCCAAGGTCCCCCATACATCCCAGCAGACATCACCACCCGTATACCTCCACCGACCCGAACCACAGAGAGCGTCGAATCAGGCGCAGCACACCCGTAGATCCATCACAAGACGCAATACCGCCAGTAGCAGTAAGCATCAATGCAACTATCATACGGATGGCGCCCCCTCACAACACACCCAACATGATCCCTATCGACTTTGGTAACAAAGTTGGTATTGTTGTTATATTAAAAATATCACCAACGTATCATAGTAGCACGCTACTAAGACGCCAATGAACAAAACTCCACGTATCATAGCGCTAATGCACTAAGACATGAAGCTGACTATGCCTGTTACACTTAAAAGTGCTACCAAACACACTCAACATCCCCATCCGAAAGATAGACGACGCATCGCTATGCGCTACGACGCCGCCCACAAACGGTATGGGTGTGCGATATCCACGGGAAAGCCGTATTGCTACAACAAACCCGCTTACCACCGACACTAAGATGTTAATTGTATACCTCCATCGACCAGAACAACAGGAATGCGTCGAATCAGGCGCAGCACACCCGCAGATCCATCACAAGACGTAATACCGCATGTAGCAGTAAGCATCAATGCAACTATCATACGGGCGGCGCACCCTCACAACACACCCACATGACTCCTATCGACTTTGGCAACAAAGTTAGTATTGTTGTTATATAAAAAATATCACTAACGTATCATAGTAGCACGCTACTAAGACGTCAATGAACAAAACTCCACGTATCATAGCGCTAATGCACTAAGACATGAAGTTGAGTATGCCCGTTACACTTAAAAGTGCTACCAAACACACTCATCATCCCAATCCGAAATATAGACGACGCTTCGCTATGCGCTACTACGCCGCCCACAAACGGTATGGGTGTGCGATGTCCACGGGAAAGCCGTATTGCTACAACAAACCCGCTTACCACCGACACTAAGATGTTAATTGTATACCTCCATCGACCAGAACAACAGGAATGCGTCGAATCAGGCGCAGCACACCCGCAGATCCATCACAAGACGCAATACCGCATGTAGCAGTAAGCATCAATGCAACTATCATACGGGCGGCGCACCCTTACAACACACCCACATGACTCCTATCGACTTTGGCAACAAAGTTTGTATTGTTGTTATATAAAAAATATCACTAACGTATCATAGTAGCACGCTACTAAGACGTCAATGAACAAAACTCCACGTATCATAGCGCTAATGCACTAAGACATGAAGTTGAGTATGCCCGTTACACTTAAAAGTGCTACCAAACACACTCATCATCCCAATCCGAAATATAGACGACGCTTCGCTATGCGCTACTACGCCGCCCACAAACGGTATGGGTGTGCGATGTCCACGGGAAAGCCGTATTGCTACAACAAACCCGCTTACCACCGACACTAAGATGTTAATTGTATACCTCCATCGACCAGAACCACAAGAGAGCGTCGAATCAGGCGCAGCACACCCGCAGATCCATCACAAGACGCAATACTGCATGTAGCAGTAAGCATCAATGCAACTATCATACGGGCGGCGCACCCTCACAACACACCCACATGACTCCTATCGACTTTGGCAACAAAGTTAGTATTGTTGTTATATAAAAAATATCACTAACGTATCATAGTAGCACGCTACTAAGACGTCAATGAACAAAACTCCACGTATCATAGCGCTAATACACTAAGACATGAAGTTGAGTATGCCCGTTACACTTAAAAGTGCTACCAAACACACTCATCATCCCCATCCGAAAGATAGACGACGCTTCGCTATGCGCTACTACGCCGCCCACAAACGGTATGGGTGTGCGATGTCCACAGGAAAGCCGTATTGCTACAACAAACCCGCTTACCACCGGCACTAAGATGATATGTCTAGGACACATCGGTTAGCGAGTCCAAGTTTACCTCGGACCAATTGCTCGTGAAGCAGCACACACGCCACCATAATATTCCTTTTCAAGTCCCTAATAAGGACTAGTCATTTTGCTACAGTACTAGGAGCAGTCAGTCACCCGACCACCCCATACAATGCTTATTCATCAAGGAGACCTCCTATAATATTGCTTTTGTATCATAGACCTTACTTTCATAAGTCATGTATATATAGGATTCGAACCCATGACCCTACTATTGTAATGCATATTAATCATAGAGACCTTCTATAGTATTGCTTTTGAATCATAGACCTTACTTTCATAAGTCATTCATATATAGGATTCGAACCCACGACCCTACTATTGTCATCATCATCATCATCATCATTACAGCCTTTCACAAGTCCACTGCTGAACATAGGCCTCCCCCAAGTAATGCCACAAAGCACGGTCCTGAGCCACCTGCATCCATCGACTTCCTGCATGTCTTACCAGGTCGTCACTCCATCTAGTGGGGGGTCGCCCTACACTACGCCTACCGGTACGAGGCTGCCACTCGAGAACCTTTCTTCCCCATCGGTTATCGGTTCTTCGAGCTATATGGCCGGCCCATTGCCACTTCAGCTTACTAATCCGTTGGGCTATGTCGGTCACTCTGGTTTTACTGCGGATATCCTCATTTCTGAGTCTATCACGCAGAGAAACTCCGAGCATAGCCCTCTCCATAGCTCGCTGAGCGACCTTAAGCGTCCTCATACGGCCAGCAGTGAAGGACCACGTCTCAGATCCATAAGTCATCACTGGCAACACGCACTGGTTGTACAATCTAGTTTTTAGAGATTGAGGTATACCTGACGAAAAGATATGTCGTAATTTCCCGAACGCTGCCCAGCCGAGTTGAATCCGTCGATTGACCTCTCGGTCGAAGTTGGACTTACCTAGTCGGACTATTTGTCCCAGGTAAACGTACTCGTCAACAACTTCGAGCATAGTGCTCCCAACAACTACCGGCATAGGTGTGACATGGACATTGAACATGATCTTTGTTTTGTCCATGTTCATCTTAAGACCTATCCGTTGGGAGGCACTATTGAGGTCATTGAGCATAGTGCTTAAGTCCTCCAGCGATTCTGCCATAAGGACTATATCGTCGGCAAATCGAAGGTGAGTGATGTACTCGCCATTGATGTCAATACCGTATCCTTTCCAGTCCAGTAGCTTGAAAACGTCTTCCAATGCAGCGGTGAAGAGTTTCGGGGATATAACGTCACCCTGTCTTACACCTCTCTGCAGTTGGATAGGTTTCGAGCTCTGGTTCTGTACTCGGATAGCCATCGTAGCCCTACTGTACAAACACTTCAGCACTTCGATATACCGATAGTCAACTTGGCACCGCTGAAGGGACTGTAGCACCGCCCAAATTTCGACGGAATCAAAGGCTTTCTCATAGTCCACATACGCCAGGCAAAGTGGCAGATTGTACTCTTCAGTCTTCTGTACAATCTGCCGCAGGGTATGTATGTGGTCTATGGTACTGAAGCCTTTTCGGAAACCGGCTTGTTCGGGAGGCTGGAAGTCGTCAAGTCTGCGTGCGAGACGATTCGTAATGACTCTCGAAAACAGCACGTAGACGCGGCTCAGAAGGGAAATCGGTCTGTAGTTCTTTAAGAGAGCGTTGTCGCCTTTCTTAAAGAACAAGACCACCGCACTTCTGCTCCACGCCTCTGGAGTAGTGCCACCATGGAGGACGGAATTGAAGAGCTTCTGAAGGACTACAAGTACCGGTGTTCCACCCGCTTTCAGAAGCTCCGCTGTAATTCCATCCTCGCCTGGGGCCCTGCCGTTTTTAAGGTGCTGGAGAGCCATTCTAATCTCGCTTAGACTGACGTCCGGGATATCATCGGAATAGTGTCGGATAAGACTTGCTCTTGGATCGTTACTCACACTTGCGTGTGGCTCCAACGATGATGTGTACAGCTGCCCATAGAACCTCTCAATCTCACTCAAAATCTCAGGTGTCCCGGAAACGATGTTGCCACACTCAGTCTTCAGCTTTGACAGTTGGCTCTTTCTGGCAGACAGATCTCCGGCAAAGACTTTGGAGCCCTGGTTCCGCTCGATTGCTTCTTTAATACGAGAAGTATTAAAGTTGCGTAAGTCTCGCCGCATGCATTTGGAGATCTGTCTGTTCAGTTGCCTGTATGCTGTCAAATCTGTTGACGATTGCAGCCTCATCTCCCGTCTAACAGCCATGAGATTAAGAGTGTGATCGGAGAGTTTTTGTGTTCTTCTGCGGCGGGTCTTGCAGAACTTAGCTCCGACCGCATGGACAGTTTCCACGAGCTTGTCGTTCATATCGTCCACTGCATTGCAATCTTCTAGGCACTGGAAGCGGTTACGTAACTCGAGCTGAAAGGTTTCGGGATTCTGGATTAGAGCACGAGGGGGACGGAGCGTTGACTTCATTAGACGAGACCTCTCCAACTTAACGTTTGGGTTCAGTGTGCCTCTAACCATTCGGTGATCGCTGCCGGTTTTCACCCTTGCGATCACTGAGACATCACTGAACAGTTGGCGTCTGGTCGTCATAATGAAGTCAATCTCATTTTTTGTCGAACCGTCGGGGCTCGACCAGGTCCACTTCCTGTGGGGCCGCTTCTGGAAGAAAGAGTTCATCATAAAGAGTCCCTCTTTCTCCATAAAGTCGGCCAGCTGCTGGCCCCTTCGGTTCCGTTGCCCTACTCCAAATTTTCCTACCTTCAGCTCACCGCTTTCTCTTGTGCCTAGTTTTGCGTTGAAGTCTCCCATCAACACCGTGTAGTGGGTTTTGGAGGAATGTATGGCTCTGGAAATATCCTCATACATTTCCTCCACCTCCTCATCGGGGTGTGCCGAGGTTGGTGCGTAAACCTGAATGACCTTCAGCGAATACCGTTTGGTGATTCTGAGTATCAGGTACGCGACCCTCGTCGACACACTCCCAATCTTTACAACGTTGTTGACGAGAGACTTGTGGACGATAAATCCGACACCTCCTTGGGACAGATGGTCGCCCTCCCGGTGATAGAACAAGTTGCCGGACTCGAGGATTGCCGTGTCCTCCCCCTCTCTTCGGACCTCGGATAATCCAATAATATGCCAGCGCAACTTGTCTACCTCTTCTTCCAGCTCCAGTATCTTCTCGTCAGTCCTCAGGGTGCGTGCGTTATATGTTGCCAGGTCGAGTCGTCGTAGGTGGCAACCGAACCTCCACCGGAGATTCTTAGCACCCCCTGCCCCGCCGTTACCATGGTCGCCACCGTAGCCAGGAATAGCGGGGCCGCTGGGGACTGGGGGCCGTCTTTTTGTGTATTTGTTCATTGGGGGGTATTTGCCGTAGTTGCCACGCTTGGCGAGCGGGTTGGCAACCGCAGTTTTTTATTACATCATTGTTGTTATCAGGAAGATGCTGCTGCCCATCTCCTGCCTGTCTCCCTCTGTCGCCTCTTACGACACCCACGGGAAGATATGGGGTAGTGGATATTCTTAACCGCCACTACACGGCGTCCTACTATTGTAATGCATATTAATCACAGAGACCTTCTATAGTATTGCTTTTGAATCATAGACCTTACTTTCATAAGTCATTCATATATAGGGTTCGAACCCACGACCCTACTATTGTAATGCATATTAATCACAGAGACCTTCTATAGTATTGCTTTTGAATCATAGACCTTACTTTCATAAGTCATTCATATATAGGGTTCGAACCCACGACCCTACTATTGTAATGCAAATTCATCATGGAGACCTTCTATAGTATTGCTTTTGAATCATAGACCTTACTTTCATAAGTCATTCATATATAGGGTTCGAACCCACGACCCTACTATTGTAATGCAAATTCATCATGGAGACCTTCTATAGTATTGCTTTTGTATCATTGAGTTTAATATCATAAGTCCCTAATATAGGACTAGTCATTGTGCTACAGTACTTAAGGCAGTCGGGCTCCCGACCACCCCATATATATGTACAACTGCAGGTATGTATCTCCGGCACCTCATCCATACAAGACATCTATACGTGAACACCTTCCATAACTTAGGAAAATTTTCCTTAATACATGAACTCCTTCAACAACTTAGAAAAATTCATCTATACGTGAACTCCTTCCACAACTTAGAAAAATTTCTTTTTTACACGAACACCTCCCATGACTTTAACAATTTTTAACAAATTTCCTAATTATCTTATAAACGTTATTTAACTTAATTTTATAATATTTTTTGACTTGTATTTCTATTATTTATTTTATTTTAAATATTTTTACAAGTTTTTTATAATAAATTTACCTATTACGAGAAACAATAATTTTGCCTTTAATTTGCTATGTTATTGGGATAATGTCTGAAATATATTAACTTTATGTTTATTAATTTAACTTATTGCTTAATATATATGTTTTAAAACTATTTTTGACGCCCCTTTATATTGAATTTAATTATTAATAATAATATTGAGCCGTCACACTATTCTAGACATTCCTGATTTACCCATATTTCACATTTCGTTCTCTCTTCGTCCTTTTCAAATACCAGAATTTTCATTTTTTTTCCAATTGATGGATAAAAGTGTCTAGTAACGGTTGTTATGTTATTATTTTTTATTTTATGGGTCAAAATAATTTTGTGGTCAATCCCCGATTCCTCAGCTATGTCTTAACTACTCATATACTAATCTTCTTTAAAATTTCTTCTTTCTTGCTCTTCTTCTAAATTTCTTGCTCAATTTTTTCAAAAATAGCATTGACTTTATACGTATGAGGGCGACCAGAGCGAGATGCATCTTTGACATCAAAATTCTCGGACTGAAAACGCGTAAACCAACTTTGTAATACTATTGCTGACACTGCATTAAATCCATATAGGTCACAAATCATTTTCGCAGCTTTATTGTAACAAAACTTCAGAATGTATGAAATTTCTTTGTTAGATTCACTCATTTTGGTGGATAGAAAAACTATTGAAAAATGACGGGATAGTGTTTTTTTACTTGTTATTTTTCTTTTTTTTTTAATATCCTATATATATTAAAACTAGTCAGATGCAGACAGTGCTGGCTAGATTTTAATGGATGGTGGTTTAGTCTGTGGCGTCATGGCGGCTTTTTACTAGAAACAAAGTATTTCTTCATAATCCTCAGGGGTGGGAACGAGTATGTATTTTGATTCCTAATCGAGGATAATGTGATTGTTTATGAAACATGGCGTCCATATGCCATCGGAAGGACCGAGTGCTCTTTTGTCTACAAAAAATATCTCTACCAGCACTTACACGAAGTTTAATGCGTACAAACTTATTTCAGAAATGCAGGCCTCAGAACCTCAGGCGCTTCACGAAGGCTACTAGTGCATGTTCCGACGATGAATACTCCCTTTCAGCTATTTTTATTTTATTTAATCCCTAAAAATTGTATTTAATCTACGCTGGAACTTACGGACTTCCTGGAGACCAAGCTGTTTAATGTTTCGGGTCACTTTCCTGATAGACTTTATTTGTCTGAAGTTACATTTGTGTGAAGTCCGTAAGTTCCAGCGCAGGTTAAATACCAAGTAAGACTATACCACCATTTATCATAATGCATAAGATGTTTCTGTGATTTCAAGTAGTGAATATACTTATTCTAACACTACGGGTCAAAAACTGTCTGTTGTAGTGTAAGAAGTGTTATTTGTTGTTTATTATTTATAAACATAATACATTATTTAAGTAAAGGAATATATAAATAATTAATTAGTCCATTTCAATCTTCATTATTGATATTCCTCAAATATTCTTCTTCCATTTAAATTACCATATATTTTATTGCGGACGCCACAATAAAATTAGTGAAAATGAAAATTACCGCGGAAAGGATTGGAGTAAATCCCAAGTCTGTTTTTTTTACAAATTGTTTTCACGTCTAATTAATTTTCAGGATGTTTTTGACGCAAAATTTTACGGGTCTTTTTTACAGATGACAACAGGGAACTCACGGCTAAGGAAAAACGAATCTTGTAAGTACTCGAACATACATTCGTTAAACGGGTCAACGGAAAACTAAAAGATAGAGAGAGAGAGAGAGAGAGAGAGAGAGAGAGAGAGAGAGTTAATGGCATGCTTAACGATTCAGAGTTTTGGATTCAAAACCCATCCTTCGTTGTAGTGTTCAATCAAAACTCGTTATTTATATGTGGTCACCAGGGGCAAGCGTGACATAAATTTAATAAAACTGTAATCGATATTTAAATACTTCTAAACTGTAAAGATTTAATATATAGAATTCAGTATCATAACGTCAACTACTAAGTAGTTGTATGTTTGATCAAACATTTTTGTAACTACAAGTAGCATTTTCTAATTTGACGTAACTAAAACTAATTGAGGTTTAAGACTGTCACACTTACCCATCAATGAGGCAAGTGTGACAGTACGATTCTTTTTGTAGTTACTTTATTATTATCTGTAGTTTTCATCAAAATTGATGACATGATACTAACATGTCTAACAATGAATTTTCCCCAACATAGGGCTTGTTGACGGTTTTTAAACGATATAGTGGTGTACCTTTAAATAGTTTTACTACACTAGGTCTGGATGTTTTGTAAGTATAATAAAAGCAATGCCAAGTGCAAAATAAATTCAGAACGTTAAGAATTTATAATAAAATAATAATAAAACGTGACACTGTCACACTTGCCTCGATGTTAGGTATTAGGTGAGGTAAGGGTAACTGTATCCGTATTTCAAAGAATAGTGAATTTCAAGTCGCAGAAACATATTACTTTTTAAATACCAATATTATTATTTATTACTCACCTTGTATCTGGTTTAAAATAACTTAACGACGAATCGAAACACTTAATAACTTCACTTCTAAAAATCACGCAGTCTGTCGCCAGTCGAGTAGTATAACGTCTGTTGATAAAATAGTCCAAGTTATGTACTTAACTGTCAGTTTTGTCAATAGCGTAAAATTTCGCGTGTTGTTTAATAGATTGAATTAAACTAAAAAACATGTTGAGGTCGCATAATTTGCATTTGTTACACTTGCCCCACTGTCACACTTACCTCGAATGACCGTACACATATTTGTTTAGGGTCACCCGACAGCTACAGCCGCTAAACAGCTTACAGCTATGGATGTATTTTGATTTTTCCATGTCTCTCTGCTACGGCAGTGATTAGGATGTCTGAATCTAATTTAGTGAGTAATCAGATACGGGTGCGTATCACGTAATACGTAAAAACAATTGACCGCTACTGAACTTGTTCTTAAGTACATCTTTTTCTACTAATATAAAGTTCTCAGTTAACAGTTTTCCATGGTATTTGAAATTAACATGCATTTCAACTGGACTTACAGCCTTTTAGCCTCACTGTACAAAAACATCAGCAATTCAATATAACGACAGGCTTATTCTTCTTGGTACCTCTGAAGGCACTGCAGCGCCGCCCAAATTTCAACGGAATCAAAGGCTTTCTCATAGTCCACAAACGCAAAACAAACCGGCAGGTTGTACTCTACGGTTTTCTGTAAATTTTGCTTAAGGGTATTTATGAGGTCTTTGATGCTAAAGTCTTTTCAGAAACCGGCGGGAAATGTTTGGAAGGCTTGAAGTTGCCCAGCCTGAATGCGAGATAATTCGTAATGACTCACGAAAACAGCAAACAGCACTAAGACGTGGCTCAGAAGGGAAATTGGTCTGTAGTTCTGTAGATCGTAAGATGCTCCTCTTGTCTTCTTTCTTGAAGAACAAGATTGCCGCACTTCTGTTCCACGCCTCTGGAGTAGTGTCACCATGGAGGACTGCTTTAAAGAGCTTCTGAAGGAGTTTAAAATCGGTTTTTCACCCGCTTTCTAAAGCTCCGCTGTATTTCTGTCCTGTCTGTCATCTGTCATCCCGAATATTATCGGTCTATGCCGATACTACACTATTGTCGGATAAGACTTACTCTTGGATAGATATTCACACTTACGTGTTACTCCAACGATGAAGTGTGCAGATACCTCCCAATCTCTCTCAAAATCTCAGGTGTATATACCGGAATACGATGCTGCCGCATTCGGTCTTCAGCTTCGGCAGATGGCTCTTTCTGATAGGCAGATCTATGGCATGGACTTAGCAGACCTGGTTACGCTTGAACAATACAAGCTGTATTGAATTTGAAAATGTTTAATAGTCCACTGGTGCATTTTCTATTCCCTTACTCTCATAGTGAGATAGAATGATAATTCGAGACGTCTGGAGAGAACTGAGCCAGAACCAAGCCTTTACGTGCTTTCCGAGACAGAAAACCTAACTTCGTAGTTCCAGGCTACTACGGAGAATTACTTGATTTGGGATTTAAGCCCAGGATAAGCAACGTCGTTTATAATCATTAGAATAATACATGCCTTTACTTCCTAAAATTTATTAAAAAAGTGTTTGTATATGTTAGTCATTTATTATTATGATACGATTCATATAAATCAAACCAAAAGTAATACGAGTAGCTTATTGGGACTGGAAACACACATCATTTGTATCACGATGGTGTTTCTCCAAAAATACAAAAGAAAAAGCTGCAACATCGATGCCACAGCGCTAAAAAGTTGTAGAACTCAATATTTTTTAGATGTGTATCAAAAACATTTTCTGAATTTGATAGTTTTTATTAATATGCCAGCAACAACTTTTAAATGAATACCATTGAAACAAATAACTCAACTAACCTGCTACTAAATGTTTTGACAACATACATCTGTTAAAAATTATTGTAGTGGAGAATAAATGGCATGATTTCTTTTACGTAATTGCAAATCAAATTGGAAAAGCAGGATGCTTTTCCAATTTGATTTATAATTGTAATTGCAAATCAAATTGGATTTGCAATTTATAACTGACGCATATAATTAACAAATCATATGATGCCGAATCGTAGACATTAACTGTACACTCTGTAAAGCCATATTGTAGTTATGATATTATGCTTGCAGCATGAATTGGTGGCTCGACCAGGGTAGCACCACGTTCTCACAGAATAAAAGTGCACAGAATAAAACAGCAGCTTAATGCTGCTGTGTTTCGAATTGTGCGTGTAGAGGACCTGAGATCCTTTTTATTGGAAATGATACATTGCACCTTAGTCCTCGGGAGTGACAACGTATCTTCATTTTGATTCTTAATAGAGGATAAATGTAGATGTCCGATGGGCCTATTATCCTATTCTATAAAAAACACTACACCACAAACAAAAAGTTGCCTAACGGACGATGGAAAGAAATTACGAGCATACGTATATTCTCTGGTGGATAAGATTCGTAACAAAGAACTCAGCCGGAGAACGAAGGTTACCAATGTAGCCTTCCGTACTTGCAGGCTGAAGTAGCAATGGGCTGGTCACATCTGTCGCAGAAGCGTTGGAGTAGGCGTGTCATAGAGTGGAGGAAGCGTTTAAGTATGGGACGCCTCCTGGCTAAATGTATCGACGATCTGCGCAAGGCGGCTAGCAGCAACTGCTAGCGTGTAGCCGAAGATAGGTCTAAGTAGCGCGCCGCCTTGGGAGATACTTATATCCAGCAGTGGACTGCCGCAGGCTAATGATGATGATGACAATTAACCAATTTCAATATTTATTAAGTTAGTTTAACTATGTATGTATGCAGGAATTAATTATCTCTTATGTATATAAATCCTTGTATTATAAAAATATTGAGGTATACTCATATTAACCAAATTTTTTTTTTTTTTTTTTTTTTTATAGAAGAGGGGGCAAACGAGCATGCGGCTCACCTGATGTTAAGTGACTACCGCCGCCCATGATCAACCGCAACACCAGGAATATGGTTGGAAGCAGAATGCAGTGCTTATAGATTATTTTGGCATTTGCGGAATTGTAATATGCACTGGTAATTAATGGTACTACACCCTACGTAAGAGAGATATTTTATTTAAATTCATCTAAATCTACGTTGCCAGAAATACACAACAATATATGGTAAAATATATTGCATACTAAATCACACTCAGTCAAGGGTACATTATTCATTATTTTGTTTATTAAATAAGGGTAAAAAACGAACACACAGTCAAAGTCATAGTAAGTGGATGCTATAGCCCGTAGACATCTACATTTTACCTCGATTAATAATTAAAATTTAGATGCATTTTCACCGCTGAGGACTAAGATGGAATACCCTGATTCCAGTTAAACGGGTCTCCGGTTCTCTACACTCACCATACGAAACACAGCAGCATTAAGCCGCTATTTTCGCTAATATTCTGTGAGAGCGTGGTCCTTTCCCGGTCGAGCCGATCCATTTGTGCTACAACCAAAATATAGCTGCAGCACAGCTCCACCATGTAATTTCTGCAGTGATTACTCTCTACATTTCCTATGTAGGTGATAAAGAGTAAAGAGCACTTACTATTTAGCTATTTAAGTGCCACTGCGTAAGATAAATAGCACATCCAATACCTACATACACATGCATTAAGTCATCGTGATTATCACGGCGGTTAATGCTTAGCATAGGCCTGAGATTAATGATGATTGGCATAGTTGCCACGCTTGGTAGGCGACTTGGCAACTGAAAGTTTTCTGTTAAGGTTTAACTTGTTATTAAGAAGATGCTGCAAGCTGACACAAGGTCATGAGGTAGTGGATACTCGTATTATTATGCCGCCACTTCACGGCCTGTACACACATAAAGCTTTATCTTAGACATTTGGCTGTAGCTAATTAATTTTGTTTTATTGATAATCTAGTATTTGAGTCTAATGTTTATCCGTAATCACTGTGTATGCAAACTAAATATTCATCTAATATTTTAAAGTTCGATTTAATCCTACACATAAACCTACAAAAACATATTGTCAAAAACGCTATCACATAATTCACGTATAAAAATTGCAACAATACCCTATCGATCAATGAAAACTCTCCAATTAATTTTTGAAACGGTTTCATCATTTTCATAGCACTTTATTTTCTATTCGGTACACCATCAGAGTCTTTTTAATTGGATTTTCGTTTATAAATAAAAAGGTAAACATAAACGCAAACAAGTAGCGATTGAAATAATAATCCTTGTATTTCGATAATTTGCTAGATTATTTATCCACATATTATATTTTTCCTACTCCTCTGTAACAAAGAGGTCGTACGCGGAAGGAAACTCTTAGTGAAACGTACGGTGGTGGACCGCCAAGCATCCAGATGGTATGGATGGTAACAGGAATTTCGCCGCGATATGCGTTCATGAAATTTGGCGGCAGGGATTAATACGAACAATTCCTTAGAGCACTCCCCGTGGTAGATGTGAAAAAAAAATGCAAAGGGATGCAACATCACTTCGCAGTGCCATTGAATTGAGCCGATCGGAAAAAACTCGGTCGTCGACGATTCGGGCCGCTCTGCGCGGGATGCGGTCAATTTCACCTTATACTGATATGTAACGTAAATATCAATATTTTTTTTGATGGGACTATCTATAAAATCAGTTCTTAGTGAGGTATATAGGTGACATAGCTCAATAAGTAACTATACTAAATTTATTATTTAGAAGTAGATCGGGTGTATAGTTTTAGAAATATCGTGATGAGTCAGTCAGTAGCTCAGTGGTATTTCGCTTGTATATACGAGCGCGCGCGCGCGCCCGCGTGCGCACACACACACGCACGCACACACACACACACACACACACACACACACACACACACACACACACACACACACGCACACGCACACACAGACACACACATATGTATATATATATCGTCGGGAGTCAGGAAAAAATTAATAAGTACCGAATAAAAACAATAGATTTATTACTATTTTAATAGTTTTTTTGATGCTGAAATTTCATATTACATACAAAATATTTCGAGTAATATTATTATGACGCTTTATGTTCTTCATTCTGTAACTATAAACCAATTTTATAGAAATACCGTCTTATTTAGGAATTATTTATTGAAAATATACTTAGTGAGTTTATCAAGGGAATGGGAACATGAATGACTGAACGTAGTGAAACAAATACTGTATAGAATTAAACTTAGTAATTAAATGAGACAAATTGACAAAAAAGACGAATTAACGGTATTACTACCTACTATTTAACTAATTCTGCTTACTTAACAGTTACAATATCACTTATCTTTTATGCTATTTACTTACTGTACTTGAATACATCTTGAAAATAAAATGCGTGAGCGAGCGTGAGCGTACGGACGTGTTCGGTGTATGTAGTATATATTTTAAAACAAATAAAAAGTTATTAGCTAGGAAGTGGCAAATGGGGACTAAATTTAATGGGTATGATTCTGGAATATTTGAAATATCATATATGGAGTGTTCGCAAGAAACATGTAAAAAGTTATTTCACTTAAAATGTCTGGCAATTACAGAGAAAACATCTGAGGCTTTCACTCAGGAGTATAAGGAAATCTGGTTATGCCCTGAATGTATACGGAATATCCCAAAGAGAAATAATTCTGATACCCCTGTTTGCGGGAACACAATAATGAATAGGAACCAATTTCGTTAACACTGAGCGCAGGCGAACAAAGCAGACCGATGTACCTATGGTCGAAAACGAATGTAACTTTTTTGAGATGACGAGAGAATTCCGATTAGAAATGAAAAATAAATTAGACGAGCAAATAAAGGCATATAAACAACTCAATCACAAATTTATTAGTACAGAAACAGAGTTAATTAAAGTACAAAATATATTGAAGGTAGTTCAAGAAAAGGCAAGTAAAGTAGATTCATTAGAAAACAAAATTAAAATATTGATAGAAAAAAAACGTTAGGCTGGAAATATCTAATATGGAATCTCGTCAACCGGGGACTAATATTAAGAATAATAGAGAAGCAACTCAATTATCACCAGTACTACCAAAGTCATTTACAAGTACTGTCAAACAAAATCAAAATGCAAAGGAATTTGTGGCCACGAAACAGGCCACGACATCTGCTACGACAGAGGTACAAGCTGAGAAAATAAGTAGTATGAAACCCAATACGGAAGAAGAAATTAAGAAGAAAGAGACACAGAAGAAAAAAGAAAGTGAAGAATGGACAGTCATTCATAGGAAAAAAAATAGGTACCCGAACAGTGAAGTCAAAAGAGGAGATAACACAACCTCTCTAGAAATGTCTGGAGGCTCAAGAAGGAGACTACCACAGAATGCGTAGAAACGCATGTAAGAAAAATTTGTGGGCAGGATATAGCTGTCAAGGTGGAAAAAATTAAACATAAATCTGAAAGAGATTATGCATCCTTCATAAAAGGTGTACCAGAGAGTACGTATCAATTACTATGTCAACCAGAAAATTGGGCGGTGAATATAGAGTTTTGTGAATGGGTGTGGTTTCACAAGCCAGCCAATAATACAAAGAACCAATAAATGTATCGAGGTATTCTACCAAAACGTAAGAGGCCTTAGGACTAAACTGGATGAATTTTGTGAAGGTGTATTTATACACGAAGCGGATTTGTTCGCTATTACCGAAACTGGTTGCAATAATTCAATTAGGGCCGCTGAAATAATTCGATCTGGTTATACAATATTTAGAAGTGACCGAGCAGACGGACGTAAGCAAGGCGGCGCATGTTTAGTTACCACACCGCGGTTCGAGTTGCGACCAGTGGCGATTCCCGTTGACGTCATCGTGGACAATTGTGTATTCGAAAGCGCAAGTGCAACTGTTTATTTACATCAGAGATTTTTATTTTTATGTTGCGTTATTTATATACCTCCAAAAAGTAGTGAGACTGATTATATGATGTTATTTAGGATAATAGAAAAATTTTGTGATATGTATAGCGCTGTGGTAGTATTAGGACAACAACAGTGGTAGAGCCACGCGGCAGCTCTGCTGTTGCACGTATGGGCCGGCTCAAACCGGGGTGATACCACGACCTCACAGAATACCGGCGTGAACTGGAAGCCTTGATTTCGCGTTTCGTCTGGTGAGTGCAGGTGGCTGGAGGCCCAAATCCCCCCCCCCCCCATCAACATGGTAGCGGACTTAAATGATAGACTACCCCAGGAGGGTACCAGGACCCCTGGAGAATCCCTCGCTGAGCATCCACGACCATGTTTCTCCACTACTGAGCGTGGGTTCTCAGGCTGCCCCGCGTATTCTGGAGGGGGGGGGGGGCAAAATTCCGCTCAAGACTACAACTGCTCGGGGCAAACGGAGCAACAAGACCAAGGCGACCCCTGTCACGCTGTCCGTGAATTTCTGCAATATCAGGAGACTTCACTCGAACCTAAACGCCGTCCACTACCACCTCGAGACGGCGAGACTGGCTCTGCTCTTTCTGACCGAGACGCAGGTGTCCTCTCTGGCTGATGTTTCGTATCTATCCTACCCGGGTTACAACTGAAACACTCCTTTGTGCCTCGGGCTGGAGTTTGCGTTTACGTCAGAGAGGACATCTGTTCTCGACGCCTCGGCAGACTTGAAGGTTCGGACCTGTCCATCCTGTGGCTACGCGTAGACAGCGACGACCATCCGCGCGTCTACGGGTGCCTTTATAGGTCCCATAGCGGTAATGCCGAAACAGACCGACTCTTCGACCACGTCCAAATGGCTGCAGATTCGTTGCTACAGCGGATCCCTTCCGCAGAGATCGTGATCCTCGGTGACTTTAACGCCCATCACGCCGAATGGCTTGGTTCACGTTTTACCAATCATGCAGGGAGATCTGTTCATGATTTTGCCTTGGCATATGGTCTGACACAACTGGTTACTTCGCCTACGCGGATTTCAGATGTGGAGGATCATGCACCTTCACTGTTGGACCTTCTGCTGACCTCTCGCCCGGACGGATATCAGATTTCCGTCTACGCCCCTTTAGGCTCCTCGGACCATTGTCTTGTCCGGAGTGTGGTGCCACTCACGCTGAAATCGCGGTTGCACTATGCAGGCTGCCGCCGTGTTTGGCACTATAGGTCAGCCGATTGGAATGGGATGCGGCCTTTCTTTGCATCCTACCCTTGGGGTGGAGGGTTTGCTTCTCGCCAGACGATCCCAACGTTGTTGAGTATTCTGTCGCTGATGTGGTACTTCGGGGTATGGAACTTTTTATTCCTTCCTCTGTGGTGCCCATTGGAGGCACATCTTAGCCATGGTTTGGTCGCTCGTGTAAAATAGCATCATGCTATAAGTGGGAGTGCTACCGGGCCTGGGCTGACGCATCAGCGTCCCGGGATGTAAATACCAGCGCTCTAAAAAAGAAGTATAATTCCGCCTCTAGGTCCTTCAAAAGAGTCATTGCCAAGGCAAAGTCAGAGCATATAGGCAGAATTGGCGAGAAACTAGTTCGCCTTCCTTCTGGAACCCGTGCATTCTGCTAATACTATTGCTGACACTGCATTAAATCCATATAGGTCACAAATCATTTTCGCAGCTTTATTGTAACAAAACTTCAGAATGTATGAAATTTCTTTGTTAGATTCACTCATTTTGGTGGATAGAAAAACTATTGAAAAATGACGGGATAGTGTTTTTTTACTTGTTATTTTTCTTTTTTTTTTAATATCCTATATATATTAAAACTAGTCAGATGCAGACAGTGCTGGCTAGATTTTAATGGATGGTGGTTTAGTCTGTGGCGTCATGTCTCCCCATTCATCAATTAAAGTCTTACTTAGTGTTTAATTTACACTAGAATTAATATATTGAGGCCATTGAAGTGATATGTACTGTGTACTAGAATAGACAATCCGAACAAAATCTATGCAGCAGTGCAAGACGCGTGGAAGAAGGCATACATAAAATTTTTTGCACAAATAACAAAAATCGATGTCTCGTTTCTTATCTAGTTCCTACATAGTACGCAGTACCTAGGTATTACTTCAATAATCGAAACAAACGACGGGGAGGAGCATTAAGGTTTCTGGTAATACAATGGTCATTCCACCTGCCATGTGGGGTAATAAAGGCAAATTTTCTTTACAGTGGAATATATCTGTAACCACAGTGGACTTTTCAAGATAAACGAAAAAAAGTGGGTACTCAGAACGTATTGCGAATCAAAAAAGGAGTTCTATGGTTAAAGATTTTATTCTAATTCAAATAATTCTAATTTTACGCGGTAAAGCCATGCTACAGCTATATTACCACTGCAGCATGAATGGGTTAGCTCTACCGGGGTAGGACCACGCTCTCACAGAAAAACAGCGTAAAATAGCTCCTCAATGCTTTTGGGTTTTGTGTGGTGAGTGTAAAGAACCGCAGATCCTTTTTACTAGAAACAAAGTATTTCTTCATAATCCTCAGGGGTGGGAACGAGTATGTATTTTGATTCCTAATCGAGGATAATGTGATTGTTTATGAAACATGGCGTCCATATGCCATCGGAAGGACCGAGTGCTCTTTTGTCTACAAAAAATATCTCTACCAGCACTTACACGAAGTTTAATGCGTACAAACTTATTTCAGAAATGCAGGCCTCAGAACCTCAGGCGCTTCACGAAGGCTACTAGTGCATGTTCCGACGATGAATACTCCCTTTCAGCTATTTTTATTTTATTTAATCCCTAAAAATTGTATTTAATCTACGCTGGAACTTACGGACTTCCTGGAGAGCAAGCTGTTTAATGTTTCGGGTCACTTTCCTGATAGACTTTATTTGTCTGAAGTTACATTTGTGTGAAGTCCGTAAGTTCCAGCGCAGGTTAAATACCAAGTAAGACTATACCACCATTTATCATAATGCATAAGATGTTTCTGTGATTTCAAGTAGTGAATATACTTATTCTAACACTACGGGTCAAAAACTGTCTGTTGTAGTGTAAGAAGTGTTATTTGTTGTTTATTATTTATAAACATAATACATTATTTAAGTAAAGGAATATATAAATAATTAATTAGTCCATTTCAATCTTCATTATTGATATTCCTCAAATATTCTTCTTCCATTTAAATTACCATATATTTTATTGCGGACGCCACAATAAAATTAGTGAAAATGAAAATTACCGCGGAAAGGATTGGAGTAAATCCCAAGTCTGTTTTTTTTACAAATTGTTTTCACGTCTAATTAATTTTCAGGATGTTTTTGACGCAAAATTTTACGGGTCTTTTTTACAGATGACAACAGGGAACTCACGGCTAAGGAAAAACGAATCTTGTAAGTACTCGAACATACATTCGTTAAACGGGTCAACGGAAAACTAAAAGATAGAGAGAGAGAGAGAGAGAGAGAGAGAGAGAGAGAGAGAGAGAGAGAGAGTTAATGGCATGCTTAACGATTCAGAGTTTTGGATTCAAAACCCATCCTTCGTTGTAGTGTTCAATCAAAACTCGTTATTTATATGTGGTCACCAGGGGCAAGCGTGACATAAATTTAATAAAACTGTAATCGATATTTAAATACTTCTAAACTGTAAAGATTTAATATATAGAATTCAGTATCATAACGTCAACTACTAAGTAGTTGTATGTTTGATCAAACATTTTTGTAACTACAAGTAGCATTTTCTAATTTGACGTAACTAAAACTAATTGAGGTTTAAGACTGTCACACTTACCCATCAATGAGGCAAGTGTGACAGTACGATTCTTTTTGTAGTTACTTTATTATTATCTGTAGTTTTCATCAAAATTGATGACATGATACTAACATGTCTAACAATGAATTTTCCCCAACATAGGGCTTGTTGACGGTTTTTAAACGATATAGTGGTGTACCTTTAAATAGTTTTACTACACTAGGTCTGGATGTTTTGTAAGTATAATAAAAGCAATGCCAAGTGCAAAATAAATTCAGAACGTTAAGAATTTATAATAAAATAATAATAAAACGTGACACTGTCACACTTGCCTCGATGTTAGGTATTAGGTGAGGTAAGGGTAACTGTATCCGTATTTCAAAGAATAGTGAATTTCAAGTCGCAGAAACATATTACTTTTTAAGTACCAATATTATTATTTATTACTCACCTTGTATCTGGTTTAAAATAACTTAACGACGAATCGAAACACTTAATAACTTCACTTCTAAAAATCACGCAGTCTGTCGCCAGTCGAGTAGTATAACGTCTGTTGATAAAATAGTCCAAGTTATGTACTTAACTGTCAGTTTTGTCAATAGCGTAAAATTTCGCGTGTTGTTTAATAGATTGAATTAAACTAAAAAACATGTTGAGGTCGCATAATTTGCATTTGTTACACTTGCCCCACTGTCACACTTACCTCGAATGACCGTACACATATTTGTTTAGGGTCACCCGACAGCTACAGCCGCTAAACAGCTTACAGCTATGGATGTATTTTGATTTTTCCATGTCTCTCTGCTACGGCAGTGATTAGGATGTCTGAATCTAATTTAGTGAGTAATCAGATACGGGTGCGTATCACGTAATACGTAAAAACAATTGACCGCTACTGAACTTGTTCTTAAGTACATCTTTTTCTACTAATATAAAGTTCTCAGTTAACAGTTTTCCATGGTATTTGAAATTAACATGCATTTCAACTGGACTTACAGCCTTTTAGCCTCACTGTACAAAAACATCAGCAATTCAATATAACGACAGGCTTATTCTTCTTGGTACCTCTGAAGGCACTGCAGCGCCGCCCAAATTTCAACGGAATCAAAGGCTTTCTCATAGTCCACAAACGCAAAACAAACCGGCAGGTTGTACTCTACGGTTTTCTGTAAATTTTGCTTAAGGGTATTTATGAGGTCTTTGATGCTAAAGTCTTTTCAGAAACCGGCGGGAAATGTTTGGAAGGCTTGAAGTTGCCCAGCCTGAATGCGAGATAATTCGTAATGACTCACGAAAACAGCAAACAGCACTAAGACGTGGCTCAGAAGGGAAATTGGTCTGTAGTTCTGTAGATCGTAAGATGCTCCTCTTGTCTTCTTTCTTGAAGAACAAGATTGCCGCACTTCTGTTCCACGCCTCTGGAGTAGTGTCACCATGGAGGACTGCTTTAAAGAGCTTCTGAAGGAGTTTAAAATCGGTTTTTCACCCGCTTTCTAAAGCTCCGCTGTATTTCTGTCCTGTCTGTCATCTGTCATCCCGAATATTATCGGTCTATGCCGATACTACACTATTGTCGGATAAGACTTACTCTTGGATAGATATTCATACTTGCGTGTTACTCCAACGATGAAGTGTGCAGATACCTCCCAATCTCTCTCAAAATCTCAGGTGTATATACCGAAATACGATGCTGCCGCATTCGGTCTTCAGCTTCGGCAGATGGCTCTTTCTGATAGGCAGATCTATGGCATGGACTTAGCAGACCTGGTTACGCTTGAACAATACAAGCTGTATTGAATTTGAAAATGTTTAATAGTCCACTGGTGCATTTTCTATTCCCTTACTCTCATAGTGAGATAGAATGATAATTCGAGACGTCTGGAGAGAACTGAGCCAGAACCAAGCCTTTACGTGCTTTCCGAGACAGAAAACCTAACTTCGTAGTTCCAGGCTACTACGGAGAATTACTTGATTTGGGATTTAAGCCCAGGATAAGCAACGTCGTTTATAATCATTAGACTAACGAAGCAGTCAACTGTAAAAAAGTATTATTACTTTATTATAAAGCCTAGGATTTATCCGTTCTATACACATTTTTCTAGTTCAATTTATTCAATTTATACAATATTTGTACCTTCCTTTATTTTTCCCACCCTAATAACAGTGCATTATGAAAAATATAATCATGTAGTTTCTTTTATGCACCAACATAGTTATCGAAGGCGAATACATGCCTTTACTTCCTAAAATTTATTAAAAAAGTGTTTGTATATGTTAGTCATTTATTATTATGATACGATTCATATAAATCAAACCAAAAGTAATACCAGTAGCTTATTGGGACTGGAAACACACATCATTTGTATCACGATGGTGTTTCTCCAAAAATACAAAAGAAAAAGCTGCAACATCGATGCCACAGCGCTAAAAAGTTGTAGAACTCAATATTTTTTAGATGTGTATCAAAAACATTTTCTGAATTTGATAGTTTTTATTAATATGCCAGCAACAACTTTTAAATGAATACCATTGAAACAAATAACTCAACTAACCTGCTACTAAATGTTTTGACAACATACATCTGTTAAAAATTATTGTAGTGGAGAATAAATGGCATGATTTCTTTTACGTAATTGCAAATCAAATTGGAAAAGCAGGATGCTTTTCCAATTTGAAAATTTGAAAGAAATTACGAGCATACGTATATTCTCTGGTGGATAAGATTCGTAACAAAGAACTCAGCCGGAGAACGAAGGTTACCAATGTAGCCTTCCGTACTTGCAGGCTGAAGTAGCAATGGGCTGGTCACATCTGTCGCAGAAGCGTTGGAGTAGGCGTGTCATAGAGTGGAGGAAGCGTTTAAGTATGGGACGCCTCCTGGCTAAATGTATCGACGATCTGCGCAAGGCGGCTAGCAGCAACTGCTAGCGTGTAGCCGAAGATAGGTCTAAGTAGCGCGCCGCCTTGGGAGATACTTATATCCAGCAGTGGACTGCCGCAGGCTAATGATGATGATGACAATTAACCAATTTCAATATTTATTAAGTTAGTTTAACTATGTATGTATGCAGGAATTAATTATCTCTTATGTATATAAATCCTTGTATTATAAAAATATTGAGGTATACTCATATTAACCAATTTTTTTTTTTTTTTTTTTTATAGAAGAGGGGGCAAACGAGCATGCGGCTCACCTGATGTTAAGTGACTACCGCCGCCCATGATCAACCGCAACACCAGGAATATGGTTGGAAGCAGAATGCAGTGCTTATAGATTAGTTTGGCATTTGCGGAATTGTAATATGCACTGGTAATTAATGGTACTACACCCTACGTAAGAGAGATATTTTATTTAAATTCATCTAAATCTACGTTGCCAGAAATACACAACAATATATGGTAAAATATATTGCATACTAAATCACACTCAGTCAAGGGTACATTATTCATTATTTTGTTTATTAAATAAGGGTAAAAAACGAACACACAGTCAAAGTCATAGTAAGTGGATGCTATAGCCCGTAGACATCTACATTTTACCTCGATTAATAATTAAAATTTAGATGCATTTTCACCGCTGAGGACTAAGATGGAATACCTTGATTCCAGTTAAACGGGTCTCCGGTTCTCTACACTCACCATACGAAACACAGCAGCATTAAGCCGCTATTTTCGCTAATATTCTGTGAGAGCGTGGTCCTTTCCCGGTCGAGCCGATCCATTTGTGCTACAACCAAAATATAGCTGCAGCACAGCTCCACCATGTAATTTCTGCAGTGATTACTCTCTAGATTTCCTATGTAGGTGATAAAGAGTAAAGAGCACTTACTATTTAGCTATTTAAGTGCCACTGCGTAAGATAAATAGCACATCCAATACCTACATACACATGCATTAAGTCATCGTGATTATCACGGCGGTTAATGCTTAGCATAGGCCTGAGATTAATGATGATTGGCATAGTTGCCACGCTTGGTAGGCGACTTGGCAACTGAAAGTTTTCTGTTAAGGTTTAACTTGTTATTAAGAAGATGCTGCAAGCTGACACAAGGTCATGAGGTAGTGGATACTCGTATTATTATGCCGCCACTTCACGGCCTGTACACACATAAAGCTTTATCTTAGACATTTGGCTGTAGCTAATTAATTTTGTTTTATTGATAATCTAGTATTTGAGTCTAATGTTTATCCGTAATCACTGTGTATGCAAACTAAATATTCATCTAATATTTTAAAGTTCGATTTAATCCTACACATAAACCTACAAAAACATATTGTCAAAAACGCTATCACATAATTCACGTATAAAAATTGCAACAATACCCTATCGATCAATGAAAACTCTCCAATTAATTTTTGAAACGGTTTCATCATTTTCATTGCACTTTATTTTCTATTCAGTACACCATCAGAGTCTTTTTAATTGGATTTTCGTTTATAAATAAAAAGGTAAACATAAACGCAAACAAGTAGCGATTGAAATAATAATCCTTGTATTTCGATAATTTGCTAGATTATTTATCCACATATTATATTTTTCCTACTCCTCTGTAACAAAGAGGTCGTACGCGGAAGGAAACTCTTAGTGAAACGTACGGTGGTGGACCGCCAAGCATCCAGATGGTATGGATGGTAACAGGAATTTCGCCGCGATATGCGTTCATGAAATTTGGCGGCAGGCATTAATACGAACAATTCCTTAGAGCACTCCCCGTGGTAGATGTGAAAAAAAAAATGCAAAGGGATGCAACATCACTTCGCAGTGCCATTGAATTGAGCCGATCGGAAAAAACTCGGTCGTCGACGATTCGGGCCGCTCTGCGCGGGATGCGGTCAATTTCACCTTATACTGATATGTAACGTAAATATCAATATTTTTTTTGATGGGACTATCTATAAAATCAGTTATTAGTGAGGTATATAGGTGACATAGCTCAATAAGTAACTATACTAAATTTATTATTTAGAAGTAGATCGGGTGTATAGTTTTAGAAATATCGTGATGAGTCAGTCAGTCGCTCAGCCAGTGGTATTTCGCTTGTATATACGAGCGCGCGCGCGCGCCCGCGTGCGCACACACACACGCACGCACACACACACACACACACACACACACGCACACGCACACACAGACACACACATATGTATATATATATCGTCGGGAGTCAGGAAAAAATTAATAAGTACCGAATAAAAACAATAGATTTATTACTATTTTAATAGTTTTTTTGATGCTGAAATTTCATATTACATACAAAATATTTCGAGTAATATTATTATGACGCTTTATGTTCTTCATTCTGTAACTATAAACCAATTTTATAGAAATACCGTCTTATTTAGGAATTATTTATTGAAAATATACTTAGTGAGTTTATCAAGGGAATGGGAACATGAATGACTGAACGTAGTGAAACAAATACTGTATAGAATTAAACTTACTAATTAAATGAGACAAATTGACAAAAAAGACGAATTAACGGTATTACTACCTACTATTTAACTAATTCTGCTTACTTAACAGTTACAATATCACTTATCTTTTATGCTATTTACTTACTGTACTTGAATACATCTTGAAAATAAAATGCGTGAGCGAGCGTGAGCGTACGGACGTGTTCGGTGTATGTAGTATATATTTTAAAACAAATAAAAAGTTATTAGCTAGGAAGTGGCAAATGGGGACTAAATTTAATGGGTATGATTCTGGAATATTCGAAATATCATATATGGAGTGTTCGCAAGAAACATGTAAAAAGTTATTTCACTTAAAATGTCTGGAAATTACAGAGAAAACATCTGAGGCTTTCACTCAGGAGTATAAGGAAATCTGGTTATGCCCTGAATGTATACGGAATATCCCAAAGAGAAATAATTCTGATACCCCTGTTTGCAGGAACACAATAATGAATAGGAACCAATTTCGTTAACACTGAGCGCAGGCGAACAAAGAAGACCGATGTACCTGTGGTCGAAAACGAATGTAACTTTTTTGAGATGACGAGAGAATTCCGATTAGAAATGAAAAATAAATTAGACAAGCAAATAAAGGCATATAAACAACTCAATCACAAATTTATTAGTACAGAAACAGAGTTAATTAAAGTACAAAATATATTGAAGGTAGTTCAAGAAAAGGCAAGTAAAGTAGATTCATTAGAAAACAAAATTAAAATATTGATAGAAAAAAAACGTTAGGCTGGAAATATCTAATATGGAATCTCGTCAACCGGGGACTAATATTAAGAATAATAGAGAAGCAACTCAATTATCACCAGTACTACCAAAGTCATTTACAAGTACTGTCAAACAAAATCAAAATGCAAAGGAATTTGTGGCCACGAAACAGGCCACGACATCTGCTACGACAGAGGTACAAGCTGAGAAAATAAGTAGTATGAAACCCAATACGGAAGAAGAAATTAAGAAGAAAGAGACACAGAAGAAAAAAGAAAGTGAAGAATGGACAGTCATTCATAGGAAAAAAAATAGGTACCCGAACAGTGAAGTCAAAAGAGGAGATAACACAACCTCTCTAGAAATGTCTGGAGGCTCAAGAAGGAGACTACCACAGAATGCGTAGAAACGCATGTAAGAAAAATTTGTGGGCAGGATATAGCTGTCAAGGTGGAAAAAATTAAACATAAATCTGAAAGAGATTATGCATCCTTCATAAAAGGTGTACCAGAGAGTACATATCAATTACTGTGTCAACCAGAAAATTGGGCGGTGAATATAGAGTTTTGTGAATGGGTGTGGTTTCACAAGCCAGCCAATAATACAAAGAACCAATAAATGTATCGAGGTATTCTACCAAAACGTAAGAGGCCTTAGGACTAAACTGGATGAATTTTGTGAAGGTGTATTTATACACGAAGCGGATTTGTTCGCTATTACCGAAACTGGTTGCAATAATTCAATTAGGGCCGCTGAAATAATTCGATCTGGTTATACAATATTTAGAAGTGACCGAGCAGACGGACGTAAGCAAGGCGGCGCATGTTTAGTTACCACACCGCGGTTCGAGTTGCGACCAGTGGCGATTCCCGTTGACGTCATCGTGGACAATTGTGTATTCGAAAGCGCAAGTGCAACTGTTTATTTACATCAGAGATTTTTATTTTTATGTTGCGTTATTTATATACCTCCAAAAAGTAGTGAGACTGATTATATGATGTTATTTAGGATAATAGAAAAATTTTGTGATATGTATAGCGCTGTGGTAGTATTAGGACAACAACAGTGGTAGAGCCACGCGGCAGCTCTGCTGTTGCACGTATGGGCCGGCTCAAACCGGGGTGATACCACGACCTCACAGAATACCGGCGTGAACTGGAAGCCTTGATTTCGCGTTTCGTCTGGTGAGTGCAGGTGGCTGGAGGCCCAAATCCCCCCCCCCCATCAACATAGTAGCGGATTAAATGATAGACTACCCCAGGAGGGTACCAGGACCCCTGGAGAATCCCTCGCTGAGCATCCACGACCATGTTTCTCCACTACTGAGCGTGGGTTCTCAGGCTGCCCCGCGTATTCTGGGGGGGGGGGGGGGCAAAATTCCGCTCAAGACTACAACTGCTCGGGGCAAACGGAGCAACAAGACCAAGGCGACCCCTGTCACGCTGTCCGTGAATTTCTGCAATATCAGGGGACTTCACTCGAACCTAAACGCCGTCCACTACCACCTCGAGACGGCGAGACTGGCTCTGCTCTTTCTGACCGAGACGCAGGTATCCTCTCTGGCTGATGTTTCGTATCTATCCTACCCGGGTTACAACTGAAACACTCCTTTGTGCCTCGGGCTGGAGTTTGCGTTTACGTCAGAGAGGACATCTGTTCTCGACGCCTCGGCAGACTTGAAGGTTCGGACCTGTCCATCCTGTGGCTACGCGTAGACAGCGACGACCATCCGCGCGTCTACGGGTGCCTTTATAGGTCCCATAGCGGTAATGCCGAAACAGACCGACTCTTCGACCACGTCCAAATGGCTGCAGATTCGTTGCTACAGCAGATCCCTTCCGCAGAGATCGTGATCCTCGGTGACTTTAACGCCCATCACGCCGAATGGCTTGGTTCACGTTTTACCAATCATGCAGGGAGATCTGTTCATGATTTTGCCTTGGCATATGGTCTGACACAACTGGTTACTTCGCCTACGCGGATTTCAGATGTGGAGGATCATGCACCTTCCCTGTTGGACCTTCTGCTGACCTCTCACCCGGACGGATATCAGATTTCCGTCTACGCCCCTTTAGGCTCCTCGGACCATTGTCTTGTCCGGAGTGTGGTGCCACTCACGCTGAAATCGCGGTTGCACTATGCAGGCTGCCGCCGTGTTTGGCACTATAGGTCAGCCGATTGGGATGGGATGCGGCCTTTCTTTGCATCCTACCCTTGGGGTGGAGGGTTTGCTTCTCGCCAGACGATCCCAACGTTGTTGAGGATTCTGTCGCTGATGTGGTACTTCGGGGTATGGAACTTTTTATTCCTTCCTCTGTGGTGCCCATTGGAGGCACATCTTAGCCATGGTTTGGTCGCTCGTGTAAAATAGCATCATGCTATAAGTGGGAGTGCTACCGGGCCTGGGCTGACGCATCAGCGTCCCGGGATGTAAATACCAGCGCTCTAAAAAAGAAGTATAATTCCGCCTCTAGGTCCTTCAAAAGAGTCATTGCCAAGGCAAAGTCAGAGCACATAGGCAGAATTGGCGAGAAACTAGTTCGCCTTCCTTCTGGAACCCGTGCATTCTGCTAATACTATTGCTGACACTGCATTAAATCCATATAGGTCACAAATCATTTTCGCAGCTTTATTGTAACAAAACTTCAGAATGTATGAAATTTCTTTGTTAGATTCACTCATTTTGGTGGATAGAAAAACTATTGAAAAATGACGGGATAGTGTTTTTTTACTTGTTATTTTTCTTTTTTTTTAATATCCTATATATATTAAAACTAGTCAGATGCAGACAGTGCTGGCTAGATTTTAATGGATGGTGGTTTATTCTGTGGCGTCATGTCTCCCCATTCATCAATTAAAGTCTTACTTAGTGTTTAATTTACACTAGAATTAATATATTGAGGCCATTGAAGTGATATGTACTGTGTACTAGAATAGACAATCCGAACAAAATCTATGCAGCAGTGCAAGACGCGTGGAAGAAGGCATACATAAAATTTTTTGCACAAATAACAAAAATCGATGTCTCGTTTCTTATCTAGTTCCTACGTAGTACGCAGTACCTAGGTATTACTTCAATAATCGAAACAAACGACGGGGAGGAGCATTAAGGTTTCTGGTAATACAATGGTCATTCCACCTGCCATGTGGGGTAATAAAGGCAAATTTTCTTTACAGTGGAATATATCTGTAACCACAGTGGACTTTTCAAGATAAACGAAAAAAAGTGGGTACTCAGAACGTATTGCGAATCAAAAAAGGAGTTCTATGGTTAAAGATTTTATTCTAATTCAAATAATTCTAATTTTACGCGGTAAAGCCATGCTACAGCTATATTACCACTGCAGCATGAATGGGTTAGCTCTACCGGGGTAGGACCACGCTCTCACAGAAAAACAGCGTAAAATAGCTCCTCAATGCTTTTGGGTTTTGTGTGGTGAGTGTAAAGAACCGCAGATCCTTTTTACTAGAAACAAAGTATTTCTTCATAATCCTCAGGGGTGGGAACGAGTATGTATTTTGATTCCTAATCGAGGATAATGTGATTGTTTATGAAACATGGCGTCCATATGCCATCGGAAGGACCGAGTGCTCTTTTGTCTACAAAAAATATCTCTACCAGCACTTACACGAAGTTTAATGCGTACAAACTTATTTCAGAAATGCAGGCCTCAGAACCTCAGGCGCTTCACGAATGCTACTAGTGCATGTTCCGACGATGAATACTCCCTTTCAGCTATTTTTATTTTATTTAATCCCTAAAAATTGTATTTAATCTACGCTGGAACTTACGGACTTCCTGGAGAGCAAGCTGTTTAATGTTTCGGGTCACTTTCCTGATAGACTTTATTTGTCTGAAGTTACATTTGTGTGAAGTCCGTAAGTTCCAGCGCAGGTTAAATACCAAGTAAGACTATACCACCATTTATCATAATGCATAAGATGTTTCTGTGATTTCAAGTAGTGAATATACTTATTCTACCTGTTACTCGACTCCACCGAGTCAGTAATTCATTCTTGGGGCAATGTATACGCTTTTACAACAAAATCCCAGAAAATATACAAAATTTGTCATACACAAAGTTCAAAAATGTTATTAAACTAAGTCTGTATAAAAAGGGTTATTATAATATTAAGGAATTTATAGATGATAATAACCCCTGGGAAGGGTGATCGCTACCAAGCTATTTCTAATTTATCTTGTGTTGTTGATTGTAAACATGATTGTAAGCTATTATTAAAAAAAAAGTCCCGCTGGGTTTCTTGCTGGTTCTTCCCAGGACAGAGGTTTTTTTTTGCGAACCAGTGGTAAATTAAAAAAGTGACGTTCAATAAGTATTTTTATAATCTACATTGAATAAAAAAGTTTCTATTTCTATTTCTATTTCTATTTCTAACACTACGGGTCAAAAACTGTCTGTTGTAGTGTAAGAAGTGTTATTTGTTGTTTATTATTTATAAACATAATACATTATTTAAGTAAAGGAATATATAAATAATTAATTAGTCCATTTCAATCTTCATTATTGATATTCCTCAAATATTCTTCTTCCATTTAAATTACCATATATTTTATTGCGGACGCCACAATAAAATTAGTGAAAATGAAAATTACCGCGGAAAGGATTGGAGTAAATCCCAAGTCTGTTTTTTTTACAAATTGTTTTCACGTCTAATTAATTTTCAGGATGTTTTTGACGCAAAATTTTACGGGTCTTTTTTACAGATGACAACAGGGAACTCACGGCTAAGGAAAAACGAATCTTGTAAGTACTCGAACATACATTCGTTAAACGGGTCAACGGAAAACTAAAAGATAGAGAGAGAGAGAGAGAGAGAGAGAGAGAGAGAGAGTTAATGGCATGCTTAACGATTCAGAGTTTTGGATTCAAAACCCATCCTTCGTTGTAGTGTTCAATCAAAACTCGTTATTTATATGTGGTCACCAGGGGCAAGCGTGACATAAATTTAATAAAACTGTAATCGATATTTAAATACTTCTAAACTGTAAAGATTTAATATATAGAATTCAGTATCATAACATCAACTATTAAGTAGTTGTATGTTTGATCAAACATTTTTGTAACTACAAGTAGCATTTTCTAATTTGACGTAACTAAAACTAATTGAGGTGGAAGACTGTCACACTTACCCATCAATGAGGCAAGTGTGACAGTACGATTCTTTTTGTAGTTACTTTATTATTATCTGTAGTTTTCATCAAAATTGATGAGATGATACTAACATGTCTAACAATGAATTTTCCCCAACATAGGGCTTGTTGACGGTTTTTAAACGATATAGTGGTGTACCTTTAAATAGTTTTACTACACTAGGTCTGGATGTTTTGTAAGTATAATAAAAGCAATGCCAAGTGCAAAATAAATTCAGAACGTTAAGAATTTATAATAAAATAATAATAAAACGTGACACTGTCACACTTGCCTCGATGTTAGGTATTAGGTGAGGTAAGGGTAACTGTATCCGTATTTCAAAGAATAGTGAATTTCAAGTCGCAGAAACATATTACTTTTTAAGTACCAATATTATTATTTATTACTCACCTTGTATCTGGTTTAAAATAACTTAACGACGAATCGAAACACTTAATAACTTCACTTCTAAAAATCACGCAGTCTGTCGCCAGTCGAGTAGTATAACGTCTGTTGATAAAATAGTCCAGTAGTTATGTACTTAACTGTCAGTTTTGTCAATAGCGTAAAATTTCGCGTGTTGTTTAATAGATTGAATTAAACTAAAAAACATGTTGAGGTCGCATAATTTGCATTTGTTACACTTGCCCCACTGTCACACTTACCTCGAATGACCGTACACATATTTGTTTAGGGTCACCCGACAGCTACAGCCGCTAAACAGCTTACAGCTATGGATGTATTTTGATTTTTCCATGTCTCTCTGCTACGGCAGTGATTAGGATGTCTGAATCTAATTTAGTGAGTAATCAGATACGGGTGCGTATCACGTAATACGTAAAAACAATTGACCGCTACTGAACTTGTTCTTAAGTACATCTTTTTCTACTAATATAAAGTTCTCAGTTAACAGTTTTCCATGGTATTTGAAATTAACATGCATTTCAACTGGACTTAAAGTTACTCTGGTTCTGTACTCAGACAGCCTTTTAGCCTCACTGTACAAAAACATCAGCAATTCAATATAACGACAGGCTTATTCTTCTTGGTACCTCTGAAGGCACTGCAGCGCCGCCCAAATTTCAACGGAATCAAAGGCTTTCTCATAGTCCACAAACGCAAAACAAACCGGCAGGTTGTACTCTACGGTTTTCTGTAAATTTTGCTTAAGGGTATTTATGAGGTCTTTGATGCTAAAGTCTTTTCAGAAACCGGCGGGAAATGTTTGGAAGGCTTGAAGTTGCCCAGCCTGAATGCAAGATAATTCGTAATGACTCACGAAAACAGCAAACAGCACTAAGACGTGGCTCAGAAGGGAAATTGGTCTGTAGTTCTGTAGATCGTAAGATGCTCCTCTTGTCTTCTTTCTTGAAGAACAAGATTGCCGCACTTCTGTTCCACGCCTCTGGAGTAGTGTCACCATGGAGGACTGCTTTAAAGAGCTTCTGAAGGAGTTTAAAATCGGTTTTTCACCCGCTTTCTAAAGCTCCGCTGTAATTCTGTCCTGTCTGTCATCTGTCATCCCGAATATTATCGGTCTATGCCGATACTACACTATTGTCGGATAAGACTTACTCTTGGATAGATATTCACACTTGCGTGTTACTCCAACGATGAAGTGTGCAGATACCTCCCAATCTCTCTCAAAATCTCAGGTGTATATACCGGAATACGATGCTGCCGCATTCGGTCTTCAGCTTCGGCAGATGGCTCTTTCTGATAGGCAGATCTATGGCATGGACTTAGCAGACCTGGTTACGCTTGAACAATACAAGCTGTATTGAATTTGAAAATGTTTAATAGTCCACTGGTGCATTTTCTATTCCCTTACTCTCATAGTGAGATAGAATGATAATTCGAGACGTCTGGAGAGAACTGAGCCAGAACCAAGCCTTTACGTGCTTTCCGAGACAGAAAACCTAACTTCGTAGTTCCAGGCTACTACGGAGTATTACTTGATTTGGGATTTAAGCCCAGGATAAGCAACGTCGTTTATAATCATTAGACTAACGAAGCAGTCAACTGTAAAAAAGTATTATTACTTTATTATAAAGCCTAGGATTTATCCGTTCTATACACATTTTTCTAGTTCAATTTATTCAATTTATACAATATTTGTACCTTCCTTTATTTTTCCCACCCTAATAACAGTGCATTATAAAAAATATAATCATGTAGTTTCTTTTATGCACCAACATAGTTATCGAAGGCGAATACATGCCTTTACTTCCTAAAATTTATTAAAAAAGTGTTTGTATATGTTAGTCATTTATTATTATGATACGATTCATATAAATCAAACCAAAAGTAATACGAGTAGCTTATTGGGACTGGAAACACGCATCATTTGTATCACGATGGTGTTTCTCCAAAAATACAAAAGAAAAAGCTGCAACATCGATGCCACAGCGCTAAAAAGTTGTAGAACTCAATATTTTTTAGATGTGTATCAAAAACATTTTCTGAATTTGATAGTTTTTATTAATATGCCAGCAACAACTTTTAAATGAATACCATTGAAACAAATAACTCAACTAACCTGCTACTAAATGTTTTGACAACATACATCTGTTAAAAATTATTGTAGTGGAGAATAAATGGCATGATTTCTTTTACGTAATTGCAAATCAAATTGGAAAAGCAGGATGCTTTTCCAATTTGATTTATAATTGTAATTGCAAATCAAATTGGATTTGCAATTTATAACTGACGCATATAATTAACAAATCATATGATGCCGAATCGTGGACATTAACTGTACACTCTGTAAAGCCATATTGTAGTTATGATATTATGCTTGCAGCATGAATTGGTGGCTCGACCAGGGTAGCACCACGTTCTCACAGAATAAAAGTGCACAGAATAAAACAGCAGCTTAATGCTGCTGTGTTTCGAATTGTGCATGTAGAGGACCTGAGATCCTTTTTATTGGAAATGATACATTGCACCTTAGTCCTCGGGAGTGACAACGTATCTTCATTTTGATTCTTAATAGAGGATAAATGTAGATGTCCGATGGGCCTATTATCCTATTCTATAAAAAACACTACACCACAAACAAAAAGTTGCCTAACGGACGATGGAAAGAAATTACGAGCATACGTATATTCTCTGGTGGATAAGATTCGTAACAAAGAACTCAGCCGGAGAACGAAGGTTACCAATGTAGCCTTCCGTACTTGCAGGCTGAAGTAGCAATGGGCTGGTCACATCTGTCGCAGAAGCGTTGGAGTAGGCGTGTCATAGAGTGGAGGAAGCGTTTAAGTATGGGACGCCTCCTGGCTAAATGTATCGACGATCTGCGCAAGGCGGCTGGCAGCAACTGCTAGCGTGTAGCCGAAGATAGGTCTAAGTAGCGCGCCGCCTTGGGAGATACTTATATCCAGCAGTGGACTGCCGCAGGCTAATGATGATGATGACAATTAACCAATTTCAATATTTATTAAGTTAGTTTAACTATGTATGTATGCAGGAATTAATTATCTCTTATGTATATAAATCCTTGTATTATAAAAATATTGAGGTATACTCATATTAACCAAATTTTTTTTTTTTTTTTTTTTTATAGAAGAGGGGGCAAACGAGCATGCGGCTCACCTGATGTTAAGTGACTACCGCCGCCCATGATCAACCGCAACACCAGGAATATGGTTGGAAGCAGAATGCAGTGCTTATAGATTAGTTTGGCATTTGCGGAATTGTAATATGCACTGGTAATTAATGGTACTACACCCTACGTAAGAGAGATATTTTATTTAAATTCATCTAAATCTACGTTGCCAGAAATACACAACAATATATGGTAAAATATATTGCATACTAAATCACACTCAGTCAAGGGTACATTATTCATTATTTTGTTTATTAAATAAGGGTAAAAAACGAACACACAGTCAAAGTCATAGTAAGTGGATGCTATAGCCCGTAGACATCTACATTTTATCTCGATTAATAATTAAAATTTAGATGCATTTTCACCGCTGAGGACTAAGATGGAATGCCTTGATTCCAGTTAAACGGGTCTCCGGTTCTCTACACTCACCATACGAAACACAGCAGCATTAAGCCGCTATTTTCGCTAATATTCTGTGAGAGCGTGGTCCTTTCCCGGTCGAGCCGATCCATTTGTGCTACAACCAAAATATAGCTGCAGCACAGCTCCACCATGTAATTTCTGCAGTGATTACTCTCTAGATTTCCTATGTAGGTGATAAAGAGTAAAGAGCACTTACTATTTAGCTATTTAAGTGCCACTGCGTAAGATAAATAGCACATCCAATACCTACATACACATGCATTAAGTCATCGTGATTATCACGGCGGTTAATGCTTAGCATAGGCCTGAGATTAATGATGATTGGCATAGTTGCCACGCTTGGTAGGCGACTTGGCAACTGAAAGTTTTCTGTTAAGGTTTAACTTGTTATTAAGAAGATGCTGCAAGCTGACACAAGGTCATGAGGTAGTGGATACTCGTATTATTATGCCGCCACTTCACGGCCTGTACACACATAAAGCTTTATCTTAGACATTTGGCTGTAGCTAATTAATTTTGTTTTATTGATAATCTAGTATTTGAGTCTAATGTTTATCCGTAATCACTGTGTATGCAAACTAAATATTCATCTAATATTTTAAAGTTCGATTTAATCCTACACATAAACCTACAAAAACATATTGTCAAAAACGCTATCACATAATTCACGTATAAAAATTGCAACAATACCCTATCGATCAATGAAAACTCTCCAATTAATTTTTGAAACGGTTTCATCATTTTCATAGCACTTTATTTTCTATTCGGTACACCATCAGAGTCTTTTTAATTGGATTTTCGTTTATAAATAAAAAGGTAAACATAAACGCAAACAAGTAGCGATTGAAATAATAATCCTTGTATTTCGATAATTTGCTAGATTATTTATCCACATATTATATTTTTCCTACTCCTCTGTAACAAAGAGGTCGTACGCGGAAGGAAACTCTTAGTGAAACGTACGGTGGTGGACCGCCAAGCATCCAGATGGTATGGATGGTAACAGGAATTTCGCCGCGATATGCGTTCATGAAATTTGGCGGCAGGGATTAATACGAACAATTCCTTAGAGCACTCCCCGTGGTAGATGTGAAAAAAAATGCAAAGGGATGCAACATCACTTCGCAGTGCCATTGAATTGAGCCGATCGGAAAAAACTCGGTCGTCGACGATTCGGGCCGCTCTGCGCGGGATGCGGTCAATTTCACCTTATACTGATATGTAACGTAAATATCAATATTTTTTTTGATGGGACTATCTATAAAATCAGTTCTTAGTGAGGTATATAGGTGACATAGCTCAATAAGTAACTATACTAAATTTCTTATTTAGAAGTAGATCGGGAGTATAGTTTTAGAAATATCGTGATGAGTCAGTCAGTCGCTCAGCCAGTGGTATTTCGCTTGTATATACGAGCGCGCGCGCGCGCCCGCGTGCGCACACACACACGCACGCACACACACACACACACACACACACACACACACACGCACACGCACACACAGACACACACATATGTATATATATATCGTCGGGAGTCAGGAAAAAATTAATAAGTACCGAATAAAAACAATAGATTTATTACTATTTTAATAGTTTTTTTGATGCTGAAATTTCATATTACATACAAAATATTTCGAGTAATATTATTATGACGCTTTATGTTCTTCATTCTGTAACTATAAACCAATTTTATAGAAATACCGTCTTATTTAGGAATTATTTATTGAAAATATACTTAGTGAGTTTATCAAGGGAATGGGAACATGAATGACTGAACGTAGTGAAACAAATACTGTATAGAATTAAACTTAGTAATTAAATGAGACAAATTGACAAAAAAGACGAATTAACGCTATTACTACCTACTATTTAACTAATTCTGCTTACTTAACAGTTACAATATCACTTATCTTTTATGCTATTTACTTACTGTACTTGAATACATCTTGAAAATAAAATGCGTGAGCGAGCGTGAGCGTACGGACGTGTTCGGTGTATGTAGTATATATTTTAAAACAAATAAAAAGTTATTAGCTAGGAAGTGGCAAATGGGGACTAAATTTAATGGGTATGATTCTGGAATATTTGAAATATCATATATGGAGTGTTCGCAAGAAACATGTAAAAAGTTATTTCACTTAAAATGTCTGGAAATTACAGAGAAAACATCTGAGGCTTTCACTCAGGAGTATAAGGAAATCTGGTTATGCCCTGAATGTATACGGAATATCCCAAAGAGAAATAATTCTGATACCCCTGTTTGCGGGAACACAATAATGAATAGGAACCAATTTCGTTAACACTGAGCGCAGGCGAACAAAGCAGACCGATGTACCTATGGTCGAAAACGAATGTAACTTTTTTGAGATGACGAGAGAATTCCGATTAGAAATGAAAAATAAATTAGACGAGCAAATAAAGGCATATAAACAACTCAATCACAAATTTATTAGTACAGAAACAGAGTTAATTAAAGTACAAAATATATTGAAGGTAGTTCAAGAAAAGGCAAGTAAAGTAGATTCATTAGAAAACAAAATTAAAATATTGATAGAAAAAAAACGTTAGGCTGGAAATATCTAATATGGAATCTCGTCAACCGGGGACTAATATTAAGAATAATAGAGAAGCAACTCAATTATCACCAGTACTACCAAAGTCATTTACAAGTACTGTCAAACAAAATCAAAATGCAAAGGAATTTGTGGCCACGAAACAGGCCACGACATCTGCTACGACAGAGGTACAAGCTGAGAAAATAAGTAGTATGAAACCCAATACGGAAGAAGAAATTAAGAAGAAAGAGACACAGAAGAAAAAAGAAAGTGAAGAATGGACAGTCATTCATAGGAAAAAAAAATAGGTACCCGAACAGTGAAGTCAAAAGAGGAGATAACACAACCTCTCTAGAAATGTCTGGAGGCTCAAGAAGGAGACTACCACAGAATGCGTAGAAACGCATGTAAGAAAAATTTGTGGGCAGGATATAGCTGTCAAGGTGGAAAAAATTAAACATAAATCTGAAAGAGATTATGCATCCTTCATAAAAGGTGTACCAGAGAGTACATATCAATTACTATGTCAACCAGAAAATTGGGCGGTGAATATAGAGTTTTGTGAATGGGTGTGGTTTCACAAGCCAGCCAATAATACAAAGAACCAATAAATGTATCGAGGTATTCTACCAAAACGTAAGAGGCCTTAGGACTAAACTGGATGAATTTTGTGAAGGTGTATTTATACACGAAGCGGATTTGTTCGCTATTACCGAAACTGGTTGCAATAATTCAATTAGGGCCGCTGAAATAATTCGATCTGGTTATACAATATTTAGAAGTGACCGAGCAGACGGACGTAAGCAAGGCGGCGCATGTTTAGTTACCACACCGCGGTTCGAGTTGCGACCAGTGGCGATTCCCGTTGACGTCATCGTGGACACTTGTGTATTCGAAAGCGCAAGTGCAACTGTTTATTTACATCAGAGATTTTTATTTTTATGTTGCGTTATTTATATACCTCCAAAAAGTAGTGAGACTGATTATATGATGTTATTTAGGATAATAGAAAAATTTTGTGATATGTATAGCGCGGTGGTAGTATTAGGACAACAACAGTGGTAGAGCCACGCGGCAGCTCTGCTGTTGCACGTATGGGCCGGCTCAAACCGGGGTGATACCACGACCTCACAGAATACCGGCGTGAACTGGAAGCCTTGATTTCGCGTTTCGTCTGGTGAGTGCAGGTGGCTGGAGGCCCAAATCCCCCCCCCCCCATCAACATGGTAGCGGACTTAAATGATAGACTACCCCAGGAGGGTACCGGGACCCCTGGAGAATCCCTCGCTGAGCATCCACGACCATGTTTCTCCACTACTGAGCGTGGGTTCTCAGGCTGCCCCGCGTATTCTGGGGGGGGGGGGCAAAATTCCGCTCAAGACTACAACTGCTCGGGGCAAACGGAGCAACAAGACCAAGGCGACCCCTGTCACGCTGTCCGTGAATTTCTGCAATATCAGGGGACTTCACTCGAACCTAAACGCCGTCCACTACCACCTCGAGACGGCGAGACTGGCTCTGCTCTTTCTGACCGAGACGCAGGTGTCCTCTCTGGCTGATGTTTCGTATCTATCCTACCCGGGTTACAACTGAAACACTCCTTTGTGCCTCGGGCTGGAGTTTGCGTTTACGTCAGAGAGAACATCTGTTCTCGACGCCTCGGCAGACTTGAAGGTTCGGACCTGTCCATCCTGTGGCTACGCGTAGACAGCGACGACCATCCGCGCGTCTACGGGTGCCTTTATAGGTCCCATAGCGGTAATGCCGAAACAGACCGACTCTTCGACCACGTCCAAATGGCTGCAGATTCGTTGCTACAGCAGATCCCTTCCGCAGAGATCGTGATCCTCGGTGACTTTAACGCCCATCACGCCGAATGGCTTGGTTCACGTTTTACCAATCATGCAGGGAGATCTGTTCATGATTTTGCCTTGGCATATGGTCTGACACAACTGGTTACTTCGCCTACGCGGATTTCAGATGTGGAGGATCATGCACCTTCCCTGTTGGACCTTCTGCTGACCTCTCACCCGGACGGATATCAGATTTCCGTCTACGCCCCTTTAGGCTCCTCGGACCATTGTCTTGTCCGGAGTGTGGTGCCACTCACGCTGAAATCGCGGTTGCACTATGCAGGCTGCCGCCGTGTTTGGCACTATAGGTCAGCCGATTGGGATGGGATGCAGCCTTTCTTTGCATCCTACCCTTGGGGTGGAGGGTTTGCTTCTCGCCAGACAATCCCAACGTTGTTGAGGATTCAGTCGCTGATGTGGTACTTCGGGGTATGGAACTTTTTATTCCTTCCTCTGTGGTGCCCATTGGAGGCACATCTTAGCCATGGTTTGGTCGCTCGTGTAAAATAGCATCATGCTATAAGTGGGAGTGCTACCGGGCCTGGGCTGACGCATCAGCGTCCCGGGATGTAAATACCAGCGCTCTAAAAAAGAAGTATAATTCCGCCTCTAGGTCCTTCAAAAGAGTCATTGCCAAGGCAAAGTCAGAGCACATAGGCAGAATTGGCGAGAAACTAGTTCGCCTTCCTTCTGGAACCCGTGCATTCTGCTAATACTATTGCTGACACTGCATTAAATCCATATAGGTCACAAATCATTTTCGCAGCTTTATTGTAACAAAACTTCAGAATGTATGAAATTTCTTTGTTAGATTCACTCATTTTGGTGGATAGAAAAACTATTGAAAAATGACGGGATAGTGTTTTTTTACTTGTTATTTTTCTTTTTTTTTTAATATCCTATATATATTAAAACTAGTCAGATGCAGACAGTGCTGGCTAGATTTTAATGGATGGTGGTTTAGTCTGTGGCGTCATGTCTCCCCATTCATCAAATAAAGTCTTACTTGGTGTTTAATTTACACTAGAATTAATATATTGAGGCCATTGAAGTGATATGTACTGTGTACTAGAATAGACAATCCGAACAAAATCTATGCAGCAGTGCAAGACGCGTGGAAGAAGGCATACATAAAATTTTTTGCACAAATAACAAAAATCGATGTCTCGTTTCTTATCTAGTTCCTACGTAGTACGCAGTACCTAGGTATTACTTCAATAATCGAAACAAACGACGGGGAGGAGCATTAAGGTTTCTGGTAATACAATGGTCATTCCACCTGCCATGTGGGGTAATAAAGGCAAATTTTCTTTACAGTGGAATATATCTGTAACCACAGTGGACTTTTCAAGATAAACGAAATAAAGTGGGTACTCAGAACGTATTGCGAATCAAAGAAGGAGTTCTATGGTTAAAGATTTTATTCTAATTCAAATAATTCTAATTTTACGCGGTAAAGCCATGCTACAGCTATATTACCACTGCAGCATGAATGGGTTAGCTCTACCGGGGTAGGACCACGCTCTCACAGAAAAACAGCGTAAAATAGCTCCTCAATGCTTTTGGGTTTTGTGTGGTGAGTGTAAAGAACCGCAGATCCTTTTTACTAGAAACAAAGTATTTCTTCATAATCCTCAGGGGTGGGAACGAGTATGTATTTTGATTCCTAATCGAGGATAATGTGATTGTTTATGAAACATGGCGTCCATATGCCATCGGAAGGACCGAGTGCTCTTTTGTCTACAAAAAATATCTCTACCAGCACTTACACGAAGTTTAATGCGTACAAACTTATTTCAGAAATGCAGGCCTCAGAACCTCAGGCGCTTCACGAAGGCTACTAGTGCATGTTCCGACGATGAATACTCCCTTTCAGCTATTTTTATTTTATTTAATCCCTAAAAATTGTATTTAATCTACGCTGGAACTTACGGACTTCCTGGAGACCAAGCTGTTTAATGTTTCGGGTCACTTTCCTGATAGACTTTATTTGTCTGAAGTTACATTTGTGTGAAGTCCGTAAGTTCCAGCGCAGGTTAAATACCAAGTAAGACTATACCACCATTTATCATAATGCATAAGATGTTTCTGTGATTTCAAGTAGTGAATATACTTATTCTAACACTACGGGTCAAAAACTGTCTGTTGTAGTGTAAGAAGTGTTATTTGTTGTTTATTATTTATAAACATAATACATTATTTAAGTAAAGGAATATATAAATAATTAATTAGTCCATTTCAATCTTCATTATTGATATTCCTCAAATATTCTTCTTCCATTTAAATTACCATATATTTTATTGCGGACGCCACAATAAAATTAGTGAAAATGAAAATTACCGCGGAAAGGATTGGAGTAAATCCCAAGTCTGTTTTTTTTACAAATTGTTTTCACGTCTAATTAATTTTCAGGATGTTTTTGACGCAAAATTTTACGGGTCTTTTTTACAGATGACAACAGGGAACTCACGGCTAAGGAAAAACGAATCTTGTAAGTACTCGAACATACATTCGTTAAACGGGTCAACGGAAAACTAAAAGATAGAGAGAGAGAGAGAGAGAGAGAGAGAGAGAGAGAGAGAGAGAGAGAGTTAATGGCATGCTTAATGATTCAGAGTTTTGGATTCAAAACCCATCCTTCGTTGTAGTGTTCAATCAAAACTCGTTATTTATATGTGGTCACCAGGGGCAAGCGTGACATAAATTTAATAAAACTGTAATCGATATTTAAATACTTCTAAACTGTAAAGATTTAATATATAGAATTCAGTATCATAACATCAACTATTAAGTAGTTGTATGTTTGATCAAACATTTTTGTAACTACAAGTAGCATTTTCTAATTTGACGTAACTAAAACTAATTGAGGTGGAAGACTGTCACACTTACCCATCAATGAGGCAAGTGTGACAGTACGATTCTTTTTGTAGTTACTTTATTATTATCTGTAGTTTTCATCAAAATTGATGAGATGATACTAACATGTCTAACAATGAATTTTCCCCAACATAGGGCTTGTTGACGGTTTTTAAACGATATAGTGGTGTACCTTTAAATAGTTTTACTACACTAGGTCTGGATGTTTTGTAAGTATAATAAAAGCAATGCCAAGTGCAAAATAAATTCAGAACGTTAAGAATTTATAATAAAATAATAATAAAACGTGACACTGTCACACTTGCCTCGATGTTAGGTATTAGGTGAGGTAAGGGTAACTGTATCCGTATTTCAAAGAATAGTGAATTTCAAGTCGCAGAAACATATTACTTTTTAAGTACCAATATTATTATTTATTACTCACCTTGTATCTGGTTTAAAATAACTTAACGACGAATCGAAACACTTAATAACTTCACTTCTAAAAATCACGCAGTCTGTCGCCAGTCGAGTAGTATAACGTCTGTTGATAAAATAGTCCAAGTTATGTACTTAACTGTCAGTTTTGTCAATAGCGTAAAATTTCGCGTGTTGTTTAATAGATTGAATTAAACTAAAAAACATGTTGAGGTCGCATAATTTGCATTTGTTACACTTGCCCCACTGTCACACTTACCTCGAATGACCGTACACATATTTGTTTAGGGTCACCCGACAGCTATAGCTGCTAAACAGCTTACAGCTATGGATGTATTTTGATTTTTCCATGTCTCTCTGCTACGGCAGTGATTAGGATGTCTGAATCTAATTTAGTGAGTAATCAGATACGGGTGCGTATCACGTAATACGTAAAAACAATTGACCGCTACTGAACTTGTTCTTAAGTACATCTTTTTCTACTAATATAAAGTTCTCAGTTAACAGTTTTCCATGGTATTTGAAATTAACATGCCTTTCAACTGGACTTAAAGTTACTCTGGTTCTGTACTCAGACAGCCTTTTAGCCTCACTGTACAAAAACATCAGCAATTCAATATAACGACAGGCTTATTCTTCTTGGTACCTCTGAAGGCACTGCAGCGCCGCCCAAATTTCAACGGAATCAAAGGCTTTCTCATAGTCCACAAACGCAAAACAAACCGGCAGGTTGTACTCTACGGTTTTCTGTAAATTTTGCTTAAGGGTATTTATGAGGTCTTTGATGCTAAAGTCTTTTCAGAAACCGGCGGGAAATGTTTGGAAGGCTTGAAGTTGCCCAGCCCGAATGCAAGATAATTCGTAATGACTCACGAAAACAGCAAACAGCACTAAGACGTGGCTCAGAAGGGAAATTGGTCTGTAGTTCTGTAGATCGTAAGATGCTCCTCTTGTCTTCTTTCTTGAAGAACAAGATTGCCGCACTTCTGTTCCACGCCTCTGGAGTAGTGTCACCATGGAGGACTGCTTTAAAGAGCTTCTGAAGGAGTTTAAAATCGGTTTTTCACCCGCTTTCTAAAGCTCCGCTGTAATTCTGTCCTGTCTGTCATCTGTCATCCCGAATATTATCGGTCTATGCCGATACTACACTATTATCGGATAAGACTTACTCTTGGATAGATATTCACACTTGCGTGTTACTCCAACGATGAAGTGTGCAGATACCTCCCAATCTCTCTCAAAATCTCAGGTGTATATACCGGAATACGATGCTGCCGCATTCGGTCTTCAGCTTCGGCAGATGGCTCTTTCTGATAGGCAGATCTATGGCATGGACTTAGCAGACCTGGTTACGCTTGAACAATACAAGCTGTATTGAATTTGAAAATGTTTAATAGTCCACTGGTGCATTTTCTATTCCCTTACTCTCATAGTGAGATAGAATGATAATTCGAGACGTCTGGAGAGAACTGAGCCAGAACCAAGCCTTTACGTGCTTTCCGAGACAGAAAACCTAACTTCGTAGTTCCAGGCTACTACGGAGAATTACTTGATTTGGGATTTAAGCCCAGGATAAGCAACGTCGTTTATAATCATTAGACTAACGAAGCAGTCAACTGTAAAAAAGTATTATTACTTTATTATAAAGCCTAGGATTTATCTGTTCTATACACATTTTTCTAGTTATCGGTATTTTGTTCGCAATACTGATATTTTAACTGAAAATATAACTTTAGACCTTGGGGTAAAACTACTTATTTTATATTCAATTTATACAATATTTGTACCTTCCTTTATTTTTCCCACCCTAATAACAGTGCATTATAAAAAATATAATCATGTAGTTTCTTTTATGCATCAACATAGTTATCGAAGGCGAATACATGCCTTTACTTCCTAAAATTTATTAAAAAAGTGTTTGTATATGTTAGTCATTCATTATTATGATACGATTCATATAAATCAAACCAAAAGTAATACGAGTAGCTTATTGGGACTGGAAACACACATCATTTGTATCACGATGGTGTTTCTCCAAAAATACAAAAGAAAAAGCTGCAACATCGATGCCACAGCGCTAAAAAGTTGTAGAACTCAATATTTTTTAGATGTGTATCAAAAACATTTTCTGAATTAGATAGTTTTTATTAATATGCCAGCAACAACTTTTAAATGAATACCATTGAAACAAATAACTCAACTAACCTGCTACTAAATGTTTTGACAACATACATCTGTTAAAAATTATTGTAGTGGAGAATAAATGGCATGATTTCTTTTACGTAATTGCAAATCAAATTGGAAAAGCAGGATGCTTTTCCAATTTGATTTATAATTGTAATTGCAAATCAAATTGGATTTGCAATTTATAACTGACGCATATAATTAACAAATCATATGATGCCGAATCGTGGACATTAACTGTACACTCTGTAAAGCCATATTGTAGTTATGATATTATGCTTGCAGCATGAATTGGTGGCTCGACCAGGGTAGCACCACGTTCTCACAGAATAAAAGTGCACAGAATAAAACAGCAGCTTAATGCTGCTGTGTTTCGAATTGTGCGTGTAGAGGACCTGAGATCATTTTTATTGGAAATGATACATTGCACCTTAGTCCTCGGGAGTGACAACGTATCTTCATTTTGATTCTTAATAGAGGATAAATGTAGATGTCCGATGGGCCTATTACCCTATTCTATAAAAAACACTACACCACAAACAAAAAGTTGCCTAACGGACGATGGAAAGAAATTACGAGCATACGTATATTCTCTGGTGGATAAGATTCGTAACAAAGAACTCAGCCGGAGAACGAAGGTTACCAATGTAGCCTTCCGTACTTGCAGGCTGAAGTAGCAATGGGCTGGTCACATCTGTCGCAGAAGCGTTGGAGTAGGCGTGTCGTAGAGTGGAGGAAGCGTTTAAGTATGGGACGCCTCCTGGCTAAATGTATCGACGATCTGCGCAAGGCGGCTGGCAGCAACTGCTAGCGTGTAGCCGAAGATAGGTCTAAGTAGCGCGCCGCCTTGGGAGATACTTATATCCAGCAGTGGACTGCCGCAGGCTAATGATGATGATGACAATTAACCAATTTCAATATTTATTAAGTTAGTTTAACTATGTATGTATGCAGGAATTAATTATCTCTTATGTATATAAATCCTTGTATTATAAAAATATTGAGGTATACTCATATTAACCAAATATGGTTGGAAGCAGAATGCAGTGCTTATAGATTAGTTTGGCATTTGCGGAATTGTAATATGCACTGGTAATTAATGGTACTACACCCTACGTAAGAGAGATATTTTATTTAAATTCATCTAAATCTACGTTGCCAGAAATACACAACAATATATGGTAAAATATATTGCATACTAAATCACACTCAGTCAAGGGTACATTATTCATTATTTTGTTTATTAAATAAGGGTAAAAAACGAACACACAGTCAAAGTCATAGTAAGTGGATGCTATAGCCCGTAGACATCTACATTTTACCTCGATTAATAATTAAAATTTAGATGCATTTTCACCGCTGAGGACTAAGATGGAATACCCTGATTCCAGTTAAACGGGTCTCCGGTTCTCTACACTCACCATACGAAACACAGCAGCATTAAGCCGCTATTTTCGCTAATATTCTGTGAGAGCGTGGTCCTTTCCCGGTCGAGCCGATCCATTTGTGCTACAACCAAAATATAGCTGCAGCACAGCTCCACCATGTAATTTCTGCAGTGATTACTCTCTACATTTCCTATGTAGGTGATAAAGAGTAAAGAGCACTTACTATTTAGCTATTTAAGTGCCACTGCGTAAGATAAATAGCACATCCAATACCTACATACACATGCATTAAGTCATCGTGATTATCACGGCGGTTAATGCTTAGCATAGGCCTGAGATTAATGATGATTGGCATAGTTGCCACGCTTGGTAGGCGACTTGGCAACTGAAAGTTTTCTGTTAAGGTTTAACTTGTTATTAAGAAGATGCTGCAAGCTGACACAAGGTTATGAGGTAGTGGATACTCGTATTATTATGCCGCCACTTCACGGCCTGTACACACATAAAGCTTTATCTTAGACATTTGGCTGTAGCTATTTAATTTTGTTTTATTGATAATCTAGTATTTGAGTCTAATGTTTATCCGTAATCACTGTGTATGCAAACTAAATATTCATCTAATATTTTAAAGTTCGATTTAATCCTACACATAAAACCTACAAAAACATATTGTCAAAAACGCTATCACATAATTCACGTATAAAAATTGCAACAATACCCTATCGATCAATGAAAACTCTCCAATTAATTTTTGAAACGGTTTCATCATTTTCATAGCACTTTATTTTCTATTCGGTACACCATCAGAGTCTTTTTAATTGGATTTTCGTTTATAAATAAAAAGGTAAACATAAACGCAAACAAGTAGCGATTGAAATAATAATCCTTGTATTTCGATAATTTGCTAGATTATTTATCCACATATTATATTTTTCCTACTCCTCTGTAACAAAGAGGTCGTACGCGGAAGGAAACTCTTAGTGAAACGTACGGTGGTGGACCGCCAAGCATCCAGATGGTATGGATGGTAACAGGAATTTCGCCGCGATATGCGTTCATGAAATTTGGCGGCAGGGATTAATACGAACAATTCCTTAGAGCACTCCCCGTGGTAGATGTGAAAAAAAAATGCAAAGGGATGCAACATCACTTCGCAGTGCCATTGAATTGAGCCGATCGGAAAAAACTCGGTCGTCGACGATTCGGGCCGCTCTGCGCGGGATGCGGTCAATTTCACCTTATACTGATATGTAACGTAAATATCAATATTTTTTTTGATGGGACTATCTATAAAATCAGTTCTTAGTGAGGTATATAGGTGACATAGCTCAATAAGTAACTATACTAAATTTATTATTTAGAAGTAGATCGGGTGTATAGTTTTAGAAATATCGTGATGAGTCAGTCAGTCGCTCAGCCAGTGGTATTTCGCTTGTATATACGAGCGCGCGCGCGCGCCCGCGTGCGCACACACACACGCACGCACACACACACACACACACACACACACACACACACACACACACGCACACGCACACACAGACACACACATATGTATATATATATCGTCGGGAGTCAGGAAAAAATTAATAAGTACCGAATAAAAACAATAGATTTATCACTATTTTAATAGTTTTTTTGATGCTGAAATTTCATATTACATACAAAATATTTCGAGTAATATTATTATGACGCTTTATGTTCTTCATTCTGTAACTATAAACCAATTTTATAGAAATACCGTCTTATTTAGGAATTATTTATTGAAAATATACTTAGTGAGTTTATCAAGGGAATGGGAACATGAATGACTGAACGTAGTGAAACAAATACTGTATAGAATTAAACTTAGTAATTAAATGAGACAAATTGACAAAAAAGACGAATTAACGGTATTACTACCTACTATTTAACTAATTCTGCTTACTTAACAGTTACAATATCACTTATCTTTTATGCTATTTACTTACTGTACTTGAATACATCTTGAAAATAAAATGCGTGAGCGAGCGTGAGCGTACGGACGTGTTCGGTGTATGTAGTATATATTTTAAAACAAATAAAAAGTTATTAGCTAGGAAGTGGCAAATGGGGACTAAATTTAATGGGTATGATTCTGGAATATTTGAAATATCATATATGGAGTGTTCGCAAGAAACATGTAAAAAGTTATTTCACTTAAAATGTCTGGAAATTACAGAGAAAACATCTGAGGCTTTCACTCAGGAGTATAAGGAAATCTGGTTATGCCCTGAATGTATACGGAATATCCCAAAGAGAAATAATTCTGATACCCCTGTTTGCGGGAACACAATAATGAATAGGAACCAATTTCGTTAACACTGAGCGCAGGCGAACAAAGCAGACCGATGTACCTATGGTCGAAAACGAATGTAACTTTTTTGAGATGATGATCAGGGGACTTCACTCGAACCTAAACGCCGTCCACTACCACCTCGAGACGGCGAGACTGGCTCTGCTCTTTCTGACCGAGACGAAGGTGTCCTCTCTGGCTGATGTTTCGTATCTATCCTACCCGGGTTACAACTGAAACACTCCTTTGTGCCTCGGGCTGGAGTTTGCGTTTACGTCAGAGAGAACATCTGTTCTCGACGCCTCGGCAGACTTGAAGGTTCGGACCTGTCCATCCTGTGGCTACGCGTAGACAGCGACGACCATCCGCGCGTCTACGGGTGCCTTTATAGGTCCCATAGCGGTAATGCCGAAACAGACCGACTCTTCGACCACGTCCAAATGGCTGCAGATTCGTTGCTACAGCAGATCCCTTCCGCAGAGATCGTGATCCTCGGTGACTTTAACGCCCATCACGCCGAATGGCTTGGTTCACGTTTTACCAATCATGCAGGGAGATCTGTTCATGATTTTGCCTTGGCATATGGTCTGACACAACTGGTTACTTCGCCTACGCGGATTTCAGATGTGGAGGATCATGCACCTTCCCTGTTGGACCTTCTGCTGACCTCTCACCCGGACGGATATCAGATTTCCGTCTACGCCCCTTTAGGCTCCTCGGACCATTGTCTTGTCCGGAGTGTGGTGCCACTCACGCTGAAATCGCGGTTGCACTATGCAGGCTGCCGCCGTGTTTGGCACTATAGGTCAGCCGATTGGGATGGGATGCGGCCTTTCTTTGCATCCTACCCTTGGGGTGGAGGGTTTGCTTCTCGCCAGACGATCCCAACGTTGTTGAGGATTCTGTCGCTGATGTGGTACTTCGGGGTATGGAACTTTTTATTCCTTCCTCTGTGGTGCCCATTGGAGGCACATCTTAGCCATGGTTTGGTCGCTCGTGTAAAATAGCATCATGCTATAAGTGGGAGTGCTACCGGGCCTGGGCTTACGCATCAGCGTCCCGGGATGTAAATACCAGCGCTCTAAAAAAGAAGTATAATTCCGCCTCTAGCTCCTTCAAAAGAGTCATTGCCAAGGCAAAGTCAGAGCACATAGGCAGAATTGGCGAGAAACTAGTTCGCCTTCCTTCTGGAACCCGTGCATTCTGCTAATACTATTGCTGACACTGCATTAAATCCATATAGGTCACAAATCATTTTCGCAGCTTTATTGTAACAAAACTTCAGAATGTATGAAATTTCTTTGTTAGATTCACTCATTTTGGTGGATAGAAAAACTATTGAAAAATGACGGGATAGTGTTTTTTTACTTGTTATTTTTCTTTTTTTTTAATATCCTATATATATTAAAACTAGTCAGATGCAGACAGTGCTGGCTAGATTTTAATGGATGGTGGTTTAGTCTGTGGCGTCATGTCTCCCCATTCATCAATTAAAGTCTTACTTAGTGTTTAATTTACACTAGAATTAATATATTGAGGCCATTGAAGTGATATGTACTGTGTACTAGAATAAACAATCCGAACAAAATCTATGCAGCAGTGCAAGACGCGTGGAAGAAGGCATACATAAAATTTTTGCACAAATAACAAAAATCGATGTCTCGTTTCTTATCTAGTTCCTACGTAGTACGCAGTACCTAGGTATTACTTCAATAATCGAAACAAACGACGGGGAGGAGCATTAAGGTTTCTGGTAATACAATGGTCATTCCACCTGCCATGTGGGGTAATAAAGGCAAATTTTCTTTACAGTGGAATATATCTGTAACCACAGTGGACTTTTCAAGATAAACGAAAAAAAGTGGGTACTCAGAACGTATTGCGAATCAAAAAAGGAGTTCTATGGTTAAAGATTTTATTCTAATTCAAATAATTCTAATTTTACGCGGTAAAGCCATGCTACAGCTATATTACCACTGCAGCATGAATGGGTTAGCTCTACCGGGGTAGGACCACGCTCTCACAGAAAAACAGCGTAAAATAGCTCCTCAATGCTTTTGGGTTTTGTGTGGTGAGTGTAAAGAACCGCAGATCCTTTTTACTAGAAACAAAGTATTTCTTCATAATCCTCAGGGGTGGGAACGAGTATGTATTTTGATTCCTAATCGAGGATAATGTGATTGTTTATGAAACATGGCGTCCATATGCCATCGGAAGGACCGAGTGCTCTTTTGTCTACAAAAAATATCTCTACCAGCACTTACACGAAGTTTAATGCGTACAAACTTATTTCAGAAATGCAGGCCTCAGAACCTCAGGCGCTTCACGAAGGCTACTAGTGCATGTTCCGACGATGAATACTCCCTTTCAGCTATTTTTATTTTATTTAATCCCTAAAAATTGTATTTAATCTACGCTGGAACTTACGGACTTCCTGGAGAGCAAGCTGTTTAATGTTTCGGGTCACTTTCCTGATAGACTATATTTGTCTGAAGTTACATTTGTGTGAAGTCCGTAAGTTCCAGCGCAGGTTAAATACCAAGTAAGACTATACCACCATTTATCATAATGCATAAGATGTTTCTGTGATTTCAAGTAGTGAATATACTTATTCTACCTGTTACTCGACTCCACCGAGTCAGTAATTCATTCTTGGGGCAATGTATACGCTTTTACAACAAAATCCCAGAAAATATACAAAATTTGTCATACACAAAGTTCAAAAATGTTATTAAACTAAATTTGTATAAAAAGGGTTATTATAATATTAAGGAATTTATAGATGATAATAACCCCTGGGAAGGGTGATCGCTACCAAGCTATTTCTAATTTATCTTGTGTTGTTGATTGTAAACATGATTGTAAGCTATTATTAAAAAAAAAGTCCCGCTGGGTTTCTTGCTGGTTCTTCCCAGGACAGAGGTTTTTTTTTGCGAACCAGTGGTAAATTAAAAAAGTGACGTTCAATAAGTATTTTTATAATCTACATTGAATAAAAAAGTTTCTATTTCTATTTCTATTTCTATTTCTAACACTACGGGTCAAAAACTGTCTGTTGTAGTGTAAGAAGTGTTATTTGTTGTTTATTATTTATAAACATAATACATTATTTAAGTAAAGGAATATATAAATAATTAATTAGTCCATTTCAATCTTCATTATTGATATTCCTCAAATATTCTTCTTCCATTTAAATTACCATATATTTTATTGCGGACGCCACAATAAAATTAGTGAAAATGAAAATTACCGCGGAAAGGATTGGAGTAAATCCCAAGTCTGTTTTTTTTACAAATTGTTTTCACGTCTAATTAATTTTCAGGATGTTTTTGACGCAAAATTTTACGGGTCTTTTTTACAGATGACAACAGGGAACTCACGGCTAAGGAAAAACGAATCTTGTAAGTACTCGAACATACATTCGTTAAACGGGTCAACGGAAAACTAAAAGATAGAGAGAGAGAAAGAGAGAGAGAGAGAGAGAGAGAGAGTTAATGGCATGCTTAACGATTCAGAGTTTTGGATTCAAAACCCATCCTTCGTTGTAGTGTTCAATCAAAACTCGTTATTTATATGTGGTCACCAGGGGCAAGCGTGACATAAATTTAATAAAACTGTAATCGATATTTAAATACTTCTAAACTGTAAAGATTTAATATATAGAATTCAGTATCATAACGTCAACTATTAAGTAGTTGTATGTTTGATCAAACATTTTTGTAACTACAAGTAGCATTTTCTAATTTGACGTAACTAAAACTAATTGAGGTGGAAGACTGTCACACTTACCCATCAATGAGGCAAGTGTGACAGTACGATTCTTTTTGTAGTTACTTTATTATTATCTGTAGTTTTCATCAAAATTGATGAGATGATACTAACATGTCTAACAATGAATTTTCCCCAACATAGGGCTTGTTGACGGTTTTTAAACGATATAGTGGTGTACCTTTAAATAGTTTTACTACACTAGGTCTGGATGTTTTGTAAGTATAATAAAAGCAATGCCAAGTGCAAAATAAATTCAGAACGTTAAGAATTTATAATAAAATAATAATAAAACGTGACACTGTCACACTTGCCTCGATGTTAGGTATTAGGTGAGGTAAGGGTAACTGTATCCGTATTTCAAAGAATAGTGAATTTCAAGTCGCAGAAACATATTACTTTTTAAGTACCAATATTATTATTTATTACTCACCTTGTATCTGGTTTAAAATAACTTAACGACGAATCGAAACACTTAATAACTTCACTTCTAAAAATCACGCAGTCTGTCGCCAGTCGAGTAGTATAACGTCTGTTGATAAAATAGTCCAGTAGTTATGTACTTAACTGTCAGTTTTGTCAATAGCGTAAAATTTCGCGTGTTGTTTAATAGATTGAATTAAACTAAAAAACATGTTGAGGTCGCATAATTTGCATTTGTTACACTTGCCCCACTGTCACACTTACCTCGAATGACCGTACACATATTTGTTTAGGGTCACCCGACAGCTACAGCCGCTAAACAGCTTACAGCTATGGATGTATTTTGATTTTTCCATGTCTCTCTGCTACGGCAGTGATTAGGATGTCTGAATCTAATTTAGTGAGTAATCAGATACGGGTGCGTATCACGTAATACGTAAAAACAATTGACCGCTACTGAACTTGTTCTTAAGTACATCTTTTTCTACTAATATAAAGTTCTCAGTTAACAGTTTTCCATGGTATTTGAAATTAACATGCATTTCAACTGGACTCAAAGTTACTCTGGTTCTGTACTCAGACAGCCTTTTAGCCTCACTGTACAAAAACATCAGCAATTCAATATAACGACAGGCTTATTCTTCTTGGTACCTCTGAAGGCACTGCAGCGCCGCCCAAATTTCAACGGAATCAAAGGCTTTCTCATAGTCCACAAACGCAAAACAAACCGGCAGGTTGTACTCTACGGTTTTCTGTAAATTTTGCTTAAGGGTATTTATGAGGTCTTTGATGCTAAAGTCTTTTCAGAAACCGGCGGGAAATGTTTGGAAGGCTTGAAGTTGCCCAGCCTGAATGCAAGATAATTCGTAATGACTCACGAAAACAGCAAACAGCACTAAGACGTGGCTCAGAAGGGAAATTGGTCTGTAGTTCTGTAGATCGTAAGATGCTCCTCTTGTCTTCTTTCTTGAAGAACAAGATTGCCGCACTTCTGTTCCACGCCTCTGGAGTAGTGTCACCATGGAGGACTGCTTTAAAGAGCTTCTGAAGGAGTTTAAAATCGGTTTTTCACCCGCTTTCTAAAGCTCCGCTATAATTCTGTCCTGTCTGTCATCTGTCATCCCGAATATTATCGGTCTATGCCGATACTACACTATTGTCGGATAAGACTTACTCTTGGATAGATATTCACACTTGCGTGTTACTCCAACGATGAAGTGTGCAGATACCTCCCAATCTCTCTCAAAATCTCAGGTGTATATACCGGAATACGATGCTGCCGCATTCGGTCTTCAGCTTCGGCAGATGGCTCTTTCTGATAGGCAGATCTATGGCATGGACTTAGCAGACCTGGTTACGCTTGAACAATACAAGCTGTATTGAATTTGAAAATGTTTAATAGTCCACTGGTGCATTTTCTATTCCCTTACTCTCATAGTGAGATAGAATGATAATTCGAGACGTCTGGAGAGAACTGAGCCAGAACCAAGCCTTTACGTGCTTTCCGAGACAGAAAACCTAACTTCGTAGTTCCAGGCTACTACGGAGAATTACTTGATTTGGGATTTAAGCCCAGGATAAGCAACGTCGTTTATAATCATTAGACTAACGAAGCAGTCAACTGTAAAAAAGTATTATTACTTTATTATAAAGCCTAGGATTTATCCGTTCTATACACATTTTTCTAGTTCAATTTATTCAATTTATACAATATTTGTACCTTCCTTTATTTTTCCCACCCTAATAACAGTGCATTATGAAAAATATAATCATGTAGTTTCTTTTATGCACCAACATAGTTATCGAAGGCGAATACATGCCTTTACTTCCTAAAATTTATTAAAAAAGTGTTTGTATATGTTAGTCATTTATTATTATGATACGATTCATATAAATCAAACCAAAAGTAATACGAGTAGCTTATTGGGACTGGAAACACGCATCATTTGTATCACGATGGTGTTTCTCCAAAAATACAAAAGAAAAAGCTGCAACATCGATGCCACAGCGCTAAAAAGTTGTAGAACTCAATATTTTTTAGATGTGTATCAAAAACATTTTCTGAATTTGATAGTTTTTATTAATATGCCAGCAACAACTTTTAAATGAATACCATTGAAACAAATAACTCAACTAACCTGCTACTAAATGTTTTGACAACATACATCTGTTAAAAATTATTGTAGTGGAGAATAAATGGCATGATTTCTTTTACGTAATTGCAAATCAAATTGGAAAAGCAGGATGCTTTTCCAATTTGATTTATAATTGTAATTGCAAATCAAATTGGATTTGCAATTTATAACTGACGCATATAATTAACAAATCATATGATGCCGAATCGTGGACATTAACTGTACACTCTGTAAAGCCATATTGTAGTTATGATATTATGCTTGCAGCATGAATTGGTGGCTCGACCAGGGTAGCACCACGTTCTCACAGAATAAAAGTGCACAGAATAAAACAGCAGCTTAATGCTGCTGTGTTTCGAATTGTGCGTGTAGAGGACCTGAGATCCTTTTTATTGGAAATGATACATTGCACCTTAGTCCTCGGGAGTGACAACGTATCTTCATTTTGATTCTTAATAGAGGATAAATGTAGATGTCCGATGGGCCTATTATCCTATTCTATAAAAAACACTACACCACAAACAAAAAGTTGCCTAACGGACGATGGAAAGAAATTACGAGCATACGTATATTCTCTGGTGGATAAGATTCGTAACAAAGAACTCAGCCGGAGAACGAAGGTTACCAATGTAGCCTTCCGTACTTGCAGGCTGAAGTAGCAATGGACTGGTCACATCTGTCGCAGAAGCGTTGGAGTAGGCGTGTCATAGAGTGGAGGAAGCGTTTAAGTATGGGACGCCTCCTGGCTAAATGTATCGACGATCTGCGCAAGGCGGCTGGCAGCAACTGCTAGCGTGTAGCCGAAGATAGGTCTAAGTAGCGCGCCGCCTTGGGAGATACTTATATCCAGCAGTGGACTGCCGCAGGCTAATGATGATGATGACAATTAACCAATTTCAATATTTATTAAGTTAGTTTAACTATGTATGTATGCAGGAATTAATTATCTCTTATGTATATAAATCCTTGTATTATAAAAATATTGAGGTATACTCATATTAACCAAATTTTTTTTTTTTTTTTATAGAAGAGGGGGCAAACGAGCATGCGGCTCACCTGATGTTAAGTGACTACCGCCGCCCATGATCAACCGCAACACCAGGAATATGGTTGGAAGCAGAATGCAGTGCTTATAGATTAGTTTGGCATTTGCGGAATTGTAATATGCACTGGTAATTAATGGTACTACACCCTACGTAAGAGAGATATTTTATTTAAATTCATCTAAATCTACGTTGCCAGAAATACACAACAATATATGGTAAAATATATTGCATACTAAATCACACTCAGTCAAGGGTACATTATTCATTATTTTGTTTATTAAATAAGGGTAAAAAACGAACACACAGTCAAAGTCATAGTAAGTTGATGCTATAGCCCGTAGACATCTACATTTTATCTCGATTAATAATTAAAATTTAGATGCATTTTCACCGCTGAGGACTAAGATGGAATGCCTTGATTCCAGTTAAACGGGTCTCCGGTTCTCTACACTCACCATACGAAACACAGCAGCATTAAGCCGCTATTTTCGCTAATATTCTGTGAGAGCGTGGTCCTTTCCCGGTCGAGCCGATCCATTTGTGCTACAACCAAAATATAGCTGCAGCACAGCTCCACCATGTAATTTCTGCAGTGATTACTCTCTAGATTTCCTATGTAGGTGATAAAGAGTAAAGAGCACTTACTATTTAGCTATTTAAGTGCCACTGCGTAAGATAAATAGCACATCCAATACCTACATACACATGCATCAAGTCATCGTGATTATCACGGCGGTTAATGCTTAGCATAGGCCTGAGATTAATGATGATTGGCATAGTTGCCACGCTTGGTAGGCGACTTGGCAACTGAAAGTTTTCTGTTAAGGTTTAACTTGTTATTAAGAAGATGCTGCAAGCTGACACAAGGTCATGAGGTAGTGGATACTCGTATTATTATGCCGCCACTTCACGGCCTGTACACACATAAAGCTTTATCTTAGACATTTGGCTGTAGCTAATTAATTTTGTTTTATTGATAATCTAGTATTTGAGTCTAATGTTTATCCGTAATCACTGTGTATGCAAACTAAATATTCATCTAATATTTTAAAGTTCGATTTAATCCTACACATAAAACCTACAAAAACATATTGTCAAAAACGCTATCACATAATTCACGTATAAAAATTGCAACAATACCCTATCGATCAATGAAAACTCTCCAATTAATTTTTGAAACGGTTTCATCATTTTCATAGCACTTTATTTTCTATTCGGTACACCATCAGAGTCTTTTTAATTGGATTTTCGTTTATAAATAAAAAGGTAAACATAAACGCAAACAAGTAGCGATTGAAATAATAATCCTTGTATTTCGATAACTTGCTAGATTATTTATCCACATATTATATTTTTCCTACTCCTCTGTAACAAAGAGGTCGTACGCGGAAGGAAACTCTTAGTGAAACGTACGGTGGTGGACCGCCAAGCATCCAGATGGTATGGATGGTAACAGGAATTTCGCCGCGATATGCGTTCATGAAATTTGGCGGCAGGGATTAATACGAACAATTCCTTAGAGCACTCCCCGTGGTAGATGTGAAAAAAAAATGCAAAGGGATGCAACATCACTTCGCAGTGCCATTGAATTGAGCCGATCGGAAAAAACTCGGTCGTCGACGATTCGGGCCGCTCTGCGCGGGATGCGGTCAATTTCACCTTATACTGATATGTAACGTAAATATCAATATTTTTTTTGATGGGACTATCTATAAAATCAGTTCTTAGTGAGGTATATAGGTGACATAGCTCAATAAGTAACTATACTAAATTTCTTATTTAGAAGTAGATCGGGAGTATAGTTTTAGAAATATCGTGATGAGTCAGTCAGTCGCTCAGCCAGTGGTATTTCGCTTGTATATACGAGCGCGCGCGCGCGCCCGCGTGCGCACACACACACGCACGCACACACACACACACACACACACACACACACACACGCACACGCACACACAGACACACACATATGTATATATATATCGTCGGGAGTCAGGAAAAAATTAATAAGTACCGATTAAAAACAATAGATTTATTACTATTTTAATAGTTTTTTTGATGCTGAAATTTCATATTACATACAAAATATTTCGAGTAATATTATTATGACGCTTTATGTTCTTCATTCTGTAACTATAAACCAATTTTATAGAAATACCGTCTTATTTAGGAATTATTTATTGAAAATATACTTAGTGAGTTTATCAAGGGAATGGGAACATGAATGACTGAACGTAGTGAAACAAATACTGTATAGAATTAAACTTAGTAATTAAATGAGACAAATTGACAAAAAAGACGAATTAACGGTATTACTACCTACTATTTAACTAATTCTGCTTACTTAACAGTTACAATATCACTTATCTTTTATGCTATTTACTTACTGTACTTGAATACATCTTGAAAATAAAATGCGTGAGCGAGCGTGAGCGTACGGACGTGTTCGGTGTATGTAGTATATATTTTAAAACAAATAAAAAGTTATTAGCTAGGAAGTGGCAAATGGGGACTAAATTTAATGGGTATGATTCTGGAATATTTGAAATATCATATATGGAGTGTTCGCAAGAAACATGTAAAAAGTTATTTCACTTAAAATGTCTGGAAATTACAGAGAAAACATCTGAGGCTTTCACTCAGGAGTATAAGGAAATCTGGTTATGCCCTGAATGTATACGGAATATCCCAAAGAGAAATAATTCTGATACCCCTGTTTGCGGGAACACAATAATGAATAGGAACCAATTTCGTTAACACTGAGCGCAGGCGAACAAAGCAGACCGATGTACCTATGGTCAAAAACGAATGTAACTTTTTTGAGATGACGAGAGAATTCCGATTAGAAATGAAAAATAAATTAGACGAGCAAATAAAGGCATATAAACAACTCAATCACAAATTTATTAGTACAGAAACAGAGTTAATTAAAGTACAAAATATATTGAAGGTAGTTCAAGAAAAGGCAAGTAAAGTAGATTCATTAGAAAACAAAATTAAAATATTGATAGAAAAAAAACGTTAGGCTGGAAATATCTAATATGGAATCTCGTCAACCGGGGACTAATATTAAGAATAATAGAGAAGCAACTCAATTATCACCAGTACTACCAAAGTCATTTACAAGTACTGTCAAACAAAATCAAAATGCAAAGGAATTTGTGGCCACGAAACAGGCCACGACATCTGCTACGACAGAGGTGCAAGCTGAGAAAATAAGTAGTATGAAACCCAATACGGAAGAAGAAATTAAGAAGAAAGAGACACAGAAGAAAAAAGAAAGTGAAGAATGGACAGTCATTCATAGGAAAAAAAATAGGTACCCGAACAGTGAAGTCAAAAGAGGAGATAACACAACCTCTCTAGAAATGTCTGGAGGCTCAAGAAGGAGACTACCACAGAATGCGTAGAAACGCATGTAAGAAAAATTTGTGGGCAGGATATAGCTGTCAAGGTGGAAAAAATTAAACATAAATCTGAAAGAGATTATGCATCCTTCATAAAAGGTGTACCAGAGAGTACATATCAATTACTATGTCAACCAGAAAATTGGGCGGTGAATATAGAGTTTTGTGAATGGGTGTGGTTTCACAAGCCAGCCAATAATACAAAGAACCAATAAATGTATCGAGGTATTCTACCAAAACGTAAGAGGCCTTAGGACTAAACTGGATGAATTTTGTGAAGGTGTATTTATACACGAAGCGGATTTGTTCGCTATTACCGAAACTGGTTGCAATAATTCAATTAGGGCCGCTGAAATAATTCGATCTGGTTATACAATATTTAGAAGTGACCGAGCAGACGGACGTAAGCAAGGCGGCGCATGTTTAGTTACCACACCGCGGTTCGAGTTGCGACCAGTGGCGATTCCCGTTGACGTCATCGTGGACACTTGTGTATTCGAAAGCGCAAGTGCAACTGTTTATTTACATCAGAGATTTTTATTTTTATGTTGCGTTATTTATATACCTCCAAAAAGTAGTGAGACTGATTATATGATGTTATTTAGGATAATAGAAAAATTTTGTGATATGTATAGCGCGGTGGTAGTATTAGGACAACAACAGTGGTAGAGCCACGCGGCAGCTCTGCTGTTGCACGTATGGGCCGGCTCAAACCGGGGTGATACCACGACCTCACAGAATACCGGCGTGAACTGGAAGCCTTGATTTCGCGTTTCGTCTGGTGAGTGCAGGTGGCTGGAGGCCCAAATCCCCCCCCCCCCATCAACATGGTAGCGGACTTAAATGATAGACTACCCCAGGAGGGTACCAGGATCCCTGGAGAATCCCTCGCTGAGCATCCACGACCATGTTTCTCCACTACTGAGCGTGGGTTCTCAGGCTGCCCCGCGTATTCTGGGGGGGGGGCAAAATTCCGCTCAAGACTACAACTGCTCGGGGCAAACGGAGCAACAAGACCAAGGCGACCCCTGTCACGCTGTCCGTGAATTTCTGCAATATCAGGGGACTTCACTCGAACCTAAACGCCGTCCACTACCACCTCGAGACGGCGAGACTGGCTCTGCTCTTTCTGACCGAGACGCAGGTGTCCTCTCTGGCTGATGTTTCGTATCTATCCTACCCGGGTTACAACTGAAACACTCCTTTGTGCCTCGGGCTGGAGTTTGCGTTTACGTCAGAGAGGACATCTGTTCTCGACGCCTCGGCAGACTTGAAGGTTCGGACCTGTCCATCCTGTGGCTACGCGTAGACAGCGACGACCATCCGCGCGTCTACGGGTGCCTTTATAGGTCCCATAGCGGTAATGCCGAAACAGACCGACTCTTCGACCACGTCCAAATGGCTGCAGATTCGTTGCTACAGCAGATCCCCGTGATCGTCGGTGACTTTAACGCCCATCACGCCGAATGGCTTGGTTCACGTTTTACCAATCATGCAGGGAGATCTGTTCATGATTTTGCCTTGGCATATGGTCTGACACAACTGGTTACTTCGCCTACGCGGATTTTAGATGTGGAGGATCATGCACCTTCCCTGTTGGACCTTCTGCTGACCTCTCACCCGGACGGATATCAGATTTCCGTCTACGCCCCTTTAGGCTCCTCGGACCATTGTCTTGTCCGGAGTGTGGTGCCACTCACGCTGAAATCGCGGTTGCACTATGCAGGCTGCCGCCGTGTTTGGCACTATAGGTCAGCCGATTGGGATGGGATGCGGCCTTTCTTTGCATCCTACCCTTGGGGTGGAGGGTTTGCTTCTCGCCAGACGATCCCAACGTTGTTGAGGATTCTGTCGCTGATGTGGTACTTCGGGGTATGGAACTTTTTATTCCTTCCTCTGTGGTGCCCATTGGAGGCACATCTTAGCCATGGTTTGGTCGCTCGTGTAAAATAGCATCATGCTATAAGTGGGAGTGCTACCGGGCCTGGGCTGACGCATCAGCGTCCCGGGATGTAAATACCAGCGCTCTAAAAAAGAAGTATAATTCCGCCTCTAGGTCCTTCAAAAGAGTCATTGCCAAGGCAAAGTCAGAGCACATAGGCAGAATTGGCGAGAAACTAGTTCGCCTTCCTTCTGGAACCCGTGCATTCTGCTAATACTATTGCTGACACTGCATTAAATCCATATAGGTCACAAATCATTTTCGCAGCTTTATTGTAACAAAACTTCAGAATGTATGAAATTTCTTTGTTAGATTCACTCATTTTGGTGGATAGAAAAACTATTGAAAAATGACGGGATAGTGTTTTTTTACTTGTTATTTTTCTTTTTTTTTTTAATATCCTATATATATTAAAACTAGTCAGATGCAGACAGTGCTGGCTAGATTTTAATGGATGGTGGTTTAGTCTGTGGCGTCATGTCTCCCCATTCATCAAATAAAGTCTTACTTGGTGTTTAATTTACACTAGAATTAATATATTGAGGCCATTGAAGTGATATGTACTGTGTACTAGAATAGACAATCCGAACAAAATCTATGCAGCAGTGCAAGACGCGTGGAAGAAGGCATACATAAAATTTTTTGCACAAATAACAAAAATCGATGTCTCGTTTCTTATCTAGTTCCTACGTAGTACGCAGTACCTAGGTATTACTTCAATAATCGAAACAAACGACGGGGAGGAGCATTAAGGTTTCTGGTAATACAATGGTCATTCCACCTGCCATGTGGGGTAATAAAGGCAAATTTTCTTTACAGTGGAATATATCTGTAACCACAGTGGACTTTTCAAGATAAACGAAAAAAAGTGGGTACTCAGAACGTATTGCGAATCAAAAAAGGAGTTCTATGGTTAAACATTTTATTCTAATTCAAATAATTCTAATTTTACGCGGTAAAGCCATGCTACAGCTATATTACCACTGCAGCATGAATGGGTTAGCTCTACCGGGGTAGGACCACGCTCTCACAGAAAAACAGCGTAAAATAGCTCCTCAATGCTTTTGGGTTTTGTGTGGTGAGTGTAAAGAACCGCAGATCCTTTTTACTAGAAACAAAGTATTTCTTCATAATCCTCAGGGGTGGGAACGAGTATGTATTTTGATTCCTAATCGAGGATAATGTGATTGTTTATGAAACATGGCGTCCATATGCCATCGGAAGGACCGAGTGCTCTTTTGTCTACAAAAAATATCTCTACCAGCACTTACACGAAGTTTAATGCGTACAAACTTATTTCAGAAATGCAGGCCTCAGAACCTCAGGCGCTTCACGAAGGCTACTAGTGCATGTTCCGACGATGAATACTCCCTTTCAGCTATTTTTATTTTATTTAATCCCTAAAAATTGTATTTAATCTACGCTGGAACTTACGGACTTCCTGGAGAGCAAGCTGTTTAATGTTTCGGGTCACTTTCCTGATAGACTTTATTTGTCTGAAGTTACATTTGTGTGAAGTCCGTAAGTTCCAGCGCAGGTTAAATACCAAGTAAGACTATACCACCATTTATCATAATGCATAAGATGTTTCTGTGATTTCAAGTAGTGAATATACTTATTCTAACACTACGGGTCAAAAACTGTCTGTTGTAGTGTAAGAAGTGTTATTTGTTGTTTATTATTTATAAACATAATACATTATTTAAGTAAAGGAATATATAAATAATTAATTAGTCCATTTCAATCTTCATTATTGATATTCCTCAAATATTCTTCTTCCATTTAAATTACCATATATTTTATTGCGGACGCCACAATAAAATTAGTGAAAATGAAAATTACCGCGGAAAGGATTGGAGTAAATCCAAAGTCTGTTTTTTTTACAAATTGTTTTCACGTCTAATTAATTTTCAGGATGTTTTTGACGCAAAATTTTACGGGTCTTTTTTACAGATGACAAGAGGGAACTCACGGCTAAGGAAAAACGAATCTTGTAAGTACTCGAACATACATTCGTTAAACGGGTCAACGGAAAACTAAAAGATAGAGAGAGAGAGAGAGAGAGAGCGAGAGAGAGAGAGAGAGAGAGAGAGAGTTAATGGCATGCTTAACGATTCAGAGTTTTGGATTCAAAACCCATCCTTCGTTGTAGTGTTCAATCAAAACTCGTTATTTATATGTGGTCACCAGGGGCAAGCGTGACATAAATTTAATAAAACTGTAATCGATATTTAAATACTTCTAAACTGTAAAGATTTAATATATAGAATTCAGTATCATAACATCAACTATTAAGTAGTATAATCTTTTAAGTCATTAAAATAATTAATTTATAAACATATCAAAATAAAACCTAAATATACTTTAAATTAAATCTAACCCATAAATTTATAAACATTATTTCTAATACTAAAAACCTTAAAAATATATATTATAATAACTAAATTAAATTATTAAAAAAGAGGTCCTTTAGGCAAGGTTCCGAAGATACTGGCAGCGTTTCCCCGTTGAATAGCTAGACTAATTCTTTGTCCGAGGTAACTGCCAGCTCTTCGGTCTCCTGTGACGTCGATTAACCTTTTTGCTATTTCCTTAAAAAGGCTTATAGCGCTAGGACCCCAAGGACCAAGGGTCTCGACACCGAAAGGGACAAAAATATATTCGGAGCCTAGACCCCTGTATTTGCAAACTTTAGCCTTTTCTGCCGCTTCACAAGCCGCACCAGCTCTGTTGTTGGTTCCACGTAGATGGGAAGGGGCCAGCGTGTCTGAACAGGTTGCATCCCATACCAGCACCCGGCCCATCCTCATTAAGTAATTGTATGTTTGATCAAACATTTTTGTAACTACAAGTAGCATTTTCTAATTTGACGTAACTAAAACTAATTGAGGTGGAAGACTGTCACACTTACCCATCAATGAGGCAAGTGTGACAGTACGATTCTTTTTGTAGTTACTTTATTATTATCTGTAGTTTTCATCAAAATTGATGAGATGATACTAACATGTCTAACAATGAATATTCCCCAACATAGGGCTTGTTGACGGTTTTTAAACGATATAGTGGTGTACCTTTAAATAGTTTTACTACACTAGGTCTGGATGTTTTGTAAGTATAATAAAAGCAATGCCAAGTGCAAAATAAATTCAGAACGTTAAGAATTTATAATAAAATAATAATAAAACGTGACACTGTCACACTTGCCTCGATGTTAGGTATTAGGTGAGGTAAGGGTAACTGTATCCGTATTTCAAAGAATAGTGAATTTCAAGTCGCAGAAACATATTACTTTTTAAGTACCAATATTATTATTTATTACTCACCTTGTATCTGGTTTAAAATAACTTAACGACGAATCGAAACACTTAATAACTTCACTTCTAAAAATCACGCAGTCTGTCGCCAGTCGAGTAGTATAACGTCTGTTGATAAAATAGTCCAAGTTATGTACTTAACTGTCAGTTTTGTCAATAGCGTAAAATTTCGCGTGTTGTTTAATAGATTGAATTAAACTAAAAAACATGTTGAGGTCGCATAATTTGCATTTGTTACACTTGCCCCACTGTCACACTTACCTCGAATGACCATACACATATTTGTTTAGGGTCACCCGACAGCTACAGCCGCTAAACAGCTTACAGCTATGGATGTATTTTGATTTTTCCATGTCTCTCTGCTACGGCAGTGATTAGGATGTCTGAATCTAATTTAGTGAGTAATCAGATACGGGTGCGTATCACGTAATACGTAAAAACAATTGACCGCTACTGAACTTGTTCTTAAGTACATCTTTTTCTACTAATATAAAGTTCTCAGTTAACAGTTTTCCATGGTATTTGAAATTAACATGCCTTTCAACTGGAATTAAAGTTACTCTGGTTCTGTACTCAGACAGCCTTTTAGCCTCACTGTACAAAAACATCAGCAATTCAATATAACGACAGGCTTATTCTTCTTGGTACCTCTGAAGGCACTGCAGCGCCGCCCAAATTTCAACGGAATCAAAGGCCTTCTCATAGTCCACAAACGCAAAACAAACCGGCAGGTTGTACTCTACGGTTTTCTGTAAATTTTGCTTAAGGGTATTTATGAGGTCTTTGATGCTAAAGTCTTTTCAGAAACCGGCGGGAAATGTTTGGAAGGCTTGAAGTTGCCCAGCCTGAATGCAAGATAATTCGTAATGACTCACGAAAACAGCAAACAGCACTAAGACGTGGCTCAGAAGGGAAATTGGTCTGTAGTTCTGTAGATCGTAAGATGCTCCTCTTGTCTTCTTTCTTGAAGAACAAGATTGCCGCACTTCTGTTCCACGCCTCTGGAGTAGTGTCACCATGGAGGACTGCTTTAAAGAGCTTCTGAAGGAGTTTAAAATCGGTTTTTCACCCGCTTTCTAAAGCTCCGCTGTAATTCTGTCCTGTCTGTCATCTGTCATCCCGAATATTATCGGTCTATGCCGATACTACACTATTATCGGATAAGACTTACTCTTGGATAGATATTCACACTTGCGTGTTACTCCAACGATGAAGTGTGCAGATACCTCCCAATCTCTCTCAAAATCTCAGGTGTATATACCGGAATACGATGCTGCCGCATTCGGTCTTCAGCTTCGGCAGATGGCTCTTTCTGATAGGCAGATCTATGGCATGGACTTAGCAGACCTGGTTACGCTTGAACAATACAAGCTGTATTGAATTTGAAAATGTTTAATAGTCCACTGGTGCATTTTCTATTCCCTTACTCTCATAGTGAGATAGAATGATAATTCGAGACGTCTGGAGAGAACTGAGCCAGAACCAAGCCTTTACGTGCTTTCCGAGACAGAAAACCTAACTTCGTAGTTCCAGGCTACTACGGAGAATTACTTGATTTGGGATTTAAGCCCAGGATAAGCAACGTCGTTTATAATCATTAGACTAACGAAGCAGTCAACTGTAAAAAAGTATTATTACTTTATTATAAAGCCTAGGATTTATCCGTTCTATACACATTTTTCTAGTTATCGGTATTTTGTTCGCAATACTGATATTTTAACTGAAAATATAACTTTAGACCTTGGGGTAAAACTACTTATTTTATATTCAATTTATACAATATTTGTACCTTCCTTTATTTTTCCCACCCTAATAACAGTGCATTATGAAAAATATAATCATGTAGTTTCTTTTATGCAACAACATAGTTATCGAAGGCGAATACATGCCTTTACTTCCTAAAATTTATTAAAAAAGTGTTTGTATATGTTAGTCATTCATTATTATGATACGATTCATATAAATCAAACCAAAAGTAATACGAGTAGCTTATTGGGACTGGAAACACACATCATTTGTATCACGATGGTGTTTCTCCAAAAATACAAAAGAAAAAGCTGCAACATCGATGCCACAGCGCTAAAAAGTTGTAGAACTCAATATTTTTTAGATGTGTATCAAAAACATTTTCTGAATTTGATAGTTTTTATTAATATGCCAGCAACAACTTTTAAATGAATACCATTGAAACAAATAACTCAACTAACCTGCTACTAAATGTTTTGACAACATACATCTGTTAAAAATTATTGTAGTGGAGAATAAATGGCATGATTTCTTTTACGTAATTGCAAATCAAATTGGAAAAGCAGGATGCTTTTCCAATTTGATTTATAATTGTAATTGCAAATCAAATTGGATTTGCAATTTATAACTGACGCATATAATTAACAAATCATATGATGCCGAATCGTGGACATTAACTGTACACTCTGTAAAGCCATATTGTAGTTATGATATTATGCTTGCAGCATGAATTGGTGGCTCGACCAGGGTAGCACCACGTTCTCACAGAATAAAAGTGCACAGAATAAAACAGCAGCTTAATGCTGCTGTGTTTCGAATTGTGCGTGTAGAGGACCTGAGATCCTTTTTATTGGAAATGATACATTGCACCTTAGTCCTCGGGAGTGACAACGTATCTTCATTTTGATTCTTAATAGAGGATAAATGTAGATGTCCGATGGGCCTATTATCCTATTCTATAAAAAACACTACACCACAAACAAAAAGTTGCCTAACGGACGATGGAAAGAAATTACGAGCATACGTATATTCTCTGGTGGATAAGATTCGTAACAAAGAACTCAGCCGGAGAACGAAGGTTACCAATGTAGCCTTCCGTACTTGCAGGCTGAAGTAGCAATGGGCTGGTCACATCTGTCGCAGAAGCGTTGGAGTAGGCGTGTCATAGAGTGGAGGAAGCGTTTAAGTATGGGACGCCTCCTGGCTAAATGTATCGACGATCTGCGCAAGGCGGCTGGCAGCAACTGCTAGCGTGTAGCCGAAGATAGGTCTAAGTAGCGCGCCGCCTTGGAAGATACTTATATCCAGCAGTGGACTGCCGCAGGCTAATGATGATGATGACAATTAACCAATTTCAATATTTATTAAGTTAGTTTAACTATGTATGTATGCAGGAATTAATTATCTCTTATGTATATAAATCCTTGTATTATAAAAATATTGAGGTATACTCATATTAACCAAATATGGTTGGAAGCAGAATGCAGTGCTTATAGATTAGTTTGGCATTTGCGGAATTGTAATATGCACTGGTAATTAATGGTACTACACCCTACGTAAGAGAGATATTTTATTTAAATTCATCTAAATCTACGTTGCCAGAAATACACAACAATATATGGTAAAATATATTGCATACTAAATCACACTCAGTCAAGGGTACATTATTCATTATTTTGTTTATTAAATAAGGGTAAAAAACGAACACACAGTCAAAGTCATAGTAAGTGGATGCTATAGCCCGTAGACATCTACATTTTACCTCGATTAATAATTAAAATTTAGATGCATTTTCACCGCTGAGGACTAAGATGGAATACCCTGATTCCAGTTAAACGGGTCTCCGGTTCTCTACACTCACCATACGAAACACAGCAGCATTAAGCCGCTATTTTCGCTAATATTCTGTGAGAGCGTGGTCCTTTCCCGGTCGAGCCGATCCATTTGTGCTACAACCAAAATATAGCTGCAGCACAGCTCCACCATGTAATTTCTGCAGTGATTACTCTCTACATTTCCTATGTAGGTGATAAAGAGTAAAGAGCACTTACTATTTAGCTATTTAAGTGCCACTGCGTAAGATAAATAGCACATCCAATACCTACATACACATGCATTAAGTCATCGTGATTATCACGGCGGTTAATGCTTAGCATAGGCCTGAGATTAATGATGATTGGCATAGTTGCCACGCTTGGTAGGCGACTTGGCAACTGAAAGTTTTCTGTTAAGGTTTAACTTGTTATTAAGAAGATGCTGCAAGCTGACACAAGGTTATGAGGTAGTGGATACTCGTATTATTATGCCGCCACTTCACGGCCTGTACACACATAAAGCTTTATCTTAGACATTTGGCTGTAGCTATTTAATTTTGTTTTATTGATAATCTAGTATTTGAGTCTAATGTTTATCCGTAATCACTGTGTATGCAAACTAAATATTCATCTAATATTTTAAAGTTCGATTTAATCCTACACATAAAACCTACAAAAACATATTGTCAAAAACGCTATCACATAATTCACGTATAAAAATTGCAACAATACCCTATCGATCAATGAAAACTCTCCAATTAATTTTTGAAACGGTTTCATCATTTTCATAGCACTTTATTTTCTATTCGGTACACCATCAGAGTCTTTTTAATTGGATTTTCGTTTATAAATAAAAAGGTAAACATAAACGCAAACAAGTAGCGATTGAAATAATAATCCTTGTATTTCGATAACTTGCTAGATTATTTATCCACATATTATATTTTTCCTACTCCTCTGTAACAAAGAGGTCGTACGCGGAAGGAAACTCTTAGTGAAACGTACGGTGGTGGACCGCCAAGCATCCAGATGGTATGGATGGTAACAGGAATTTCGCCGCGATATGCGTTCATGAAATTTGGCGGCAGGGATTAATACGAACAATTCCTTAGAGCACTCCCCGTGGTAGATGTGAAAAAAAAATGCAAAGGGATGCAACATCACTTCGCAGTGCCATTGAATTGAGCCGATCGGAAAAAACTCGGTCGTCGACGATTCGGGCCGCTCTGCGCGGGATGCGGTCAATTTCACCTTATACTGATATGTAACGTAAATATCAATATTTTTTTTGATGGGACTATCTATAAAATCAGTTCTTAGTGAGGTATATAGGTGACATAGCTCAATAAGTAACTATACTAAATTTCTTATTTAGAAGTAGATCGGGAGTATAGTTTTAGAAATATCGTGATGAGTCAGTCAGTCGCTCAGCCAGTGGTATTTCGCTTGTATATACGAGCGCGCGCGCGCGCCCGCGTGCGCACACACACACGCACGCACACACACACACACACACACACACACACACGCACACGCACACACAGACACACACATATGTATATATATATCGTCGGGAGTCAGGAAAAAATTAATAAGTACCGAATAAAAACAATAGATTTATTACTATTTTAATAGTTTTTTTGATGCTGAAATTTCATATTACATACAAAATATTTCGAGTAATATTATTATGACGCTTTATGTTCTTCATTCTGTAACTATAAACCAATTTTATAGAAATACCGTCTTATTTAGGAATTATTTATTGAAAATATACTTAGTGAGTTTATCAAGGGAATGGGAACATGAATGACTGAACGTAGTGAAACAAATACTGTATAGAATTAAACTTAGTAATTAAATGAGACAAATTGACAAAAAAGACGAATTAACGGTATTACTACCTACTATTTAACTAATTCTGCTTACTTAACAGTTACAATATCACTTATCTTTTATGCTATTTACTTACTGTACTTGAATACATCTTGAAAATAAAATGCGTGAGCGAGCGTGAGCGTACGGACGTGTTCGGTGTATGTAGTATATATTTTAAAACAAATAAAAAGTTATTAGCTAGGAAGTGGCAAATGGGGACTAAATTTAATGGGTATGATTCTGGAATATTTGAAATATCATATATGGAGTGTTCGCAAGAAACATGTAAAAAGTTATTTCACTTAAAATGTCTGGCAATTACAGAGAAAACATCTGAGGCTTTCACTCAGGAGTATAAGGAAATCTGGTTATGCCCTGAATGTATACGGAATATCCCAAAGAGAAATAATTCTGATACCCCTGTTTGCGGGAACACAATAATGAATAGGAACCAATTTCGTTAACACTGAGCGCAGGCGAACAAAGCAGACCGATGTACCTATGGTCGAAAACGAATGTAACTTTTTTGAGATGACGAGAGAATTCCGATTAGAAATGAAAAATAAATTAGACGAGCAAATAAAGGCATATAAACAACTCAATCACAAATTTATTAGTACAGAAACAGAGTTAATTAAAGTACAAAATATATTGAAGGTAGTTCAAGAAAAGGCAAGTAAAGTAGATTCATTAGAAAACAAAATTAAAATATTGATAGAAAAAAAACGTTAGGCTGGAAATATCCAATATGGAATCTCGTCAACCGGGGACTAATATTAAGAATAATAGAGAAGCAACTCAATTATCACCAGTACTACCAAAGTCATTTACAAGTACTGTCAAACAAAATCAAAATGCAAAGGAATTTGTGGCCACGAAACAGGCCACGACATCTGCTACGACAGAGGTGCAAGCTGAGAAAATAAGTAGTATGAAACCCAATACGGAAGAAGAAATTAAGAAGAGACACAGAAGAAAAAAGAAAGTGAAGAATGGACAGTCATTCATAGGAAAAAAAATAGGTACCCGAACAGTGAAGTCAAAAGAGGAGATAACACAACCTCTCTAGAAATGTCTGGAGGCTCAAGAAGGAGACTACCACAGAATGCGTAGAAACGCATGTAAGAAAAATTTGTGGGCAGGATATAGCTGTCAAGGTGGAAAAAATTAAACATAAATCTGAAAGAGATTATGCATCCTTCATAAAAGGTGTACCAGAGAGTACATATCAATTACTATGTCAACCAGAAAATTGGGCGGTGAATATAGAGTTTTGTGAATGGGTGTGGTTTCACAAGCCAGCCAATAATACAAAGAACCAATAAATGTATCGAGGTATTCTACCAAAACGTAAGAGGCCTTAGGACTAAACTGGATGAATTTTGTGAAGGTGTATTTATACACGAAGCGGATTTGTTCGCTATTACCGAAACTGGTTGCAATAATTCAATTAGGGCCGCTGAAATAATTCGATCTGGTTATACAATATTTAGAAGTGACCGAGCAGACGGACGTAAGCAAGGCGGCGCATGTTTAGTTACCACACCGCGGTTCGAGTTGCGACCAGTGGCGATTCCCGTTGACGTCATCGTGGACACTTGTGTATTCGAAAGCGCAAGTGCAACTGTTTATTTACATCAGAGATTTTTATTTTTATGTTGCGTTATTTATATACCTCCAAAAAGTAGTGAGACTGATTATATGATGTTATTTAGGATAATAGAAAAATTTTGTGATATGTATAGCGCGGTGGTAGTATTAGGACAACAACAGTGGTAGAGCCACGCGGCAGCTCTGCTGTTGCACGTATGGGCCGGCTCAAACCGGGGTGATACCACGACCTCACAGAATACCGGCGTGAACTGGAAGCCTTGATTTCGCGTTTCGTCTGGTGAGTGCAGGTGGCTGGAGGCCCAAATCCCCCCCCCCCATCAACATGGTAGCGGACTTAAATGATAGACTACCCCAGGAGGGTACCAGGACCCCTGGAGAATCCCTCGCTGAGCATCCACGACCATGTTTCTCCACTACTGAGCGTGGGTTCTCAGGCTGCCCCGCGTATTCTGGGGGGGGGGGGCAAAATTCCGCTCAAGACTACAACTGCTCGGGGCAAACGGAGCAACAAGACCAAGGCGACCCCTGTCACGCTGTCCGTGAATTTCTGCAATATCAGGGGACTTCACTCGAACCTAAACGCCGTCCACTACCACCTCGAGACGGCGAGACTGGCTCTGCTCTTTCTGACCGAGACGCAGGTGTCCTCTCTGGCTGATGTTTCGTATCTATCCTACCCGGGTTACAACAGAAACACTCCTTTGTGCCTCGGGCTGGAGTTTGCGTTTACGTCAGAGAGGACATCTGTTCTCGACGCCTCGGCAGACTTGAAGGTTCGGACCTGTCCATCCTGTGGCTACGCGTAGACAGCGACGACCATCCGCGCGTCTACGGGTGCCTTTATAGGTCCCATAGCGGTAATGCCGAAACAGACCGACTCTTCGACCACGTCCAAATGGCTGCAGATTCGTTGCTACAGCAGATCCCTTCCGCAGAGATCGTGATCCTCGGTGACTTTAACGCCCATCACGCCGAATGGCTTGGTTCACGTTTTACCAATCATGCAGGGAGATCTGTTCATGATTTTGCCTTGGCATATGGTCTGACACAACTGGTTACTTCGCCTACGCGGATTTCAGATGTGGAGGATCATGCACCTTCCCTGTTGGACCTTCTGCTGACCTCTCACGCGGACGGATATCAGATTTCCGTCTACGCCCCTTTAGGCTCCTCGGACCATTGTCTTGTCCGGAGTGTGGTGCCACTCACGCTGAAATCGCGGTTGCACTATGCAGGCTGCCGCCGTGTTTGGCACTATAGGTCAGCCGATTGGGATGGGATGCGGCCTTTCTTTGCATCCTACCCTTGGGGTGGAGGGTTTGCTTCTCGCCAGACGATCCCAACGTTGTTGAGGATTCTGTCGCTGATGTGGTACTTCGGGGTATGGAACTTTTTATTCCTTCCTCTGTGGTGCCCATTGGAGGCACATCTTAGCCATGGTTTGGTCGCTCGTGTAAAATAGCATCATGCTATAAGTGGGAGTGCTACCGGGCCTGGGCTGACGCATCAGCGTCCCGGGATGTAAATACCAGCGCTCTAAAAAAGAAGTATAATTCCGCCTCTAGGTCCTTCAAAAGAGTCATTGCCAAGGCAAAGTCAGAGCACATAGGCAGAATTGGCGAGAAACTAGTTCGCCTTCCTTCTGGAACCCGTGCATTCTGCTAATACTATTGCTGACACTGCATTAAATCCATATAGGTCACAAATCATTTTCGCAGCTTTATTGTAACAAAACTTCAGAATGTATGAAATTTCTTTGTTAGATTCACTCATTTTGGTGGATAGAAAAACTATTGAAAAATGACGGGATAGTGTTTTTTTACTTGTTATTTTTCTTTTTTTTTTAATATCCTATATATATTAAAACTAGTCAGATGCAGACAGTGCTGGCTAGATTTTAATGGATGGTGGTTTAGTCTGTGGCGTCATGTCTCCCCATTCATCAAATAAAGTCTTACTTGGTGTTTAATTTACACTAGAATTAATATATTGAGGCCATTGAAGTGATATGTACTGTGTACTAGAATAGACAATCCGAACAAAATCTATGCAGCAGTGCAAGACGCGTGGAAGAAGGCATACATAAAATTTTTTGCACAAATAACAAAAATCGATGTCTCGTTTCTTATCTAGTTCCTACGTAGTACGCAGTACCTAGGTATTACTTCAATAATCGAAACAAACGACGGGGAGGAGCATTAAGGTTTCTGGTAATACAATGGTCATTCCACCTGCCATGTGGGGTAATAAAGGCAAATTTTCTTTACAGTGGAATATATCTGTAACCACAGTGGACTTTTCAAGATAAACGAAAAAAAGTGGGTACTCAGAACGTATTGCGAATCAAAAAAGGAGTTCTATGGTTAAACATTTTATTCTAATTCAAATAATTCTAATTTTACGCGGTAAAGCCATGCTACAGCTATATTACCACTGCAGCATGAATGGGTTAGCTCTACCGGGGTAGGACCACGCTCTCACAGAAAAACAGCGTAAAATAGCTCCTCAATGCTTTTGGGTTTTGTGTGGTGAGTGTAAAGAACCGCAGATCCTTTTTACTAGAAACAAAGTATTTCTTCATAATCCTCAGGGGTGGGAACGAGTATGTATTTTGATTCCTAATCGAGGATAATGTGATTGTTTATGAAACATGGCGTCCATATGCCATCGGAAGGACCGAGTGCTCTTTTGTCTACAAAAAATATCTCTACCAGCACTTACACGAAGTTTAATGCGTACAAACTTATTTCAGAAATGCAGGCCTCAGAACCTCAGGCGCTTCACGAAGGCTACTAGTGCATGTTCCGACGATGAATACTCCCTTTCAGCTATTTTTATTTTATTTAATCCCTAAAAATTGTATTGAATCTACGCTGGAACTTACGGACTTCCTGGAGAGCAAGCTGTTTAATGTTTCGGGTCACTTTCCTGATAGACTTTATTTGTCTGAAGTTACATTTGTGTGAAGTCCGTAAGTTCCAGCGCAGGTTAAATACCAAGTAAGACTATACCACCATTTATCATAATGCATAAGATGTTTCTGTGATTTCAAGTAGTGAATATACTTATTCTAACACTACGGGTCAAAAACTGTCTGTTGTAGTGTAAGAAGTGTTATTTGTTGTTTATTATTTATAAACATAATACATTATTTAAGTAAAGGAATATATAAATAATTAATTAGTCCATTTCAATCTTCATTATTGATATTCCTCAAATATTCTTCTTCCATTTAAATTACCATATATTTTATTGCGGACGCCACAATAAAATTAGTGAAAATGAAAATTACCGCGGAAAGGATTGGAGTAAATCCCAAGTCTGTTTTTTTTACAAATTGTTTTCACGTCTAATTAATTTTCAGGATGTTTTTGACGCAAAATTTTACGGGTCTTTTTTACAGATGACAACAGGGAACTCACGGCTAAGGAAAAACGAATCTTGTAAGTACTCGAACATACATTCGTTAAACGGGTCAACGGAAAACTAAAAGATAGAGAGAGAGAGAGAGAGCGAGAGAGAGAGAGAGAGAGAGTTAATGGCATGCTTAACGATTCAGAGTTTTGGATTCAAAACCCATCCTTCGTTGTAGTGTTCAATCAAAACTCGTTATTTATATGTGGTCACCAGGGGCAAGCGTGACATAAATTTAATAAAACTGTAATCAATATTTAAATACTTCTAAACTGTAAAGATTTAATATATAGAATTCAGTATCATAACATCAACTATTAAGTAGTTGTATGTTTGATCAAACATTTTTGTAACTACAAGTAGCATTTTCTAATTTGACGTAACTAAAACTAATTGAGGTGGAAGACTGTCACACTTACCCATCAATGAGGCAAGTGTGACAGTACGATTCTTTTTGTAGTTACTTTATTATTATCTGTAGTTTTCATCAAAATTGATGAGATGATACTAACATGTCTAACAATGAATTTTCCCCAACATAGGGCTTGTTGACGGTTTTTAAACGATATAGTGGTGTACCTTTAAATAGTTTTACTACACTAGGTCTGGATGTTTTGTAAGTATAATAAAAGCAATGCCAAGTGCAAAATAAATTCAGAACGTTAAGAATTTATAATAAAATAATAATAAAACGTGACACTGTCACACTTGCCTCGATGTTAGGTATTAGGTGAGGTAAGGGTAACTGTATCCGTATTTCAAAGAATAGTGAATTTCAAGTCGCAGAAACATATTACTTTTTAAGTACCAATATTATTATTTATTACTCACCTTGTATCTGGTTTAAAATAACTTAACGACGAATCGAAACACTTAATAACTTCACTTCTAAAAATCACGCAGTCTGTCGCCAGTCGAGTAGTATAACGTCTGTTGATAAAATAGTCCAAGTTATGTACTTAACTGTCAGTTTTGTCAATAGCGTAAAATTTCGCGTGTTGTTTAATAGATTGAATTAAACTAAAAAACATGTTGAGGTCGCATAATTTGCATTTGTTACACTTGCCCCACTGTCACACTTACCTCGAATGACCGTACACATATTTGTTTAGGGTCACCCGACAGCTACAGCCGCTAAACAGCTTACAGCTATGGATGTATTTTGATTTTTCCATGTCTCTCTTGTACGGCAGTGATTAGGATGTCTGAATCTAATTTAGTGAGTAATCAGATACGGGTGCGTATCACGTAATACGTAAAAACAATTGACCGCTACTGAACTTGTTCTTAAGTACATCTTTTTCTACTAATATAAAGTTCTCAGTTAACAGTTTTCCATGGTATTTGAAATTAACATGCATTTCAACTGGACTTACAGCCTTTTAGCCTCACTGTACAAAAACATCAGCAATTCAATATAACGACAGGCTTATTCTTCTTGGTACCTCTGAAGGCACTGCAGCGCCGCCCAAATTTCAACGGAATCAAAGGCTTTCTCATAGTCCACAAACGCAAAACAAACCGGCAGGTTGTACTCTACGGTTTTCTGTAAATTTTGCTTAAGGGTATTTATGAGGTCTTTGATGCTAAAGTCTTTTCAGAAACCTTCTGTTCCACGCCTCTGGAGTAGCGTCACCATGGAGGACTGCTTTAAAGAGCTTCTGAAGGAGTTTAAAATCGGTTTTTCACCCGCTTTCTAAAGCTCCGCTGTATTTCTGTCCTGTCTGTCATCTGTCATCCCGAATATTATCGGTCTATGCCGATACTACACTATTGTCGGATAAGATTTACTCTTGGATAGATATTCACACTTGCGTGTTACTCTAACGATGAAGTGTGCAGATACCTCCCAATCTCTCTCAAAATCTCAGGTGTATATACCGGAATACGATGCTGCCGCATTCGGTCTTCAGCTTCGGCAGATGGCTCTTTCTGATAGGCAGATCTATGGCATGGACTTAGCAGACCTGGTTACGCTTGAACAATACAAGCTGTATTGAATTTGAAAATGTTTAATAGTCCACTGGTGCATTTTCTATTCCCTTACTCTCATAGTGAGATAGAATGATAATTCGAGACGTCTGGAGAGAACTGAGCCAGAACCAAGCCTTTACGTGCTTTCCGAGACAGAAAACCTAACTTCGTAGTTCCAGGCTACTACGGAGAATTACTTGATTTGGGATTTAAGCCCAGGATAAGCAACGTCGTTTATAATCATTAGACTAACGAAGCAGTCAACTGTAAAAAAGTATTATTACTTTATTATAAAGCCTAGGATTTATCCGTTCTATACACATTTTTCTAGTTATCGGTATTTTGTTCGCAATACTGATATTTTAACTGAAAATATAACTTTAGACCTTGGGGTAAAACTACTTATTTTATATTCAATTTATACAATATTTGTACCTTCCTTTATTTTTCCCACCCTAATAACAGTGCATTATGAAAAATATAATCATGTAGTTTCTTTTATGCACCAACATAGTTATCGAAGGCGAATACATGCCTTTACTTCCTAAAATTTATTAAAAAAGTGTTTGTATATGTTAGTCATTTATTATTATGATACGATTCATATAAATCAAACTAAAAGTAATACGAGTAGCTTATTGGGACTGGAAACACACATCATTTGTATCACGATGGTGTTTCTCCAAAAATACAAAAGAAAAAGCTGCAACATCGATGCCACAGCGCTAAAAAGTTGTAGAACTCAATATTTTTTAGATGTGTATCAAAAACATTTTCTGAATTTGATAGTTTTTATTAATATGCCAGCAACAACTTTTAAATGAATACCATTGAAACAAATAACTCAACTAACCTGCTATTAAATGTTTTGACAACATACATCTGTTAAAAATTATTGTAGTGGAGAATAAATGGCATGATTTCTTTTACGTAATTGCAAATCAAATTGGAAAAGCAGGATGCTTTTCCAATTTGATTTATAATTGTAATTGCAAATCAAATTGGATTTGCAATTTATAACTGACGCATATAATTAACAAATCATATGATGCCGAATCGTGGACATTAACTGTACACTCTGTAAAGCCATATTGTAGTTATGATATTATGCTTGCAGCATGAATTGGTGGCTCGACCAGGGTAGCACCACGTTCTCACAGAATAAAAGTGCACAGAATAAAACAGCAGCTTAATGCTGCTGTGTTTCGAATTGTGCGTGTAGAGGACCTGAGATCCTTTTTATTGGAAATGATACATTGCACCTTAGTCCTCGGGAGTGACAACGTATCTTCATTTTGATTCTTAATAGAGGATAAATGTAGATGTCCGATGGGCCTATTACCCTATTCTATAAAAAACACTACACCACAAACAAAAAGTTGCCTAACGGACGATGGAAAGAAATTACGAGCATACGTATATTCTCTGGTGGATAAGATTCGTAACAAAGAACTCAGCCGGAGAACGAAGGTTACCAATGTAGCCTTCCGTACTTGCAGGCTGAAGTAGCAATGGGCTGGTCACATCTGTCGCAGAAGCGTTGGAGTAGGCGTGTCATAGAGTGGAGGAAGCGTTTAAGTATGGGACGCCTCCTGGCTAAATGTATCGACGATCTGCGCAAGGCGGCTGGCAGCAACTGCTAGCGTGTAGCCGAAGATAGGTCTAAGTAGCGCGCCGCCTTGGAAGATACTTATATCCAGCAGTGGACTGCCGCAGGCTAATGATGATGATGACAATTAACCAATTTCAATATTTATTAAGTTAGTTTAACTATGTATGTATGCAGGAATTAATTATCTCTTATGTATATAAATCCTTGTATTATAAAAATATTGAGGTATACTCATATTAACCAAATATGGTTGGAAGCAGAATGCAGTGCTTATAGATTAGTTTGGCATTTGCGGAATTGTAATATGCACTGGTAATTAATGGTACTACACCCTACGTAAGAGAGATATTTTATTTAAATTCATCTAAATCTACGTTGCCAGAAATACACAACAATATATGGTAAAATATATTGCATACTAAATCACACTCAGTCAAGGGTACATTATTCATTATTTTGTTTATTAAATAAGGGTAAAAAACGAACACACAGTCAAAGTCATAGTAAGTGGATGCTATAGCCCGTAGACATCTACATTTTACCTCGATTAATAATTAAAATTTAGATGCATTTTCACCGCTGAGGACTAAGATGGAATGCCTTGATTCCAGTTAAACGGGTCTCCGGTTCTCTACACTCACCATACGAAACACAGCAGCATTAAGCCGCTATTTTCGCTAATATTCTGTGAGAGCGTGGTCCTTTCCCGGTCTAGCCGATCCATTTGTGCTACAACCAAAATATAGCTGCAGCACAGCTCCACCATGTAATTTCTGCAGTGATTACTCTCTAGATTTCCTATGTAGGTGATAAAGAGTAAAGAGCACTTACTATTTAGCTATTTAAGTGCCACTGCGTAAGATAAATAGCACATCCAATACCTACATACACATGCATTAAGTCATCGTCATTATCACGGCGGTTAATGCTTAGCATAGGCCTGAGATTAATGATGATTGGCATAGTTGCCACGCTTGGTAGGCGATTTGGCAACTGAAAGTTTTCTGTTAAGGTTTAACTTGTTATTAAGAAGATGCTGCAAGCTGACACAAGGTCATGAGGTAGTGGATACTCGTATTATTATGCCGCCACTTCACGGCCTGTACACACATAAAGCTTTATCTTAGACATTTGGCTGTAGCTAATTAATTTTGTTTTATTGATAATCTAGTATTTGAGTCTAATGTTTATCCGTAATCACTGTGTATGCAAACTAAATATTCATCTAATATTTTAAAGTTCGATTTAATCCTACACATAAACCTACAAAAACATATTGTCAAAAACGCTATCACATAATTCACGTATAAAAATTGCAACAATACCCTATCGATCAATGAAAACTCTCCAATTAATTTTTGAAACGGTTTCATCATTTTCATAGCACTTTATTTTCTATTCGGTACACCATCAGAGTCTTTTTAATTGGATTTTCGTTTATAAATAAAAAGGTAAACATAAACGCAAACAAGTAGCGATTGAAATAATAATCCTTGTATTTCGATAATTTGCTAGATTATTTATCCACATATTATATTTTTCCTACTCCTCTGTAACAAAGAGGTCGTACGCGGAAGGAAACTCTTAGTGAAACGTACGGTGGTGGACCGCCAAGCATCCAGATGGTATGGATGGTAACAGGAATTTCGCCGCGATATGCGTTCATGAAATTTGGCGGCAGGGATTAATACGAACAATTCCTTAGAGCACTCCCCGTGGTAGATGTGAAAAAAAAATGCAAAGGGATGCAACATCACTTCGCAGTGCCATTGAATTGAGCCGATCGGAAAAAACTCGGTCGTCGACGATTCGGGCCGCTCTGCGCGGGATGCGGTCAATTTCACCTTATACTGATATGTAACGTAAATATCAATATTTTTTTTGATGGGACTATCTATAAAATCAGTTCTTAGTGAGGTATATAGGTGACATAGCTCAATAAGTAACTATACTAAATTTCTTATTTAGAAGTAGATCGGGAGTATAGTTTTAGAAATATCGTGATGAGTCAGTCAGTCGCTCAGCCAGTGGTATTTCGCTTGTATATACGAGCGCGCGCGCGCGCCCGCGTGCGCACACACACACGCACGCACACACACACACACACACACACACACACACACACACGCACACGCACACACAGACACACACATATGTATATATATATCGTCGGGAGTCAGGAAAAAATTAATAAGTACCGAATAAAAACAATAGATTTATTACTATTTTAATAGTTTTTTTGATGCTGAAATTTCATATTACATACAAAATATTTCGAGTAATATTATTATGACGCTTTATGTTCTTCATTCTGTAACTATAAACCAATTTTATAGAAATACCGTCTTATTTAGGAATTATTTATTGAAAATATACTTAGTGAGTTTATCAAGGGAATGGGAACATGAATGACTGAACGTAGTGAAACAAATACTGTATAGAATTAAACTTAGTAATTAAATGAGACAAATTGACAAAAAAGACGAATTAACGGTATTACTACCTACTATTTAACTAATTCTACTTACTTAACAGTTACAATATCACTTATCTTTTATGCTATTTACTTACTGTACTTGAATACATCTTGAAAATAAAATGCGTGAGCGAGCGTGAGCGTACGGACGTGTTCGGTGTATGTAGTATATATTTTAAAACAAATAAAAAGTTATTAGCTAGTAAGTGGCAAATGTGGACTTAATTTAATGGGTATGGTTCTGGAATATTTGAAATATCATATATGGAGTGTTCGCAAGAAACATGTAAAAAGTTATTTCACTTGGCACTGGCAATTACAGAGAAAACATCTGAGGCTTTCACTCAGGAGTATAAGGAAATCTGGTTATGCCCTGAATGTATACGGAATATCCCAAAGAGAAATAATTCTGATACCCCTGTTTGCGGGAACACAATAATGAATAGGAACCAATTTCGTTAACACTGAGCGCAGGCGAACAAAGCAGACCGATGTACCTATGGTCGAAAACGAATGTAACTTTTTTGAGATGACGAGAGAATTCCGATTAGAAATGAAAAATAAATTAGACGAGCAAATAAAGGCATATAAACAACTCAATCACAAATTTATTAGTACAGAAACAGAGTTAATTAAAGTACAAAATATATTGAAGGTAGTTCAAGAAAAGGCAAGTAAAGTAGATTCATTAGAAAACAAAATTAAAATATTGATAGAAAAAAAACGTTAGGCTGGAAATATCTAATATGAAATCTCGTCAACCGGGGACTAATATTAAGAATAATAGAGAAGCAACTCAATTATCACCAGTACTACCAAAGTCATTTACAAGTACTGTCAAACAAAATCAAAATGCAAAGGAATTTGTGGCCACGAAACAGGCCACGACATCTGCTACGACAGAGGTACAAGCTGAGAAAATAAGTAGTATGAAACCCAATACGGAAGAAGAAATTAAGAAGAAAGAGACACAGAAGAAAAAAGAAAGTGAAGAATGGACAGTCATTCATTAGGAAAAAAAATAGGTACCCGAACAGTGAAGTCAAAAGAGGAGATAACACAACCTCTCTAGAAATGTCTGGAGGCTCAAGAAGGAGACTACCACAGAATGCGTAGAAACGCATGTAAGAAAAATTTGTGGGCAGGATATAGCTGTCAAGGTGGAAAAAATTAAACATAAATCTGAAAGAGATTATGCGTCCTTCATAAAAGGTGTACCAGAGAGTACGTATCAATTACTATGTCAACCAGAAAATTGGGCGGTGAATATAGAGTTTTGTGAATGGGTGTGGTTTCACAAGCCAGCCAATAATACAAAGAACCAATAAATGTATCGAGGTATTCTACCAAAACGTAAGAGGCCTTAGGACTAAACTGGATGAATTTTGTGAAGGTGTATTTATACACGAAGCGGATTTGTTCGCTATTACCGAAACTGGTTGCAATAATTCAATTAGGGCCGCTGAAATAATTCGATCTGGTTATACAATATTTAGAAGTGACCGAGCAGACGGATGTAAGCAAGGCGGCGCATGTTTAGTTACCACACCGCGGTTCGAGTTGCGACCAGTGGCAATTCCCGTTGACGTCATCGTGGACAATTGTGTATTCGAAAGCGCAAGTGCAACTGTTTATTTACATCAGAGATTTTTATTTTTATGTTGCGTTATTTATATACCTCCAAAAAGTAGTGAGACTGATTATATGATGTTATTTAGGATAATAGAAAAATGTTGTGGTATGTATAGCGCTGTGGTAGTATTAGGACAACAACAGTGGTAGAGCCACGCGGCAGCTCTGCTGTTGCACGTATGGGCCGGCTCAAACCGGGGTGATACCACGACCTCACAGAATACCGGCTTGAACTGGAAGCCTTGATTTCGCGTTTCGTCTGGTGAGTGCAGGTGGCTGGAGACCCAAATCCCCCCCCCCCCATCAACATGGTAGCGGACTTAAATGATAGACTACCCCAGGAGGATACCAGGACCCCTGGAGAATCCCTCGCTGAGCATCCACGACCATGTTTCTCCACTACTGAGCATGGGTTCTCAGGCTGCCCAGCGTATTCTGGGGGGGGGGGGTCAAAATTCCGCTCAAGACTACAACTGCTCGGGGCAAACGGAGCAACAAGACCAAGGCGACCCCTGTCACGCTGTCCGTGAATTTCTGCAATATCAGGGGACTTCACTCGAACCTAAACGCCGTCCACTACCACCTCGAGACGGCGAGACTGGCTCTGCTCTTTCTGACCGAGACGCAGGTGTCCTCTCTGGCTGATGTTTCGTATCTATCCTACCCGGGTTACAACTGAAACACTCCTTTGTGCCTCGGGCTGGAGTTTGCGTTTACGTCAGAGAGGACATCTGTTCTCGACACCTCGGCAGACTTGAAGGTTCGGACCTGTCCATCCTGTGGCTACGCGTAGACAGCGACGACCATCCGCGCGTCTACGGGTGCCTTTATAGGTCCCATAGCGGTAATGCCGAAACAGACCGACTCTTCGACCACGTCCAAATGGCTGCAGATTCGTTGCTACAGCGGATCCCTTCCGCAGAGATCGTGATCCTCGGTGACTTTAACGCCCATCACGCCGAATGGCTTGGTTCACGTTTTACCAATCATGCAGGGAGATCTGTTCATGATTTTGCCTTGGCATATGGTCTGACACAACTGGTTACTTCGCCTACGCGGATTTCAGATGTGGAGGATCATGCACCTTCCCTGTTGGACCTTCTGCTGACCTCTCACCCGGACGGATATCAGATTTCCGTCTACGCCCCTTTAGGCTCCTCGGACCATTGTCTTGTCCGGAGTGTGGTGCCACTCACGCTGAAATCGCGGTTGCACTATGCAGGCTGCCGCCGTGTTTGGCACTATAGGTCAGCCGATTGGGATGGGATGCGGCCTTTCTTTGCATCCTACCCTTGGGGTGGAGGGTTTGCTTCTCGCCAGACGATCCCAACGTTGTTGAGGATTCTGTCGCTGATGTGGTACTTCGGGGTATGGAACTTTTTATTCCTTCCTCTGTGGTGCCCATTGGAGGCACATCTTAGCCATGGTTTGGTCGCTCGTGTAAAATAGCATCATGCTATAAGTGGGAGTGCTACCGGGCCTGGGCTGACGCATCAACGTCCCGGGATGTAAATACCAGCGCTCTAAAAAAGAAGTATAATTCCGCCTCTAGGTCCTTCAAAAGAGTCATTGCCAAGGCAAAGTCAGAGCACATAGGCAGAATTGGCGAGAAACTAGTTCGCCTTCCTTCTGGAACCCGTGCATTCTGGTCTCTGGCCAAGGCTGTCCAGGGGAATTTCTGTCAGCCATCTCTTCCATCTCTGCACAGGGAGGACGACTCACTGGCCCATACCGCAAAGGAGAAAGCCGATCTTCTAGGCTCTTTCTTTGCATCTTACTCGACTCTCGATGACGAGGGGAGTACGCCGCCGACCATCCTGCGGTGTGAGTGCTCCATGCCGGAAGTGCAGTTCACACAGCGCTCGGTTTGCAAAGCACTCCTCTCCCTAGACATCCACAAGTCGAGTGGGCCTGACGGAATCGACCCAATTGTGTTCAAGAGTTGGCACCGGTTTAACGCGTCTTTTTCGGTACTCCTACTCCCTAGGCGTAGTCCCAAAATCATGGAAGACGGCTTTCGTCCCCCCGATCCCTAAAAAAGGCGACCGCTCAGACCCGTCCAACTACCGGCCTATCGCCATCACCTCCTTGTTTTCCAAAACAATGGAGTCCATTGTAAACTGCCAGCTCATGAGGTACCTTGAGGATCACCAGCTGATTAGTGACCGCCAATACGATTTTCGCCGTGGTCGGTCAGCTGGTGATCTTCTGGTCTACCTAACTCACAGATGGGCGGAGGCAGTAGAGTCCAAGGGGGAGGCATTGGCCGTTAGTTTGGACATTGCGAAGGCCTTCGATCGGGTTCGGCACAAAGCGCTTCTTTCAAAGCTCCCTTCCTATGGGCTCTCCGAGAAATTATGCGATCACCAGCACCAGCATTGGATCACGAGCTTTCTTGCAGATCGGAGCATCAAGGTCGTTGTTGACGGTGCAAGCCCCGATTGCAAGCCTATTAATGCTGGTGTTCCACAGGGCTGCGTGCTATCGCCAACGTTGTTTCTTCTGCATATTGTAACGATCCCCCCCCTCTATATAGGAATTTTATAATATTAAAAATATCCCCTTTTCAATAACATTATATATATGAGACCAGGATTAATAATATATGTTTTGATCTTTCTAAATGATCTTTCAAAAGGTTTATTAATAGGCCGTTTTTAATATTTTGGCGTGATCGACTTAGTTAGGACCCTTATTTACGTTGTGTTTGTTTAGTAACTTAGTTCTTTTAGGTGTCTTTTGGAAGAATGAATATTCACTAGGGCAATTGAAAGCTGTTGGTAGTGCCTTATAAGCTAAGTGAACCCCGTTCACGAAGACAGGGCTCGAAAAAGGTTAAGAACATAAAACGTCCCTATTCCGCTTGTATCAGGTTTACATTATTAATTATCCCTTCCCGCTCGGAAAAGGCTCAAAATATATTTATACGAAAAATACCCGATACAAGGGCTTCGCTCTCCTACATTTATTTAAAAAAATGTAGGGGAGGTACACGGCCCCACACACGCCGTGCACGGTGAGCGCCAACCATTTTGATGCACTCCCCCCGAAGGGAACGCTAATTCGGGAACTGGACCATAGTCCACAGCAAAATAACTGGCGAACCAGTAAAAGAGGCTTGGCCCCTTGTTAATGCGTAAGCACAAACATCGACCGAAGTCGCGCATGTCAATGCGTGTAAACGCCATACAAAATACGAACGAATCCAGCCACAGTGAATGTACGTCACACGGTTTAGGCAAATAGGCACACTGGCCTTAAACCCTCCGTGAGCGCCACCACCTGCCAGACCGCCGCTCCTGCAGACGTGATGTAAGTGTATGGCATCACCACCAATTGCATGATCAGCACGGCTACTAGCCGCAGAGCGTGTCATGAGTCTACCGCTCACCTCAAGGGAATGGGGTCCCACGTTGTGCGGCTTTCGGCCGCAGCCTTGAGAGTCTCCTCAGATCCTCCCGCCAGCTACCACCCGCATGAGGTCGACACATATGCTCCACCAACCAATACAACGGCAGATATAGCCAAAAGGCAGTTATAAGATAAGAGTAATAATTCGCCATCAGAAAGGGTTTGTGTCACTGACGTTGAGTAAATGCATTTTCGATCATGTTTGTCTCACCCACCAACAAGTTGCCTTCAATCATTCAAAGGTGGGAAAGTTACAGAGCTATAATATTATGTTGTTATATAAAACATCGTGGAGGGCAGACAGTCTGCAGCCCCGCAATGAAGGGACCCGACTTGGGCAAAGCTACTTAGGTGTGAGTCAAACCAAGACGCAGAGAGCGCCATTGAGAATAGCGTCCCACCAAACAACCATCGCAGAGACGGAATGCTGCAGAACGCAACAAGCATCAATACGACTATCGTCGGGCTTACACCATTCCAAGGTCCCCCATACACTCCAGCAGACATCACCACCCGTATACCTCCATCGACCAGAACCACAAGAGAGCGTCGAATCAAGCGCAGCACAACCGCAGATCCATCACAAGACGCAATACCGCAAGTAGCAGTAAGCATCAATGCAACTATCATACGGATGGCGCCCCCTCACAACACATCCACATGATCCCTATCGACTTTGGTAACAAAGTTGGTATTGTTGTTATATAAAAAAAATATCACCAACGTATCATAGTAGCACGCTACTAAGACGCCAATGAACAAAACTCCACGTATCATAGCGCTAATGCACTAAGACATGAAGCTGAGTATGCCTGTTATATTTAAAAGTGCTACCAAACACACTCATCATCCCCATCCGAAAGATAGACGACGCATCGCTATGCGCTACGACGCCGCCCACAAACGGTATGGGTGTGCGATGTCCACGGAAAAGCCGTATTGCTACAACAAACCCGCTTACCACCGACACTAAGATGTTAATTGTATACCTCCATCGACCAGAACATCAGGAATGCGTCGAATCAGGCGCAGCACACCCGCAGATCCATCACAAGACACAATACCGCAAGTAGCAGTAAGCATCAATGCAACTATCATACGGGCGGCGCACCCTCACAACACACCCACATGACTCCTATCGACTTTGGCAACAAAGTTAGTATTGTTGTTATATAAAAAATGTCACCAACGTATCATAGTAGCACGCTACTAAGAGGCCAATGAACAAAACTCCACGTATCATAGCGCTAATGCACTAAGACATGAAGCTGAGTATGCCTGTTACACTTAAAAGTGCTACCAAACACACTCATCATCCCCATCCGAAAGATAGACGACACATCGCTATGCGCAACGACGTCGCCCACAAACGGTATGGGTGTGCGATGTCCACGGGAAAGCCGTATTGCTACAACAAACCCGCTTACCACCGACACTAAGATGTTAATTGTATACCTCCATCGACCAGAACATCAGGAATGCGTCGAATCAGGCGCAGCACTCCCGCAGATCCATCACAAGACGCAATACCGCAAGTAGCAGTAATCATCAATGCAACTATCATACGGGCGGCGCACCCTCACAACACACCCACATGACTCCTATCGACTTTGGCAACAAAGTTAGTATTGTTGTTATATAAAAAATGTCACCAACGTATCATAGTAGCACGCTACTAAGACGCCAATGAACAAAACTCCACGTATTATAGCGCTAATGCACTAAGACATGAAGCTGAGTATGCCTGTTACACTTAAAAGTGCTACCAAACACACTCATCATCCCCATCCGAAAGATAGACGACGCATCGCTATGCGCTACTACGCCGCCCACAAACGGTATGGGTGTTCGATGTCCACGGGAAAGCCGTATTGCTACAACAAACCCGCTTACCATCGGCACTAAGATGATATGTCTAGGACACATCGGTTAGCGAGTCCAAGTTTACCTCGGACCAATTGCTCGTGAAGCAGCACACACGCCACCATAATATTTCTTTTCAAGTCCCTAATAAGGACTAGTCATTTTGCTACAGTACTAAGAGCAGTCAGTCACCCGACCACCCCATACAATGCTTATGCATCAAGGAGACCTCCTATAATATTGCTTTTGTATCATAGACCTTACTTTCATAAGTCATTCATATATAGGATTCGAACCCACGACCCTACTATTGTAATGCATATTAATCATAGAGACCTTCTATAGTATTGCTTTTGAATCATAGACCTTACTTTCATAAGTCATTCATATATAGGGTTCGAACCCACGACCCTACTATTGTAATGCATATTAATCATAGAGACCTTCTATAGTATTGCTTTTGAATCATAGACCTTACTTTCATAAGTCATTCATATATAGGGTTCGAACCCACGACCCTACTATTGTAATGCATATTAATCACAGAGACCTTCTATAGTAGCTTTTGAATCATAGACCTTACTTTCATAAGTCATTCATATATAGGGTTCGAACCCACGACCCTACTATTGTAATGCAAATTCATCATGGAGACCTTCTATAGTATTGCTTTTGTATCATTGAGTTTAATATCATAAGTCCCTAATATAGGACTAGTCATTGTGCTACAGTACTTCAGGCAGTCGCGCTCCCGACCACCCCATATATATATATGTACAACTGCAGGTATGTATCTCCGGCAGCTTCCTCCATACAAGACGTCTATACGTGAACACCTTCCATAACTTAGGAAAATTTTCTTTAATACATGAACTTCAACAACTTAGGAAAATTTTCTTTAATACATGAACTCCTTCAACAACTTAGGAAATTTCATCTATACGTGAACTCCTTCCACAACTTAGAAAAATTTTCTTTTATAATTTTTAACAAATTTTCTAATTATCTTATAAACGTTGTTTAACTTAATTTTATAATATTTTTTTACTTGTATTTCTATTATTTATCTTATTTTAAATATTTTACCAAGTTTTTTTTTAAATAAATTTATTTATTAAGAAAAACAATAATTTTGCCTTTAATTTACTATGTTATTGGGATAATGTCTGAAATATGTTAACTTTATATTTATTAATTTAACTTAATTGTTTAATATATATCTTTTAAGACTATTTTTGATGCCCCTTTATATTGAATTTAATTATTAATAATAATATTGGGCCGTCACAATATCAATGATATGTTGCAAAACCGTAACATTCGTTGCTATGCAGATGACAGCACTGGTGATGCTCTTTACACCGGTCGAGCCAATATTTCTCGGGAAAACGTCTCCGAGTGCCGGAATAAACTTGTGTCTGAATTCGAGTCTTTTCTGAACAGAGTCTCGGATTGGGGGCGACTAAATCTAGTCCAGCTTAACCCCCAGAAGACACAAGTTTGCGCGTTAACCGCTAAAAAAAACCTCTTTGTCGTATCCCCTCAGTTTCAAGGCACTCCCATTGTTGCCTCAGCCAGTATCGAAATCCTCGGCGTCGACATATCGAGTGACATGCAGTTTCGTGGTCATTTGGAAGAGAAGGCCAAATTGGCCTCTAAATAGCTTGGCATGCTCAGCAGAGCGGGACAGTATTTCGCGCCGGCACACCGCCTACAACTTTACAAAGCGCAGGTTCAGCCGCACATGGAATACTGTTCCCATCTCTGGGCTGGGGCTCCCCAGTACCAGCTCCTTCCACTTGACTGCATCCAGCGCAGAGCGGCTCAAATTGTCTACGACCGAGTGCTTTCCGATCGGCTCGATTCACTGGCAGTGCGAAGAGATGTTGCATCCCTTTGCATTTTCTTTCGCATATACCATGGAGAGTGCTCTGAGAAATTGTTCGGATTAATCCCAGCCGCCAAATTTCGTGAACGCACTACGCGGCAAACGTCCCGATACCATCCACACCATCTGGATGCTTGGCGGTTCACCACTGTACGTTTCAAAAGGAGTTTTCTTCCGCGTACAACCTCTATAATAGTTTACCACCGGCGATTTTTCCGGACCGATACGACCTGGGGACCTTCAAGAAAAGAGCTTACTCCTTTCTAAAGGGCCAGCAACGCACCTACAATTCCGATGGTGTTGCGGTTGATCATGGGCGGCGGTAATCACTTAACATCAGGTGAGCTGCATGCTCGTTAGCCCCCTCTTCTATAAAAAAAAATAGGAGATTTTAATTTACATTCCTGTCCGTCATCTGTTAACGATTATTATGTATATTTTCAGGCTTATTGTGGATTCACTCAGAGAAACAGCATAGAGAACTGTATTGATCGTTGCTTAGATTTAGTGTTAAGTATATGGGATGGTGTGTGCGTGAGTGGGCCGCCTCTACTGGTGTCTCTCGACCCTTACCATCCCGCGCTCGCGGTATCGGTCCGGTGTCCCGCGCCGACGCCCTTATGCTCGCTGACGCCAGACTTGGCCAACGCTGGTGATACTTTTCCGAACAATAACACTCTCTTATTCATAGAAATTTTTAAACGCTCGATTAGTTAAGAGGGTGTTGTCTCATCCTCATGCGAGGTGCTTGTTGCTAGAAAGTGACAAAACACTATTAAACTAATCAAATGTTTAAAAATGTTGATGAATAAAGGTATTAAGTTTTAAGTATTTGATGCCTGAAAGAAAATTAATGTATTCTACTGTTTTGTAAGTCATCACTGGTAACAAGCATTGGTTGTATACTTTCATCTTAATGTTCAGAGGAATATCCCGAAACAGATGCGTTGGTTGACCTCTTGGCTAATAGTTAAGTAAGATTAAATCTATAAGATATTTTATTCATTATTAGTGAAAAAAAATTAGTGGTTCATCCGTTCATCCATTCATTACAACATATAATCGTCACTGATGAACATAGGCCTCCCTCATAGATTGTCTCGTTGTGAGATTTTGCCATGGGTGGCAACACGTAATTATGCAACAAAACGAACACTATACTTGGTAGGCAGGCGTCAACTACAGGTTTTATTATTTTTAGGTTTATTAATTAAAATTGAATTGGTATCTTGAAGGTGTTTGCCATCTCCTGTTTCAGTTTCCCCCAGTCACTTGTCGCTGTACGACACCCACGAGACCATAAGGGATAGTGGATATTCTTACACCACCAATAAAACCGCAAAACAACCTCATGAAATAATGATGGTCATAAGAAAGTAATAATCTACCAGTAAATATGAGATTTACTTATACTATGGAGTATTTACCGGGATAGTCACATTTGACAGTTGGATTTCCCATAGCAACACAAGACATCTCTTGTCTTTAACGCTGCTTACTGGTATTGGTATATCAATACGACATATACGACAGGTTTAAATACTACATTCTTGTATTCACCAGTTAACACTCACGTTACAAACGAGAATTTTGTGAAATCACAGGGTATTTTTTATATGATATGGGTGACAAACGAGTACATAGTCCACCTGATAGTAAGCGGTTGCTGCGGCCCATAGACATATACATGTATCCTCAATTACGAATTAAAATACAGATGTAATGTCAGCCATGAGAACTGGAATGCCTCATTTCCAGAGAAAAGGGTCTTCGGTTCCCTTTACTCACCATATGAAACACAGCAGCATCAAGCTGCTATTCTGTGAGAGCGGGGTACTTCCCCGGTCGAGCCAACCCATTCGTGCTACACCTACTATACTAACATAGCTGCAACATGACTCTACCACGTGTGGATATAACCCACTTTTACTTTCATATTATGTTTCACAATGACTACTCCGTTGGTTTATCGGTCGTAAACGCGATCATGGGGTTTTGATCGCGAGTCAGGAGAGCAAAAAAAAAAAGGTTTTGTGTTTTTCCATCAAGAAATTCTCAGTAGCAATCCAGAGTCAGAAGGTTGGCGGTATTTCACCCCCGTGCTTTCGGAGCACCTAAAGCCGTTGGTTCGCACCCGATCTTTTTCCGTAGTATCGGTACGCCATCCGATCGAACTCGCGGATTACAATACTATCCTGCACGTATGGCTGGTCTCCATTGAGATTGCCCGCCGTGACCGAACCAGTCTGAAGATCATTATTAATTATTATCATTGGGTTTCAAAATTGGCTGTTATGCTTTCATAAACGAAAATCTTGTAAAAGTAAATATGACCCAAATCTTGGTACAGACCTTCTCAGATTTGAACAAAGTTAAGGGCGGGGAAGTTTTTATTAACATTACTTATCAATTTTTTTCATCGAATTTTAGATTTCAAATGCAAAACGGTGGGCTTGGACTCTATTTTCTACATGTTAAGGTCACGCTACCCATTCCTATTAAACCTATTTTCATAGTAGAAATTTCTCTGCCGAGCAAAAAGTAAAATCCGTCGTTGAGGCATGATAGCTGTTTTCTTGCAACCCTGTCAATCCAAAGTCTAGAAGAGTTTGCTCGTAGCGATAAAACCGCTTATTGTACCATATTTCTTTTTTTCCTTTTCGTTTATATTTATATTATTTTAGGCGTACAATAAAGTGTTATGTACATCTATTTATCTATAGCTCAGTGATTAGACGCTCATCTTAAATTTCCTAGAAAATAAACAACACGAATTCTATCGTCATCAGCACCACAATAACTGTTTGTTTTAATTTCAAAGGGTTTATATAAATACAAAAATACAGCAAATGTAATTTCTAACGATAAAAACGCTATAATATTACAGAATCTAAATGATGGCAATAAATGTTATCTGAAGTCAAGTAAGGAAAAACAACCACTAGAACAAAACTCACGTTCTGAAGTAATACGATAACAACTGATGATAAACGGATCCTTTTTGTGCGAAAAAGTTGCGTGAAGAAATATGACTGCACATCATTTTAGTTGTCATGATTAATGACCTTTATTTGTAAGAAAAAATAATTCAGTAAAAATTAATTTGCTTTTTTGTATGTTTCTGCGTTTTAAATAAAGGTAATTGCTCTCTATTGCGTTTTGATCAACGAGCAAAATATAATAATTACGAAAATATTGCACAAACGAAAATAGAGCCTGCCTAATATTTCACTTTATTTGTAGCAGTTAAATTTTTTGACTTAATCGAAAGTTGGACCAGGATAAAAGAAATAAATAAAATGTTTGCTTAGCGGTCAGCCACCGCAGATCTATTTTATCTGAGGATGCATCGTGTAGAAGCGAAACACGTATCGTATTATCATCAGTTGTTTGTCTTTCCTAGTGTAGTTAGTTTGGGAGCAGTGCTGCTGGGATTGGTGATAACGGGGACAGTGCAGGCAATTGGGGGATGGCAGAAGTTGCTCTTCAAACTAGGTAAGACACGTTATTTTATTTCACTAAGCGGATATTAGCAAAGTAATTTTACCAACTTTAAATAAAATTTTCCTAATATTTAAATTGCCTAAAACTAGTGAATTATTTAACACCCTTATATTGTGATGTTATTTTCTTGACAGTTTTAATAAAATACGCATTCCCACGTACAAGCCGTAAATTTAAATGCATATCTGTTTTAACATCAAAATGTAAATAGACTACAGATCATCTGAAGTAAAAAGGATTGAAAAAAATGTCCCGTTACAGTTAAAAAGGGTCTCTCGACTCCGATTCTCTATATGAAACACAGAAATAATTACGTAGCCATTTTTCTCTTGTATTTTGAAGAACGTCCATCTTCGCTTTAATCGATCTATTATTTTTGGATGCAATTTACAGCTTCAGCATGACTTCCAACAATGGTTACGAAATCTCTCCAGTTGGAGATTGAAGTCAACAGAGATGTCCTACCTACGTCATGTTGGTCATCATATGAGCTCAAAATATATTTATTGAGCACAAAAGGAAGGAAGCTCGTAAGAAAAACGTTTAACACTACGAAGGTAATAAATATCGCTAGAAATAAATCGGGTCATTCCGTTATCAATCGAGGGTCACGTTTCATCCGAACCCTTTTAGTACGGCTGGGTAAGAGCACGTTTAAAAGATCACGTAAATTTAATTCGTTTAGTTTAGAAAGGTATCAGACTAATATTTCAACATCATTTTCGTTATAAGTAAATACTGGTAGACAATTCTCAGAGTTAAAGTAAAGAATTTGTCTGATTTTATAACAACAGAAATAAGTTAAGGTACTATTTGACTGAATCAAAAATGTACACAGAAAACTTAATTCAAGTGAATTGAATGCTAACATTGAAGTACGAATAAATGTAATTCACCAATACCGTAGACTTATTAATTTCTGACTTAGAAAATTCTGCAACGCTGCACGTGTGAAGTCCATAAACGACTTAACGGGCTTCACAGTCTGGAACGTAAAGTGAAAAAGTTGTTCACGTTATTGAAGTATTTATGAATTCAGACTGCATTACTAGTGATTCTCTCTACTATACGTTTCGGAACACATAATAAAATAAAGTGAAATGAAATTACATATATTTATCAACTGAACTGTTATGATTCCGAATGTACTATAGAATTGGAAATAGGGTTTCTCTGAACCGCAAAAAAACACACAAAATATATACAAATAGTGCTTCTGTTAGCATATTATTTCATATTACCATAACAGTAAAAGTCATATTTCAATCATGATGTATATTGGAATTTGTATTAATTCACTAATTAAATAATAATAATTCATAAACGATTAGCATTTTTACCATCGTTGCCAAATATACGGAATTTTCCGTAGTTCTACGAAAATTTTTCAACGTCTATGGAATTCGAAGTTGAAATGTATAGGATTTTTAAAAATTTAACAAGAAAAACATTTTTTATCATGAATGCGAACTTAGCAGACAACCGAAAATCGAAAACTTTATCAATCCTAATATCAGCGGGAAAATTGAATTTGAAATATAATTATGTCATTATGCTATCTTAATATTAGAACTATATCGGCTTTGTATCGGCGATGTAGTAGTTCAAAGAACGTGTAGATAGCGCTGTTGTCGCATTATTTGTCTATTTTAAATCAAGGTGCGCTAACTACTACTGCTATCTTTGGCTTAGAGCGGGTCGGCAACCGCAGTTTATTTTCTTATATTATTGTTATAATTAGGAAGATGCTGCTGCCCATCTCCTGCCTGTCTCCCTCTGTCGCCTCTTATGACACCCACGGGAAGACATGGGGTAGTGGATATTCTCAACCGCCACTACACGGCAACAGATAATATGTATATCCGAGTATAAAATATGTCAAGTATATTTTTTTTTAAAGTGTAAGTATATAAATACAAATTTATCATTGTAAATACATTTTGTTGTGTTATATTATTTTGTAATTCCGTTTAAAACCCAATTTAGAATGTAGTGTAATAGTTGCCGTGCGCACCAAATAACAGATTTAAAACTGCCGTTATACAGCCTCTTTTATGCTTGTACAGCTACTGTACATCACCACTAACGCATAGTCTGTATCAATTGTGCCAAGTTTTTATTTATAAGAACTGTATAAGCGCTTATACTGCCTTTATATAGCAAAAATACAGCCTCTAGTATAAGAACGAACTGAAATACTGCTCATATACAGTTTAGATGTTGCTGAGGAATTTCTATGCCGCTATATATTGAAACGATACCTTGTTAAACCTATACGTACAATTTAGTGCCGACTGAGCGGCACTTATATTGATAGTCAGCTACCGTAGTTGCCATTTCAATGATCTCATTTAAGTGTTATGCATATATTATAGTATGCGGGAACTAGTGGAATAAGTGTAAAAAAGCAAAATGAGAAATTCTTTTAACTTTTTTTATTTCTCAGTGTAACAGTTTTTCATAATGTATTAAATGAAGTTCGTATTATGTTTTATTATATATATTATATTTTTAGAATAAGGTTAAATTGAGCACACCTGGTTATAAGTGGTTGCTGTGGCACATAGTCATCTTCACCTGTCCTCTATTAGGAATAAAATTTCAGAACGCTTCTTCACCCCTGAGAACTAAGTTAAAATGCCTCAATTCTAGCAAAAGGGGTGTCCTCCCCCAGTATGGGTCTTAATTTTTCCCCACTCTTTCCGAAATCGGAACACTAATAGGCGGGTTTTCACCCCATTGCTTTAATTTTTTTGTAATGCGTACTGTATAATAATCTGTAGCATCATTCTTCGCCTTTTTATTTCATACAACAATAACATTGATTTTGTGTTTTCTAGTATTTCACTCAGTAGGTCTTTTTCTGTTCAGAAGTTCGTTTGGGTCAGTTCCTTAGCTATTTATGGCGTTAAACAGAAGCACAAAAACTGCTGTGTTCCGCTTTAAGGGGAAATATAATCTCAAATGGTTTAGCAGGATCCTTCGTTATGCCGAAAGTATTGCAGCATTAATTTTGAAATAAATATATGGTAAAGTTGAGGATTAATGTTTAGGATTATGTTAGACGAAAACACGATTTCGTAAAATCTCGATAGAAAAAAATCCAAAGTTACCTCCAAAATAAACAATAAACCGCTGTAATTCACAAAATACTTTAAATAAGATCATGAAACTTTGCATACTAACTGAACTAACTATAAAGCAGTGCTTACGTTATTTCCTTTTTTTTAATACCATTATTTTCACTTTAAAAAGAAATTACCTAAACTATCGGCCTCTTGAAGCGTGATTCCTGCCACCCGGTCACTTCGCTTCGGCCTTTGAAGGAGGAGGTTGTGTCGCTTATGATCAGAATATACATTACGCAACAGGACGACGTAAAATTAAAATGGCAAATAACCGTAATACAACGCGACTGGCTTGGCGTTAAGAAACAGGCATAAATATGATAAACCTAATGAAATAAGTGTCTAACTTTCTACTTACAGTATTAGTGATTACAAACATGTCGGTACATAGCATACGACGCGCGGGCAAGTGGGGTCGAAATTAGAATTTGAGCTGACTTACTATATTCCTTCCCTTAAGTTGTAAGAGTTTCAGGCTGTGAAGCATATTATTTTAGGAATCAATGTTGAAAAACCTACAATCTATAGCCTTTTACGTTTGAAGTTATTTTATGTGTTACTATAGTTACTTTTCATTGGTTGCGTTTTAAGCTTGTTTGTCACTGTGACATTTATGTATAAAATTGTTCAGTCCGTGTGTATGTGATTGAAGTCCTAATAAAAAATGGCTAGATCAATTTTGTGGACATTTTGTGTGTGGTTTAGATTCACAATTGGATCCGCTAGGTGGCGCTGTGGAGCTGAAGCGGATCATTAGTATTATAATTATATCATTAGTGCATTACTTATTTATTTTTTAAAAGATATATGAACGAAAGTAAAACGAGCTTGGCGCTGGTATCATTCAAAGTCTTGCATTATTTACTGTAGACCTAAAACATGCTCGGCGGTATAGGATGACTTCGTGCACTGTAGATCAGATTTATTTAAATATTTTTAGTAAATGAGAACTTTGGATTAAAAAAGTGAGCTTAAAAAATTAGACGAGTCATGCGTTCATCAGTGGTTATTATATAGACTCCTTAAATTATTTGCTTTTGTATATTGGTGCTCCTCTTCGAATATCTTAACTATATATTTAGGAATAAATCTGCGCCGTAGCTCCAATGTGTGTTAGCTGTTCTGTTAGATGTTCTAGAAGCTGTTGCTCATAAACAGATTTCTGCTTTTGTTTTCTCAAAGAATATTCTTTCCCCTTATCAGTCTGGTTTCCGCCCGGGTCATTCTACTACTACTGCTCTTCTCAAGGTTACGGAAGATATTCGTGAGGGGATGGAAAAATCAAAACTGACTGTTCTCATCCTAATTGATTTTTCTAATGCATTTAATTCTGTCGATCATGGTATCTTGTTAGCTCTTCTTTCTCATTTGAATATCTCGTCTTCAGGTCAGGAATGGTTCTCAACATATCTTCGAGGGCGCCAACAGGCTGTGCGTAGTGGTCACATACTATCTGACTGGCGTGATGTGTCAATTGGCGTCCCTCAAGGCGGTATTATATCTCCTCTTCTGTCTTCCATTTTTATTAATCTCATCACACTAAATCTCAAGAGCTCTTACCATTTGTATGCTGATGATCTGCAGTTATATGCGCAAGTGGAGCCTTCAAATATCCTAAGTGCTATATCACTGTTAAATGATGATTTGAAATATATCTCAGAATGGTCTACTGTGTAATATGGCATAAACGTGAACCCGTCTAAATGCCAAACGATAATCTTAGGTAGCTCAAGATTATTATCTAAACTGGATATTCCCACCCTACCATCAATTATGTTTAATAATAATGTCATACCATTCTCTACTAACGTAAAGAACCTTGGTCTGTACATCGATGGTTGCTTATCATGGAACAAACATATACAGGACGTGAGTCGCAAAACTACTGGAACTTTGCGATCTCTATAATAGATTTAAAAACTTTCTTCACACCAATACCAAGATTTTACTTGTCCAAACACTTATTGTACCGATTATTGATTATGTCGATGTGTGTTGCTCAGACCTGTCTCAACTTCATCTTAATACATTGGATCGTCTGCTTAACAACTGCATCAGATACATTTATGGTCTTAGTAAATACGACCATGTATCTCCCTTTCGTACACAGTTAAACTGGCTGCCTATCCGTCAGCGAAGATATGTTAGAATACTCTGCACCCTTTTCTAAATTTTGAACGATCCATGTGCTCCCGTGTATCTGAAATCTAAATTTCAATACCTAGGAGATTCTCATAATTTTTCTCTCCGTTCCTCGGCCAATCTTAAGTTGCTCACTCCTTTACACCGTACTGGTTATTTATCATGGCCATCAGACTCTGGAACGACATTCCTCTTGACATTAGAAAAGCTCCCAATAAATTCGCCTTTAAAAATCAAGTCCGTAAGTATATGATTAAATCGTTGCAAGTTTGAATTAACTCAGCTCTCTTTTTCGTATATATTTCATATTTATTCGAACCTATTGTGTATGTATATATATATAGATATATACTTATGTATTTATGTGTATATAGTGTATGTATGTATGTATATATATTCTATTATATATATATATATATATATATATATATATATATATATATATATATATATATATATATATATATATATATATATATATATATATTTCTTTTATCCTCTCTATTTGATTATTGCTGCACCGCCTCAATGATGTCTATCTCTGTTTAGCCTAAAGGTTGACTGGGAGAGAATGCACTATGGCATTAAATCCACTATATGTACTTTTTTGTTCATGAAAGCATAAATAAATAAATAAATATAGCCGAATTGTAAATCTGTAAAAAGGTACAAAAATATCAGAGTAAACTAAATCGTTTTTAAATATTTCTTATTATATATATATATATATATATATATATATATATATATATATATATATATAGACTCGCGGCCCACCGCCTTCAACGCAAACTGCGTTACCGCCTCCAAGACTACAGAGACCACTACAAGGGCAATCTCATGGAGAAAATCTCTCCCTCTCACACAGCGTACTACCGGATGGCGAGAGCCCTCCGGATAGACGCTATAACCCATACTCCCCCTCTGTCTCGTCCCGACGGCTCCATTGCCTTCGAAGACGAAGAAAAGGCTGAGTGCTTCGCGGACAGCGTTGCCGCTCAATGCTCTCCCAGCTCACAACCCACTGACCCCTTACACATCCAACTAGTGGAGGACGAGGTCCGACGCAGGAACTCGCCCCCTACCGCCTCTGACCCTATCACTGTGTTCAAAGATGAGATTTCATCTACCATCAAAGGACTTAAGCCCAGAAAAGCACCGGGTGCGGATGGTATCTCCAACCAAGCCCTGAAACACTTCCCGGAGCAGGTAATCGCCTTACTGGCCATATTGTAGCACTCCGTAACTCCCGCGTAGTTCCAACATTCTTAGATGCCGTTGGAATTATTTGTGAAGATGAAATAAAAAAAATATCCATTTAAAACGTTACTTTCTGCTGTTAGCGACGCGATGTATATTGTTTGTTTATCGTTTTTAATTTCTCTTGAATATTCTTATTAACGTGCTCTTATATGCATATGTACGGCTACTGAATTGCCAGAGTCCATGTCGGCCTACTTTGAATTATAACTGCAACGCGCGAAACAGTTGAACGTAATACTATTTACTAATACGTGTCCCATGCGCCTTCAACAAAAGAAAATTAACAAACACGAAACAAGTACACACAATACTTTTAACATTACGACGCGAACGGCAGTCATTGTGCTTTTATTCAGAATTTATTGAAATTAAAATAGACGCAAAATAATAAATTATACGATATAGATCCCTTCTCAGTTTGGCCGCTTTTTCCAGAATCATCATAGGTTCACTGAATGTAATTACGACCAATAGTTATAGCCTTCTTTAAACATCGACTGTCTTAATTTTATTTCAATGTTGAAGCACTTTTACGATGGTTTAGTTGTAATTATATGTTACAGGATGCAGGTCAAGACCGTGATTTGTGACGTCCTTGATGGAGGCCTATGTTCAGTAGTGTTGTGAATTATTTTAATGTATGAATAATCATATGTTATATTTATCCACATTTATATTTATGCATAGTTTCAATAGTAAAATAATATCACAATTTTGCTAATAATATTTGTAAGGGCTCAACCTCGATCTATCACGTGTACAAAATAGACTGGCGTCACTTTGACGTTATTAAGTAATAAGCCAGTCTTAGCCGTCTAGTAACTTCAAGTAGGCTGTTGATGAATCAGTGTATTAAAAAGCAATTTATAACTATATTCAAGAAATGATACTGATAATTATGTTCAAGTACTTACACAAACTGTCTTCTGAGCAGAAAAAAATATCTGGTGAGTGAAATACAAGAAAAAAAAATGAACTTAATCGTAGTATGAAATAAAAAAGGCAAAGATGAAAGAAGAAGAAAGAAGTATAGTAAGTTATTTGACAAAATAACAACATTAAAAACTTTGAAGTTATCAAAAAATCGAAACTGATTATCAATATATATTTAATAGTTGCGTAATGTCAAAAAGGATGCCGCCTTACTGATAATGAGATACCACATTACTGGTTTTTATTCGGGATCTTAATTAACTCTATGATCAACCAAAATGAAGATTCAGAAAAATTAAAATTGATGTATTTTTTATATTTAATTTTTAACAATTGTGCCAACAATAATTATTCCCACCTTAAATCTAAATATATATGAATAAAATTATTCAGGTAACATTCTGACTGAAAACAGTGGATCGACAACCTAACCAAATTAATAAAAATAAATATATCTTAAAAACTGTATTATCATGTTTTTATATACCGTTAGTAACATTTTTGTCTGTCTGCCTGTCTATATATAACAAACAAAAAGCTTATTCTTTAGTTTCCTTAAATATTAATGTGTTTTTAATCGCGTGTTGGCCAGGTTAAAATAAAACGATTAAATGTGCGTGAGTCACGTGAAATTAACAAGTCTATAGTAATGATATAAAGCCCAACCTCTCCATTTCGTATTTGAGGTGTGTAATTTAGAAAAGAAGTAGGCGTTATTTATGATAATTGGCAAAGTGTCAACGAGCGATTGAATACGAAATTTTATTCACGGATAAACTTAATTTTTTAATCGATTTGTCAGTTCGGTGTTGCAGTGACTGTTTGAATGCAAATAAAAATTCTGGGTCTATGGTTTTTTCTATGTCCATCCTTTGTCTATGTTCCTTTGTCTATGTTATGTTGTTTATATAGTTTAATTATTTATATATCTAGTGTCCTACATTATTAAACCCATTGTGTAAGTGATGTCTGAAACACAGGTACTCAACCTAGTTCAGGCAGGTAGCTAATATTATAAACTTGACTTTTTTATTTTTCTTTTGTATATTCTACATTGTTAAGCTACGCATAGTTTTAATTTTATCATAGTATGTTATTTTTTTAGAATTATTGTTACTTTATTTAATTGTAATCATATTTATTCCTGTATGTAAACATGTGTAATTGGAAATGAAATAAATATTTATTATTATTATTATTATCTGATCACATATATTATCACAAAACTATAATGTTATAAATATAAATACAATCTATATAAATAATATTATTATTTCGGCTGTTATCCACCGCGGCGAGGAATTCTAAGCCATCGGTGAAGTTAGGCATCCAAAGATAGGAACCTTCTTACTATTCGAGCCGTATTTAATAAGGCCGATTTTTGAATTAATGCTTTCAGCCATTTGCCTAAACCTAACTTGAACAGATAATCGTCCATATTTTTACCAATAAGTCCATTGACTGATACAACTATTGGTACAATAATAGTAGAATCCACGTCCCACATAGCGACAATCTCATGAGCCAAGTCGATATATTTTATTTTTTTATCATTCTCTGCTTTTACGAGATTCTCGTCATGAGGAACACTGATATCCACTATTATTGCCTTGCGTGTAGTTCGGTCTATCATCACAATGTCAGATTTATTTGCCACTATAAACCTGCCTGTGATAATTGACCGATCCCAGTACAGCGTGACACTTCTATTTTCAAGGACTGGCTTTGGTTCATACTTATAATATGGAACATCCTGTTGAGTAAAGCCAAATTCAATGGCAAGCTGTTGGTGTATTATTCTAGCTACTTGGTTATGTCTGTGCAAATACTCACCATTTGATAGTTGTGAACAACCGGAAATAACATGTCTGAGGGACTCTACAGGGTGGTGACATGCGCGACATACGTCAACTGTGCCGTCCCTCAAAATGTATTTCCGGTAGTTGTTCGTTTTAATTACTTCATCTTGTATTGCACAGATAAAACCTCCAGTTTTTGCAAAAAGGTCACCAAATCGTAACCAATGTACTGATGCAACCATGTCTACATAAGGATTAGTCAATGCTTTACAAAATTGACCATGCAGTTGTTTGTCATTACAAATCTTTTTGCGTTGTCGTATGTCTATAGATGATAGACATAGTATGAGGCCTCTGCCAGTCCTTTGCCGACCTATTAAGCGGGGTTAATGATTTGTCATTAATCACTACGTCATTATGAATGTGTGATGTGTCTTTTTTTTAATAAAATAGTCTCTGAGGTTGTATACTTCACGGTTGTGTAGGTTTTTAATGTTTAATAAGCCCCGTCCACCATCTTTTCTTGGAAGATACAACCTCATAACAGATGATCGTGGGTGGTGCATTCTGTGCGTAGTCATTAATGTACGGACTCGTCTATCTGAGTCATCCAATTCCGTTTGATACCATCTTGTAACACCAAAAGTATATAGAAGGCTAGGTATTACCCAGGCGTTATATGCTCTAATTTTGTTTGAGCCGGATAAATGACTTTTGATAACTTTTTTAACCTTGACATAAGTTTTACTTTTGAATTTTCTTTAATATTTTTGTCATTAATTCCTAGCGCTTCTGCCATGCCCAAGTACGAGGGTGGATTGAAAAGTACTCGGCCTAACCAAGAAAATAAACACATACTAAATCAGTTATATTTTTATTTTTCTACATAATCACCATCAAGTTCAATACACTTTTGCCACCTCCCCTTCCAAGCATTTAGACCGTTGAAAAAAAATGATTCTTCCTTAGAGTCAAAATATGCGTCTACAGCTGCTATGACCTCGTCGTTTGTCGAAAATCTTTGACCTCCCAAGTGCTTTTTTAGGTTAGGGAACAGAAAGAAGTCTGATGGTGCCAGATCAGGTGAATACGGCGGATGCGGTAACAGTTCAAAGCCACAGTTGTGAATTTCAGCCATTGACTGTACTGACGTGTGAACACGGGCGTTATCTTGATGAAACAGGACTTTTCTTCTGAGCATTCCTCGACGTTTTTCTTTTATTTCCTCTCGTAAACGACGTAGTAAGGTGCAGTAGTAATTAGAGTTTATAGTCTGACCCCTTTCAAGATAATCAATCATAATCACACCTTTCGAGTCCCAGAATACTGAAGCCATCACCTTATTTTCCGACAAAATCGACTTAGCCTTTTTAGGGGGTGGTGAACCAGGTCTTCTCCACTGTTTTGATTGTTGTTTTGTTTCCGGTGTACAATAATGAACCCATGTTTCGTCCATAGTAACAAAACGATTCAAAAAATCACCTGCATCGGCTTCAAATAACTCCAAACATTCGCGTGAAATGGTCAATCGCGTCCTTTTTTGTTAAACTGAAAGCAGTCGCGGAACCCACCTCGCAGACACCTTGTGGAAACCCAACTCGCTGACAATGATGTTTTGAGTTCGTTCATAAGAGATGCCTATAATCTCGGCTATCTCTCTAAATTTTAAACTGCGGTCTCCCATTATTAAATCAAGTACTTTTTTAATATTTTCGTCAGTAGCTGACGTCGAAGGCCTTCCAGAGTGGGGTTCATCTTTCACACTCTCTCTACCACGCTTAAATTCTGCTATCCATTTTTTGACGGATGAATATGACAGAACACAATCGCCTAATGTACTGACCATGTCATCATGGATGGCTTTTGATGATAGCCCCTTCTTATGGAGGTACTTAATGACGGCACGCTGCTCGATTTGCTCCATTCGCGGAAATTATGTCCGATTACTTTGTTAATAAATTTATAAAATCACAACTAATTATCGCACACGTTTCGAACTTCACACAATGAACTAGTCTGAACTGAACTAAATAATGTGGGTAGATTTGATTTTTAGAATTGAATGGATCTGTGTTAGGCCGAGTACTTTTCAATCCACCCTCGTATTTATAGGTTTCTGTTTCAGAAAGAGAACTGAAATGTAAGTCATTTGTAATTGCAAAATTATTACAATCTTTAATTTTGCCCCTATTTACGTTGATGACAGCACATTTATCTATTCCAAATTCCATTCTAATATCATTGTTGAAACTATGTGTTAATTTCAACAATAATAGTAGATTACTCTCTTTTGATGTGAATAGTTTGAGATCATCCATATATAGTAGATGTGAGATTGGTGAGTTTTCTTTTCGAAACTGAAACCCTAATCCGGATTCCTCAATAGCAGTGCTTAAAGGATTCAGGGCTAAACAAAACAAAGTTGGGCTCAAACTATCACCCTGAAATATACCCCGTTTAATATTTATAGAGTCTATCGAACCACTTTGCCACTCACCTGGTAGATTTAGAACAGTGTTTCACTGACCCATTAATTTACTTAAAAACTTACAAATTTTGTCATCTATTTTATATATTTCTAAAACTCTCTTTAGCCATGAATGTGGAACAGAGTCATATGCCTTTTTGTAATCCACCCAAGCAGCGGACATATTTTTGCGATTACGAAAGACTTGTCGGCAAATAGCTGTGTCAATGAGAAGAAGTTCTTTACAACCACGTGACCCTTTCCGACATCCGTTCTGTGCAGTTGAAAGAATGTTATTATTTTCCAAATGTTTATAGATCTTGTTATTCAAAATTGCAGTTATTAATTTGTATACAGTTGAAAGGCATGTTATAGGTCGGTAATTTTTAGGTTCCGTGGTATTTCCATTTTTATAAAGTAAGTGGGTAATACCAGTTGTAACAAGTCTCGGGAGCTCACAGCACTCAATGGCTTCTTGAATCTGTGCAGCCAAACGCACGTGGCTACTTGTTATCCATTTCAGCCAAAAGTTGTGTATGCCATCTGGTCCAGGTGATTTCCAGTTGTATAATCTACGAGTAATTGAGTGTACATCTTCAGCAGTAATTGAAATAGAACCCGTGTTAGCCAAATTAGAAAACTTACGTTCGGTTGCACGAATCCATTCGCCTTCATTATGAGAAACTTCGTTATACCACATACTTTTCCAAAAATTTAGACATTCATTTAAGCTTGGGCTGCCATGAGTACAAATATTAGTTGTAGTTTTCTCCCAAGACCGATACACCCACTTTTGGTTACTTTCGAATATGCGATTCTGGAAGTACCGTTTAGATCTTTCTGAATATCGTCTAATACGGTTGGCCCATGCTTTTAACTTTTGCTTTTGTGTATCAATGAATTCAGTAATTTTATCCGAAAAATGGGGATCTGATTAGCTAATATCATTTTCATTAGCGATTTGATTTACTAAAGTAATTATTTTTTTACGTCTGATACCTGTTTGGTAGCTTATTAATTTTCCTATAATTTTGCGAGTATTGTCATTTCGTTTTTGAATTCTTTGTTTCCATTTAGGTTCTGTATTATTTTTCTTAAAATTTTGTACTGAAATGACAGGAATTTTCATTATTATACATATAGCATGGGCACAGCAGTATAGAAGAGACATAGTTTCCAAAATAGAGTTACTTTTTTCAAAATAATCTTTACATAGAATATTCATTGATGCTACTGTTAGAAAAGTTTTTTTGTTGTTAGAAAGTTTAGGTAGTTTCTGTCTATTTTCTATTGGTGTATTTTTATATTCCAGAAGGGAACATTTGAAAGTCCTTTTCATATATTCGCTGTCTTGGGAACTCACATCTATATAAAAACAATTTTGCTCTACTTTTTCATTATTTAAGTTAGTAATATTTATATTATGGTTACTGTTATTTTCATTTAAGTCATCAGTCTCACCTGGGAGTGTTCGTTGGGAATCAGGAATTGAATTGATAGTAGATGTTGAGTACTCACTGCAAAGTTGTTCAATTAATCTGTCGTCCAAAATCTTACGACTTAGAAAGTCTTTGGGCAGTTAAGTTTGTTAGGTTGGGTTGTAGCTGTTGGAATTCAAACAGCATTTTAGGGCGATAAGATGTAAGATTGGTTCCTCCTTTGGTAGCCTTACAGTACGCGCGTATAACACTTATATTTAATTGTTTAGTCCAGCGCATGCGTCGTCGCACTACACCATCAGTAGCGGGGTCCTCATGTAGGATGGTAATTCCTGCAGGTCCCAAGCCAGCCGCTGGCGCTCTTCGTCCCCTCAAGGATGGTACGGGGGTTCTTCTTGTGCCTCTTGGATTACATTCCATGGATGTGTAGTCCTCCGTAGGCGATGTTACGTGTGCGATTGTGGTATTGGCGGTATTTAATCGTATTTGTCGTCTCGTTCGATGCATAATGTAACGTTAAATTAAATATTATATAAATCTGTTTGTAAAATTTCTTAGATGACAGTTGTCAATTTGAAAGAAATACATTTTTCTTGAAATTATTTTCTTTTCAATAGATTTTAAAGTTTTATTTATATTGATATTGTAAAATCTATTTGCGTTGAGAATTTGTTATTTGGGAACTTGAAACATATGCTACAAAAATTCATTTTTAAAATTTTATACTGACTGCATCATTTACTTTTGACAACGTCCGCAATTTTTTTAATTTTTTTATATTTTATTATTATTATTGTTTGTCTATGTTCACTGAATACGAATTACATACCTATTCCGTCCTCCCCTTTTCGTAATTGGAAAACCAGATGGTTGGCGGGGTTCACCCCTGTTATCGATATTCCACTGATTCAAACCAATCAGTTTACTTTTCCTTTTATAATGCGTATAACAAAGAAGAGGTTTGATTTGCCGGTGTCTGTCTTTCCGTACAATTAGAGTCTGGGTCTCTTCAGAGCAAGAGTGAATAGCCTTTTGCTAACTTTGAATAATCACTACTAAAGCGATGTTAAGCACTGGACTGTAATATTTAAAAAAAATAATTGATAGAATCAGGCGTTACTTTGCGGAAATCCGTCATAATAATTATAATAAAGATATTAATTTGCAACCATCCGCTTAATTAACTACAATGATGTGTCTTACCTGGATTGAAGAGCACCTCCCGCCGTCCCTCAATTGCATGCACTAATCCCGTTACCACTACTCCCAACACCACTACTCCCGGCGCCACTACTCCCAACACCACTATTCCAGGAATTCCATTTAGCGGTCAGCCGCCGTAGAGTCTACATCACCTGAAGATGCCTCGTGTAGAGGCAAAACACTTTTCGTATTATCTTCGATGGCTTTCCTGGAGTAGTGGTGTTGGAGGTAGTGGTGACGGGAGTAGTGGTGTTGGGAGTAGTGGTGTTGGGAGTAGTGGTAACGGGATTAGTGCACGCATATGCCCTCAATTGCGTGAACTTATCCCGTTACCTGGAGCTGGAGGTGCTCTTCAATCCAGGTAATACACATCATTGTAGGCAATTAAGCGAATGGTTGCGAATTAATATCTTTATTATAATTTTTATTTAAAAAAAATGGGACCATAAATTTTATTAATTAGTGTTATCTCTCTTAAAAGCTCTGAAACAGGACGCTTTAAATGAAAGTTATCAAAGATGTAAAAACATTGTTAACGAAATTAGTGAATAAAGCTATTTTCAAATATTGCTCATCGAAAGAAGAAATTATAGAGAAGTTTCAACATTCACAGATGAAGTTAGATTAAGCATTTCCGCGCTTGTACAAAATGTGCATAACGAGAAAGTGAATTCTCTCCAAACTATATTCACTTTGTTTTAAAGCTTCTGTTTTTAAATTTATAAATTATTTATTTATTATTATTGTTGTTAACATCATTGCATTTGAGATTGATTTATGATGCAGCTCTACGTGCTTCAATTCTACGTGGTAGAAATGGATCTATATGTTATATCGTGGTTGTGGCACGAATGAGTCGGCTCGAATGGGAAAGGACCACCCTTTCACAGAAACAAGCATTAAACATTAGAATTATACTGCTGTGTTTCGTATGATGATAGTAGAGAACCGGGGACTCTGTTTACTAGTAAATAAGCATTTCCTTCTTCGTGCTCTTCATCATCATCATCATCATCATTGCAGCCCTTTACAAGTCCACTGCTGAACATAGGCCTCCCCCAAGGTATGCCACAAAGCACGGTCTTGAGCCACCTGCATCCATCGACTTCCTGCATGTCTTACCAGGTCGTCACTCCATCTAGTGGGGGGTCGCCCCACACTTCGTCTACCGGTACGAGGCTGCCACTCGAGAACCTTTTTTCCCCAACGGTTGTCGGTTCTTCGAGCTATATGGTCGGCCCATTGCCACTTCAGCTTACTAATCCGTTTGGCTATGTCGGTCCCTCTGGTTCTACTGCGGATATCCTCATTTCTAAGTTTATCACGCAGAGAAACTCCGAGCATAGCCCTCTCCATAGCTCGCTGAGCGACTTTGAGCGTCCTCAAACGGCCAGCAGTGAAGGACCACGTCTCAGTTCCATATGTCATCACTGGTAACACGCACCGGTTGTGCAATCTAGTTTTTAGAGATTGAGGTATACCTGACGAGAAGATGCGTTGTAATTTCCCGAACGCTGCCCAGCCGAGTTGAATCCGTCGATTGACCTCTCGGGCAAAGTTGGACTTACCTAGTCAGACTATTTGTCCCAGGTACACGTACTCGTCAACAACTTCGAGCTCAGTGCTTCCAACAACTACCGGCATAGGTGTGACATGGACATTAAACATGATCTTTGTTTTGTCCATGTTCATCTTAAGACCTATCCGTTGGGAGGCACTATTGAGGTCATTGAGCATAGTGCTTAAGTCCTCCAGCGATCCTGCCATAAGGACTATATCGTCGGCAAATCGAAGGTGAGTGATGTACTCGCCATTGATGTTAATACCGTATCCTTTCCAGTCCAGTAGCTTGAAAACCTCTTCCAATGCAGCGGTGAAGAGTTTCAGGGAAATAACGTCACCCTGTCTTACAACTCTCTGCAGTTGGATAGGTTTCGTACTCTGGTTCTGTACTCGGATAGCCATCGTAGCCCTACTGTGCAAACACTTCAGCACTTCGATATACCGACAGTCAACTTGGCACCGCTGAAGAGACTGTAGCACCGCCCAAATTTCGACGGAATCAAAGGCTTTCTCATAGTCCACATACGTCAGGCAAAGTGGCAGATTGTACTCTTCGGACTTCTGTACAATTAGCCGAAGGGTATGTATGTGGTCTACGGTACTAAAGCCTTTTCGGAAACCAGCTTGTTCGGGAGGCTGGAAGTCGTCGAGTCTGTGTGCGAGACGATTCGTAATGACTCTCGAAAACAGCACGTAGACGCGGCTCAGAAGGGATATCGGTCTGTAGTTCTTCAAGAAGGCGTTGTCACCTTTCTTGAAGAACAAGACCACCGCACTTGTGCTCCACACCTCCGGAGTCGTGCCACCATGGAGGGCGAAATTAAAGATCCTCTGAAGGACTTCAAGTACCGGTGTTCCACCCGCTTTTAGAAGCTCCGCTGTAATTCCATCCTCGCCCGGAGACTTGCCGTGTTTAAGGTGCTGGAGAGCCATTCTAATCCCGCTCAGACTGACGTCCGGGATATCATCGGAATAGTGTCGGATAAGACCCGCTCTTGCTTCGTTACTCACACTTGCGTGTGGCTCCAACGATGATGTGTACAGCTGCCCATAGAACCTTTCAATCTCACTCAGAATCTCAGGTGTCCCGGAAACGTTGCTGCCACACTCAGTCTTCAGCTTTGACAGTTGGCTCTTACTGGCAGACAGATCTCTGGCAAAGACTGTGGAGCCCTGGTTCCGCTCAATCGCTTCTTCAATACGAGCAGTAGTAAATTTGCGTCAGTCTCGCCGCATGCATTTGGAGATCTGTCTGTTCAGTTGCCTGTATGCTGTCAAATCTGTTGACGATTGCAGCTTCATCTCCCGTCTAACAGCCATGAGATTAAGAGTGTGATCGGAGAGCTTTTGTGTTCTTCTGCGGCCGGTCTTGCCGAACTTAGCTCCGACCGCATGGACTGTCCATGCGGTCAGATTCCACGAGCTTGTCATTCATATCGTCCACTGCATTGCAATCTTCTAGGCACTGAAAGCGGTTACGTAACTCAAGCTGAAAGATTTCGGGATTCTGGATTAGAGCACGAGAGGGACGGAGCGTTGACTTCATTAGACGAGACCTCTCCAACTTAACGTTTAGGTCAGTGTGCCTCTAACCATTCGGTGATCGCTGCCAGTTTTCACCCTTGCGATCACTGAGACATCACTGAACAGTTGGCGTCTGGTCGTCATAATGAAGTCTTGCTCTTGACATATGAAAAACAAAAGCATTATTTCGTATTTTCACGAAAGTATTCACGAAATAAAATAGAACTTCAAACAGTAAGGGAGCCTTGTCACCTTTCTTGAAGAGTAAGGCCACCGCCATTCTGCTCCTTCAGTGCCACCATGGACGACGGAATTGAAGAGCTTCTGAAGGACTTTAAGTATCGGTTTTCCACCAGCTTTGAAAAACTCCGCTGTTATTCTATCATCGGCCGGGGATTTTCCGTTTTTAAGATGCTAGAGAGATATTATAATCTCGCTCAAACCGACGTCCGGGATAACATCGGAATAATGTCAGATGAAACTTGTTCTTTTACCATTACCCACACTTGCGTGTGGCTCCAACGATGATGTGTACCGGGAAATGATGCTGCCGATATTCGATATTCCACTTTGATAGTAGGCATTTTCTAGCAGAGAGACCTCTGGCAAAGATTTTTGAGCCCTGGTTCCGGTCGATCGCTTTTTCAATACGAGCTGTATTGAAGTTGCGTAAGTCCCGCTGCATGCATTTGTAAATCTGTCCGTCCATTTGCCTGTATGTTGTTAAATCTTCTGAAAACTGTAGCTTCATCTCTCGTCTAATAGCCTCGAGATTAATCGAATGTGATCAAAGAGATTTAGTTTTCTTTAGGATCTCTCCACTCCAACTCTCCAATGGAGAGTTCCCACAAGCTTGTCATTCATATCCTTCACTTTATTGCAGTCTTCTAGGCTCTGGAAACAATTTTCTAACCAGACCTGAAAGTTTTCGGGGAAACGCTTTGTCCCTTTTGTGCTTTAACCCAATCACAGCCCAAAAGGGACGGAGCGTTGACTTCATTAGACGTGAACTCTCCAACTTCACGTTTAGTTTCGGTGTGCCTCTCACTATTCAGTGATCATTGCCATTTTTCACTTTCGCGATCACTGCGACGTCACTGAACAGTTGTCATCTGGTCGTCTTAATGAATTCAATCTCATTTTTTGTCAAAACGTCTTGGCTCGACCAGGTCTAGTTTCTATGGGACCGCTTCTAAAATAAAGAGATCATCATAAAGGGTCCCACTTTCTCCATAAAGTCGATCAGTTTCTGGGCCCTTGGGCTTCGTTGCCCTATTTCGAATTTCCCTACTTTTAGCTTACTGTTCTTTCTTGTGCCCAGTTTTGCGTTGAAGTCTCTCATTAACATGATATATAGTATAGGTTTGGAGAAATGCATGGCTCTTGAGATATCCACATATATTTCTTCCACCTTCTCATCAGGATATGCCAAGGTTGGTGCGTAAACCTGTATGACCTTTAGCGATAGTCCTCAGGGTGCGAGCGTTGTATGTTGCTAGGTCAAGTCATCTTATATGACAGGCAAACCGCCACCGGAGATTCTTAGCACCTCCTGCCCCCCGATACCACGGTCACTACTGTGGCTAGGAATAGCGGGGCCACCGAGCACTGGGGTTGTTTATTTGTGTTGTTGCTTATGGGGGGTATATTGCCATAGTTGTCAAGCTAAGCAAGCGGGTTTTATTAGTTTTTGTTGTTATCAGAAAGATACTGCTGCGCATCTTCTGCCTCAGTTTTCTTTTATCGCCTCTTACGACATCCAGATGAAGATGGGTAGTGGGTATACTTACCTGCCTACATGGGAAGTTTTCGAGTCACTACGAGTCGAATCGCACGCAGACTCGAAGACTTCCAGCCTTCTGAAAAAGCCGGTTTCCGAAAATACTTTAGTACCGCAGACCACATACGTACATTTCGGCAAATTGTACGGATTTCCAAACACTACAATCTGCCACTTTGTCTTGTGCATGTGGAGTATGGGAAAACCTTTGATTCTGTCGAAGTTTGGGCAGTGCTGCAGTCCCTTCAGCGGTGCCAAGTATTCGAAGAACAAGTTTAAGAAGAATTTCGCATAAATTGAGAACTTCTCTACAGTATAAATTTACTAATAACTTATTAAAATATGGATGAAAGTGTACGCTACGTGCCATAATTTATTATATGATATGGTCCGCTTAGATGGAACTTTTGTTACATAATAATAAGCTTCTAATTACTTTTTTTGTATGTTGTAAAAATGAGTTTTAACTTAAACAGGCACAAGTTTTTGGCTATGCTTAATACTTTACTATTAACTACTATACTCTTTTTAATTGCAAATACGATTTTTTGAATTATAACCTTTCTTTGGTCTTGTTAAGAACAGGCTTTCCTATCGATAGCCTTATAGATTGTGCAGATAACGCATACACTTCAAAATAATTTTAAGTGTTTCCTGTTGGTATTTAACAAATAATTCTCGGAAAGTTCCGGAATACGTTGTGATGAACTGATGCTTTGCCGTTGTAAGCATGAATTACATGATTTAAACCTCCTCTGTATTTTACAATTTATCAAGTTGTCGCAGAACCAATCCAATTCTTAACAGTCAACATTTTATGATTAAATACGATGAACTGTATTGAAATGATACATTGATTTTGTTAGAAGATTAGGGTGACCAACGAGCATACAGTCCAACTGATGGAATGTAGTTGATATGGCCCAAAGACTACATCTATCTTCGAATAAAAATCAAAATACATATACAATACATTTTTATACGTGGTAAAGCCACGCTTCAGCTGTAATAAGGTTGTAGCATGAATGGGTCGGCTCGACCGGGGAAGGACCACGCTCGCACAGGATACCATCGTACAATAGCATCTTAATGTTGCTGTGTTTCGTGTGGTGAGTGTATAGAACCGGAGACCCGTTTTACTGGAATCGAGGCATTCTATCTTAGTCCTCTAGGGTGAAGACGCATCTGCATTTTAATTCATAATTAAGGTTATATGTAGATGTCTATGGGCCACAGCATCCACTTACCATCAGGTGGACTGTTTGCTCGTTTGTCACCCTAATCCTTAAAAAAATACAGATGCATTGTCACCCGTGAGGACTAACATAGAATGCTTCGTTTTCAGTAAAAGGGATCTGTGGTTCTCTACACTCATAATACGAAACACATCAGCGTTAAGCGGCTCTTTTGGCTGCTATTCAGTGAGAGCGTGGCCTTTCCCCTGTCAAGCCGACCCATTCGTGCTACAACTATACTACTAATACAGCTGCAGCATGGCTCTATCTCGTATGTTATTATTTAATATATTATTTACGTTCAAGAACAAAAAGTTTGTAACTTTTTTTTCAAAATCACTAGCATTACGAAATGAGTTGAATAGAATAGAATAATTTTTATTCAGTATTGTTTACATGTAATTCTTACTGAAAGCCATATTTTACTTTATCCATCGATTAGGAAAAAAACTACTATCCTGGGAAGAACCAGCAAGAGACCCAACGCGAGTTTGTTTTATAAGCATAACTTACAATATAATATTTATAGAATTGTTATGAAATATATATTTCGAAGACATGTGAAGTTCGCCAATACGCATTGGGGAAGCGGGGCGGAAACTTTCTTGCCCTAAAACCCTCTCACAAATGCCCCTCATTTGCCTGTGCCCAGCAGTGGGACGTATATAGGTTGTAACTTTTTACTTTTACTTTTACGAAATCACTAAGAAACATCATAGTAGTGCTCTCTTCATTCCCGGGGGTTATTATCAACCATGTATTTTTAAATAGTATAATAACCCTTACTAAACAATTTTCACTTAATAAATATTTTTAACCTTTTTATAGATAAGGTCTGCACATTTTCTGGGACTTTGTTGTAAAAGCGTATACATTGCCCCATGAAGAAATGACTGGCTCTTTGGAGTTGAGTAACTGGTATAACTAACTTGTGCTTGTTCCTTGTATTTATATAATGCACATCACTATTTTAAATAAAACTATTTTACCTTTTGTTACTTACTTACTTACTTACGTTAAAATTTTGTATATATTGATAGTCTAAAGTTGATATATTTATTTCTTTAAGTTTTTCCATCAGGGATTCCTTCGACCTAAAATTTATAAATTGCTCTTCTGGCTCTCTTTTTCGAAACAAGAATTCATATGCCATTAAGCTATGAAAATAAATAAAATAATCGAATCTAACTGTTTTAACACCTGTACGACCTCTATTTGTTTTTACAGCATGCGCTGCAAAACTAAATTTGCTAGCTAGTTTAGATATATATTTGTCAGAGTCACGTTGAAGCTTCGCGTCAACTGCCATTTCGAGAAAAATAGTGGACTAAAACAAGATATTAAATCCCCTATGGATCTGCTGTATTAAAATGAATAGTTTTGAAGTATTTTACAATATCTTCTGACTATATTTTATGAAATGCAAATTCTATTTTATTGATTTTTAAATTTTGCTTAAGTAACGACTCGGTGGCGTAGGGTAGAAATCCAATGAATTTGTAGTCAAAATTAAAATTTCGTTAAAATATTGTTCAAAAGCTTTTACAACATCTTGATGTGATTTTGTTAAAATTTTATTTGAAATTTGAGTTGTGTAATTTTATCTTGCCAGCTTCGCTATTGTTCACACTCTCAATTCAATTAAATTTTACTACAGATATATTATTTTGTTTTTTAAATGTAAAGATTTAGTTATGAAGCACATTATTTTAAATATTTTGGAATATTTTTAACATATTCTTTAAATGAAACACTGTAATTATATGATCTTTCATAGTAAAGGTCATATAACAATTGTCTACTCCTATGGAATCCTGTATCGGTAGCTGTACACATCATCGTTGGAGCCACACGCAAGTGTGAGTAACGATCCAAGAGCGGGTCTTATCCGACACTATTCCGATGATATCCCGGACGTCAGTCTGAGCGAGATTAGAATGGCTCTCCAGCACCTTAAAACGGCAAGTCCTCGGGTGAGGATGGAATTACAGCGGAGCTTCTGGAAGCGGGTGGAAAACCGGTACTTGAAGTTCTTCAGAGGCTCTTTAATTCCGTACTCCATGGTGGCACTACTCCGGAGGTATGGAGCAGAAGTGCGGTGGTCTTGTTCTTCAAGAAAGGTGACAACGCCCTCTTGAAGAACTACAGACCGATATCCCTTCTAAGCCGCGTCTACGTGCTGTTTTCGACAGTCATTACGAATCGTCTCGCATGCAGACTCGACGACTTCCAGCCTCCCGAACAAGCCGGTTTCCGAAAAGGCTTTAGTACCATAGACCACATACATACCCTTCGGCAAATTGTACAGAAGTCCGAAGAGTATAATCTGCCACTATGCCTGGCGTATGTGGACTATAAGAAAGTTTTTGATTCCGTAAAAATTTGGGCGGTGCTACAGTCTCTTCAGCGGTGCCAAGTAGACTGTCGGTATATCGAAGTGCTGAAGTGTTTGTACAGTAGGGCTACGATGGCTATCCGAGTACAGAACCAGAGTACGAAACCTATCCAACTGCAGAGAGATGTAAGACAGGGTGACGTTATTTCCCCGAAACTCTTCATCGCTGCATTGGAAGAAGTTTTCAAGCTACTGGACTGGAAAGGATACGGTATTAACATCAATGGCGAGTACATCACACACCTTCGATTTGCCGACGATATAGTACTTATGGCAGAATCACTGGAGGACTTAAGCACTATGCTCAATGACCTCAACAGTGCCTCCAAACGGATAGGTCTTAAGATGAACATGGACAAAACAAAGATCATGTTTAATGTCCATGTCACACCTATGCCGGTAGTTGTTGGGAGCACTTAGCTCGAAGTTGTTGACGAGTACGTTTACCTGGGACAAATAGTCCGGCTAGGTAAGTCCAACTTCGACCGAGAGGTCAGTCGACGGATTCAACTCGGCTGGGCAGCGTTCGGGAAATTACAACGCATCTTCTCGTCAGGTATACCTCAAAACCTGAAAACTAAGTTGTACAACCAGTGCGTGTTGCCAGTGATGACATATGGAACTGAGACGTGGTCCTTCACTGCTGGCCATATGAGGACGCTCAAAGTCGCTCAGCGAGCTATGAAGAGGGCTATGCTCGGAGTTTCTCTGCGTCATAAACTTAGAAATGAGAATATCCGCAGTAGAACCAGAGTGACCGACATAGCCCAATAGTTAGTAAGCTGAAGTGGCAATAGGCCGGCCATATAGCTCGAAGAACCGACAACCGTTGGGAAAAAAGGTTCTCGAGTGGCAGCCTCGTACCGGTAGACGAAGTGTAGGGGGACCCCCCACTAGATGGAGTGACGACCTGGTAAGACATGCAGGAAGTCGATGGATGCAGGTGGCTCAGGACCGTGCTTTGTGGCATACCTTGGGGGAGGCCTATGTTCAGCAGTGGACTTGTAAAGGGCTGTAATGATGATGATGATGATGGAATCCTACTGTCACCCATTCATTTAGTGATTTGCAACTAACTCAATAAAGTGTATAAGAAGTAAATATTTTATTAAATTCAAGATTTCCAAGTTAAAATAATGATCAATGTACGTACATATAATTCAGCCTTTTTCAGTGTATTACTTCAAAAACTCTAAACGATGTTCATTATTGGAACTAGCACAATTTTATTAACTTTCTGTTTTCTGTGCACGTAAAATAGTGAAACCAACTGTTCACAAAGATATGAACTGATACATTGAATAATTAATTTATGCATAGGCTCAATATCAGTAAAAATATTAACTATAAAACTTGCACGTGTTGGATCTAAGAACAAATGGTTGTATGATTAGTGCAATGATCTAAACGTAATGCTCATTGAAGAAGTTTCAATATTCTTCAATTTATATATAAAATTATACAAAAAAAAACCAAAGGACGAAAAAGTTGTATGAGACGTTTGGACCCAATCGTCGATGAAAAAAAAAACTGCGAAAATCCTCGGATGAGTATCAGACATAACACTATGGCTAATATTCGTGCATATTGTTGCGCGCTGTAATTAGCGCTCGGTATATGGCGGCTGATTATTAGCGCCCTCTGGTATCAAGCAGCAAAAATAGGAGTGTCAAGATCTTTCTAGAAATCTCTCACTAGCGCCATCTAGTATCTAATGGAAGAACTAAGCTTTCTAGAAAGCCCTACACTCGAAATTTCTGCACCTGGTCGGTAGTGACCCGTATTTGATGGAATATTCTGGATGTTTCGATGGAAAAGGCCTATTTAAAGCCGTTGAGGGCAGCGACCGGGGCAGTAGTATTGAATTGGCGACAAGCGAGACTTCGGAACGAAATAAAGTGGACTAAAATGTTCAGCGTGATTAGTTATTAGTGTGTTTTAAGTTTTAATTGGTGTTAGGAAATAAAAGTGTAAAGTGTCAATTTTGGTAATTCAATCGGCAGTTTTTACTGTCACGAACCCTGAGCTCGTAACAATGTTAATTCCAAATAATCGTAATTTAATTGTTTAATTTTTAGAATTAATTGCTTAAAAAATGCGTTAGTGATTCTGGAATTTCACTATTTAAATCTTTTAATATATGGCCTGATGAGAAGTTATTAGAATTTTTATATTGTAGACTGAATATCTTCTCGAATGATTGCTGCAGCAACTTCCGGGATCCTACATCATTCTTTTTCATGCAATTTTCTTTTTTCGTACCAAGCTTGATTAAAATTATCATGTTGATTGCAGATAAAACATATAAGTGTTGCTTTTCCCTGTTTTTCAGTAATAATTATTTTATTGTCGTATTTTAGCTTTAATCGCATCTTAATTCTCATATTATATAAAGTTGTGCTTTTGGATATATTTTTAATCTATATAAAGTAAACTGACAGTCATCGCTATTTTCAATGTATGTAAATATTTCCTCCATGCCAAGATTTACAGATTGATTGACCCAGTGATTTTTCTCAAAAAGGAATTATAACAATCATTATAATACTTAGTCTGAATAGCAACTAAATCATATTCGATTCGAGCAATAACAGCTTTTGTCACATCATCCAACTGAGTCTGAGCTACTTTCAGACCACCTTCTTTAAATGAAAGTGTAGTTACTTTAAAGATTTTAGGACGAGAATCCGGTGGTTTTTCGATCTTATATTTTTCATTCAATTTCTTTTATAACTGGCTTATTCTTCTTCTTGTATCTTAGCTGCTGCAATAGAACTTTTTGAGTATAATTTTTACGACACTGCAAATTAATTGTCACTGATTGCTGGTTTTTCAGGTATTCCGAAATATCATTAGCTCTTTCAATACATATGGTTACGCGGAAATGATTTGTGTATTTTAATTTTGTTCGAGGGTATATTTGCCAAGTGTTTGTCCTTCCTTCGACCTCATGTCCCTTCCGAATAATATTGAAAGGGGAAAGGGGGGAGTCTAGAAGGTGACGCGATTCTTTCCACCAATGAGACGCGCGCTCGACTGAGGTACATTGGTGGGAAAGCCGAGGCAATAAAGGCTCGTGCGCCGCCCTCGAGCGGCCTCTTGTCTTCGCGCCGCTGGTCCGAACCGCACCACCTGGGGCAGTCGCGCCCCAGAAGTAACCGCCGCACATAGTGTAAGATATCGTCGTGCACCGCTCTCTTCCTTGGTACCAATGGTCTGGACCGTATATCTGGGGCGCCCCAGAAGAACCCACCTCACGTCGCATCACCGCAACGGAAGCGTCGTCCGCCGTATCAGAACCACACCCCGTTAAGTGTGTTTCCTGTAATTTTGCTCTTACTTGAGCATTTTGCTTGTTAGTTAACCCGCCCCATTTTGTTTCTCCTAATGTGCTCAAGTAGAATTCCATCCTAACTTTGGCGAGCATTAGATTTGGAAGAGCGAGTGCATTGTCCAAGGTTGCCGCATGCCACGTCCGCCATCTTGTTGAGGCATAAGAAGCCAACCACGTATACAGTCCACCTAGTGTAACATCTCGCACCAGGTCGAGCCTTGACCCTATTGGTCAAGGCTCGACCTGGGAATCGAACTCGGGAACCCCTAGGCCTGTCGCCCAACCAACATACATCAATTAAAGTTTTCATATCACGATTAATAGTAACGGTTTCCCCTTTTGGTTAAAAATTTGTTAGAAATAAGAAAAATCATAAAATTTTTCTGGAATTGAAAACAGCACAAATTAGGGTAGAAAATATTAACAATAACACGTGTTTTCACTACGAAGAAACGTTCGAGACTAATAGTATTTCTTCTGTAAGGCCTTAAAAAAGCAGGTATACGACTCTTACCGCGCGGACAATTGAATAGGAGAAAGATGTTACACAAGGATACACTAGCGAAAAAGATGAGGGACTAAATTTCTCTCGAGTTTATATTCCCGTAATTCTACTATTTTGTACATATAAGTTATACAGAGCGAGAAAAAAAAAGATTTTTACTTGTATTTTAGCTTCAGTGACGGATGAACCCGACGTACTTATGCATTATTATTATGTACAAACCTTTTCAACCGTTATATCTCAGAAAGGGTGAAGTAGATAATTGCATAATCTAAAATTTTTGTCTAACCTATTTTATCATAATACTTACCGTTTGGATAACGCAAATAACCCATATTTACGAATTTTGACCTTCTATAATTTTTTTAGCAAGTATGGGATCGATGGAGACTTTTTACATTTTATTTATAATGATGTTCCGAACTTTCGTACTGATTTTCAGCTTTATGCGAATTTTTTTAACCGGGGTAGGTTAACAAAAATTATTATTATTTTTGGCCTAACTTGATTGGACGAGGAACTGATCCCCTTCCTATAAAATATGTAAACCCACAGGCTGCAACTTTACCATATCACTGCTTAACTGTGTATTTTTCGGAATTATACTTATAATTTCCTTTTCATTATCATCTCTTCCTTAATTCACCTGCTTAAATAAATTTAAAATCAAAGAAGCATAGGAAGCAAATGTAGCTAGGGCTTTAACAGACTTAAATCAAATTATCAACGAAACAATTTTAAGAAAAACAACACTTCATATAGTACACATAATTTTTTTTTATATTGATTATGTACTTTTACAAATCACACAATACTAATTGGTAACTAGGTAGGTCCGAATTCGACCGAGAAATCAATCGACGGACTCAACTCGGCTGGGCAGCTTTTGGGAAATTCCGACACATCTTCTTATCAGGTATACCTAAAACCTGAAAACTAGATCGTACAACCAGCGTGTGTTGCCAGTGATGAATTATGGATTTGAGACGTGGTTCTTTACTGCTGGCCGTACGAAGGCGCTCAAGGTCGTTCAACGAGCTAAAGAGAGGGTTATGCTTGGGGTTTCTCTGTAGAACCAGAGTTACCGACATAGCCCAATGTATGTATGTGTATGTGCACAAATGTTTTAATATCTGACACACATTATACACGGCTCAATTAACACTTATCTAAATAAAAATCTTCGTCTCTTCTCCATCCATCTTCTTGCTTATTTATGATCCCTTTTCAAAGTTCTTTGCAATTTTGAACATATTATATGCGTCATTTCAGTCTTTAATTTGTCATTATCACCTAGAAATGTTTTATTATAAATCTGAAATAAAATAACGGAGATTCAAATGCCTAGGAAAAAATCTTCGTTCATTTTTGGTTTTCAATGAATTCTAATAATTAGTTTCTGGCTTGTAGCGGACCGATGCAAAAGGAAAGTAACATTGAAATTTTTTAGTGTTCAAGCAATAAAGTCAATCGCATTATTGACCGCTTAAATATTGAAACGTTTCGAGTGAAAATACTAGAGAAAATACGTAGACTCAGTAAAATTGATTAAAATAAAAATTCCTACAATAGAATAAGGATTTTAATCCCAAGCGAAATAAAAGCACTGACTAGAGAGTGCAATCGGTATTCATCTTTAATTAATTTGAATGTATTACATATTTAAACTTTTTTTATAGGATAGGGTGACAAACGAGCACACAGTCCACATGATGGTAAGAGGTTGCTGTGGCCCATAGACATCTACATCTTTCCTCGATTACGAATCAAAATGCAGATGCGTTGTCACCCGTGAGGACTAAGATGGAATGTCTCGTTTCCAGTAAAAATGGTATCCGGTTCTCTACACCCACTATACGAAATACAGCAGCATTAAGCTACTATTTCACGCTGGTATTCTGTGAGAGCGTGGTCCCTCCCCGGTCGAGCCGACCCATTCGTGCTACAACTATAAGTCTAATATAACTCTACCACGTATAAATCCACCATAAAACTGCAGTATAAAATACCACGTATAAAACTGAAATAAAACTTTTGTACATAAAAATAATTTGACAGATTTTTATTAATAATAATTAAAAAGTGCATCAAAACATCCAACATATTAACATATGAATGCAGGTTTTGAAGTCAAGTTTTAAAGGTTGTGGTTCAATGCTGCAGCTTTATTATGGTTGTTGCACGAGTGAATCGGCACGAATGAGGTAGTGGTCCTACGCTCTCACAAAATACCAGCATAAAATAGCAGTTTAATGCTGTTATGTTCCGTATGGTGAGTGTGGAGAATCAGAGACCGTTTTTACTGAAAACTGGGCATTTTATCTTCAGTTCTCTGGGGTGACAACGAATATGCATTTAGTAAATGTTTATAGGTCACCGCATGCACTTACCAGCAGGCGGATCGTGTGCTCTCTCCCTTATGCTATAATAAAGTATCATTGTGACTAGTATAAACTATTGTGATCACTGCTATGTTCTCTTAAGTTCATCGCCAATCTTTGTTAATTATTACGGCTTAGTAAATCGTGTCTCAAACGTAGGTACAGTGAAATTTACAGCAAGCTCTTAGCTTAAATCTAGAGTAATTTTTTATATAACTACAAAAATGGTTTCAATATTTTTATATAGCTAACCAAAAATCCATTTATAATCAAACTAAGGTACATCTAGATGTCAATTTTTAAGACTAATTACATTATCAGCGTAATTGGTAGTGCACGTCCAGATCTCTCCCAAAGCGCAACATTTAGCTTGGTGTTTGGCTACACGCATTCAGTTTCTACAGACATCTTGCGCGAATTGTCGCTCCAGCTATTCCGGGCGGCTTCTCTCACTACTTTTCTAAGTCTCCACTCAAAGACACGTTTACGCCACCGATTGTCAATTCTGCTGCTGCACTTCTGCATCAGATGTGCCCATTTCCACTTTAGTTTACAAACAAAAAATGCTATATCAGCAATCTGGGTTCTCTGGCAAATCACAAAAAAATTACAGGTTTTAAGTGTGAATATTGCCGTCAAGGCAAGTGACATAAATTGAAACTGTACACATTATTTCTTTTAACAAACCTTTTAAATTAAAATAAACAAACCACCTTAATAAGTTATCGTAACTGCCTATCGAAAGTCCACTGCTAAACATAGGCCTCTTCCATAGTTTGCATCATAGGGGGGGGGGGGAGAATCGCCATAGTGCCACGCTTGACAGACGAGTTGGCAGTCACAGTTTTTTATTGCGTGTTTGCCCCTTTGCAACTTAATATGTATGGAAAACACTTCTACGATACAGGAGAAACTCCTAGTAAGTACTTAATTCCTAGTCTCGTCATTTTAATAATTAAAGTGTTAATTAAAGACATATTAAGGAAAGTAATGGAGCCAAATTTCACTTATAAACTTGAAAATTCCTTACTTGCGCCATATCACAAGCTCAACAACAACACGTAGCTGAGAACTTAATCCTTTGGATTAAGAAATTTTAATGAAAATTTAATTTTAAATTTTAATACTATACTTATAAAAATCAATACGGGTTGGCGGCGTTAATAAATCGCTCTGCTTTATCCCGTAAGAGTCGAAAAAATGATAACTTACTTGTTTGTGGCATACCGCCTTTAAATAAATTTTATTTTATTATTAGATAATAAAAAGTAAATTAATTTTATCTATAAAATCACATTTTCATAATTCAAAATTAGTAAACTCATAAATTACAATAAGTATTTTTGTATAATGCAGCAACTAAAACTTTCGAAATTCCACTTACCAACTTCTCCGTATGAGTCATCAAATTATCAACAATATTTTTATATCGAAAACTTGTGCTGCTCCACCGGTCAAGTTTATTAATTAGATGCATTCATTGCGAGAGCTCGCGTCACGCTCGCCCTAGTTACTCCGCGAAATATTGTAATTGCAATGTAGTACATTATAGTTATATTCGGGTACCTTTACGTTTAATTTATATTGAATTGATAGTGTTGTGTGCATTAATAAACTAGTGTGTAAAAATAAACTATTAGAGAATTTGTGAATTATACGAGACTTTGCCTATGTGTGTTATGTGATTTAACTGGTATGCAATAAAACTCGAAATAAACACCGAGTTAATAAAGTTCTATTCAATTCAGAACAGTTCTGAATTTCAGAGAAATCTTTTTCTCTCATTGAAACGATTATGTACTGCTATTGTGTCACTTATGTTATTCATTCATTCAGTAATAAAATATTCTGGTCATGAAAAAAGAATGAATGAGGAAAGAGGGACAAACTCGACTCCACCGAATCAGTAATTCATTCTTGGGCCAACGTACGCCTTTGCAATATAATCCCAGTAAGTATACTGAATTTGGCCTCCTCAAAGTTCAAAAACTTTATTAAACAAAGTTTGTATATAAAAGGCTATTATAGGTAATATTTATGCATGTTAATTATTCCAGGGAATGAGGTGATCGTTACATAGATATTTCTAATTAGTTTTGTGTTGTTAACTGAGTAACATATATGATTGTCAATTTTTTTAAAAAAGTCTAGCTGGGTGGGTGTCTTGCTGGTTCTTCCCAGAACAGAGGTTTTCCCGAACAAGTAGTAAGTAAAACTAAAGATTGACTCTCGGTTAGCATTATTTATAATCTTTCTCTAAATATAAAATAAATTGTCCTTTAGTCTCGTCAAATTTAGTAGAAATATTCTTTTTGTCGAGTAGAGGTTTGGGGCGGGGCCTCAATTAAAAAAAATAATAAAATAAAAATAAAAATTACTTCGCAACTTTCCGCTGACTAAATACAATGATGTGTCTTACCTGGATTGAAGAGCACCTCCCCTCCTCCCTCAATTGCATGCACTAACTCCGTCACCACTAGTCCTAACACCACTATTCCAGATATATAAACACACGTATTTAGTCAGCGGAAGGTTGCGAAGTAATTTATATTTTTATTATAATGGATTTCGCAAAGTAACACCTGATTCTATCAATTACAAAAAAAAAAACACATTTTCAAAATATAGCTATTAGGTATACCCATTGAAGAATTCAAACTGATTGCAAGCCTTTTTGATGTTTATATACTAAATACACTGATGCCTAATTAACAAAGTACTAAATAAACGCATTTTTGCCTTGACATGCGCTTCACACAGTATTGAATACGATTAAAAAGTACTTGAAACCACACAAAATTCACATCTTATTCCGTCGTTCTGTCAGTAGTTACTTCTTGACAACATTTTTAAATGCTTTGTCGACAATCTCTACTTTGTGCAACTTTTTGACTACAGACTATAAGTACTTTATATTGGCCTTAGAGTAGTATTATACATATGCTTTGTACTTACCTCGAGACACTGCAGCATGTTCGCATTCCTTTTCCATAATAAACGTTAACAATGCCAAATCTCACATTCCTCCATGTGCGCAATGTGTTTAAAAGGGGATACAAATTTTTCCGTTTAGGTATAGATAATATAAGTTTCATGTTTTGTTCAAATGTGTACTTAAAGCTAATGAAGGGAAGGGATCAACTCCTGAAGACTAAGTTCTAAATATTATCCTATTAATGTTGGTAAAAATTACTTCCCTCACATCCCCTCAATGACATAAAATAATGGTTCTTACCTAGTTTGAAGAGAACCTCCCGCCCTCCTTCAATTGCGTACACTATCCCTGTCACTGATAATACCAGCACCACTACTCCCAATACCATTACATTAGGAAGACACACCATTACATTGGGAAAGACACACCATCGAACGTAGTACGACATCTGTTTTGCCTATTCACGGGGCATCCTCAGGTAACGTAGACTGTACGGTAGCTAAACGCTAAGTGAACGGCGACTGGTTTCGATGATGTTGGTGCTGTTAGCCTTTTAGCTTTTCCGGTTTCATTGGTCTCTGGGCTTTAAATAAAAAGGTCAATTTTAATCATTCTACGCAAGTAACGATGTTCAACTACGTCAGTTGAGGGTGCACGTAAATGAGTTATTTAACGGCCGTCCGAACAAAAGATGGCGGGCTCTGACGGCTAACTCGTATCGTCCGATGTTCTTGGCGATTCCCACCGCCCAGGGACGCGGGTATACGTATTGCGTCCCAGCCAATGAGATTTCGTGAGTGTTTAATGTTCGTGTGTGAATGGCCGGCGACATTTAGGTCGTCGGAATCTAGAGGAATAGGGATCGGAATAGGGAGTTGAATTGCGAGGCCTCCGGAGAGTTTCCGTAACGTTTGGAGTAAAGACGTAGGCGGCTGCGTTTTTCCCCACAGGATATCCCTATGAAAAAAAAAGCGGTTGCTTTTACCACTAACGGATTGGGATGTGTCTCCGCTCTCTTAAATTAGCGCTGAGACATTTACTTGCAATATTCAGTAGTAGTAGAGTTTCGCTGGTACCATAGAGTTCCGGTGGCTTTGCGGATGAATCTACTTTGAACGACTTGAAGGTGGTAAAATGGCAAGGAGCAGTGTACGCGAAAACAACGCTTGCGTAGGACATGATAGGACTCACGCAGAGCTTTTGTCTTAAGGATAGTTCGCTCTTGCTGTTAACAAGCGGGTGCATACGACTACTGACTATTCGCGCGTGGTTGCAAACATAGCGAATATATTTCGCGAAGGTCATGCCGTGGTCGAAAGTGACCCCTAGGTAAGCTATTCGGGACAGTTTAGGTATGTGAACACTATATTGTATACCATACCAATGTCCATCAGGCAACTACTTTGAAAAACTAGTTTAAAAACCACCTCCCGCCCCATCACAATTCCATGCACAATATGATATCATCACAAATATCAACAAAACTAGAACAGACGTACCACTGTAGATAACTAGACTCTGCGGGGGATGACCACTCAGTCTACACACTAAAATGATGTGTCTTACAAAACTACGCTAACTAAGACAAATCATTTTTTTTTCATTGGCTAATTAATTTTTAATTTGTTATACAATTATGAAAAGTAACTCTTGATGCTATCAATGGTTTTGATGATGGTCTAGTGACCGGTCAATTGTCATTCTTTTTTTTTTGACGTCATTGACGGCTCCGTGGCGTAGACTACGCCGCGTAGAGGCTTAGCAATGAGTGGCTGCGCTTGGTGGTCGCGGGTTCGAATCCCGCACGGAACAAGTATTTGTATGACCTACAAGTAATTGTTCCGGGTCTGTATGTTTGTCCTTGTGAAATTTGTGTCTGTAAACTACCCCACGATATAGGAGAAAATTCTAGTGTGGAGGTAATGTTTTTTTAAGAAAAGCAGAGGCAGAGGTCATAAAGAGAAGTTGTGTCGGCATAGTGCATTCTCGTCAACATTTCGTGTGATTATGGCTTCAGACCTTATTGTTGACCAAATCGATAAGCATCTCCCAATAGTTTTTGGAACCACTCTGTGAGGTCTCAACGACTTGACTGATTCAAGCGGAGCTAGCTTATTTTAGGCTAACTTGGAACCTAAACCCATAGAGCAACGAGGAAAACTACAGTGCTACAGCTTTGAATAGTATTGTTACGAGCTTGAGGTTCGTGACAATAAAAATTGCCGATAAAATTACCTAAATTAACACCTTAATTTACTTTACACAAATTAAAACTTAAAACACTAATAATTAAACACACTAATTCACTTTATTCCGCTCCGAAGCTTTGCTTGTCTCGCCAAATCCAATACTCCCCCGATCGCATCTTGCAGCGCCTATATATACAAGTTAGCAATGAAGCATCCGGAATATTCAAGTAAATGCGCGCAAAGCGACGAGTGTCCGAGTGTAGATTTTCTAGAAACTTAGTTCTTCGGATGGCGCTGTCGGTTGAAAGATTTGTGATGTCATTTTCTGCAAAGCTCCCCTCGCTCTCGTTCCTGACACTAGATGGCGCTAGTGTATAGTGTTGACTTATTCACGCAACAGTATTGTTACGCGCTCCAGTCGACGACACACTAGCGCCATCTAGTGTCAGGAACGAGAGCGAGGGGAGCGTTGCAGTAAATGACATCACACATCTTTCGACCGACAGCGCCACCCGAAGAACTAAGATTCTAGAAAATCTATACTCGAACTCTCGGTACCTTGCGCGTGTTTACTTGAACATTCCGGATATTTTACTAATTTAAATAAATAGGTGGCGCAAGATGCGATCGAGTTAGAGTTGAACTCAGCGACACAAGCGAAGCTTCGGAGCGGAATTAAGTGAATTAGTGTGTTTAATTATTAGTGTATTTAGTTTTAATTTGTGTAAAGTAAATTAAAGTGTTAATTTAGGTAATTTTATCGGCAAATTTTATTGTCACGAACCTCAAGCCCGTAACAATTGGTGTCAGAAGTGGGATAAAATCATGCCGATTTTACCTAAGGAGTAAACGGAGGGTGTCCGTACCCGAAGTCAACGCCAGCAGGAGACGGACCAACGAAGATTTGGTGGTGCAACGCCGCAGACGTCGGAGGGCCAGCCACCGGCTGCAGGCCCGTCGGTAGCTCCTACATCTGCTGCACCCGACTTAGGTGCTCTGATGGTGATGCTGCAGGAGCAGGCTCTCCGACAGGAGGAACAGGTCCGTCGGTTGGAAGAGCAGCTACGGGGTGGACAGGATGAACAGGTTCGCCGACATAAGGAACAGGTTCGCCGACAGGAGGAACAGGTTCGCCGACAAGAGGAACAGGTCCGTCGATTGGAAGAGCAGCTGCAGAACGGACAAGAGGAACAGGCCCGCCGGCAGGAGGAACAGGCCCGTCGTTTAGAAGAGCAACTACAACGCGATAAGGAAGAGCAGATGCTCCTCATGAAGGACCTTCACGCTATCTTCAGAAAAGAGATACGGGAGGTGAAGGATAAGGTTGCTCAACATAACAACCGCCTGTCGGAGGCCGAAACCCGAATCGACCAAGTAAACAATCGGGTTGACAACGTAATGGCTGACGTGAAGAAAACGCTGGACGACCTCAAACTGGGGGATGGAACAACAGCTCCCGTAGTAGCTACTACACCTTCGCTACGTGGGTTCACGGTGCCACCATTCGACGGGACTTCTTCCTGGTCAGCCTACAAAATCCAGTTCGAAGCTGTTATGAAGGCGAACGGCTGGAATAAAAATCAGGCCATGACTGCTCTCACACTAGGCCTACCCGACCAGGCCTTAACAGTTCTGGAAGCTCTCGGTGAGGAAGTGACTTATGAGCAACTCCTCGAGGCATTGGAGGCGAGATATGGCGACGCTCACCTGGAGCACGTCTTTCGTGCGCAGCATAAGGATCGCGTACAGCGCATCAACGAAAACCTGCAGCAGTGGGCTCTGGAGGTGGAGAAGCTGGTGCGAAAAGCATACCGGTCTGTACCTGCGCTCATTGAAGGGAACCTGGTGCAGACATTCATCGATGGCATCCGTGACCAGGAAGTCAGAGCTGCTGTGAGGCTCGGGCACCACGAGATGCTTAAGGACGCCTTGGCCCATGCACTGGAGGTAGAAGCCGTGCGGCAGGATCATCGTTCCCATCGCGTCAGGGAGGTTGCAGCAGTTACAGTTCGCGACCGCAACAGAGGATACAGCCCTAGGTGCTATGGCTGTGGGGAAAAGGGCCATCTTCGATCCAGCTGCCCTAAGCGAACCCTAGAAAGGGACGGTGAACGATCTCAGGAGGGTAGTGCGGCCAACAGCACCGCCCAGCAGCAGCAGGGAAACGAGTAATAGCCAGAACTGCGGGGCGGGTGCTGGCTGATGTTAAAAGAGCCCCAAGGATCTCGATCTCACAAACCCATGATGGGAACAGTCTAATCATCAAGGGCAAGGTCAACGGAATGCCGTGTAAACTGACCATAGACACTGGAGCTTCTCGTACGGTTGTTAGTTCCCAACTTATAAGTCAGTTCCTTGGGGACTCCGCATACAACCTAGAACGCATTAATTTGGTAACAGCCACCGGTCAGCGTATACCCGTCCGTGGAGAGAAGGAGATGGAGTTGAAGCTAGGCAACGTGATCTACCTGCATAATGTCATCGTGGCTGATATAATGGACGACTGCATCCTAGGCTTAGACTTTATGAGGAATAATTGTTTCGAGATCGACGTTAAGCAAGGTGTTTTGAAATGTGGACAGGAGGAACTTTTTATGGAAGGTGCGTTACCAGGGAACGTGTACAGCATCAAGAAGATTGTTGAGATGTTTGTTTATTTTTTGTTTGTTGATTGAGATCGGAAACGATTGTTCCGGTTAGTCTTCCTCGAAACGCTGGGCAAGCTCACCGTTGTGTACTTGTGGAAAGGGTAAACAATGACCTTCCATGGAAAGTAGCTCGAACCTTGGTCAGGACCACTGACATCTCAGGAGTACGTGTGCTGAACCTTTGCGACCGGGAACAGATTACAGAAAAAGGCACACTGGTTGGTACTTGTGAGGAAGTGGATTGGTTACGTCAGTGCCAATATATATCGAGTGGGACCCCCAGCAAGGATTCAGAAACGAGAGTGACCACACTTTTGGAAGACTGTCGCAGTGTTCTGCCCCCGAACGAATTGGTCAAGGCGAAGAAGTTGTTACTCGAGTACGCCGATGTATTCTCATCAAACGATGCTGACATACTAAAGACTGGTTTAGTTCAACACAAAATAAACATAGGTGAAGAGTTGCCTATCCGTCAGCGGCCAAGACGATTGCCGGTAGCACGTGAAAAGGAAGTGGAAACCATGATTAAGGGAATGGTGAAGGATGGTGTTATTGAACCTTCATCTAGTCCATGGTGTTCACCCGTGGTACTGGTAAAGAAGAAGGATGGCAGCTTGCGGTTTAGTGTTGACTACCGCCGTCTGAACGACGTTACTAAGAAGGATAGCTATCCCTTGCCAAGAATTGACGACACGCTGGACATGCTTACAGGAGTAAAGTGGTTTAGCACGCTGGACCTAAAAAGTGGCTACTGGCAAGTTGAAATTGACCCTAAGGACAAGGAAAAAACTGCGTTCTCGATGGGAAAGGGTCTGTGGCAATTTAAAGTAATGCCGTTTGGGTTGTGCAATGCTCCAGCAACGTTTGAAAGGCTGATGGAACTTGTACTTACCGGGCTAATTGGCGACGCCTGTCTGGTCTACTTGGATGACATCATCATCGTGGGCCGTACGTTTGAGGAACACCTTCAAAACTTGGAACGCGTGCTCATGAAGATTAAGAGTGCCAACCTCAAGTTGAGTCCGAAGTAATGTTCACTATTCAAACGGCAAGTCAACTTTTTGAGGTATGTAGTGTCGGAAGAAGGTATCCGCACGGATCCAGAGAAAATTGCAGCTGTAAAGGATTGGCCGGTTCCAAAAGACAAGACGCAGGTTAGAGCATTTTTGGGTTTGTGCTCCTATTACCGACGTTTTGTGAAGAATTTTGCAGATATAGCCAAACCTCTGCATAAGCTAACCGAGGAGAAGCGACATTTCTGCTGGGATGAAAGTTGTAACATCGCATTCCAGGAGCTCAAGGACCGTCTGTGCAAGACACCTATTTTGGGATACCCTGATGTAAGCAAAGAGTTTATAGTTGACACAGACGCAAGTGATATAGGACTTGGCGGTGTGTTGTCTCAACGTAATGGTGACCAAGAGGTCGTGATAGCGTACTTCAGCAAGTCGTTGTCAAAACCGGAAAGAAACTACTGTGTCACAAGACGCGAATTGCTAGCAGTGGTAAAGTCGTTGCAACATTTTAGCAAATATCTTCTGGGACGAAAATTTCACTTACGAACTGACCATGCTGCATTAAAATGGCTATTGCAGTTTAAAAACCCAGAAGGACAAGTTGCGAGGTGGATTGAACTACTGCAGGAATACGACTTTGAGATCGAACATCGCAACGGGAAATCTCATGGCAACGCAGATGCATTGTCAAGAAGACCTTGTCCTGAAGATTGCAAACATTGTACTAGGCAAGAGAGTAAGGAAGTGGTATCCGTGAGGATGCTCAGGGCAGACCACCTCAGCAACGAGTGGAAGGACAGCTTACTACATGCACTGCAGGAAGATCCGGACATCAAGCCGATTCTGGAATGGATAAAGGCCAGTGCTCCCAAGCCCAAGTGAAGTGAAGTCTCAGCGATGAGTTCGACCACTAAAAGCTATTGGGCCCAGTGGGACAGCTTACTGCTTCAGGATGGAGTTCTGTATCGTAATTATGGGAAAACGTTCGGGGGGACAGCTGTCATGTGCAAATGGTTGTCCCTAAAGCTAAAGTACCGGATGTTCTACAGCTGTACCATAATGATTGTTCAGGAGGCCATCTGGGAGTTAAACGAACTCTACTGAAGATCCGAGAACGGTTTTACTGGGTCCACTGTCGAAACGATGTCGAGGACTGGTGTCGCAAATGTACAAGTTGTGCAGCTGTAAAGGGACCTCAGACTCATAGTAGAGGTGCATTGAAGTTGTACAATGTTGGTGCTCCATGGGAAAGAATAGCCATTGACGTGGCGGGACCGTTTCCAGAGAGTGAAAGCGGTAACAAGTATTTCATGGTTGTGATGGATTACTTCACTAAGTGGCCAGAAGTCTTCGCCATTCCAAATCAAGAAGCTTCAACAGTTGCTGATAAACTAGTTCATGAAGTCTTCTGTCGTTTTGGTGTACCTTTAGAGATTCACAGCGATCAAGGAAGGAATTTCGAGTCTCAAATATTCCAGGAAACTTGCCGAGTTATGGGTACTCATAAAACAAGAACGACTTCTTATCACCCGCAATCTGATGGAATGGTGGAACGATTTAATCAGACATTGGAGAGGTACCTAGCAAAAGTTGTAGACAATCGGCAACGAGATTGGGACAAGCACATACAACCGTTTTTGTTGTCATATCGAAGTTCTGTTCACGAAAGTACAGCAGTGACACCAGCTTTCGCAAACTTTGGAAGGGAATTACGGCTGCCTGCGGACCTGATCACCGGGATACCACCTGATGCCCCACGCAGTATAACCGATTATGCAAATGACTTGCGGAACAAAATGAATGACATTTATGAGCACGTCAGACAATCGGGCCAGCAAATGTCTGAGAAAATGAAAACCCAGTACGACCGCAAAATGAACAATAAAGGGTTCAACGAAGGTTCATTAGTGTGGTTGCGTAATCCAGTCCGCAGCAAAGGGAAATCTCCTAAGCTTCAAGCTAAATGGGACGGCCCGTACCGGATTGTGACCAGGATCAACGATGTAACCTACCGGATATAGAAAGGCGCAAGAGGGACTCCTAAGATCGTCCATGTGGATCGCCTAGCGCGTTATTATGGGGCCGATAATGCTCGGGACGAGCATGTCTTAGGAGGGGGCAGTATTACGCGCTCCAGTCGACGACACACTAGCGCCATCTAGTGTCAGAAACGAGAGCGAGGGGAGCGTTGCAGTAAATGACATCACACATCTTTCGACCGACAGCGCCACCCGAAGGACTAAGATTCTAGAAAATCTATACTCGAACTCTCGGTACCTTGCGCGTATTTACTTGAACATTCCGGATATTTTGCTAATTTAAATAAATAGGTGGCGCAAGATGCGATCGAGGTAGAGTTGAACTCAGCGACACAAGCGAAGCTTCGGAGCGGAATTAAGTGAATTAGTGTGTTTAATTATTAGTGTTTTTAGTTTTAATTTGTGTAAAGTAAATTAAAGTGTTAATTTAGGTAATTTTATCGGCAATTTTTACTGTCACGAACCTCAAGCCCGTAATAGTATCTATGTGTGAAAGCCTTAAATTTATTTGGTACATTGTCTTAAATCATCATTTTTTTATAGAGTAAGGGTAACAAGCGAGCACACAGTCCACCTGATCGTAAGTAGAATGCTGTGGCAATAAACATCTACATCTATCCTCGATTAAGAATCAAAACGTAGATACGTTGCCACCCCTGAGGGCTAAAGTGAAATTCCCCGTTTCCAGTAAAAAGGGTCTCTGGTTCTCTACACTCACAACAAAAACAAAATTGAGCTGTTATTCGACGCTGGTATTCTGTGAGACCGTGGTCCTTCCCCGGTTGAGCCGACTCATTGGTGCTGCTGTGATGTTGGAACAACGCACGAAATTAAACTCACGGCTGCAGTTTACAACTCCACTCTTTGTTGATTTGAAGGTGTTTTATATACAGTAATTATAAAGTAGGTACATAGGTAGGGGGTAGGGTTAGTGGTACGTGGTTCCAGGTAAAGACGTGTGAATGGTGTCTTCTTATTTAAATATAATATGATACTACTGAAATAAATAGATATTATTTCTACTTTTCATGTCGACACGCGGGCTCCTTATATGGAGTCCACGTTGAGTGATGATATTTAATATTCTAGTTAAATTGCTTTGTCGTAATGCCTATACTACACTGCAACCGTAGTATAGCTGCAGCATGGCTCTACTGCCATGTTCTTAGATTTATATTGAATGTATCTACCTAAAAGTTTTCTGAAAGAAAGAACGTTGAAAGCGTTACCTAAGTTAGTTTTTGTTAGAACATCCACTCTTTAGTCAATTTACGTAACATTTTTCACAGTAAGCTAGCAACGCGGGTTCGATACCTGCTGAAATTAATGAATTTGGTAATTTAAGTGCTGATATACCACGTGCTCAGCGGTGAAGATAAAAATCGTGTGGAATCCTGTACGTACTAGAGATAATAAAAAAATATTTGGAAGACATGTGAAGTTCGCCAACACGTATTGCGGCAGCAAGGGAGTCCCCCTTGCTGCCGCAATACGTGTTGGCGAACTTTCTTGCTCTGAAACCCTCTCAAAAATGAAAGGAGGTCTGCGTCCAGCAGTGCGACCTATACAATCTGTAACTTTAACATATGTATAAGCTGAATAAGCTATTTCAAAATTACAAATAAATTTTGAAATGGTTACATTCTTGTTTTTGGAATTGAATTGTTTATAATGTACATAGTATTTAGTTTTAGTTACAGGCACAAGCCTAGAGAGGTAGGAACGTACAGTATAATCATTATAAATAGGTAAGTCGGGTACAATATTTTAATTATGTTACTATTACTGGATATTTGATATCTTCAACATCATGGCTTCTAACCTTTTTATCTTCTATTGGATCTGAGAAACAATTTGCTTGCCTGTCAATAACAGTAGATTGCTTGGCTTTGCGTTATGCAAAGCAACGCAATCTACTGTTACTAGCTATAAAGGAATCTAATCAAGGCACAGACAATGAAGGTACGTACTACGATGCCTCAATGTTTCCGATCATTGTAGACCTATGTTGAGAACAATAAAATGAATTACGCAGTGGGCGATGGTAGCCACTTACTACCAGGTGAGTCTTATGATCGTTTGCCTCCTCTTCAAAAAATCTTCTTAAAAGAGACTCAGTTGTTCAGTGTGGAAAGCCTTTAATAATAAGTCTTTGACAATGGCTAAATGTTATTAAATGTCCAAAATACATTTTATGTGTTTATGCCTTGCGAATATGGGATATGGGCGTTATGGGAAACATTTATAATATTCTTTTACATTATTCTCGGCCCGAAGATAAGATATAGTAATGACTTTTGAAATAATCGCAAAGCTTGGCCATTTTAGTACATGCTACTTCGTATCTTTTGAATTTTTATGCTGTTTTCTGATATTATCCGTAATCTATAGAAAAACCATAAACATTTTTCTCTTTTCTATAAGTCACCTGTTACACTACTAATGAATAGAAACAGTATCCGTATTTCTCTTAATACGGACATATACATACATACTTTTTATAGCATTGGGTGACTAACAAGCACACAGTCCACCTGATGGTTAGTGGATGCTATGGTCCGTAGGTATCAAGACATTTATCAACAATTAAGAATCAAAATGCAAATGCGTGGTCGCCCCTGAGGACTAAGATGGAATGCCTCGGTTCCAGCAAAAAGGGTCTCCGTTTCTTTACACTTACCATACGAAACACAGCAGCATGCTCAAGCCGACCAATTCATGCTACAAATATAATATATCTCAGCGTGGCTCTACCACGTAAAAAATTACTCAGAATAAAAATTTCAGAAATTGAATTGATTCACAACGTGGCAACATGTACTACATACCTCGCCTACGCGGATCCCATTTATGGAAGACCTTGTACTTATCCGGACGGATATCAGGTCTCCATCGATGGCCCCCCCCCTTAGCTCCTCGGACCATTGCCTGATCCGGAGTACGGTGCCCATCGCTGTTACGTACTGCAGGTTGCCGAAGTATTAGGCATTATAGGTAAGCAGATTGAGCCGGAATGCGATTTTTTGCATCCTACCCTTGGAGGCGGGTTTGCTTTTCGCTGGATGATCCTAGGGTTGGCGCTGATATTATAGCTGAGTGGTGCTACGGGAGATGAAACTTTTTATTCCATCATCTACGGTACCTATCGGAGGCAGAACCAAGCCTTAATTTGGTCGCTCCTGCAAAATTGCATTAAGTCATAAGTACTAGTGCTAGGCCTGGGCTCGCACAAGACGACTCGAGTTGCAAATACCAGCGCTCTTAAAAATAAGTACAATTTTCCCTACTGGTCATTCAAAAGTGTCATTTTCAAGGCAAAGCACATCGGAAGAATGTGTGAAAAACTATTTCGTCTTTCGGGAACACGTGCAATCTGGTCTCTCGCCAAGGCTATCCAAGGGAAATTTTGTAAGCCATCTCTCCCATCTCTGCACAGGGAAGACGACTCACTTGCACATGCCGCAAAGGACAAAGCTGATCTGCTGGGCTCTCTCTTTGCATGTAACTCGACTCTCCATGTCGGGGGAAACACACCGCCGATCATCCCGCAGGGAGTGCTCCATGTAGCATGTCTTGTTTATCCAACGCTCAGTTCGCAACGCACTCCTCTCCCTGGACGTCAACAAATCGAGTGGGTCCGATGACGTCCCTCCTATTGTGCTGAAGACGTATGATCCGGAGTTGGCACCGGTTTCAACGCGTCTTTTCCGGTACTCCTACTCCCTAGGCATAGTCCCGAAATCATGGAAGACAGCCTTCGTGCACCCGATTCCCAAAAAAGGTGACCGCTCTGATCCGTGAAACTATAGGACTATCGCCATCGGCTACTTGTTCTCTAAAATAATGGAATCCGTTATTAACAGCCACTTGATAGGCTACCTTGAGGATCACCAGCTGATTAGTGACTGCAAGTGCGGTTTCCGTAGCGGTCACCTAACTCATAAATGGGCGGAGGCAGTAGAGTCCACGGGGGAGGCGTTAGCCGTTAGTTTGGACATAACGAAGACCTTCGATCGGTTTTGGAACAAAACGCTTCTTACGAAGCTTCTTACAACTTCGTGGTCACTTCGAAGAGAAAGCCAAATTGGTCTGTAAAAAGCTTGGCGTGCTCAGCAGAGCAGGCCAATATTTCACGCCGGCTCACTGACTGTAACTTTACAAGGCGCAGGTTCAGCTGCACATGGGATACCGTTCCCATCTCTTGGCCGGGGCTCCCCAGTATCAGCTCTTTCCATTTGATTGCATCCAACGCAGAGCTGTTAGAATTGTCAGCGACCGAGCTCTTTAAAATCGGCTTAACTCTCTGATACTGTGAAGAAATGTTGCATCTCTTTGCGTAGGTGAACCATATGCTCGTTTACCTCCTCTCCCATAAAAAAATATAAGAATATTCTAAAAGGGAAATTGATGCGTAAATATTAATACTGGTTGGAAAAAGACGACCGTTCGTGTCTTGATTTGCTATGATGCAATTAAAGAAAGTCGTAATGCTGCTTTAGTCAAACAGAAAATATGTTAGAGCCACAAGTTTTAGCTGACGCATATTATATCAAATGTCTTGTGTCCACTACACGGTGACAATCACAATGCCTCATATTGAATCTGTTTTGTGTACAAACGCTCTTTTTAGCCAGTCTAGCGACGTGGTAACCAGGTACTGCTACGAGGCTGTGATGTAGTTTTATAAATAGTGATAAACATAAAAAAAATTGTGTAATTGTTCTCAAAACCGCAGTTCGAGCCGTTCCTCAACTTTGAGATTTCTCCGTGACTGAGCTGAGCATGAGATGGTAATTTCAATTCAAAAACTATCTGGTATTATCTACGCGATGGTTGCAAGAGAGATGTCTTACTAATTCGATATCTACAATTTATTACACTCTGTTATTTATCTCCTCTTCAAAGCCTGAAAAAATATAAGCAAACTTTGCTTAATTGCGTGATATCTATATTCAGCGGTAGATTGTAACGGATTAATAAGCAATAAGGCGAACTAAGTAACAGGAGAAACAAAATAGTAGTGAAGTATCATGTAGATTAGATAAACCGTTGGATAAAAAGCCACCCTAAGCTTTGTGGTACTTCTTGATGAACTGAGTATTTTACGTTTGTCGTGAAAAATGGTCACACTGATATCTATCGAAAATCATATGAATGTTCTGGCATTTCTTGTAGTCATACACGTGACGTTATGAGATGATGGATTTCCTTAATTATTATTTGCTACTGTATTCGTCACGGTTAACGCTCGCTGTAAATATAACAGAACGCGAGTAACACGAGTTCGATCCCCGCCGGCACCAATAAAATTGTTAATTGCAATTTAAGTGCTGATTTACCACGTGCTCGGCGGTGAAGGAAAATATCGTGAGGAAACCTGCATGTCTGAGGAACAAAAAAATTTCAAAGACATGTGAAGTTCGCCAACACGCATTGGGGCAGCGCGGCAGACACTTTCTTGCCCTTAAACCTTCTCAGAAATGAGGGGAGGCCTGTGCCCAGCAGCGGGACGTATATAGGCTGTAACTTTAACTTTACTTTTTACTGTATTCATCATCAATCTTGTCAAAAGTTCATTTAAAAAGGCCTTCTCTATAGATTGCATCATACTTTTATCTTTTTTATAGAATAAAGGTGACAAACCAGTACACGGTCTATTTGATGGTTAGTGGATGCTGTGGCCCATAGACATCTAAATTTATTCTCGATTAAGAATAAAATGCAGATGCGTTTTCACGTATTAAATTGACATTTTACGCTGGTATTCCGTGGGAGCGTGTTCTGAATCTGAACGGCAACCGCAGTTTTAAATTAACAATCTTTGTTATCAGGGAGATGCTCCTGCCTTATTTCTGTTTCTCTATCCCCAGTTAACTTGTCTTTAAAGATAGCTTACCTTATCTGTTGTCAACTTAAGCCTTACATGCCGCCGTGTTCAAAACTGAACAAAACCAAAAAAATGTGTCGTCATTAAAAGGTTATTCAATTTTCATTTAGTTCACCTTCATTGTGGTTAATTTGTAGTCTTAATTTAGTGTTGCGAGATTTAGCAACATAGTCCGATGTTACCTACTTAGTCCCAAGAGGAATGCCTATGGGAAGAAAATGTTAGTATAAGGTAATAGCGTATAGTGATAACAGATATCTTGTTAACAGAGTACATTTGCTTCTATGACCATACGTGACCAACACGTGTCACAGTTCATTATGGATAAAACGTTCTATGACAATGTTATTAAACCGATGCTACTCAACCCTACCAAAATTCTTCAGCAAATTATCATTCACTTAACCACACTGATCACGATAGAACTGAATATATTATATAAATATAAGAAAATTTCGTCGTAAGAACTGTTAGAATGCCATTAGATATTTTCAAAAGAAAAAGACGTGAATTTATATTTAAGGAAGCTAGGGTTGCAATATACCGCAACAGCAAATTGCTGAAATTTTTGCTACAGCTGCTTATAAAATCCACATAGTAATGTTTTAAAAGGTGAATCAGGCACTTTGCTCTTTCTGCATAGACTTAGAAAAATACTTCAAAAGTTAATAAATAAAAAATATGATCTCATGGCACAAGCAAAGTAACAATATATTACCTCTTATCGAATTTCTACATAATTTGTACGCGGTTCACCGTACTTACTAACTAGGCTCTAATGAACCGTGATGTCAATTTTTTTTATTAAAATACAGAACAATTCCTACGCAACTCTGCTATAAGCTAATACGTTCGCAGCATGATAAGTATTTCATATAACGCCTTGCATGAGATACGGGGAAGGAGTTTTTTTTTTCTATAAACCAGTGCTTGACCATAATCCTAAGTTTTCCTCGCTCAACGGAGCTGTCATAAAAAAGTTCTCGTGACCCTACCAATTGCAAAAGAGGTGGAACACTATGCGCAAGCGTGGATACTATGGCTAAAATCCCCATATGAGGCAAACCTAAGTTCTGCTGAGGATTTTATAGGCTGCGGTGATTAGGCGATTAACTAAAGACCAATAAACCTATATTCTGTACACAATATAAAAAAATAATTTCACCGCGTCTGTATGCTTAAAAACTCTACTTTTAAAAGTCCTTTACATACTTTATTCAAGTTAAACCAACAGTATGAGTGTCTCTCACAGAAGGTTTAAGTGTATGGTTAATACGTAATACGAACTGACTGCTACGATAATGTACATAGCTTAACATGAGTATTTAGACTATAAATAAATTGACAAAAACTCTAAGGATATTTATTATAAAACCACCTCATTATAATCCCGTTTGTATAAGATTGCTCATCGTGATCACTACCAATTCTCGACTGCCAATTAAAATTGTTCTAATTTTTTATAGAAAAAAGCTGACAAACAGGCTAAAAATAGCTTGGCGGTAAGAAGACGCTATGGCTTTTATAAATGATACGAAAAATGAAACGAAAATAAAGTAAGGCATCATTAAGACTTTGACCCCTATGTCTCTATGACTTAGAATCTAAAACTTGTGGTATTTTGGAATCTTAAAACCGATACTTTTACTGTGATCATATTCGAAACGTAACTTTAAATTATATGAAGGAATGTAACGAAATTCTGAACCAGGTTTTAATACCATTTATTTTTGTATATGTATTTATTAATTACTATTACAAGTTAATGGAGAAATTTGACAAAAAACCAAAGACATAAATAAAAGTCCTCAATCCCCAGCGACCCCGCTATTCCTGGCCACGGTGGTATCGGTGGGCGCTTAGAATCCCCGATTGAGATTCGGTTGCCACCTAAGAAGACTTGAGCTGGTAAAATAAAACGCACGCACCCTGAGGACTGACGAGAAGATCCTGAAGCTGGAGGAAGAGATAAACTAGTTGCACTGGAATATTATGGAATTATCCGAGTTCCGAAGAGAGTGTTATTTTTTTCGGTGAAGGTTATATAGGTTTACGTACTATGCTCAGCACATCCCGACGAGTACGTTGAGGATATGTATTAGGATATTTCTAGAGCCATGCCTTGCTCTAAAACCCACTATACGGTGTTAATGGGAGACTTCAATATAAAACTAGGTACAAGAAAGAACGGTAAGCTGAAGGTAGGGAAATTTGGTATAGCGCAATGAAATCCAAGAGGCCAGTAGCTGGCCAACTTCATGAAGAATGAGGGACTCTTTATGATGAACTCTTTTATTCGGAAGCGGCCCCACAGAAAGTGGACCTGGTCGAGCCCCGGTGGTTCAACAAAAATGAGATTGACTTCATTATGACGATAAGATGGCAACTGTTCAGTGATGTCTCGCACATGTGACGTGATCCATGGGTGAATACTGACAGAGATAAATGAATGATTAAAGGCACACTGAAACTCAACGTTAAGTTGGAGAGGAGTCTTCTAATGATGTCCGTTCTTCTCGTGCTCTATTCCAAGTTCCGGAAACTTTCAGCTCGAGTTAAAAAACAGTTTTCAATGCCTAGAAGACTGATATGCAGTGAACGATATGAATGACAAGTTCGTGTAAACTGTTCATGCGATTGGAGCTAAGTTCTGCAAGATCCGCCGCAGAAAAACACAAAAATCTTCGATCGCACTCTTAATCTCATGGCTGTTAAACGGGAAACGAAACCACAGTCTTTAATAGGTCTGACAGCATATAGGCAACTGAACAGACAGATCTTCAAATGCATGCGGCGATACTTACGCAACTTTAATACTGCTGGTATTGAAAAAGCGGTCAAGTGGAATCAGGACTTCAAAGTCTTTGCCAGAGATCTGTCTACCAGAAATATCCAACTGTCAAAGCTGAAGTCTGAGTGTGGCAGCATCGTTTCCGGGACACGTGAGATTTTGTGACGTGACGATCCAAGAGCAAATCCTAGCCGATACTATTCCAGTGATATCCCGGAAGTCATTCTGAGTGAGATTAGAATGGCTCGCCAGCATCTTAAAAATAGCAGGGGCCCAGGAGAGGATGAAATTACAGCGGAGTTTCTGAAAGCAGGTGGAAAATTAGTACCTAAAATCCTTGAGAAGCTCTTCAATTGCATCCTCCACGTTGGCACTTCTCTGGAGGTATGGAGCAGTAGTTTGGTTGTTTTTTTTTAAACGGCGACTACACTCTCTTGAAGAAGAACAGTACCATAGGCCACATACATACCCTGCGGCAGATTGTACAGAAGACTGAAGAGTACAATCTGCCACTTTGGCTTGCGTATGTGGACTATGAAAAAGCCTTTGATTCTGTCGAAATTTGGGCGGTGTTACAGTCTCTTCAGCGGTGCCAAATTAATCGTAACGTAACGTAACTTTACCGTTACCCTTCATTGAAGTATTGCACGAGCTAAGATCAGACCATCGCCTGGTCCTCGTGACTCTGGGTAAGCCTAGCAGTGAGGTTCCTTTAATCAAATCTGTGACGGTCTGCCATAGATTCGAGGTTAACCTCGAATCTATGAATTCAAAATATTTAGATCAGGTGCCAGACGTAACTGACCCCAAGGAGATACCATTAGAAGCCATCTCCCACCTATCCTCTCATAATGAGGTGATCAGGGCGACGAGTGATCGTCATTTTGAGCTCCTCAGGGATATGCGGTGGATGCCGAGAGAGAAAAACGCTGCGGTTAGGGTTTATGGCCGTTAAAAAAACGAGAGCGAAATCATAAAATGTCACTTTGATGTCCCCATTAGTTAGATATGGTTGTTGGTTCACGTTTGATGACTCAAAAAAGGCCGAATGAATGGCTGATAGTATTTAGAGCCAATGCTTTTTCAGCGCTTTATCAGTCGACGCCGTCTATCTGAACAAAGTGGACAAGGAATCGGCTAATTTATTCGCTTTATAACTGACGGATGATCCGCTCCCCCCATCTGCCCCTTGTTGGTCATTTTGAATGTCCGTGTCTCGACATACACTTTCCCAAACGTGTAGACGGAAGCGGGTGTTATCGTTATTCAAAAACCCAATAAAACAAGAGATAGGGCCTCCAGCTACAGGCTCATAAGTTTCCTTAGTGCTATGGTGAACATCTATGAGCGAATCATCCTCAGCTGGATGAAGGAAGTTGTGCTAAATAAAAACTTGATTCACAACGGACCGGTTTATAAACTTATCCATTTTGTAGTGTCTAAGACTTATCAAAATGATCCAAGACTTTTTGAGTAATAGATATTTTTGTTTCCGGGTTGAGGGGACCTTTTCTTCTCCCAGACCTCTCATAGCAAGAGTTCTCTAGGGCTCTGTGCTTTCTCCAACTCTGTACTCGCTCTATGTGAACGATATTCCCAAAATTCCAGATGCTCATCTCGTACTATATACGATGACATGACAATTTACTCCTCAAATCACCATCCACACAGGGTATGTCTACATTCACTTCACTACAGTTCACTACAGTCGACTTCAATCTGCAGCAAACGCATTAGGCAACTGGTGCAGAAAGTGGAGAATCAAACTCAATCCTGATAAAAGCAAAGCGATCATGTTTAACAACAAAGCTTGCTTTCAAAATTTTATCCTTAAACTCGAACGACACAGAAGGTGCAGATTTTCCACCTATGATAACCCTATACTCGTATTATAGTGAAATACCTGGGGGTGACATTAGAACATGTGATGAGCTTCATAAATAAGGCGAAATTTGTAGTATATCGCCTCTTCACCCTAACAAATAAACGCATCATCTTAAGGATAATTCTTAAATCCTTAAATACTTCGATTTAATCAAAGAGCACCATAATCTGTTGGTGGTTCAGGCGGTTTCATACTCCCTAGAGAGGGACGCTGTCCCCACCGGGAGACGTCCCAAGAACGTTATTCCCGATCACTATGACGTGATCACCTGCATGAACAGATCCCTCCCCGCCCCCTCCCCTCCATTAGAGAGTGAATCTGTATAACATTTAGACACTACACTAGCACAGAACACTAGGTCACCCCGCGCCCGCCGGCGAGCGCCAGGTCACACGCACACTCTACGTATATCTTTCACTAGCAATAGTGAAAGATATACTTAGTAAATTTTATTACTAATACACTCGTACTAAATATGGACGTTATTTCCGAAATATTTGTTCTTGTTGATAACAAGAAGGAGAATAGGTTTTTTATCGTGTACTGCGTAGTATATGACAATCCACTAAATTATATTGTACGGGCTGCAGCACGTACATTTTTGTGGCGTCGGCAGTTTACGCTATAACGCTACAATAATGCATTTTGAGTCAGTGCGCTAATTGAGCCCAGCAATGCCGGTCACGCGTGTTCGCAATATTATTTCCCATCTATTCTTAAATTAGATTTAGTTAGTTCTATCAATAAAATATCACTTATCAACTTCCCGGTATTGACTATCATTTACTATCAACAACTGTCCACCGGCCACGTGGGGGTCCCGACGCAGCCCTTACATATATCATCCCGTGGGTGTCGTAGGAGGCAACAGAGGGAATCCGAAATAGGAAATAGGCAAAAGTCCCTTCCCGATTACAAGTCGTTAACAATAATATCAAAAGCGGCTTCAAATGGCAAATGTTTCCTTCATGAAGTATTGTTTGAGGGAGTCTTATGGTTAGCTATTGCTGTGCTCTGATTATGATGATGAATGAAATTGTCGGCGAGCAGTTTTTTATTGGAACAAGTAATTTATAAGAATTAATTCGAATTGCTTTGTTTTTTTTAGGGATATTCGTTTTCGAGTTAACGAATATCTCACTCAGAGAATCTGTTTAAGGTAGTACATGTAGTAGTGTAGTTTCATAAATTGATAATTATATATATATTTATATATATATATATATATATATATATATATATATATATATATATATATATATATATATATATATATATATATATAATTATTATATATAACATGTTATTTTGTGTATGTACCTTAAATTTTTATTACAACTATAATAACAACATGCTTTTCAGATTGACACTACAGAATTTAGATAAAAAAGATGCAGTTAATAAAGAGTAATTAATAAAGAATAGATGTACGTTATGTGACGGTTACGGCTAATATGTGAAAATCTGCCAATTTCAAAAATGTGTTTTGCCGCACCTGAGAACTGGAGTGAAATGCCTTACACACTCTCTTTACTCTTCAGAGCGAAACACAGCAGTACAAATACTGTTATTTGGCGAAAAAAGAGACTTGTACCTAACAAGAATAACTACTAGGTAGAATAGGAGTCCTACCAACTAAAAACAAATAATAAATTTAATTAAAAATTTAATAAATGAACAGTTAGGCGTAGAATCTATTAATTAACATGGGTCTAACATATAAGATTTATTTATTAAAAATAACATATTTTAAGACATGATAGAGCCATGCTGCAGCTTTATTAGTCGTAAAATTGAAGCACGAATGGGTCGGCTTGACCATAGAAGAATCACGCTCTCACAGAATACCAACGTAAACTAGCAGTATAACGTTGCAAATTTTCGTATGGTGAGTGTAGAGAACCAGTCTTTTTACTGGATACGAGGCAATCCTACTTAGTACCCACATACCATTAAATGGAGTGTGTGCCGTTTCTTACCCTATTTCTAAAAAAATCAAAACACAGTAGCATTACGCTGCTACTTTACGCTAATATTATGTGAACGGGTGGAACTACCCGGTTAGCACGGACCTATTCGTGCTACAACAGTACTATAACAACAGCGTGGTTCTGCAAATTTTAAAAGAAAATTTGATAATGCTTACATATAAAACCATTAAAAAGATGAAACTTACAAAAAGAAAGTAACCAACGCAAAAAAAGTACAAATCTGTGAGTCCCTTAATATTTTATTTAATATAACCCAGCTGCGCACTAAACTAGATTTAAGGATTAATGAAGATTTATTACTCCTTTAGCAAAATCAGATTTCGTCGGACAATTTACCTCGCTGTTAGCAAGATTTACCGTAAATAAGGATTAGCCGTTGATCATAATTAAATATTCACTTATTTTTAATAAAAAATATAAATCTTTTAACAACTCTCTTTATAGAAGCCACCCAATAATAGTGCAAAATAAAAATAAAACATGATCATACATAATTTTGGTACAAGAATTTATTTATGTATCGCCTATTCTAGTGGCCATAAAAGTGCTACTGAATAAGAGATTCGAATTCAGGTCGGGCTAAAAACGGTTATTGGGTCTTTCTGCCGGGCTAGCATGGGCGGGGGACAATATATCCCCGGGGAGAGGATACAATTTTTATCCCTTGCTTAATTTTATCCACTCTGCGAGCATGGGCAAGAGACAAAAATTATATCCCCCGATTATATTCACTGACAAGAGATAAAATTATCTTATCTCTATAGTATATCCCCGTTTGACATAACGAGTAGACATATATCTCCCCGTCCGTAGCATGAGGCCAAGGGAAAGAAAAAAAATTATTCCTTTTTGACATTTGAAAGGGACAATTTTATTCTCTTTCTCGGACGTGGGTTTAACTTTATCATGAAACCATTTTAATATGAAAAAGATGTCTCGAGCCTATTGCAACTACATTTTCGTGTCAGAAATTGAAAAACAAGAAAGAAAATTACAGCAGCGATCGATACGTGATCAGAATACTTAATCTATTGGAATTTTCCGACAGTGAATTTCTACGCCGGTTTCGGATGCTCAAAGATGTTTTGTATTTGTGTAAAGAACTCTATGAGGCTTTAAAGCCTATTAATTCTGTGGATGGACTACCAGTGCATATTGAAGTAAGCATCTATTACAACCACCTTGTCCAAAAACATCGTATATTTGCAATCAATACATGTGGCTTATGTAACTTAATATTTTTTCTAGGTAGGTAGTTTACATCTTTCAGTCTCTTGGCGGATGGTAGTTACCTACTAGAGAGGTACGATTCAAGACCATGGCATGGCTGTTGTTCAAACAACAAATAATCAGCAAATACTTGACCTAAATTATTGGGGCCATCATTAGAATGTGTGGAGCAATATACTTTAATTAGCCTCTTGTGTAGGTAAATACAAGTTTAAAGACTAATATACATAATATTAGGAATACAAATAACACAATACTCATGATTATAAAATTATTTATTCCTTGTATTGTTTGAAATCATTACATTTTTATTCTTCATGCTTCATCATTTTCAATTAAAATTAAATCTTTGTGACTTAGAGTAGACATAAATTTTGATGTATTTTGTAATTTTCTTATAATGGCAGTAATTGCGGGGATAATTTTTTTTTAATTTCCTCAAGAGGTTACACCACCTCCAAAGGGTCTGTATTGTCCAGTTTCGCAATTGGCTTAATTCTAGACACATATTTTTTTAATAAATGCTATCACCTGCGATTTGATACAAGCAATGTATACTTAACTTAAATATAATACAAAAGAAAGAATTAGAATAATAGAAAAAATAAAAATAAGGCAGAAATACGCTTAAAATAAATATAACAAATATTATAAGTGACATATTGTTTAACAAAAATTATTAACAGTTTAGCAATATAATAAACAAAAGGTAAAAGAAAATATAAGTTAATGTATATCTACTTAATCTTAAAAGAAGTTTATGGCTAGTGTAGTTTATAGCTTTATACTACCGTACAAAGATGTTTTATAAAACATCTTTGCTATCGTATATTATCTATGCGCGGGGATAAGTTTATCTACTGTCGATATTATATCCACCATAGGCCCATGCTCGCAGGGTGGATAAAGCTTTGACATAGGGATAAGACAATTTTATCCCTTGTCAGTGGATATAATCGGTGGATAAAATTTTTATCCCCTGCTCATGCTAGCCCGGCTGTCAAGAAATTTTCGGAGTCAGAAAGCTAGCGGAGTTTTGCATGACACCATCATCATCATTGTTTGTAAAATGGATCAAGTGAACTGTAAGTGAAATTAATATATAGGTGAAGATTAAATTTAATACAATAATTATAATGTAGTTTTAAATCAAAATGTGGAATGTCTTTAGAAAAAAAAACGTCATGAAAACATAAAATAACAAAACTTACCTTAGTAAACGCATCTCCCAATTCTTCGGTTTGTCAAATATTTGAGGTACTACACTTAAGCGACTTCAATACTCCTTAATCAACCGAGCAGAAATCTGTATAGGTATGTGGTGGGGCGGGAAAATGACCACATCACAGTTTCTTTATAGATTTGTCCATAGATTAAATTATTATTGTTTTGCGTGTCGCGCTCATTGATTAATCATAAGTCAACCCGGAAAGCGAATGCATCAATTACCACACATATACAAAGAAATTCCACAGTATTTATTAAAGTAATTTATTATAAGGACGACTCATTATCGTTATAGCCCATCACAAGTCCACTGTTAAACATAGGCCTACCCCGTAGACTGCCACAAAACAGGGTCGGCAAAAGTGCGCTTTCGTCACTCCGTATAGTACATACCCTAGCAACATCTACGACTGGCACAATTGCTTTGATGGTCTTGTGGTCGTAAACAGTTTTGTTTCTTCGATTTTCTGATCGTAAGGTCCTGGATTCAAATTCAGGGTCGGACTTTAATCATTAAATGTAGTTTCTCCGTCAAGACATTTTCAGTAACAACCCAAAGTTAGGAAGTTAGAAGGCAGAAAAGTGGTTTCCATAAGTTTGGAAAAACCGCACTCTGGTTTATTATTAATGGCAGTTTTTGTTATTAATGATTGGAGTAGAGTCATTAAAAACATCTGTAGGAAATTATTGTCTGTACCTACGGCATTGGATTTAAGTTCTTTAATAGTGTTTAATATTAATTCTTCTCTCTAAGAAACCTGCATGTTTGTGAAATAAGAAAAAAAATATTTCAAAGACACGTGAAGTTCGCCAACACACTCTCAGAAATGAGGGGAGGCCTGTGCCCAGCAGTGGGTATATAGTATATACGCTGTAACTTTAATACAGTGAATAAAAATAATACTTATATTTAAAAAAACAAATAAAGATTCTTCGCATATTTGAGATTGAGGTGTTTATATATTTGATATCAAATTATTGTATTAGTAAGATAGTACACTATCTTACTAATACAATAATTTGATATCAAATATACATTTAACTTTACTTCTAAATCATAATGAGACGTTATTTAAAACCTTATCGGAACCAAAAATACGAAGAAAATCATCCTCCGTACGAATGTAGCAGGCCAGGTTCCAACCACAATCCACGGGCGTAAATGCGGCATCTCTTTGTCCACGAGAAACACCACGAGAATTGACAGCACGCCTCACGGACTTTGTAGAAAAGCCTGTCTGTTATAATGGATCAATCGCTCGTTGACATAAAGTTGGTGTGGCAGGCCGGCTAAATCTAGTTGAAATGAGGCAAATCGAGCACACAATCCACCTAAAAGGACAGCTGCTGCCCAAAATAATAAGATGAACACATTAAGAGTTAAAATTCAAATGCGATAGACAATGCATTTAAATTTATTTAATAAAGCAACTAATAATAAAGTCAAACATATCCTACATTCCATGAAAATGTGGTAGATAAAACCAAACTGAAATCATTGTATATGCAGTAAAGCAAAATACTTAGGATTTATGTTATTGAATTTGGAAGTTATATAAAATTCAGGCATCTAAATGTCTAAGGACCTTATCACACTGGCGATACAGAAGCGGTTTCAAAGCGAAGCAAGTAAATAAAAAAGCGAATAAACGATAGACCGCATATATAGCGCCATCGATGCCATTTTATAAGCTCCCGTTCAACAGCTCGCCCCGCCCCAATTCAGTCGTATAAAAAGATAAGTTTGAGCGTACGTAGAATCGTTAAAATGTTCAAACATCGTTGATACAATTACTACAAAATGGATTCTAACGAAGCAACACTTCTCACACTCGTCTCTTTGATGCAACTGAGTGAGGTGGGTTCAGTTGTTGTACAAGAGCTTACAAAACAGAGTCGACGAAGGTAATTGCACCTTATCGTCCTTGCCACCGCGCATTCGACTCGCTTTGAGTTCGGTCAAAATCACTAGGATGATTCAGCACTAAATGATGCAAAAATTTAAAACTTATGGCAATGAGAGTTTTGGCAAAATATATGGAATTACTACTTTGAGGTATTTCATATGTATTTAATTACTTTAAGACAAAAAAGGAAAAACGGATTTGAAAAAAATGACACAACACGCATGCGCGAAAAAGTGTCGGGATAGATTCGGTCGGCTAAAAGATGTTCGTATTTATTCGATCATATTAAAAAAATGTGTCACACTGCGTTATCAGCTCGTTACTCATACAAGGCAACGACGTTTTTACTGTTACTGATCAAACGGTTATATCTCTAGTATCGGACCGGAAAAATGCAAAAAACAGTAACTTTTTGATAAAGTAGTTTTTATCTGTATTACTGAACGATTAAACGACTGAACCACTCAGAATGTGTAAATTCCAAGTGCATAATCCAGTACACATTTGTAGCAATAAGGATCGACCTACTCGAACTTAATATATCTGATAATTTTTTGAAAATTATGTTGTTTATTTTGTTTGTGTACTAGTGACTAGTTATCTGTAAATGCAAATCCGAAAGCTAATTTATTTAATCTCGAAACAAAACATCACCTTCCAAATAGAATTCAGCTATAAGCCACTCTGCTAAACGTCTTAAAGCTCTCTTAGATCAAATATACTAACACACTCAAAATGTTGTTAGTGCTCCCCACTGCGGGCATAACAATCCGTGCTTAACGAGACTTAAAACTTTAACGACGTTTACCAATCACAACCACTATTATGTCTTTATTAAATTCTCATACTATGACTCCAAGGGAAGTATTCATTTTATTTTGAGTTTCCTTGTTTATTCACTTTCTTGTTTATTTTATTACTAAAAATGAAATATTAGCATCTTATTTTTGATAATGAGTAGCTAGTATTATTCATATTTATACTATTTTTTAATATTTTAGTTACCAGTATTCCTTTAAATAAAATTAACAATTATAATAGTTTAAATGAAAGTCATTATACTTTCTTTACACCGTATAAAAATGTCACAGCTGAATAAAGGCTTTCCTCATAAAAAACCTAAATAAGGATAATATTTGTAATGGTTGCCTCACTTGGCAGGCGCATGGCAAACGCTGTTTTTAATTATTTTGATTTGTTGAAATGCTGCTGCCCCTCTCCTTTTGAATTGTTGGTTTGAGCTCCTTCTTGATGATATTGGAAGTGGATTCAATAACACCGCCACTACACGGGTTTGATTGAAGCTATTTATTTCAAAGATTAAACAATCGCAAAATACATAAAATTGAAGTAAATTGAGTTTTTATAAAGTAAGTAATTTAATGAAAGCAATAAAAACCTGGATGGCATGTTCTCTAAAAATATTTTCATACTTTATGTTATATAATGCGAAATATTTTTCGCAAACTCTTTGTATATGATATAAATATCGTATTAGTATTGTCTTGAAGTGCCCAAGGAAGAGGTCAGAATTTGCTTTAGTATTATTTATGTTAAATATTTCCTTGATGCTTCGTAGTGTTTTTCAATCCTTGTGTGTTTATTTTGTTTCGTTTACATTCATCAATTACTGGAGCGAAAATTTAGTTCCCAGTTTATTTAGGACCGTGAATCCACGAATCCCAAAAAATATTTGCATTTTGATATTTGTTTTACAAATTTCTTTATTATATTGTATATAAAGTACTAGCTTGCCAGGCAGACGTTCTGCCCTTTTCGACGACCCTTTGTCACGTCCTATTAAAAATTCTGAAATTCGCAAAAAAAAATGTGGGTCTTTCATGGGAAAAAAACTATCCTATCTCTCAAGTTGGACCAAACTGCACACGGTGTGCAAATTTGATTAATATCGGTTAAGTAGTTTAGGAGTCCATCGCGGACAAACAATGTGACACGTAATTTATATATATAAAGAAATATAGAAAATAAAATTTTTCAATGAAAAATTAAGAATAACGTCCATATAATTATTCTTCCGTGGCAGCAAAAAGGTAAAAAGAGAAAGAATTTAAAAAAGACAAACAAAAAAAGTGCTTTGAAAAAATTAAGACGCGTGAGCAGGATGAATTACGCAACATAACAAGTTAAGCAGAAGAAGTGTTACTTAAGAGATCATATTATAAAACACTCTTCTTCTAGTTTCGATAAGTTTATGAAACAAATTTCTCCGATAGCTGTTCAATATGTTGATAGGATTGTAAATACAAATCTCTTTTCCTCCTTCCAGACCACTGGCCACTGCATTAGTAGGGGGGTAAGGGAGTTTTCAAGATACTAGACTGGAAATGATACGTTATTAACACCAATGGCAAATACGTCACACTTTCGATTTGCCGAAGATATAGTTCTTATATTGGAATCACTGGAAGACCTAAGCACTCCACTCAATGACATCAAAAGATTCTCTCTAAGATGAACATGGACAAAACAAAGATCATGTGTAATGTCCGTGTCGCACCTATGCCGGTAGTTGTTGGGAGCACTGAATTAGAAGTTGTAATGTAAGTCCTGATTAATAGCTGCAATAGCGGTAGCAATTTCAACCGAGGACGCTTGTGAGTATAACTGAAGATCGTCAGCATAGAGGTGGTAAGAACATTGAAGGTGGGTAGTTAGAAGATTGATAAACAACGAAACAAGAGAGGAGAGAGAATGCCACCTTGCGGTACACCTAGATATAGATCGCACCAGTCGGAAAGATCCTGACCAGCCCGAACAGCCTGCTGGCGTCCGCAAAGATAAGAGAAAAACCAGTTTAGTACTGACGAGGAGAAGTTTAGGCGTGAAAGTAATCCAAGGAGTAGGTCGTGATCGACACAATTAATTGCGTTTAAAAAGTCAATAAGGACCAGAACAGTCAAACAAGACCTCTCCATGCCCTCTCTAAAATCTTCTGTAACTTGAACTAATGCTGTGGTGGTACTATGTCCTGGGCGGAAGCCAGATTGATATGTACTAAGGTAGTTGCATTTCGAAATGAAAGAGGTGACTTGTTTGTGTACCAATGATTCATGGGCTTTGGAAAGAAACAGCAGTATAGAAATAGGTCTAAAATGGGAGGGTAGGGATGGGTTGGATACTTTTGCAAGAGGCAAGATAAAAGCTTTTAGCCATAACTTGGGGAAAATACCAGTAGAGAGGGAGAAATTGATGATGTGAGTGAGAACTGGAGTAATAATATGTTGCGGATTTTATTTGATTTTATTGAAAGTATGGCTTTTCTAGTATCATCGTCAGTCACTGAACTGAAGTCGAAAGAATTAAATGATAACAAGGCATGGAATTAAGTTCCTGGATAGTCGTAACTTTGGTGGTCAAATGCAGACGTGATGCAGAAGGGAAGTGTATGTTCAAGTCATTGAGTGAAATATTTGGGATTAGAGAATTGGAATGTGATTTTCCAAACCCAAGGGATTTAAGGAACTTCCATATATCTGCAGAAGAGGAGTTCGAAATACTATTGTGGAAATAGCGGCGTTTGGCTGTTCTTACCACCTGATTACAGCGGTTTCGTGCTCGCTTATATTGTTGAAAGGTGATACTGCTCCGATTATTTTTAAAAATGTGAAAAGCTCGATATCTTCTTCTCATTGCTCTACGCACTTCGTCAGTTATCCACGGTGCAAGAGGTTGGCGTAACCTGACTGCTCGAACTGGTGCCTATCGAATAGGTTGAGAATTTGGGTGTTCAAATGAGCAATTTTGTTCCCATTCTATATTCTTAGCATCGCGGTGTAGTCGAATGGTGTCAATTTTATTGAAATTGCTTAAATACACAATCACTGGCTTTGGCTTGGGAGGCTTTAATTTATACGACATGACCAAAAGATCGTGTCGAGAAAACGCGGGAACAGCCAGTTGATCATGATATATAACATGACCCGCTGAACTAGTGCAAATGATGTCTAACCATGAATCTTCGGTGTTCACGTTGTGGTGAGTTGGACCAGATGGTACAATATAGAGATCTGCCGAGTCCATGATGGCTTTAAGTTTGCGACTCTGAGGAGAATCCTTCAGCAAGTTGGTGTTGAAATCAGCCATTATTATAATATGTTTGTTACCTGTGCTGATGGAGTCGATCACTGATTCAATATGGAAAAATAATCAGTTGAAGGAGGGCAGTAAACAACTCCGAGCACAACCCTCAAACCCTTAATTTTTACTTCTAGAAATAGGTATTGCAATGACATCATATGCATATTCCGATCGCAAGTAAATGGCTACGCCACCTCCACCTTTGCCAGTGCGATCAGAACGTATAAGTACAAATCCAGGAAGACTGTACAACGTGGAGGATAGGGATGGTTTTAGCCAGGACTCTGAGATAAGTAGAGCAAGGATGTATGGTGAGTAAAATGTGTCAAGTAGATCTGAGTAATAGGCAGGGATGCTTTGCGCATTTATATGGCATACATTTAAACAATTTTTAGAGGCAAATTTTGTGTGCAAATAATTACCCACGTTATCGATAAAAGAATCGTCTGCAGCTGAGGTAATGTTAAGAGAAGAACATGCAGAATAAAATGAGTCTTCATCCGATGACATTTAATCTATTATTATTAATAATAGTAAAAAATAAATATATAGGGTATATGTAATAATAAATAATGTTGTATAATACATATGTATACCTATATATGTAATAAATTTTATATATACTACATACTATATTTATAAATATAAATATTAAAATAATGAAACTATTAGGAAATATAAAAAGTTAATTAATCACTATTTGTTTTACCTGCCGGTCTGCCTTAAAAATTATTAATCAAGTTTACATATAAAAAGAAGATTAGCACAAATGTTTTAAACAGTCCAATGAAATAGCAATAATGTCTTACTCATATTTCACTTGGTCAAATTAAAAGATAATTAATGTTGTGCTCATCTTCTATACAACAAAGGACAATAGATAGACATATATCGTAATGTTAATGACTAACTTAAGTAAGCGATAAACAACAATTATAAGTAAGGCCGTGATCGTTTACTATTTTACATTTATACAAGACACAAGAGTATATTGTACTTTTAATTTAAAATATATTAATAATTATGAAAAGATTAAACTGAGAATAAAACGCTACAATTGAATACAATCTAATGGGTAAAATACGGAAATTGTATGACAAATGAAATGAAGACATGGCTTAAAAGCCAAGAATAGAGGCGTATGTCTTAATAAAAACAATTGTATGATATTGACGTTTGACTATAACATAAATTGATATGATAAATTGTTTACCTACCTAGTGTATTTCGTACCAAATATGTACCACAATAATATTTCATACATATATGTACTACAATAATATTTCGTATGGTGAACGTAAAATTAAAGCTTATTGTCAGCACCGATCATAAAATGAAATCGAAAAAGTTATAAATACAGTAAGAATGATGCTGATCGTAAAGTGCAATGTCATTGTGTACGGACTAGGAAACAATTACGATAAATCACAACTTCTTACTGATTGCACGCTTCGAAGTAGTTGTTGACCTGGATTTAGATCCTTCTTTTTTGGGAATGACATCTGATCCTGGAAGCGAGGTAGCCTGCTCTACGTCAGCTTTGTGTTTGGTTGTCAGCTTCTCTAGATCATTTGTTGTAAACACTTTGGAACGGGATCCAGTAGGAAGCTTGAAATTGATCACCCCGTCCATGGTCCACACATTCCTAATGCCGAAGTGCCTGCGGGCCTCTAAGAATAAAGACTGCCTCATTCGTGTTAGATATTCTATGGGCAACAACACATATGGGCTACCTTTGAGCAAAGCTTTCTTGGCCCATACCTCCCGACTTAATGGAGCATCTTCAAATTTTATGAGAATCGGAAGAGGGCGGCCATTAGATATTGTGCCAAGACGATGACATACCTGCAGCGACTGACTAGAACAATTTTTGATACCAAGATTCTTCGTGATGACTGAAGCTACCAATTCGCGGACATTCTCATTGGTATTCTCGACCACTCCTTCCAGCAGCAGAAACTTCTTTCTGTGTCTACTTTCAATGGCATCCACATTAACAATTAGATGGTTAATTTGCTACCGCAGTAATGTAAATGTTGAATAAACAACATTCTTGAAGTTAATGTGACTACATTAACTTAGGTCCTTCAGGCTTAAGCCCTTTGATGATCCCTCTAGTCTCGCTTCAAACTCATCCAACCTCTGATTAAGTGTCTTCTCCAGTGATACTTGCGTATTAAGAACTTCAAATATGTTTTCCATACTGAGATATTCTTTAAGTATTGTACTCAACTTGAGGTTTGTAAGAAAAGTGGTAGCAGCCTATGGCAGGTATTTAATTTATTGCATATATGATATTTTAGTTGATACTTAACAAATATTAAATACTGTACACAATAAATAACTAAAACAAATAAATAAAATTACAGAGATGCACAAAATTTAGTTGTTACTTTTTTCAAACCTACCCGAAAAAAAAACAACAGTACTACAGTGTATAAAATATAAAATATATATAAATGTGAAAATAGGAATTTTTGCACTTCGTGGAAATCGTCGTTTATACGAGAAAAATTATTTGAACAGTATGTTCATGCATTTAAAGCGTATCCGAATAAAAATTTTAAATGTCTGTGAAATCTCTTTTATCCTTGATTTTATAGCCCTAACCATATATCTTAAAGATATTGTTTGAATTTCTTGCTTCGATGGTGTACCTAATAAACCTAAAGTAAAGGTAGTAAAAAGTATTTCAATTAATTATAAAAGCCAGTTATATATTATATCAAATTCTAATCAAGGATATTGAATATAATAAGCAAAATATTTTTCTCCCGAAATTGGTGGATTTTTGGTGGATCTGCCGTTATCACCGCGCTTGATTGATGAATCAGACTTATAGCGTCTATAGTGCTTGTTATGTTATGTTTATGAAACGGTCTACGGTAGCACCTATCTTATATCTATAACTAAAATTTCCCCTCGTACGAATATGATTTCTAAACATTTGGTTTTTTATGGAAGAGACGGCAAACTGTATGCGGCTCACATAATGGGAGGAATCGACTGCCGCTCATAAAAATTTCCAACACGAGGAGAATAGCAGAAGCGCTGCTATTCTTTTAAAAAGGCGCAAGCTTGTTTCTTATAGGACCCTAATTCCAATGTCGTATCCGGAAAATCGTTGGCTACAATGAATGCCACAGTGTAATTATGCGTGGCAGAAAATTTCACGTATATCGCACGGTAGTGAACCGCTAAGCATCGAGATGATGAGGGTGCAGTTTCGAGTTCTGTCGCAATGTACAATAGTAAAATTCAGCAGCTAGTATAAGTGATAGCAGATTCAGAGAGATGCAAAGTCTCAATGAGAAAGAGCAAAGCCGGCTCTGTCGTCTCTAGATGGTGGTGGATGGTGTTAAGTATTAAACACACAACATAATTGCAGAAATTCACGACGAGTGCGTGAGTGGTGGTAAGGTGCCTTAGTTATTTTGCTGACTATACAGAGCGGAGGTGTGCTTCCTCCAAAATACATGGAGCAGCCTGAACATCCATGACCAGCAGGACTGGGATAGTTTTGGCATGGATACCCAGTGAGGGATTCTCCAGGATCTTGGTGCTAATATCCTCTTGGTGTAAATATCTATTAAAAACATCGCTTAGATATTTCTCGGAGGAAAGGGAGATGAATACCTCCGCCGGATAACTCTCCAGGCGAAAGTATAAATATTTCAACTCTGTAGAATCATAAACCCCAGTTAAGCTAGCCTATTCATGCAACACTTCAAGTTTCTGCGTGTCATTATCACGTAAAAATGGCTGATGGTGGATGGTGGCTCAATTGAACGTCGTCTTTGTAATGTGAACGCTGATATTATCTAAATATCTAAGTAGTTTCTGAGTTAATGTCGCAAAAACCTGCCTTTTTAAATACCAAAAAATATAACTTACTTAGGGTTTTCGCCATCATCATCATCATCATTATAGCATTTCACATATCCACTGCAGAACATAGGCCATTACGAGCAGCCTGAGCATCCATATCCAGCAGGAGTGGGATAGTTTTGGCGTGGTTACCCAGTGAGGGATTCTCCAGGATCTTGGAGCTAATATCCCCCTGTTGTAAATATCTATTTAAAATATCGATTGGATATTTCTCGAAGGGGAGGGAGATGAATACCTCCGCCGGATGACTCCAAGCAAAACGCAGAAGTATAAATATTTCAACTCCACGCTTGTAATCTGTAGAATCATGAACCCCGGTTAAGCCAGCCCATTAATGCGACACTTCAAGCTTCTGCGTGTCGTTACCACGTAAAAATGGCTGACGGTGAATGGTGGCTCAATTGAAGTCGTTTTTGTAATGTGAACGCTTATATTATCTAAATAATATCTAAGTAGTTTCTGAGTTAATGTCGCAAAAACCTGCCCTTTTATGTACCAAAAATATAATTTACTTAGGGTTTTAGTAATCATCATCATTATAGCATTTCATATATCCACTGCTGAACATAGGCCATTACTTGCATTTATCGACTTCCTGCATCTTTTACCAGGTCACCATGCCGTCACTTCACTTACCGTTATGAGGCTTGCCAGTTACTACATCAGTTACTTGAATATTTTAATACAACCTGTCTTATGAAGTCTCACATGAGTGGGTTTTTCTTAATTTTTACACCTCCCATAGAATTATTAATGGGCATAAAAACTTAATTTTAATAGTAAGGATACAGAACAATACAAAAAGTAGTTAAGTATAGATTGCCGGACGTAGACTCTTCAATGGCTGTTTTATTAATTAATACGACGGTGGATAAAAGGTGCAATTACGTGATTTTAGCGAAGAAAACACAGCGTAAACTTTTAAAACTTCAGTCAAACAAGTATAGTACCTACATAAAATTATATATATATATAAACACTCACGCCTGTCACCCAGAGGGTTAGGCAGAGACTACAGACTTCCATTTAGCACGATCCTGACATACCTTTCTTGCCTCTTCCACATCCATTTACCTACGCATTGCGGATTGCGGAGGCCCTACATAAAATTATTTTCAAATACATAAAATTATCTGCAAGAGACCAATGTCATACCGTCGGGTCTGTTGCCATCATCTCTATATATTCCACAAAGCGCTCTTTTGATGAAATCGTTTAAATAACTGTGACGGGAAAACCTACCAGCTCTTTTCCATGAAAGTCCGTGGAGCTCAAACTACTTGAGACACCGATAGGGTAAAAAATCGCTTGTCAGATTGTAGCAGTAATATGCACACTTTCACTATGAAGTAATGTGCCGAGATTAAAGGATAATATAACCTGTATCCAGTGATTAGATTTCTTAGTCTAAACAGCTAGAAGGTGGGCCAGATCTAAGTACCTAAAGAAATTATGAAATAAATTTTTCCTCACACTACGTACCAGCGGAATTATCCCACTGTTTTGTTGGTTAACCCGCTTCACTAGAATATTTTCGTCGGTTTCGACGAAAATATTCTATGGGAAGTTATCACACTGAGCTTGCAACAGTAAATGTAGCTCATAATGATTTCTTAAATTTACGCTAACACTACACATTGAATAAAACTAAATTTTCGGATTCTATCGCGTTTATTTAACTGATTTTACTTATTTTTAATTCCCAAGGTTTTGGAGAGGGGGGGGACTCTCCCCGTGATCATGGTTGCTGTAAAGCATCCGAAACCTCGGGAATTAAAAGTAAGTAAAATCAGTTAAATAAACGCGATAGAATCCATAAATTTAGTTTTATTCAAACTGTAGCTCAGTATTACGTTGACAAAGCTCTGTCGAATCCTCTCTTGTTCTAATTCTACAAACACCCATTGTTTTCTTCTTATCATTCCTCATATTCTACTCACTTAAAAGTAACATTCTTCTAATGATCTGAATATTTTTTTGGGTTGACGACACTAAAATAGAGGTTTTGGGGTTGGTTGCCATTTGGGAACAATTGGGGACTTCTTCGGTGTGGTAAATTTTGGCGGTGTTGGGATCTGGGAGGTGTTAGGAATGTAGGTGGCGTTAGGAATCTGGTATTGGTTGGAAATAAGTACTGGAACCTTGCTACAGCCAGAAGCGTTCCTCCGTCCTCATAATCTGAACAGATCAATTGGAAAATTAGAACTTTTTACATAATTTTCTACATTACTTCCATAGTTATTTCCTTATAATATTTTTAAAATTACGTGAAAGTTAAAAGATGTAATGAATAACTTGAATTTTAAGTAATTATTAATATTTATTTGATTTTTCTAACAAACAGGACTCATGCTAATGCATACTACTAACACTTGCATTATAATATAATAATAATTATTTTTTTAAATTAATATGTAGGTGCATGCGTAGTTGTTGACCACCAACAAACTCTGGATGATGCCACAATAAAAGTTTTAGGAAGAGATTTTAGTTATGCAATGACACCGTGTAGAATCCCGTATGAAGACATTATCTGTAGTGCTGAGGATTGTTTGTATAAAAATAATATTGGTAATGAAGATACTTATATCAAGACATACGTATGTCAAGACATTTCGTCAATGTTAAGTCGAAGTACAGAGCCGAAATTAAATCTACCCAAAAATTTATTTAACGCGTTAAAAAACTTACGCAACAGACCAGAGTCTACGATTCTCCACGCAGATAAAGGAAATGCTACGGTTGTAATGGATACGTCAGATTACAATTTTAAAACACAACTTTTGTTGGATGAAAGTATATAACGTAAGCTCATAACAGATCCTACAACTATTACCCCTAAACAACTAGCAATCTAATTAAGAAATACTCCGAGAAATTGAACCTGCGTGTGCCAAACCTCCGAAGTTGTATGGGTTTCATATATTACTATATTAAAATTCAATTTAATATGGAGATCGAGGTAAATAATTCCTTAGCTTTCTTAGATGTGTTAGTCATCCGATATCCTAACAACACCATAGGTCATACTGTGTATAGAAAAAAGACCTCTACAAACCAATATTTATATGTTGAATCTCACCATCATCCGTCACAGTTAGCTAACGTGGTTAAATCTTTGTTACAGAGAGCACGAAGGATCTGTGACAGCAAACATCTAGCCGCCGAGCTTCAGCACGTCAAGCAGATTCTGCACGACGACAAGTGTCCCGCGCCTACGTCACAGTGACCGAGTGAAGCGAGCCACAGTCGAGCGTGTGCCTGCTGTACTATCACATATCAGAGGTGTCACAGACAAGATTGGCTACATCTTGAAGCGAGCTTCTATTAGAACATTCTACAAGCCGCCGAAGAAGATTAGTCAGTTCTTACCATCCGTGTCATATTCCTCTACAAGATACAGTAGTGTACAAGCTTGATTGTGATTGTGGTCTCTCATATATAGGGCAAACAAAAATATCAATTAGAACCCGCGTAAAAGAACACATAACTGACGTAAAGCTTCAACGTTCCGGGAAGTCTGCAGTTTGTGATCATATCCTAGATGGCCCCAACCATAACATCAGATTTGATAAACCACCAATCCTCGCGAAAGAGCTTCGGTTCCTACCAAAGATGATACGTGACGCTATTGAAATTAAAAAAAACATCCTAATTTATCGAAATAGAGAAGAAGGCTTGGTACTACCACCTGCTTTGGAACCTATAATTAATGAAATTAAATCTAAACCCAAGCATATCACTGCAAGACTTCAAAACACAGTTAGTTCATTCTGCGTAGATCAGACCAAACACAATAATTAAAAAAGCTGAAGGTACTTTGGGTTAACTTTGATATCGGGACGTCAGTTACCTCAGTCCCCCATGAACATGGGTCCCCCCGTGACCACGGGTACTGTAAAGCACCCGAAACGTCGGGATAATAAAAAAAATTAAAGTTGAATTAAACGCGATAAAATCCGTAAATAATAGTTTTATTCGTTATATATTACTAGTCATTGGTAAAACTGCAATCAAACAATCAAAACCATACATTGAAATATGATAACCCTTTTTAGGGGCGGTGAAATAATTAGATTTTTGTGTTTGATTATTAATATAGTTTCATAAATTCGTACCTATGTTTTATTGAGCTAAAATACACCTTATAATTAACGTATACATAATATATATTTATATATATTATGTAAGTTTATGATTTTATATATTTATTATTACGATATAGATTCATTTCGAACATATTGCATTCTACACGTATTCAATGTGTCTTTTGTCGTTATTTACATTTTAGAAACCTGATATTCGATCTTCACAGGCAACGTTCGCTTCATACTTAGGTATATCATCATCTAATCCTATACTATTAAACGAGCAATTCTTTTATATATATATATATATATATATATATATATATATATATATATATATATATATATATATATATAATCGGGATCTCGGAAACGGCTCCAACGATTTTCATAAAATTTAGTGTCCAGAGAGTTTCGGGGATAATAAATCGATCTAGCTAAGATTTATTTTTAGAAAATGTCTTTTTGTCCGTGTTTTTAGGCAATGAAAAACTGCTACAATATCGTTAGAATAAGAAGGTAAATTTTGACGGATTGTTGCTGATTATAAATAGCTTAGTTGGTTGGTTGGTCACAGAATCTTAAAACCCCGGTTCGAGCCCGGACCGGCGGACGACTTTTTTAATTTTTTTTTCATGTTCCTTTCTTTTTTGAGAAAATCTATTTTTTGAGCCCTTTTTTAGTATTTTTTAAAACACGAAAATTTAAATTAAACTAATTGCACTCATGCTTTTTTATTCAAAAACCAGTTCATTTTTTTTCTATTATGTCGCTAAGATCAAAAAATATTATTCTTATTTCATTAGTATGTAACTTGTATCTAAATATAATTTCCATAACACACGAATTAAAAAAAAACCGAGCGAAAAATACCGAGCAAAGCTCGGTCAACCGGGTACTTGAAATAAAGCGAAGAGAGGGAGTTAGGAGACCAATAGCACATGTTTTGGTTAATTTATCAGTAAAACTAAACACATTAAAATGATCACAAAATTTCATTAGCTTCATAGAATGCATGCAATATTGACATTACAATGGTTTGAAAAAGTCGCTAATTGACGTGAATATCAATTTTCAAAACAAAACAAAAATAGAAGTGTTACATTATTTTTAATATACTATCTTACCTTAGTTTAATGTATAGTACCCGGTTGACCGAGCTTTGCTCGGTATTTTTCGCTCGATTTTTTTAATTCGTGTGTTTTGGAAATTATATTTAGATACAAATTACATACTGATGAATTATAAATAATATTTTTTGATCTTAGCGACATAACAGAAAAAACTGAACTGGTTATTTGAATAAAAAATCATGAGTGCAATTATTTTTATTTAAATTTTCGTGTTTTTAAAAAATACTAAAAAAAGGGCTCGAAAAAAATATATTTTCTCAAAAAAGAAAGAAACTTGAAAAAAAAAATAAAAAAGTCGGTCGGTCGGTCTGGGCTCGAACCGGGGTTTTACGATTTTGTGACCGCCCATTATACCAATAAGCTATTTATAATCATTATCAAACTGTCAAAATTTACCTTCTTATTCTAACTATATTGTAGCAGTTTTTAATTGCCTAAAAACACGGACAAAAAGACATTTTCTAAAAATAAATCTTAGCTAGATCGATTTATTATCCCCGAAACTCCCTGGACACTAAATTTTATGAAAATCGTTGGAGCCGTTTCCGAGATCCCGATTATATATATATATATATATACATATATACAAGAATTGCTCGTTTAATAGTATAGGATATATTTTTAATTTAAAATATATTGCATGCTCAAAGCGTAAAAAGCGCGTAGGTAGCGCCTTAAAATAGAGAATCCAACGTTTTGTCGCATGAAATCGTATCTAAAAATCATATTGAACTATATAAATGAAATAAATAGCACATTATAAGAGAGATAAATGATTATTGTACTTATTTATTTTTAAATCGATTACTTGCTCTTTTAACAAAAAAATTATTTTTAGTAGCTCAGAGTGTGGATTTATTAAGTCCGCATGGAGGGGTAAACACGATAACTTTTGAAAATGTAAATTGTTCAACTCAATCTATGTATTTTTTAATCTACCATGTGGAAAACCATGGAATGTAAATGGCTGTTTAATTTTGTTTTATATAGTTATAATTAATTTTTTTGGCTCAGAAATTCTGAAATTTTTGGTATTTTGAACAGCCTTTTAATAAGTAAGTAAGTAATAAGATAATATTTTACTAAATACAGACACAATGACTGACTCACTCCGGGCTCGACCGCCGTTGCGAATTGGTTACTGTATCATTCGTATACAGCGTCTCGTGACGAAAAATATCATTGATATATACTTGATTAAGGTAAGATAGATTTTAGTGACTAAGTAGGAAATAGGAAAATATAACATAGTATAATCTCGTTAATATTTAAATTAATTGTAAATATTCATTACTTGATAACTTTATTAATAATACAATAATGTAAAAGTAATAACAATAATAACGATTTTATATTTGCAGTGTCCTTGCAGGTTTCTTGTTTGGAACTTATTTTATAATTAAGACCATATGTATACAAGAAGATTATCAAATAAATTGAATTGAATTGATATTTATTTTTAAAAATCACAGATTTTCATTACAATATATTGTTTCGCTAAAAGTACGTAGGATTTATTTAAATATAAATATACTTACACGTCCTGGAATTCATGGAGTGACCTGATGGTGTACTTCGGTATCTGCTTCTGGAATTACTCGAAGAGTAGCAATGTAATTATTTGAATCAAATATTTTCAATAATTTTTATTTAAATATATTTTTAAATTTTGAACTTCGATAATTTAACAATGATTATTTAAATCTAACATAGAAAGGTCTCTAATTATTCAGTATAATTTATTTTTAACGAATTTTTGGAGTAACGAGCGATTTTAACACTCAATTTTGTACAGTTTAATTTATATAGTCAGAGTGTTGTAATAGTTTACAGAGCCTGTTCAGTATAAAATAGCGAAAATCCACAATTTAACTGCACTCCACTATTGCCTGGGCCTTATTGCCCTGACACTTATTGAACTGGCCAAATTGGCAGAAAAGTTCAGAATAAGTAATATAAGTAAACGATGAAGAAAACTAATTAAAAAAAATCTCAAACATTCTGTCCTTTTAATCTTTTAAATTCAAAATGCGTGTTAATGCATAATTTTAACTGATTTAACTGCGCATATATTTGTAAGGGTCGATCGACAGGCAAAAACCCCATAAATCACATTTAATTTGGGATAAATTCGAATAAATTTGGAAGCTTTATTTAATCATATTTTCAAAAACTGCAATAACGGTGTATCATTATTTATATATTTGAACATAAGTTTAAAATTTTGCTACTCTTTGTAAAATAACCCTGAATAACATAAAAATAAACTAATTCATGGCGATCACAACCAAAATCTTTAGAAGTCCTAAGTAACTGGCTCTGCTCACTGCCTCATTGAGAACGATATCGTTAGGACAAATTGCGGCCATTTATCTTACTCTATCGCCTATATCTAATGATATCTAAGCAGTTACATTATGGAAGATTTTTTTTTTCGCAAGGCTGTTTATTTGCTGTTTTTAAAACAACATCTATTTTGATTAATACTACGTTTCGGGTGCTTTCCAGCACCCATAGTCACAGGGCGGGGGCACAATACCTCGGGAATTAAAAATAAAAATAATTCAAATTCAAATTAAACGCGATAAAATCCGTAAAAGTAGTTTTATTCAATGTGTAGTGTTCGCGTAAATATAAGAAATCATAACATCTATTTTCATCATAACGCTTGGAAAGGGGATTGGCTCGCTGCCATTATATTCAACATTATAATTTATCATAGTTACTTATAAGGTTACCGTCACGGCGAAACAAAGTCCGATGCTGAATATCATCATCATCATTACACTCCTTCATATTTACACTGCTGAACATAGGCCTCCCCCAAGGAATGCCACAAAGCACGATCCTGAGCCACCTGCATCCATTGACTTCCAGCATGTCTTACCAGGTTGTCACTCCATCTAGTGGGCAGACACCCTACCTGTACAATTTGCCGTAATGTGTATATGTGGTATATGATACTAAAGCTTTTTTGGAAACCGGCTTGGTCGGGAGGCTATAAATCGTCGAGTCTGCGTACGAGACGATTCGTAATGACTCTCGAAAATAGCAGGTAGACGCGGTTCAGAATAGAAATCGGTCTGTAGTTCTTCAAGAGAGCCCTGTCGCCTTTCTTTAAGAACAATACCACCGCACTTCTGCTACGTGCTTCCGTAGTAGTGCTACCACAGAGGACAGAATTGATGAGCTTCTGAAGGCCTTTCAGGTGGTCACGAGCTTCTGAAGGTTTTTCAACTGCACTGTCATCACGGGGTGACGGAGAGTTGACTTTATTAGACGTGATCTTTACAACTTTACGTTTAGGTTCAGTGTGCCTCTCATCATTCGGTGATCGCTGCTAGTTTTCATCCTTGTGATCATTGAGACATCACTGAACATTTGTCGTCTGGTCGTTATGACAAATTCAGTCTTACTTTTTGTTTAACCATCGGAGCTCGACCAGGTTCACTTTCTGTGAGGCCAATTTTGGAAGAAAGAGTTCATTATAAAGAGTCGGTTTTTCTCTACAAGTAGCTGGCTCATAGGATTTCATTGCGCTATTTCGAATTTTCCTACTTTCAGCTCACCGTTCTCTCTTACCTAGTTTTGCTTTGAAGCCTCCCATTAGCACTGCAAAGTGGGTTTTGAAGGAATGCATAACTGGGAATATCCTCAAATATTTCCTCCACCTCCTCATCGGGATGTGCCGAGGTTTTAACGTAAACCTGTATGACCTTCAGTGAACACCATTTGGTGATTCTGAATATAAGACACGCAACCTTCGTCGACATACTTCCAATCTTTACAACGTTGTTAACGAAAGACTTGTGGACAATATCTTCAGACGTTAGAAGACGTTCAGTTCAGCAGCCACTCGCAAGCGTTAGCTAAATCGGCCTAGTAATTATAGTAAGGTACTTCTGCAGTAAAGATTTGTATTGTCACTCTTTCATCACTCATTCTTTATAGTGTTTAAGCCATACATTTTCTTGCGAAATACACTTTGATCTTATCATTTATTTTCTCACCCTATCATTCAGAGTCAGATCTAAGATAGTAATTCTTAATAATTGCATTACTATAGCATTATTTTACTTACATGTTTTTCTACTACACTCTACTTTCACTAATATATATTATGACGGGATATAACAGAGCATTGTGAATGGCCTTACTATATGCCTTTATTGACACCTTCTGACTTCCCACAAAAGAGCCTCATTTAATCTATATCTCGCAATCACACAAGAAAATATGAATTTATTTGTTATCATCACATCAAAGATATAATTGTAAATCCCTATTTAATACACCGATTCATCAACAGCCTACTCGGAGTTCCCAGACGGCTAAGACACGCTAATTACTCAATAATGTCAAAGTGACGCCAGTCTATTTTGTAAACGTGATAGATCGAGGTTGAGCCCTTACAAATATTAATAGAGGAATTTTGCGATATTATTTTTACTATTGAAACCATACGTAAAGATATATATATATATATATATATATATATATATATATATATATATATATATATATATATATATATATATATATATATATATAAATAAATATAACATATGATTAATTAAATAATTCATTACATCAATTCACTACACTACTGAACATAGGCCTCCCCCGAGGAATGTCACAAAGCACGGTCTTGACCTGCATCCTGTAACATATAATTACAACTAAACCATAGTAAAAGCGCTTCAACATTGGAATAAAATTAAGATTTTTAGAAAAGGCTATGACTATGACTGTAGGTCGTATCTACATTCAGTGAATCCATGATTATTCTGGAACAAGAGTTTGAACTAAGAATTGATCGACACCAAGTAATTTATTATTTTTCTTCTAAGTTAATTTTAATAAATTCTGAATAAAAGAATAATTATTGCCTTTTACGTCGTAGCGTCTAAAGTATCGCTGATAGAAATCTGAAGATACACCTTAAAATTTAGATAATAAAATTAAGAATAAAAGTTAAAAATATTAAAGTTATAGCTTATATATATATATATATATATATATATATATATATATATATATATATATATATATATATATATATATATATATATCTCCAACTGGGCACGGGCTGCCTGTCATTTCTGAGAGGGTTTTAGGGCAAGGTATCAAGAATATCACGTGTCATCGAAATATTTTTTTTTATTTCTCAGACATGCAGGTTTCGTCACGAAGTTTTCCTTCACCGCCGAGCACATGGAAAATCAGCCAGCACTTGAAATTGCAATTATAAATTTCATTGGTGCGCGTCGTTGTTGTCTTCTGCAGGCATATAGCCGTGCAGGTCTCGGGCCTCGGGGTGTACCCCTTTACCCGGATGTTCCTCACGGCACGCTACAGTGTGCCGGTCCTGGGCGCCTAGGTGTTATAGGCGTTGTTTAGGCGACTTTGGTCGCGGTCGGTTAATTTATAGTAAAGGGTGGTAATCTGTAATTTGTGTTTAAACACAAATTATTATGTCCAAGTTGGCCTTTCTGCGGCATTGTGGGATTTACTCAACTCCCTAATCTATATAGGGAGGAGTTCTCTTGGATAAGGTCACCCGTCCGGCGGCCTTGCATGCAACGGCGCGAAGCCGTTGAGGTGTTCGTGTGGCCCGTTGTCGGCGCGGTCAAACATACCGCGCGCCAGCCGGACCACAAATTCATGAAGTCTCTCCATCTTGAGGTTGGCCGCTATGACGTCATTACGGACGTAGCGACCTGCACCGACTATGGTTCGTAATGACAAACTCTGCTGGGCCTGAAGTCGCCGCTTCTGACGATCGCTCAGGAGTGCATACCAGGCCAGAGCAGCGTATGTTAGCAGGGGTCTTATATATGTTTTGTAAATAGTTATCTTCGACTTTGTCGGTAACTTGGATGTCAGGACAGGGCGGAGCATTGCCCGCGCACATCGAGCTTTGCGTATAGCAGAGTCGACGTGCGCTGTCATATGCAACATCCTGTCAATTCAACATCCAAGGTAGGTCACGGCCTTCTCATATGCGATCTCCTGGCCTCTGAGGGTTAGCGGTGGTGGTAAATTTCTATAGCGGCGAGTGAGTAGAGCGGTCGTCTTGCTAACATTGACGGCCATCCTCCACTCATCCAGCCATGGTGGCAGCAGGTCCAGCAGACGTTGCATCCTGGCAGCTGCAATGTGGGCTCTTCTGGACGACGTGAAGTATGCGCTGTCATCCGCAAAAAGCGCTAGTTCGACGTCGTCCTCCCATTCGTGCAAGTGTCCTGCCAGGGTAGGGATGTCATTTGTGTATGCCACGTACAGGGCTGGAGACAGACAGCTACCCGGTGGCACACCAGCTGTTATGGTCTTTATTGCGGACACGGCGTCCTCTACGCAGACGTAGAACTTCCTGCCTTCCAGGAAAGACGCCACTAGCCGCAATATAGCAGGAGGGATACTTGTTTGTACTTCTAGCTTGGAGAGTCCTGTGTGCCACACCCGGTCGAACGCCTTCTCAATATCGAGAAAGACGCCCAACGATATACGGCCTCGGTTGTGTTCGGCCGCAAGCAGGTGCAGCACTCTGGTCAGCTGTGTTGCTGTTGAGTGACCCCTCCTGAATCCATGTTGCTCCGCCCGAAGTTGGATGCACGGGCGGAGACGTCTTAACAATAGTCTTTCGCACAGTTTAGCTATATGCGGTAGCAGCGTGATCGGCCTGTAGTTGGCAGCTCTACGCCTGTCCTTCCCGGGTTTCGGCAAGACGATGACTTTGCCTTTCTTCCAGTCCTCCGGGAAGTGGGATGTCCGCAATATTCCGTTGTAGAGCCGACCCATCTCTACAAGGACTCTATTGGGCAGCTGTCGTAGTGCAGCGTTAGTAATCCTAATAAGGTTAATGTCCTCCGCAGTTCAGCGGGGGAGATAAACCACTCTCCTGCAAGCGGTGGCGCGGGCGACGACAGGAGCTTCTGTACGCGGCTCTCTTTCCTTGTATGGGATTCCAGGAACTCCGCACTTGCTGGGTGCCCCTCGAAGTGCTAAGCTAGGATATCCGCTCTGCCCTTGGCATCGTAACATTGAATGCCCGCGTTGTTAGTCAGCGGGCAAACAGGTGGTCGTGTTTTCTTTAACTGTCGGTTCAATGTATAGAGCGACGCATGCTGTTCGTCCGCCTTCCATATGCGCCGCTCCCAGGCCTCTCCTTTGTGGGCCTGTATTGCAACCGACAGTTCGTCTGACAGGGTGTTGAGTCTCCTTTTTACTCTGGGGCAGCGAGTACGCGCCCAGAGCTTTCTCAGCGCTCTTTTATGGTTGAGCTGCACGCGTAGTCTTAGCGGCAGCTCTTTTTCTCTCCCCGAGAGAGGGACGATCGTAGAGGCCGCGTTGAGGGCCTCCTGGATACACGTGGTTAGTCTGGTTGCAGCGGCCTCTACGTCGTCCGCTGAGTTAATCGGTGTATGGACTGGAGGTCTCTCCTGCAGGTGTTGGTGGTAGAGCCTCCAGTCAATCTTAGTCTTGACGGCTCTGGGCGGTGAAGTCACTGCCTTAGTGCCAAGGGTTATCAGAGTCGGGAGGTGCTGCGTATTCAGGTCATACAGCACTTCTACCACTACTGGGTAGTTGACGTTCCTAGTGAGCACGATGTCTAATACATCCGGACGCCTCCTAGGGTCACTAGGGATATGCGTCGGTTCCTCGGGACCTAGAACGACATAGTCGTTGATTTCCGCATCTTCATAGAGTTCACGACCCGGCGGCGTGATTACTCTGGACCCCCACGCCGGGTGTTTGGCGTTCAGGTCCCCGGCGATGATGGTGGGTGCCGTACCTTCCATTACCGTCCGGATGTCTGAGGAGTGAAATGGAGTCCCTGGCGGGCGGTATGCTGCAAAGATCCTAAGTTCCTCGCCCGCCGCCTCCATTTTAATGCCGATTGAACGCATCGTCTGGAAGTCTGGCAGGTCCAGCTCCTGGTGGACGATGTCTCTCCTCACCAGGATCGCTGTCCCTCTGTAAGCGACCCCTTGAGGATCGACCTCGTCTCTCCTGTATATGTGATAATTGGGCAGCTTAAGATGCGTTGTAGGTCTCAATTTGGTTTCACCCAGCAAAATCACCTGGATGTCCTGTTGCTGGGTGAGAGTGCGGAGTTCATGGATCCTTTCACGAATCCCGTCCGGGTTCCAGTATAGCAGGCGCAGGTTATTATCCTCCATAATACCTTGCCAGTAGAGATGCCAGCGCCTTCATGACGGCGGTAACGGGATCTGTCCCGGCCCTAATGTCGGCCAGGACTTGTGTTCCGACTTCGATGGCTATGCCTACTAATCTGTGGATAGCATCAGCCGTCTCGAAGTCGGAAGTTGGTGGTCTGCGTTCTGCACTACGCTTTTGTGAAGGCACTGGTCTCGGGGCATTGGTTTGGGTCTTCCTTTGCACAGAGCGCACTCTATGTGTGGAGCGGGCTCTGCTTTCTGGTAGGGCCCTTTCTGGCGCTCTACTTGTCGTAGCTGGTGCTGGTGTTTTTGCAGCAACCTGCGCCTGCGAGGCTATTGGTCCTATGGTAGTAGGGGTAGAGGTCACAGCCTGAGGAGGAGGCTGCTCCATTCTCTTACTCCTGTTCCTCCGCCTCTTCCTCCTGGAGGGTTGCCTCTCAGTGGCGTCGTTGGCAGGAGGTCGGAACGTCGCCCCGGTGGTTGCCCTTTGGTCAGTGGGACCAACCGTTTCTGATGGTACTATAGGAGGGGGTGGGGGGGGGGCTGATTGCCAACCCTTCCCTCTGGTGATGGTAGCCCACCCGTCCTCCTGTATGGTGACGGCCTTTGGGCGACTTTGGGGGATCCTCTTTGGGTTCTCCGGCAGTAGCCCAGGTAAGACGATCCCCTGCTTCCTGGCTATCCTCCTCAGGACCGGGCAGCGGCGATCATTGGCCGTATGGTTCTTGGCGCAATTTGCGCACTTTGGCTCCTCCTCTCTCCCCCTTGGGCAAAGGCTGGCAATATGTTCACCGGCACAGCGAACGCATTTCACTGGCCTAAAACAGTTAGCGGAGGCATGTCCGAAAGCCTGGCAACGGTGGCATTGTGCCGGTCCGATCTTCCTCTGCCAGGCTTCGATGATGACTCCTCTCATGTAGAGGAGCTCGTCGAGTTGGTAAAGTTGCTGTAGCCGTTCTAGGCTCAGATGCTCCAGCTGTGCGTAGTAGAGGCAGCCCGGTCTGCCCTACGTGGTGGTATAGCCTTCACATAGTTGATGGGGAAGCCCTTTGCCCGAATAGCCTCCTCAATCATTTTTGTGTCGGTGCCCACAGGCAGGCCACGGATTCCCACTTTAGTGGGCTTCTCCTCTGTCGGTGTGTAACAATACCACGACATGGTCTTATCCTTCTCGGAGAGTTCTACCATGTACCTCTGTATGGTACGGAACTCATCCGGGCTCTGTGGAGTGAACCTAACTCCTTTCCCGAACGGACGGGCATTAGGTGGATGGCCCAACTTCTCATTAAGGACCTTAAAATGCCTGGTCCAGTCCGGGAGGCATTCTGCGACAATCGGCGGATATCTCTTCTCCTTTTCTTTCTCAGTTTTCTGAGGTTGTTCCGCCGATTGTGGTTGTGGTACTGCTGGGGCCGCAGTCATGTGGGCATAGCTCGTTGATGGGCGCTGTCCATCATCCTGAGCTAACCCGGACGGGTTGGTAATTTGTACCGGGGATGACCTTCCGGCTGATGCAGCTAGGGTTGCATATGTTGTCGAGCCCCAGCTGTAGGACTCCTCACCTCCTTGCTCAAACTGGGCCGAGTCGTGACTTCTTCGGTCCGGTGAGATGGATGGCGGCTGTGGCGGTGGTGATGGTGACTTAGGAGGTGAGGTGTGGACCTTCCTCCTGGTCTCTGCTTGGGGCTCCTCATCATCCGAAGGCGCTGATGATGGCTCAGATGAATGTCCAACACGCTGCCTCTTCTCGTAGAGAGAGGCTTCGGTCTCAGGAGGTGTGTGCCTTCGTGGCGTCTTCATGGGCCGCTGAGGTTGAGAGGGCAGCGGTTCACGCCCAGTCGTACACTCAGGTACGATGGGGGAGAGTGCAACCCTAGGTGCGGCCTCCTTACCCGGCGACGAAGGTTTCCGGGTCGGTATTTGGGAGTAAGACGAGACTACTCTCGTCCTCTCCGGGTGAATATATCGCGATAGGCGATGGGTCTATCCAATACGCCTGGTCGATCCGGTGGTTTCCTTGCTCTCGGAGGAGGTTCCCCCTTATCGTTCCCTGACATCCTAACCTACCAGTCAGTGTCAGCGGTAATCTAGTTAAGGCCCTATCTATCTTCCAAACGGTCTGCAGCAGGTGTTGATGCGCGACGCGGGTGGAGGTAATACTATTATAGAGACTTTCCACACTGTGGGCACTGCCTACCCCTTTTGTAATAAAAGGGTTGGGGGAAGTGCAAAGGTGGCACTTTAATGCGCGACTAGGCACAGAATGCACGAAACGCATAAAGTGCCAAGAATCACCTAGGGGCCGGTGACCTCGACGCCTCACGGAATCACGGGACTCAACGATCGGCGGAGTTTGTCGTACCGGCGGTTATTTGCAGCCACTGTATACTGCAAGTAACGCACACCTAGGAGATCCTTAACACATTGATGCTGGCGGGGATTAAACCCGGGTTGCTAGCGTAATGTGACTTTACAGCGAGCACTAACCATCTGAGCTACCACGGCTCCGGTTTAAGAATAAATAAGGATAATCCGAATTTAAAAAAATAGATTTTTTTTTACATTTTATCTGGAACAGTACTTGAAATTTCTGTTTTGAAACAACACTTGAAATTTTTGAAATTGCGCACTTTCATGAATAGGACACTGACACAATTGAGTAACCGATAGAACCTAGCTAATCCATCCAAAACTACTTTATCTGGAACACCATTGGGTAACGACTTTGCCTTCACCAATAAACTCAATTAAAAACAATATCTATCATTTAAGTAAACTTTTTTTAACGTTACAAATTTTGTCTTTGGTCGAAAATTTTCATACGTATTTAATTTTTAAAATTTATTTTACAGTTTTGACACTGATCTAAAATTAAGGAATAAAATATCACAATATAAAAATTATACCGTATACCGAATATAATTATACTCCTGTATTAAACCATTAGTCGGTTTGTCATACACACCTGATGCTCTGCCCAGTTAGATGCGCATCACTGTATTTCCAGACTTCACCAAGGATCTGGTTATAAGGTATAAGCTGCTGACCTTATAACAGATAACTGCTGGCTTTGCATACTCGCAAGATATTATCTCGACGCCCTGCCTACACAGGTACCTTATGCCCGAGATACCACGTTCAAGTGTTCATTTCGTTCTGTATAAAGTGTCTCATACAATAAAGTCGAAAATATACCTACAACTTAAAGTAATTCATACCACAATACGGACAAAAATTCTTTACGCTGAAATTATTTCCGCTACTGCTTTGTAACTGATTGCGGGAGAAACGTGGCTGAGGAAAATTAAAAAAAGTATTGAAGCAGTTCGGATGCTAGCTACAAACCGGCTAGAACAATTTTTTTAAATAGGATAGGGTGACAAACAAGCACACAATCCACCCGATGGTAAGTGGTTTGTGTGGTGTGGTGGCATCCTCGATTACGAATCAAAATGCAGATGCGTTGTCACCCGTGAGGACTAAGATGGAATGCCTCGTTTCCAGTAAAAAGGGTATCCGGCTCTCTACACTCACCATACGAAACATAGCAGCGTTGAGCTACTATTTCACGCTGGTATTCTGTGAGAGCGTGTTCCTTCCCCGATCGAGCCAACTCATTCGTGATACAACTATACTACCAATATAACTGTAGCATGGCTCTACCACGTATCAATATCATGGGAGTAGTCGTAGCTTCACAGCAGTAACTGGCTAAGCCAGCTCTCATGATTTCTCATACTATGTAACCAGGCCGTGAGGGTAAGCCCGAGTGTATATATTCCAAGAAACTGATTTTGGACATATAGCTGTGAAAAAGTGGCGAGCTTACTTCGATTTTTATATAGAACTTAAATTATAGCATCCAATGACACGGAAAAAACTTTACTTACTTTAAGAAAGTTTGGCTGAGATACTAAGGAATATTGAGAATTAACGTTATTACCAAAACCAGCATTTATAAAGTTGCGACATATCGGCGTCTTAGTTTACCCTGATTTCGCGTTTGTGAATTTTCCTTGTGGAAGGCGTATGGGACGTAGATCCGTCTAACAACCGATTGTATGATTTATGTTTGTTTAATATTCACGAATTTTACGTAAATATTTATGACAAAAAATCAAATTATGCAGTTCCGCGCCTCGCGGTTATAATTAGAAGAGCGTGTTATTAAGGAAACTAAATAGACATTAAATTTATGGATCGTTGCTAACAGCAGAAAAGAACATTTTATTTAATTTTATCTTCACAAATGATTCAAACTGCATCTAAGAATATTAGAACTCCGCGGAAGTTACGGAGTGCTACAAGGAAATCTTGTAAAATTGGTTTAGTTTACTCTGACTACTCGATACATTTTTGTTACTTTTATCTGAATCCAAAAAATGGGGAAGGCTAACACAAGAAAACTCGAAATTAACTTAATAGTAGTATTAAATACCGAAAGAAAAAGGCGGGGAAAGAAAGAAACATATTTATTCATTTGATAATCTTACTAAACAAAAAACATAGACTTTTGTAAAAATAAAATATCGAAAAACATCCTTAGTAAGATAATCTGTGGGATACCATTGTACTGGGTTTCTTTCGAAACCTTAATTGACTCCACAATCAACCAAAAGTAAATTTAACCTTATTTTATACTTAAATAAATATATTATTATAATCTGCACCTCATTTACACTATGATGAACACTATGATAAAATATTATACTCAGATATAAAATTGATAAAAGCATTTCTCGTTTTGCTCTCTGTAAGCAAATTCTTTGCACTTACTCCACTCGTTCCCGCACACCGTATTATTCGCATAACACTTAAGTGAGATCATTGAAATGGCAACTACGGTAACTGAGTATCGAATATCGATACAAGTGCCGCTTAGACGGCACTAAATTGTACGTATTGGTTTAACGAGGTTTCATTTCAATGTATGGCTGCAAGGAAATTGCGAGTGCATTCATCTCAGTTTAAAGTTTACGTACAACGTGTTGTCAAGTGCTAAGTATGTTAATAATTACATGAAGTTGGCTTTTGTTACCTATGACATCAGGAATTCAAACACATCAGTCCCCCCCCCCCGTGACCATGAGTGCTGTAAAGTACCCGAAACTTTTGGAATTAAAATGGTTCAATTAATCGCGATAAAATCCGTTAAACTAGTTTTGTTCCAGTTCCAACGGAAAAAAATATTGTAAAGGTCGTTAACTTGTGTATGTTCTCCAACTGCATAAAAGCCTTAGTGGGTTATGAGGAGGTTAGTTCATCACCCCACTCTAGCGCATGTTACTAGAAATCATATCCTCCAAAATATTTTAATTACTTTGCGGTCAGTAACAGCAGAACCTATTTCACCCGAGGACGCGTTGTTTGGAGGTAAAACACGTGTCGTATTCTAGACGGTGGTATATTTTGCCTAGTGTCAAAACACTATGTTTGGATTAGTGTTTAAGGGGATAGTGCACGAAATTAAGGGAAGGCGGGAGACAGGGAGGTGCTCTTAAAACTAGGTAAGACAGATTACTATAATTTGTTACGCGGATCAAGCTAATATATTCATCCTTAGACATACAGGTTTTCTCACGATGTTAGGTTGATAGACATAGATAAGTCTGAGCTCTCAGTGGTAACAACATCTTAAGGTGGAGGACTGCACAGTTATCCGTCCTTAGCTCCTTTCTAATAGAATTGCTGTAACCTCTCAAACGCCTAGTGTCCAAATTTGGCCGCTTCGATATTCCGTCAAAATTCAAGAGGTCAAATTTGACCGTACCCATCCACAGCACTTTAACCCTTATATACTTATGTTTCGAGACTATTTTTCTATGAAGAAGTTTGACATTATAGAATTAATATAAAATTTTCTATCCTCTAGTGGAATAAAAAACAGTTAGTCTATGGAAATTAATTTATATTCTACATTCATTAAGTACGCCATTTTCATTTGGATGTTGTTGTGTTGATTTTTGGATTTTTCTAGTGTTTTATTAGTGTTTTACTATAGTGTTTTATTACAAAATTCTTATAAAGGTGTTTGTGTGAATATAATTTATCTTTTTACGTAAATAATTTCGAGTGAAATATAGAAATAATTGTGAATTTCACGCTGCCAACATCCGCTTGATATGTTTTTTTTTGTTATCAAAATACAATAAAATCTTTTTGTAATGAAGTAAACCTGACTTATGTTTAGACTAGTTTAGTTTAGAGATTTTTGTATAGATTTTATGATGTCAAACTTTTTCATATAAAAATATTCTCTAAATATAAGTTTTAATGGTTTCGGGATTTGCCAGGCGCATGCGACTGCATGGGTATTTTATGGGGATTGAGGGGTGTGAAAAGGTGTTTAGTAATTCCATAAGATGGGAGCGACTGAAGGCAATCCATATAGCAAAGCAGCTTTCCAAAGCAAAAATATCTTTCCAAGGCCATCCAGTTAGGTTCTGAGAAAGCTCATAAATAGGCAGAACCAGATTGGACTCGAAAATTGCCCTGGAAAATACCCCTACCTATGCTTATGTGGTTCTCCTCAGTTATCCTCTTGCTTAGATGAGAAAGGATCCCACTCTGGAAGGACGAAGGAGGAGGAGGAAGGACTCCACTCTCCCATAAATATTTTCTGTACAGTTAACTTTGTACAGCCCGAAGACCCTCTTCAGTCATGTACGGGGCACTGAGTCGAATGATTTTCTGTATTCTGTCCAGGTGGTGGAGAAGTTTCGATGGTTACGTTTAACCACCCTGCCAATGAGCGCGTCTATGAGGAGTAGTTCCTTGGTTCCACGACCACCGCCATGCCATCTACTTTGAGAGCGCAATTTGAGCCAAGGTGACGAGTGATTCTCGCGCTCATAATGGATTTGTGTCTTACGTATGGTGGACAGACACGTGATCGACGTTTTCATTTTCAGTCAGATACTCCAAAACAAATCAAATAAGCCTGCCTTTTATATTTATTCGTTTAAATCAGTTGATATTGTTTAAGCAGAAATAATTTGATTCTTGATCTATTTTATTAATATCAAGCTAGGTGACGCCTTAATAAGCAACCTTCAACCACTTATGTTAGTTACTGTCAAGAAAACTTCGGTTTATCTTTTTAAGTTAAGAGATGCCAAAGTATGTAACGGCTTTGTCCTTTAAAAATTTTTAGTTCATCATCGTCATCATCGATGTAACTCATCGCAAATGCCACAAAGCACGATACTATGCAACCTGCGTCCATCTACTTTCTGGATCTCTCACCAGGTCGTTACTCTCATCTTATGTGGGACCACCCTTACTTTGCTTACTGGTACGAGACTGCTACTCGAGAAACTTACTTCATACACATCCCCCAATGAAAAAAAAAATTCAGTAGTAAATATAGTAATTCAGATTGTTAAAAAGTTACTTAATCTTGGTACGATTTCTTAATTGTATACCAATTAAATTAATTGGAATATTTACTCAAATGAATTAACATTACGTATAAATGTTAAATAACGTAAGTGATTTTTGCAAGCGAATCATGTAAAATTTACACTTGATAGAACCAAACTGTGGTGAATATAGCTGCAGTGTAACCCTTTTAATATATTGAAGAACAATGAAGGCTACAAATGCTTTGTATTCTCAAAAGACTCCGATGGAATAACTCACAACCTGTAATTATACTAGCTTTCGATATCAATCATACCGAGAACCGGTGCGTTGTTATTGGTAACGAGGCATTTCATTTTAGTCCTCAAGGATCAAAGGTCAAGGTACACCGTGTGTCCTTTCCATAAAAATAGGCTTCAATTATTATAGGATTGATGTTCCCCTCTGATGAAGATTTACATAAAAACAATAGTGAGTTCAATTTCAATTCAAACCTACCACAGCTACCTACTACATCTCTAAAAACTACACACTATGTTTACTTAAAATACTTATTACAGCGGAAATTGCTACAGGGTGAATTATATAGACTTGTCACTGGCAGTAAGAAGGTAGTCTGAACGAGTAATAATACGTTTTGGAAAGCAGCAACGGAATCAATTTCACTCTGTACTAATTCTATAACAAAGTGATAATTAGGATAAAATGTGCACGGAGTTAGGTTTTCTCTTTTGTTCACTCAAATGATTTTCGCTTAATTTTTTAAAAAATAATTTATAATCAATTTTGTAAACGACAGTAGTCTGACTATGGTCTGCGGTAGTTAACATCCGTTGGTTCGATTCCACTATAGTATGTGCCAAACCGATCGAGAAGAACGGACAATGACCTGTCGGTCGTTTAACCGGTGGTTACAAACCTTCAACATATAGGCACATTTTATATGTAGAACTTTCTCTATTTATAATATTTTTTTTATTTTTTATAATGATTGATATAATATATATTTATTAACTATTATTAAAAAGTTGTGTAAAAGATCGCTGTAGAAGAAAAATTATCTATTGTTATAAAGTACTTTATTCATTTAACAACAAAAAGCATTAATTTATAACACATATAAAGATTCGAGTGATAACGACACCGAATAAATACGTACTTATTCAAAAGATAAAACTTTATTTATTCGGTGCATCCGGACCGGTCCAATAAATTGACGCATCTCTGGCTGCCATTTTCAAGTTTCTTTTAGAACGAACTGACGTAACACGTGTTTTGTTTATTTTAAAGGGATAAATTGGCAAAATCTCAATATGGTGACTACATTGCTTCAAATAATGTTTTAATACGAAACTGTTATTAAATGAATTGCTGCGTTACTTACCATAAATTGAAATATAAAATATAACACATTTTTCGCGATGTACCGTAAGATTTTACGATGTTTATAGGAACCATTGACAATATTACTTAAGAAACGAAAAAACAAAACATATGTGCTCACCCAGAAGTGTGAATATTACCAATATTTAAATATTGTTATCACATCTAAATTAAGATTTTGTAAGTTACGCCTCTTGACACTCGGCTCGTATCTGAGGTCATTTTCCGTTTTTCTCAGTAGATTTGGCACAGACTATACTAAGCAACTAACAAGAACAATACATATCAAGCATTTTAAGCTAATTTTAAATGGTTTCTGATCAGTTGTTAATATTTAAGTAAAAAGGTTAATTTTCTATAAATTATTATTATTTGAGTATTGTATTAATACAATTTCCAATATATAACATGATTAAACTCTTATTTGTACAGTAACATTTGTTGAATTGTTTGCAATTCTGAGAATTCTTATTTACAATTTGATGTTCAGAGTCACAACAATTTATGTTATAAGAATATTTAATTCCACTTTACTTAATTTAATTAGTTGGTCCCAAACTTATGGTAGACCAAATCACTAGAATGCAGTCTGAATTCAAAATACTTACATCAAGTTAACAACTTCTTTTACTTGTACATTCTAGGCTGTGAAGCCCGTTAAGTCATTAATGGACATCACGCAAGCAGTGTAGCTACTTCCTATGTATATATCGTTCCTATAGATAAATATAGATAGAATAAGGGCGACAAATGAACACGCGGTCTACCTTATGGTAAGTGGATATTGTGGCACATAGACATCTATATTTGTCCTCGATTAAGAAGCAAAACGTAGATACATTGTCACCTCTGAGTACTAAGATGTAATGCTCCGTTTCTATTAAAAAGTGTTTGCGGTTCTTGACACTCATAATACGAAACACAGAGGCATTTAAGCTACTATATATCGTATGTTACGGTCTAGTTCTAATTCCTCCTCAGAAATGAGTATATCATACAGAAAAAATGTATGTAATAGGTCTGTATGTTGACTTTTTTGTATGCAATTTAATGTAAGCAATTAATTCACTTCAATTAGGTTTTGTGTGCACATTTTTAATTCAGTCGAATAGTAGGTTTACTGATTTCAGCGATGTTATAGTCCTACACATCCTTAATTTTAACTGGCTGTTAATGTCAACTAGTATTTACTTATAACGACAAATATTTTAAAATAATAATATGATATTATTCGAAGCTGAACATAACAAGAATTTAATTTGCGTGATATTTTACACGTGCGTTACCCAGCCGCCAAAAAGGGTTCAGATGAAACGTGACCCTTGAGTGATAAAGCAATGGTACTGGTTTCTTTCTAGCTATATTTATTACTTTATTGGGTTTAAACTTTGTTTTATTTTTGTTATTAATAAATACATTTTGAGTTATAGTGATGACCTAAATGTCATAGAAAGGGCAACTCAGTCGACTCAAATCTCTAACTTGAGAGATATCATAATGGCTGTTGTAGGTTGTAATCACGTTAAAACTTTAAATTGAGTTCAAAACGAATAGGCCGACTGAACCGGGAATGGACTACGACGTTCTCATAATACAAATCTGTAAGTTTGCATGAAGCAATTTTGATTAATTTGTAAAAGTCTGGCTTTACAAAAAAGTTTGATATTTGGGTATCACACGAGCTCGATGAAAGAAACCTAATGAATTGCGTACACATCTGCACTTCTCAGCAAGTTAGAGGCTTAATATTGCTTTTCAAAATCAATAAATTTATTATAATGCTTAATGTACCATAGACCTTACAAGCATAAGTCCCATATAGAACTATACATTGTGCAACAGAACTATAAGTACTTTTTCACCAGACCACCCCATATATGTACACCCTTGAGTATGCGTCTCCGGCAGCTCCCTTATATAGGCAATTTGTACATGAACACGCTCAGTGGCAATGGCAATTTTTGACCAATTTTCCAATTATGGAAAATCGGTCAAAATTGCCATGTATTTATTTTAAATTTATGCATAATAATTTGTTTTAATTGATTAAAATTTTACTTCTGAGGTAGTGCGTTAAAAATATAGTGAAACCGAACAATTTTTGAAAAAAATGATTACTGGTGATAAAAAGTTAATTATGAGCTTTTGCGGATTTGTAAGCTGAAGTGGCAATGGGCCGGCCATATAGCTCGAAGAACCGACAACCGTTGGGGAAAAAAGGTTCTCGAGTGGTAGCCTCGTGCCAGTAGGCGAAGTGTAGGGCGACCCCCCACTAGATGGAGAGACGACCTGATAAGACATACAGGAATTCGATGGATGCAGTTGACTCAGGACCGTGCTTTGTAGCATACCTTGGGGGATGCCTGTTAAGCAGTGGACTTGTGAAAGGCTGTAATGATGATGATAATGATAAGCATTTATTGCGGGGCAAAACCATGGATTCGGATCTCTTTTGCCAACAATTAATGAGACTCAGGTAATAAATTCAGAAAAAGAGCCGAAATTGATCGACAGAAAAGGAGTGAAGAGGTTCATCATGATAACGCTAAACCACACACATTTTTGGCCAATGAGCAAAAGTTGAGAGAAGTTGGTTGGGAAGTGTTAATGCTTTTACCATATAGTCCCGACCTTGCATTCTCAGATTTTTACCTATTTCGGTCTCTTCAGAATTCGTTGGGTAGTGTTAGTGTCACAGCAATACAGGAGTGGCGAATACTACTTGTCACATTTTTTTGATCAAAAATCCCAAGTTATCTACAGCAACGGCATTATGTCACTACCTACAACATGGCAACAAGTTATGGAACAAAACGAGGAAAAAGGAATTTATATATATATATATATATATATATATATATATATATATATATAAATTAATGCAATTAAACTTTGAAAAAAAAAGTTTCGAATTTGTATATAAAATACGAAGAAACTTTTTCCGCGACCTTATATTATAATTGTATGAAATGTTCTTTTCTGTTGTATTATCATAGTTTCAATATCACATTATCACAACAATAAGGAACATCCCATTGTAAATCACACGACGGAAATAACTGAAATAAATCAATCTTGCGGAACTAAATCTCTTTGACAAGGTTGGCTGGGTTTCAATATGAAGACCCAATTATACGCGAGAGTCTATAGTGATACCATAAAAAAATTGTTCCGTTAGGATTTAGAAAGATATACATACATATTATACGATAAATACTTTTACTTTTTTATTTCTTTTAACAGTGGTAGAGCCACGTGGCAGCATATGCTGTTGCCGGTGGGCCGGTTCAAACCGGGGTGGTAGTACCACGACCTCACAGAATATCAGCGTGAAGAAGAGGCTTTGCTTCTGCGTATTGTCTGGTGAGTGCGGGTGGGCGGAGGATAAATCCTCCCTCCCATCAACATGGTAGCAGAATTAAATGCAAGACTACCCCAGGACGGTATCAGCACTCCTGGAGAATCCCCCGCTAAGCATCTACGACCAAGCTACACAACTCCTGAGCGTGGGTGCTCACGCTGCCCCGCATAGTCTGAGGGGAGGGCGGGCAAAATTCCGCTCGAGACTAAACCTGCTTGGGGCAAACGGAGCAATAAGTCACCGGTGCCCCTTGCCATACTATCCGTAAATTACTGCAACATCAGGGCAATTCATTCAAATCTTAACGCCGTTTACTACCATCTGAAAACGGCGAAGCCGAGACACAGGTGTCCTCCACGGCTGATACTTCGTATCTTTCCTACCCTACAAATCTTTGTGCCCCGGGTTGGAGTTTGCGTGTACGTCAGACGAAATAATGCAACACATAAAATATAAAGGAACTGTATAAGCGATCTTTTCTATATTAAAGGTACTATTAAAGTAAACCATTCAGCTAAGAAACGCAGACAGCGTTCTTAGCACTATACCGCGGGGTGTAGGATGTGATATTTTAAGGTTTTAGTTTTGTTTTTGTTGTTACGGTAATAAGTATTTTGTGTTTAGTGTTACGTAAAAAAATTACGATTTAAAAAATACGACAGTATTATGTGAATTAAGGTTAAATCAAACTCTAAGCCTAAAACATTTAAAGATAATTTTATAAAACTTTTCATAACGTAATAAATTTATTTAAAGAAAATATGTTCTTTTGATAGAGCCGTTGAGCATCAGCAGAGCGATTTCCTATTTTCGCGGTGTAGTATGAAACTTTAACAATTTTCTGTTACACTAACAGCCGGGCTGTGAATAAATGGTTTTCGTAGAATAACTTTCTCAATGTATATTAAATTGTAAACAAAGCCACTGTGACATTATCACAAATAAACATGGTAGCGAAGATGAACTTCCCTTGTTTATTTTTAAATTAAATAGCAGTCTTGATTAATTTATTCGAAAACTTAATCGGCCTTTACTAAAACGTAATTTATTATAAGTCACAGGTTTAAAGTCAAGTTGTAATATGTTTCATAAAGAAAATCATACGAAAGTATAATAACTAAAATGTAAAGTATGAGAGTAAATATCAAAGGTTGCTACGATTGTGGCATCGAGGCTGAGAGACTTCTTTAGTAGGAAGTACTCTTCATAAACCGGAACTAAAACCCGAGACTAAAAATAAAGCACATTTGTAATATGACGTAATCTTACTATAGTTATGGAACCGGTTACATTAACACATATATAACATAAAGTTACAGGCAGATGAGCCAATACAGCGTAAACCACTATTTAACTTTATATAATAAATAGTAATATCAACGTCACACAAGGATTTTAATCAGAAAACTTTGCTCCGTTCTGTTTCTATCTGATAACATATTAACACTTAAAGTAATATAGGAAAGATGTGGCTTGTTATGGTTTCAATACGAAGTCGCCTTGACTGGGAAACAATTACGATGTTGCTGTATACCCAAAAATAGCACCATACAAACAAACGCTGATAAGGTTTAAACGTTTTTTTTTTATAGAAGAGAAGGTAAACGAGCATGCGGCTCACCTAATGGAAAGTGACTAGCGCTGCCCATGACCAACTGTAATATTAGGAAAATTACAGGTGCGTTACCGGCCTTTTAGAAGGGAATAAGTTCTTTTATGAAGGTTCCTATGTCCCTAAGGTAGTAAACAATGTTCGACGGGTTGTACGAGCAAGAAAACTCCTAGTTAAACGTACAGTGGTGGACCGCTCCGCATTCAGATTGTGTGGATGGTATGGTCAGTTTAAGTTAAGTTACGTGAAATTTGGTGACTGTTATTAATTTAATTATCCGTTTAATTAAATCGCGCAAATCCTCAAAGCACTTCCCATGAAGTTGCGATAAAAAATGCAAAGAGATGCAACATCTCTTCGCAGCGCCACTGTATCAAGCCAATCGGAGAGGTCGTTGACGAGTCATGCCGTTCAGCACCGAATTGGGTCAAACGAAAGAAGCTGCCACTGTTGAGCCCCGGCACAGAGATGAGAAGAGTATTGTTCTTCGTTTAGTTGCAATCGGTGTGCCGAGATGAAATGCTGTCCCACTCTTATGAGCACACCAAGCTGTTTAGAGACCAATTCGGCCTTCTCTATGAAAACGCACATCCTTTGATATATCAACTTAAAGGATTTTGATACCGACTGGAGCAACAAGAGCAGTGCCTTGAAACTGTGAAAATACGACAGTGAGGTTCTTTAAACGGTAAACGCACAAACTTGTATCCTATGGGGATTGAAATGGACTACACTTAGTCGCCACCAATCCGAGACTTGGACAAAACAAAGGTCATGTTTAATGTCCATGTCTCACCTATGCCGGTAGTTGTTGGGAGCACTATGCTCGAAGTTGTTGACGAGTACGTTTACCTGGGACAAATAGTCCGACTAGGTAAGTCCAACTTCGACGGAGAGGTCAATCGACGGATCCAACTCGGCTGTGCAGCGTTCGGGAAATTACGACACATCTTCTCGTCAGGTAAACTTCAATCTCTGAAAACTAAGGTGTACAATAAGTGCGTGTTGCCAGTGATGACTTACGGATCAGAGACATGGTCCTTCACTGCTGGCCGTATGAGGACGCTCAAGGTTGCTCAGCGAGCTATGGAGAGGACTATGCTCGGAGTTTCTCTGCGTGATAGACTCAGAAATGAGGATATCCACAGTAAAACCAGAGTGACCGACTTAGCCCAACGGATTAGTAAGCTGAAGTGGCAATGGGCGGGCCATATAGCTCGAAGAACCGATAACCGATGAGGAAGAAAGGTTCTCGAGTGGCAGCCTCATACCGGTAGGCGTAGTGTAGGGCGACCCACCACTAGATGGAGTGACGACCTGGTAAGACATGCAGGAAGTCGATGGATGCAGGTGGCTCAGGACCGTGCTTTGTGGTGTTACTTGGGGGAGGCCTATTTTCAGCAGTGGACTTGTAAAGGGCTGTAATGATGATGATGATGATGAATCCGAGACTTTTTTTAACTATATCTGGACTTCAGACACAAGTTTGTTCCAATACTCGACGACGTTTTCCCTAGAAATATTGACACGGCCGGTGTATAAAACATCATCATTTCTATCGTCCGCGTAGCCCTGAATCTTACGAATATGCAACATATCATAGATATGCAGAAGAAACAGCGTTGGTGATACCACGCAGCCTTGTGGAACACCAGCGTAAATAAACTTACAATCGAAGCATGCACCATCTACTACGACCTAGGTGCTTTGATCAGACATAAAACTGGTCAAAGTCACCACATTGGGCTCAATCGCCTGCACTCATCAGTCTTTTTATAAACAAGAAGATCACCTACTAATCGGCCGTACTGGCAGCATTGACTTATGTAATACTAGCGTAAGGACCGGGCCGACCGAATAACTAAAACGGACCAGTGCCAGCCAACGGGAATCGGTCGACAGTGGTGCATGCGCAGGACAGATTAGATTTTTTGACAAATTGCCTGTCACAAATGTGTCTAGTTGCATGGTAAACGAATGCAAAATTAAGATACAAAGATTTAAAAGAAACATGGGATATCGTATAATCGGTAAATAAACTTATATTAATTTTGTTACAATTAAATTATTATATAAACTCATTTTTAAAGTTTTATTTTATAGTTAGTTTAGTTACGTTAACAATATTAGTCCAGGGTTGGATTCAAACCCTCAAAAATATTGTACATAGAAAATAAAATTATACTATTTTTAAAAAAAATACATCACGTTTGACCTTTCATGTTTCTTTTAATGGCGGTAAATATGTAAAATGACCCAATAATAATACAAGTTGACCTTTAGGTAAAATTATGGTATTTGCCATAGTTTTACCAAAAGGTATTTGCCGTGTAGTGGCGGTTAAAAATATCCACTACCCCATATCTTCCCGTGAAAGGCGACAGAGGGAAACAGGCAGGAGATGGGCAGCAGCATCTTTCTGATAACAGCAACTGTACAACAAAAAACTGCGGTTGCCAACCCGCTCGCCAAGCGTGGCAAGTATGGCAATATACCCCCCATGAAGAATTACACAAATAGACGCCCCCCAGTCCCCGGCGGCCCCGCTATTCCTGGCTACGGTGGAGACCACGGTAACGGTGGGGCAGGGGGTGCTAAGAATCTCCGGTCGAGGTTCGGTTGCCACCTACGATGACTCTACCTGGCAACATTTAACGCACGTACCCTGAGGACTGACGAGAAGATCCTGGAGCTGGAAGAAGAGATAGACAAGTTGCGCTGGAATATTATATGATTATCCGAGGTCCGAAGAGAGGGGGAGGGCACGGTGATTCTCGAATCCGGCAACTTGTTCTAACACCGGGAGGGCGACCATCTGTCCCAAGGAGGTGTTGAATTTATCGTCCACAAGTCTCTCGTTAACAACGTTTTAAAGATTGGGAGTGTATCGACGAGAGTTGCGTACCTTATACTCAGAATTACCAAACGGTATTCGCTGAAGGTCATATAGGTTTACGCGCCAACTTCGAAACATCCCGATGAAGAGGTGGAGGAAATGTATGAGGATATTTCCAGAGCCATGCATTCCTCCAAAACCTACTACACGGTGTTGATGGGAGACTTCAACGCAAAACTGGGTACAAGAAAGAACGGTGAGCTGAAGATGGGGATATTTGGGATAAAGCAACGGAACCCAAGGAGCCAGCAGCTGGCCGACTTCATGGAGAAAGAGGGACTTTTTATGATGAATTCTTTCTTGCAGAAACGTCCCCACATAAATTGGACCTGGTCGAGCTCCGACAATTCGACAAAAAACGAGATTGACTTCATTATGACGACCGGACGCCAACTGTTCAGTGATGTCTCAGTGATCGCAAGGGTGAAAACTGGCAGCGATCACCGAATGGTTAGAGGTACACTGAACATAAACGTTAAGTTGGAGAGGTCTCGTCTAATGAAGTCAACGCTCCGTCCCCCTCGTGCTCTAATCCAGAATCCCGAAACCTTCAGCTCGAGTTACTAAACCGCTTTCAGTGCCTAGAAGATTGCAATGCATTGGACGATATGAATGACAAGCTCGTGGAAACTGTCCACGCGGTCGGAGCTAAGTTCTGCAAGACCCGCCGCAGAAGAACACATAAACTCTCCGATCACACTCTTAATCTCACTGCTGTTAGACGGGAGATGAGGCTGCAATCATCAACAGATTTGACAGCATACAGGCAACTAAACAGACAGATCTCCAAATGTATGCGGCGAGACTTACGCAACTTTAATTCTGCTCGTATTAAAGAAGCGATCGAGCGGACCAGGGCTCCAAAATCTTTGCCGGATATCTGTCTGCCAGAGAGAGACAACTGTCAAAGCTGAAGACTGAGTGTGGCAGCTATATATAGTATGTTTGTGTAATCGGACTATGGGCTTCAAAAAAGAAAATTAAATTTGGTCTATAAAATATTGAACCTATTACAATACTTATGAATAGAAACATAAATTATATTATATAATTTATACTGATAGTGTTTCAAATTCTATTATATTCTATAAAAATTATTTAGAGAAAACACTTCGAAGAAAGCCTCACGTAGAGTAAAAAAATGTTTCACTTAGATTCCGAATGTCACATTTGGCAACAAATGGTGGCATGCCTCGTAAAACCTATTTCGTTAAAAGGAGGAGCCATTTAGTAATAATATATGGTATATGATCCCACAATGGGAACTTGTGTTATTGCATGAGAATAAAATAATTAAAACTTTTGTAGACACGATTTACTACAGTTTTATTATAAATTATCACTCATTATTAAGATTTAGCATTTGTGATCATTCTTATCGTGGAAAATTTGTTGAAGGTTATTTTTCATAGCAGAGGAAATTGAAGATTTTTTTTATAGGAATTGTGTGACAAACGAGCACACAGTCCGCCTGATGGTAAGTGGTTGCTGTGGCCCATAGACATCCACATCTATCCTCGATTACGAATCAAAATGCAGATGCATTGTCACCCTTGAGGACTAAGATGGAATGCCTCGTTTCCAGTAAAAAGGGTCTCCGGTTCTCTACATTCACCATACGAAATACAGCAGCATTAAGCTAGTTATGGATGCACCCCGTCCCTCTGTTTTAGACTAGTATATTATATATATTATATTGTATTATTTAGGCTAAGCAACAAAACTAACACATCAGCATTTTATATAAGATTCCTAGTACTTAGTTGATGAGTCGAACGTCTGCGTACGAACAGACTCTTGAAGATTCGATCATTATTAAAGCCACCTCCAAATCGGTGAGACGTATTAATTTAGTTGTAGTTTAGTTTTTAAAAACTCCTTTCGACGTTCCCGAAATTTGACTGGCGCAGCTGGTAGGATTTGCTCGTGAAAGCTGTGCCGTCTCTCGATATATTCAGGTGTCCAAATTCGCCTGGATTCGTGATAGCGGTGCGATTAGCTGTTGGGCAAATTCAAGAACCAAATAAATTTGTCATCAAGGGAAGTGGAAGCGGAAGGCATGGGAATAGCAGCTGGTTGGTGAGTAAAACTCTTCACCATCCTTAATACCACTATTATCCTTCACCTTTAATTTAATTTGTTATTATTGAGATCGGACTTCTCTCATTGTAACGTATCTGGTTTTTAATTAATTCCATTTAGTAATAGACACTCCGTTACTGTAGACATAACATAACGCTGATAAGCTTAAGGGACGCAGTTCCTTTCGCACAGAGATTATTGAACGCATTAAAAAAATAAGACTTTTATAAAAGTAATAAACTAAAATCTAATTAAAAGTTTACTATAAAAGATAATTAATTAATGTATGTTTTATTAATGCTAGAGATATAATACAGTTTTATTTCATTTATTTTCTTTTTATTACATTTACAAATTTTACAAAATTTATGGTTAGATTAACTTTTATTTTATAAATTATATTGTTATATGCTTTAGCGTGTTCTACTTTATATGTTTTGTTATTGCATAAAATAGTGCACTATATTAACCGACTCCTCTGACTCGTGCATTGCTCCATAACGATGGAACAACCACAGGCAGCAGAACGACAAACCGTTGTAATTTATCCCATACCAACAGAAATGCTACGGCTTATTCCACTTTTTAATGGCGATAAAAGACAGCTAAATTTATTTTTGAGGAAATCTGAATATGTCATTCGTAGGTATAGGGGTGACGAAGAACAAAATTTATATGTATATCACTCCATAACTAGTAGGCTTACAGATAACGCGGCGTCGCTCTTATCGGAACGTGAGGATGTCGTGACATGGTCCCAGTTAAAAGATTTGTTAACACAGCACTTCGGAGACCCGCGTAGCAAAGAGTGTATTAGTATTGAATTAGAATCCTTAAAAATTAAATCCGGTGAAAGCTTTCAAGATTTTTGTAACCGCATTCAAAGTATTCGATCATTATTAATTTCAAAAGTAAACATATCCGATGATAGTAATCTTAAAAGCGCTAAATTGGCAATTTACAATAATACGGCCCTAATCGTGTTCCTATACAATCTTCCCGAGAATATGGTTCGAATAGTGAGGTTAAAGAAGCCAGAGACTTTAGAGGACGCGCTGAGCATTGTACTAGAGGAAGTTAACTTCCACGATCAATACAATATGCGAAATCGTGTCCACGGTAGTAGTGGTTTAGGTTTAAGGCAGCCTCAAACATCAGTCCCAACGCAAGGATTTAAATTCGGTGGTATGCCTCACACAGTAATGCAACCTTACGGATACAAACCAATATTACCAAGCAATAGTACACCAAAATTTAATTTCGGCATTCAAAATCAAAGCCAATTCAGGATGCCTCAATCTGGCTTTCGGCCTCAACTAATGCAGCAGATGAGTTACCGTCCACCTCAATTCGGTTATCGGCCACAACTTGGCCAACAACCACAACAGTTCGGCTATCACCCACAATTCGGATCTCAGCCACAACATTTCGGCTATCGTCCACAATTCGGCTCTCAGCCACAACAGTTCGGTTACCGCCCACAATTGGGCTTTCAACCACAACAGTTTGGTCAAAGACCTCAACAGCAATTTGGCCATATGCCAACTACGCAATTCGGCAATAAGCCACAAGTTCAGAAACCCAATTTTCAGGAGACTGACGTTTCGATGAGGACAGCCCCTCCAAGGCCACAGCCCGGCTTTCGATTAAACGAGTTGACTTTAAGAGAAAACGACGGACAGTATTATGACGAGTACTATGACACAGACGAGTATGTAGAACAGTATGACAATGAACTGACACCATCCGCTGAGGAAACCATTGACGAAATGACTTATAACGAACTTACAGACGAAACTCAAACTCAAACTATCGAAAATTTTCACATGAAAGCCTCGATAGGAGACAAGAAGTTATAGAATTAAATTGTGATCCGAATCTCAAATTACCTTATATTTATATTCCTGAAATAGATGCAAAATTAATGGTAGATACAGGTAGTACTAGATCCTTTATCAGCCCCCGTAAGGCATACCAACACTTTTATCAATATATAACACATGAACCATTCGAAGTAGTCAGCACCCACGTCTCTAGTAGACACGATGAAGTGATACAAATCCCTCTACCACCCACCTTTAAAAGTTCAGATTGCCACAAATTTTACCTATATGATGTCGACTCTCGTTACGACGGCCTCATAGGTAACCTACCTCATAGGTAACCCACCTATTGAAACAATTAGATACAATAATAGACCTTAAGGACCTTGTACTTAAAACCAAAACAACTTGCATACCAATAGTTAATAATAATTTAAATTACGTTATAACACTACTACCACGATCAGAACAGCGCGTAAAGTTGCCAACGGACCAGTGTTCTGGAGAGGCAATCATTAATTACAAGGAGTTTGTCAGCGGTGTACGAATGCCCAGTGCATTGGTAAACTGCGTTAACGGTTATGCCACAACAGTCATACAGAATGTTCTTGACAATGAGATGATATTAACAGTAACGCGACCTTTTACCGTTACTAAGTACGAGACTATTCAATGTGACATAAATTTTACGAGTACCTATGACGACATAGGGATCGATAAGATACTCGAAGAAAATCTACTTAAGCTAAGACTTGATCACACTAACGATGAGGAACGCGACAAAATCTTTAGACTATGCCAAGAATTTAAAGACATATTTTACTGCGACAAACTACCACTGACCTTCGCTAATAAAATTAAACATAAAATACGTACAAAAAATGAAGACCCAATTTACGTCAGACCTTACCGACAAGCACCAATGCAAGTAGAAGAGATAAATAGGCAAGTAGACAAGCTATTAAAGGACAATGTTATTCAGGAGTCACATTCGCCATGGAATGCTCCTGTACACCTGGTACCCAAAAAGTTAGATGCATCTGGTGAAACTAAATTTCGCATGGTTATAGACTATCGACGTTTGAATGACATAACCATCGACGACAAATACCCACTACCAAACATAACAGATTTGTTTGACAAGTTAGGGAAGAGTTCCTATTTCAGTACAATTGACTTGGCAAGTGGTTACCATCAAATTGAAATAGAAGAACAAGACAGGCAAAAGACAGCCTTTAGCACTCAAAACGGCTATTATGAATTCCTCAGAATGCCATTTGGCTTGAAGACAGCTCCTGCAACTTTCCAGCGGACCATGGATAGTGTGCTAAGGGGATTACAGGGGATACACTGCATGGTATATTTGGACGATATAATTGTATTTTCAACCAGTCTGGAAGAACATATACAAAAGTTACGGACAATATTTGACAGACTTAGGACGACTAATCTAAAGATTCAATTAGACAAGTCTGAATTTTTAAGGAAGGAGGTTTTATATTTAGGACATACCATTACGAAAGAAGGGCTACGACCGAACACTGACAAAATTAAAGCTGTGCTAAATTTTCCTATACCTAAGACAACAACTGAAATTAAAAGTTTCTTAGGGCTGGTAGGGTATTATCGACGCTTCATAAAGGACTTTGCTAAGATCACACAACCCCTAACTGCATGTCTCAAAAAGCGAAATAAAATAATCATCGACGAAAAATATATAAGTGCGTTTGAAAATGTAAAGAAATACTTACGAGTGAACCATTACTACAGTACCCGGATTTCGAAAAGACGTTCATCCTCACAACTGACGCCTCAAATATAGCTTTAGGAGCAGTTCTATCACAGGGCCCTATTGGTAGTGATAGACCTGTTGCATACGCGAGTAGGACGCTTAGTGACACGGAAAGTAGATACAGCACCATCGAACGCGAACTTTTAGCTATTATTTGGGCTGTAAAACATTTCCGGCCATACCTTTACGGACGGAAATTTGTAATTTACACTGACCATCGACCCTTAGTTTGGCTTTACTCATTAAAGGAACCAAACAGTAAACTCACCAGATGGCGACTACGATTACAGGAGTACGACTTTGAGATTATCTATAAAAATGGAAAACAGAATACAAATGCCGACGCCCTATCCAGAATTAAAATTAATGCACTAAATTCAGACGACGAAGGTCATTCTATGGACGTTAACTTCGACAGCAAAGAGTGTAAGCTTAGGGACCATTTAAAAGACGTTGTTAAGGAAATTGAAAAACTAAATGCTGAAAATAAAAGACATAACGACTCTACGTCCACTGTAATAATATCAGACTCAAGTACTGTTCCCGCGAGCCCTATGTCTCTTTCCGACATAATATCGATTAGTAGTTCAGAAAAGGTTTCCGAATACCCAATCCGATCGCCTACAGAATCTAGTAAATCCCAAACTGTGCATTCAGCCGTAGAATTAGAGTCGAACGGTATACCAATATTACATGAGGCTATCGATGCAAAGCCAAATCAAATATTAGTATTTTCGTGGTTCAAAAATGAATGTCAGGTTAAAGATATTTCTAGAAAGAAACAAAAAGTACTAGAAGTATTTTTACCATTAGATAATTCCGAGTTAATAAAAGAATTTTTAAAGAAATATATTAGGCCTAAAATTAAATATTTTATATATTTTGAACGGGAAGAACATCGAAAACAATTTGGTAATATCCATTATACACCTGTTTAAAAGGGACATGGTTCAATTTTTCGAATGTACGGAACGAGTAGTTTTTGTTGAAGATGAAAAAGAACAAAGAGCGATTGTAGTTAAATATCACGAAGGAAAGACATGCCACCGGGGCATTAATGAGACGCTAGTCAGAATCCGCAGAAATTACTACTGGGATAATTTACAAGAAACCGTTTCGGCAATAATAAATAGTTGTACTGCGTGTAAAAAAATGAAATACGACAGGAAGCCAATCAAACCTGTACTTCAATTAACCCAAACACAAGATGCTCCGTTTCAAGAAATATTTATAGACCTGTTTAACATCGAAGGAAAGCATTATCTCACCCTTATAGATGCGTTTAGCAAATTAGGCCAAGCGATAGAAGTTTCAAATAGGTCTACTCCCGAAGTAGTCCGAGCTTTGATGAAGTACTTTTCTTTTTACGGAATACCCAAAAAGATAAGTTCAGACCCAGGCTCTGAATTTAACAATGAATTAATTAAGGAATTCTTAAGCTTATATAAAATTGAACAACACATCGGAACCCCAAATAGCCCAAACTCGATGGGGCTTATAGAACGCTTTCACTCGACGATTATAGAAATTTATAGATTGGCAAAATACGAAAGAAAACCTACTAATGCGGCATCAGTTATGACGTATTCCATACTAGCTTATAATAATACCATTCATTCGGTAACAGAGCTTACACCTTTCGAGGTAGTTTTCGGACACACGGACACGGGTAGCCCATTTAATACAGAAATTGATAAGCAGTATTTCCAACACTTAGTAAGAGACCATGCAAAGCGAACAAAATTCTTATACAAACATTTAGCAGAAAGTATGGTAGCGATTAAAGAAAAAATTAAGGAAAAACGAGGCGGTGAAAATGAGATAGTATTTCCGTGTGGTAAGACTGTATTTGCTAAAGATACCAACAAAAGAAAAAGCAAAGATAGACCGCGATATGTTAAGGCTAAAGTAGTAGGCAAAGCCGAAAGAAATATAGTGCCAATAAAAGTAGGTGAAAGAAAGACTAAAGCCCCGATTAAAAATATCAAACGCCCTCCACAGGTGGTGCATACTGATGATTGCGATGCCGATCCTGGCCCATCATCTGCAGTCACTTGAGGAGAACCCAGGGATACTTCCGGTAAAACAAGGACAAGCATAAGCACAAACAGATCACTGGACTATAATAAAGATTTTAAATTTAGAAAATATTTATGACGACCTAAATCTAATTATTGCTCAATATCGTAAACTCAGTAAACTAATTGAAGTAAAGGAACCATACCCTCGCGAATTTATAAGCGTTAAAACCCATGCAGATCACATACGCGATTTAACCGTTCAAAAATTTCAACAACTTATGCCGCAACGTTTTAAGAGAGGGATCCTAAATCCATTAGGGTCAGTTTTAAAAATTATTACGGGAAACCTCGATCATGAAGATGCTCTAAAGTATGATAAACTTACCTCGGAGCTAAGTCACAACCAAATTATCGTGTCTAGGAAACTCACCTTAGTCTCTAAAATGTTGGACAGCTTTATTAATGCCACTGAAACCTTAAATAATAATTCCGTTATGCTAGATGCACGCCTAAAAAGTGTAGAGACAATGCTAAATCATCTAACGACTAGAGAAAATAACTGGGTTTTCTCTACATATATTTTTGGATTATTTAATTTATTCATAAGCAATTTTCGAACCATATTTGATAAATTAAATGAAATAGAGACTGCCCTAGCTTTTAGTAGAGTATCTATACTTCATCAATCTATTATAAATTCTACAGAACTCTTAGATCATTTAAAACTAATATCCACTACCGAAAATTTAGTGTACCCACCAACCGAAACTAATTTGGTAAAATTAGAACAAACCATAAGAGTAAAATCTTACCTTAAGAAAAACCAGATAGCATTTATAATGGAGATTCCGTTAACTGATAATAATACCTACAATTACTTTAAAGTTTATTCCGTACCTATTTTCCGCGAATCCGTTAACGAAACAATTACCATATTCCCAAAATATCCTTACCTCCTGGTGAAAGGGACGAAATACTTACCAGTTACGAAACCCTGTCGCCCGCTTGCCGCTGGCGATGATTTCCTGTGTACCGAAGAAAATAGAGCCCTCTACCCTGGACTTACCTGCATAGAACAGTTGATGAAATTTGAGAATAACCTTACTTGTTGCACACAACACGCTATTATAATTGAAGACGTCAAAGTACAGCAAATTAAGGCAGAAAATTGGATTGTTTTTACAAAGCTAAGAACGACACTTACCAAACACTGCGATAACGAGATCAGCAAGCAACCCATTTTTGGAACTTATATACTAACCAGTGATGAGCCCTGTGACCTGGAGATACATGGTACTTACATTCATCACCACCGTGTTTACACAGAATACGAGGCAGCACTACCAGTTCCAGTCATCAACTTACCTCAATTACGCTCAACTACCAATGTAACAAGTACACGCGTAATTAACATGAATGGTGTCAACTTGGACGAAGTGAAGTCAAATGCTTTAAAACACAGTGAAATCTATTACACAGATTCAAGTGTCTTCAAAGGAGAAAAGGACTCTAACTTCAGTGTTCTAACATATGTAATTTTAAATTTTCTAGCCTTAAGTCTCCTATTGTTTTTAATATACTTATTAAGAAAAAAATGTATGCCTCACTTCCAAAATTATCGTAAAAACATTAAAAATGATATTTCCGATAATTTTGCTCTTAGGGAGGGAGGAGTTATGGATGCACCCCGTCCCTCTGTTTTAGACTAGTATATTATATATATTATATTGTATTATTTAGGCCTAAGCAACAAAACTAACACATCAGCATTTTAAATAAGATTCCTAGTACTTAGTTGATGAGTCGAACGTCTGCGTACGAACAGACTCTTGAAGATTCGATCATTATTAAAGCCACCTCCAAATCGGTGAGACGTATTAATTTAGTTGTAGTTTAGTTTTTAAAAACTCCTTTCGACGTTCCCGAAATTTGACTAGCTACTATTTCACGCTGGTATTCTGTGAGAGCGTGGTCCTTCCCCGGTTGAGCCGACCCATTCGTGCTACAACTATACTACTAATATAACTGCAGCATGGCTCTACCACGTAGATGTTCATCATTATCGAAAATTTCTGTTCTAAATTCTATAATTTTAGAAGAGAGAATACCACTGGCTGTTATATAGTCATTCATACGTTGTATAAATGATAGGACGCATGATTTTACTTTAACCTTAATAATATTTAAGTCCGAAGAAATAGCTTGATCACACATAACGACCATATGGGCGGTGTAATTGTAAATGCATCTGTAAATTCGGACAAGGATTCCAAATTAGGCTTAAGATGTTGTAAGCTTTTAAAATTGAGGCTTTCTAAAATATCTGTAGACTTTTTATCCATAGCATTCAGACGCTGTACCCTATAATAGAAATGACTCAGTAAGTTTTGAGTACGTTTATGTAAATTTTTGTCATACTTCACTGATAATGTTTTAAAATTTGTTTCAACTTTAACAAAACTTTCCTTATACCCTATTTATACCCTTATTCTCTTTTACTACGTCTACAGGAAACTCAAACTCAGGTTCAATAATATCATATGAAGGCATCGCATTGCCTAACTATAGAAAGTCACTGCCTGCGAGTTCTTGAATGTTTTCTCCAAATGTGCCGCCTCTAATGGCCATCTCATTGCTTAGTTGGTTTTTTTTTAGGGACAAGATTTGAATTTCGTATGACATAGTTTAAGAAGTCCAAGAAAATCCTAATACAAGGTTTATGTGAGCAAGTATAAAATTCTACAAATAACCAATAACAAAACTTATTTTTATAAATAATATCCCTTCGACCCTTTGCACTTTCTATCATAGTAATCCCTGAAGTTTTCTATGCTTAGTAATTAATGATAAGATGTTTGAAAAATAAACTACAACAAAAAGCAAATAAAATATGTAGAAAAAAAAACACACACACACACACACACACACACACACACACACACACACATACACACACACACACACACCGCGTAAAAATCTCATCTTTTGTGGATCCGTCAGGGCTAAAGGAAAGAGTTCAGCATAAAGAGTCCCTCTTTCTTCATGAAGTTGGCCAGCTGCTGTTTTTCCCTTCTTTCAGTTTACCGTTTTCTTGTGCCTAGTTTTGCGTGAAAGTCTACCATTAAGACCGTATTGTGCTTTTCGGATGAACGCATGGCTCCAGAAATATCCTCGTATATTTCCTACCTCCTCATCGGGATTTGCCGACGTTGGTGCATAAACCTATATGACCTTCAGCGAATACCATTTGGTGATTCTGAGTATAAGGTATGCAACCCTCGTCAACATACTCCCAATCTTTCTTTTGTTAACAAAATACTTGTGGACGATAAACCCAACACCTCCTTAGGACAGATGGTCGCCTTCCCGGTGATAGAAGAAGTTGCCGGTTTTGAGAATCACCGTATCCTCCCTCTTTCTTCGGACCTTGGATAATCCTATAATATTCCAGCGTAACTTGTCTACTTTTTATTCCAGCTCCAGGATCCTCTCCTCAGTCCTCAGTTATATGTTGCCAGGTGGAGTAGTCGTAGTTGAACCGAATCTTCACCGGAGATTCTTAGCACCTCCGGCCCACGTTACCATGGTCGCCACCGTAGCCAGGAATAGTGGGTCCGCTGGGGACTGGGGGTCGTCTATTTGCGTTGTTACTCATAGGGGGTATATTGTCATAGTTGCTACGCTTGGTAGTATTCCTTTGATTCCTAAAACAATGTGGCCATGTTTTTAAACGGCCGACAGAGTTACTTTGAAGTTGCGTTGGAAGTTATGACTATAGACTCCTGTTTACTCTCAGAGTCAAAGTTGTGAACCCGTTTCATTTGTTGTAACTATTCTATCGAAAACAACATTTTTCACTGACTTTTGGGAGTCATGCAATATGGTGTGTATTGAAGCAATGTATAGGTTAGTTATTTCTGCTAACATCTTAATTTTTTCTAATATTTATCCAAAAGTTTAAATGGAACATAACAGTTCATTACTTAAATCGAAAGTGGCTATTTTGAAGATATTTTTCTTATTCAGATTGTTAGTTACATCATAATATAAAAAAGTATAGGCATCACCTTCAAGCTAAATATTGGTAAACTATACATCTTGAAGATAGTTTGTGAAACCCGATAATTAATTTTAATGACGCATTTGCATTCTAAAATTAAATTTCACATTTATGTTTTGTAAGTCATTTTTTTAGAAATTGTATAATATTTTGTGACCATTTCGCAATAAATATTTAAAAAAGTACAACGCGTCGAGTAGTATAAGGTAAAGCTTGGATCAGTTCCAAAATGCAAGGAAGTGAACAACCACAAATCAAACATTTTATTTCAACACTCAGTTAGCATATTTTTGAACTTTTGGAATAAATTTATTTGCTGCAGTGTTGAAAACTAGGAGAAAAGAACAGAAAAGTATTTGAAGGTATAATACAAAACAAAATTTTAAAAAAATGTTTATCCTACTACTTATAAAAAGATGAAATCTTATTTACCATTTATACTCATCAACTGATTGTCACAGTATTGACCAAATTATAAGAACATGTTAGAATCATTGCTACTAAGAGGCTAAGAGCTCGCCGTAAATTTGACAGTACGCGGGCAGTTGGGGGCCGATCCCCGTCGGCACCAATGAAATTAAGATAACTAACAGAATCTTGTGTTACTTTGCGGAAATAATTATAAGTACCCGGTTGACCGAGCTTTGCTCGGTAATTTTCGCTCGGTTTTTTTTTGATTCGTGTCTTTTGGAAATAATATTTAGATACAAATTACATACTGATGAAATACGAATAATATTTTTTTGATCGTAGCGACATAATAGAAAAAACTGAACTGGTTATTTGATTAAAAAATCATGAGTGCTTAAAAAATCATGAGTGCAATTAGTTTAATTTAAATTTTCGTGTGTTTAAAAAATACTAAAAAAAGGGCTCGAAAAAATAGATTTTCTCAAAAAAGAACTTGAAAAAAAATTTAAAAAAAGTCGGTCGGTCGGTCTGGGCTCGAACCATGGTATTACGATTTTGCGACCGCCCAATATACCATTAAGCTATTTGTAATCATTAATAAGCCGTCAAAATTTACCTTCTTATTCTAACGATATTATAGCAGTTTTTCATTGCCTAAAAACACGGACAAAAAGACATTTTCTAAAAATAAATCCTAGCTAGATCGATTTATTGCCCCCGAAACTCCCTGCACACAAAATTTTATGAAAATCGTTGGAGCCGTTTCCGAGATCCCGATTATATATATATATACATATATACAAGAATTGCTCGTTTAATAGTATTATATAATTAAGGTGTAAATATCAAGTTTTAGTAAAATAATAATAATATCACGACAAGCATTTGAAGTATGTGGCCTTCAAACTAAGTAAGACAGATTATTCTTAGTACCCGGTGGACCGAGCTTTGCTCTGTATTTTTCGCTCGGTTTTTTTAATTCGTGTGTTTTGGAAATTATATTTAGATACAAATTACATACTGATGAAATACGAATAATATTTTTGATCTTAGCGACATAATAGAAAAACTGAACTGGTTATTTGAGTAAAAAATCATGAGCAATTAGTTTAATTTTAATTTTCGTGTTTTTAAAAAATACTAAAAAAAGGGCTCGAAAAATAGATTATCTCAAAAAAGAAAGAAATTTGAAAAAAAAAATAAAAAAAGTCGGTCGGTCTTTCTGGGCTCGAACCATGGTATTACGATTTTGTAACCGCCAAATATACCAATTTAGCTTTTTGTAATCATTAATAAACTGTCAAAATTTACCTTCTTATTCAAACGATATTGTAGCAGTTTTTCATTGCCTAAAAACATGGGCAAAAAGACATTTTCTAAAAATAAATCCTAGCTAGATCGATTTAGCCCCCGAAACTCCCTGCACACAAAATTTTATGAAAATCGTTGGAGCCGTTTCCGAGATTCCGATTATATATATATATATATATATATATATATATATATATATATATATATATATATATATATATATATATATATATATATATATACAAGAATTGCTCGTTTAAAGGTATAGGATTTTGTCGTAGATCGCTAATTAATTTTAACATCTTTTACCGATGAAATTATAAAATTCTGTTTTAAGTGATTATACACCACATACTTGGCGGTGAAGAAAAACATCGTGCGTAAGTCAGCATTCCTGAAGAATAAAAATATTTCAAAGCCATGTTAAGTCTGCTCACACGAATTAGAGCAGCGCATTGCAGTAATTGATCCTTAATCCTCTCAGTAATGAGCCGAAACCCGTGCTTGTGACGTGTATAGACTGTAACTTATAATTTTATTAAATATTTTTCCACTTGTTGCACTATTCTTGCGCTTGATGTAGTTTTAATTACTACAACACTAAAAAATGTAAAGCGGTAAAAGCACTTTATGCGATTTCACAATATTTTGTAATTAATAAAATTTACTTATTTGTTTTAAAATTGGTTGAATCAAAGAAACGTTATAAATTCTTACAATATGATTTTAATATTATATAAGATTAAATACTCGCATAGGAATCAAAAATTTCTGATCATTTGAAAACCTCGAATTCACATTGTATTTCAACAAAAAAATTATAATGATCGCTTAGTCCCTGTGCTACTCCGATTTTATACACATGACATTACATAATAGCATGTATAATAATTTACATTAAAGTAACTTAAAGTTACAGCCTTTATATCTCACACAGCTGGACACAGACCTCTCTTCATTTCTGAGAGGGTAACCTCTTAGAAATAGTTTAATATAAAATTCCACAGTATGATCGCAAATCGTTCCACACGATGGTCTTAAGTCGTAATGAGAAAGAAAATTTTACGTAAATTGTATGGTAGATGATGAAGATGGAATTTCAAGTTATGTTGCAGTGTATGATTATGGAATTCAGCAGCTGCAATTAATAAAAATAACTTCTCTGAACACTCCCCTTCTTACTCGTATCTACGGTATAGATGTACAGAAATGCAACGTCTCTATGCAAGGTCAGTGGATCAAGCCGATTGGAAAGAACTTGTACATTGACGACTATCTGGCCTGTTGGTCTGGTGGTTAGTGACCCTGACTGCTATGCCGGAGGTCGTGGGTTCGATTCCCACCCAGGACAAATGTTTGTGTGATGAGCACGATCATTTGTTCTGTGTCTGGGTGTAATTTATCTATAATATTTATGTATTTAGAAATATATAAGTATGTTTATCCGTTGTCTAGTACCCATAACACAAGCTCTGCTTAGCTTGGGACTAGATGGCGTTGTGTGATAGTTGTGGATTATTATTATTATTATTATTATTATTATTATTATTATTATTATTATCTATTGAATAGGGTCACGTAGAAGAAGCTGATACTGAGGTATCCCTGTCGAGAGATATGAAAATAGTTCATACGAGACTGAACCTGCGCTTTGTAAAGCTGTAAGCAATGGACCGGCACGAAAAACCGACTCGAGATCAAGCTTAGTGTGCTCAGTATATACTAAGTACACCAAGCTTTATTGATTTTTCAGTAACTGTGGAGTCGTCTGTCACGATGTCGACGCTTAGGATTCAGACTCTGATTGATTTAGAAATGGTAGTGGATTTAAAAAAAAAAAGAAATTAGACGAGAGAAATTTTATTGCTTTACTTTCGAAGCAATTAATATTTTTTATTTTATTTTCACTATTTAAGCTTTGCTTAAAAAGAAACGTCAAAATGAAATTACTATACAATGATTAATGATGGTTTGATGGATAGCGACCAACCGATTTGCCGCAGTGCTGTAGGCATTGGATTCGAATTCTTCAAAATAAGATTGTGTATGACCTGTAAAAAATTGTGCGTGTGATTGTGTACATACGTACTAACTGCAACTTCTTTATGTCATAAGATTCTTTTGTATTTTATATTTTACGTAAGTAGATAAGTGTAATACATATAGTATACTCATGTAGTTCCGGTGGTGAAATTTTACAAGAAAACGTGACTTTTTTTAGTACCGTACTAAATTTCTTCACTACGTCGAACATGATGTTTTCCATGTGAAATCATCATAATATAAAACCCCCTCGAAGTAAGTCATTCTAGGTCTTTTTTTGAAACTATACATAAAATCCTTTATAATTTTATGTATAGTTTTTATTAAAAATTCCTTATACATTTATTCTTAAAACATACATAATATAAGCTAATGTGTGTAACCACGTAACAATATAATCTAATTTTATTTTGTTGACATTTACCCGTCTCTGGTACAAAAATTTGTGCCAAAGTTTATTTAGGATCGTAAACGAATTCGTATATCTGTAAGAGATTCCCCTTTGACATTTGCTTTACCTGTATAATTTCGGTAAGAATTATTTTACTTCAAATAAGAACAATGTTTTGTGGAATTCCTTTGGAGAAGCCTAAACTTAGCAATGAAATTGATATTATTTCGGAAAAATAAATGTATCATAAAAAAGCCCTGATTTATTTAGAAAATAAATTAACTTACTAAGAATATTTTAAAGAATTAATCTGGATGCATTTATTTAGTACATTTTGACACAGTACTTACTATAGTACTTAAACTTTACTTCAAAATGGAGGATAATAAGCAATTCAGTGTTGCTACTGAAAATTAATAATGCATTATATTGCTAAAAATAAATACACATTTTCCTTATTTTGTGTATAAATAGATATTACTTACTATACTCTTGTTATCTTATTTATTATTATGTATGGAATAGACGAGAGAGATAGCCGTAACTACTCAAGCGTCAAGTAAGGTATAATCTAAGCAAAGTTTAAGCATACGCTCCCACAGAGACAGTAGATGAAGAAAAAATCACGGCGTTTTATAACTGTATAGACAAAGCGTTGGAGTCAGCAGATAAACATTTAATATTAATGGGAGATTTTAATTCTGAAGTAGGACAATCACTAAAAGATGAATACATAATAACAAAACAATACGGATATGTGGAAAGAAACAAACAAGGCCAGAGGTTAATAGGCTTTGCTTATGATCTATCTGTGATCAACACCTACTTCAACAAAAAACAAAGCAGCAGATGGACATGGCACTCTCCAAACGGAAAATACTTAAATGAAATCGATTATATACTTTCTAATCAACCAAAAATGTTCCTGAATATAGAAACACTAAACTTGAGTTACTCCTCAAACCTAAAGAAAAGCCAAATAAAATATACAAACAATGAAAAGAACATTCTTAAAACAGAGGCAGAAATAGAAAGTACAGAGAGAACCTAAAAAGACATCTACCAGACATACTCGCCTATCAAACGTCAGAAAAAATGCGAACCTACTATAACACATTACTAAACATTATCAAATATAGTATGCAAAATACAAAACAAGAAAAAAAACGCCACTACGAAACAAAGAATTTTAACAGAAAGAACCATGTCACTAATGAAATGAAGGCAAGAACTACAAAAAAAAAAAGATAAAACATGATCGCAAAAAAATGAACTCAGCGCTCTTTACAAACTAACAAGTAAGTATATTAAATTCGATTACCAAAACTACAGAAAAAATATTACACAAAAAATATTGGACAGGGTAAAAGTCTTAAAAAAAGCATAATATAAAGAGCTGCGAACAAATACATCCTGGATTGAAGGCCAGAAACAGCTAGAAAAAACATTACATAACCGCAAAGGTATTAATAATATTGCTACAGGCTATTACCGAAACTTGTACAATACCGAACAAGAGACAGAAAACCAAAAAGAAGACATTGGCTATAAAGAATAGGAAGAGAAGACAGAGGTTATTAACGAGTTTGAAGTCATACAAGCGATAAAGAAATTAAAACTAGAAAAAAGCCCAGGGTCTGATAACATCACTGATGAAGCCTTAAAATACGGCAGTATGTTTCTAGCTACACCACTCGCAAATATGTTGCATGATACTAGAGTCTGCAAATACACCCTCGCAATGGTCAGAATATGGTATAATACTTCTATATAAAAAGGGGTTCCAAACGACATCGGCAATTATAGACCCATTAGGCTTCTACCAACTCTATATAAACTATTCTTTTCGGTTACAGAATGCAGAATAAGCAACACTTTGAAAAGAAAACAATCTGTAGAGCAAGCTGGCTTCCGGAAAGTTTTCTCAACGGTAGAACATAAACACACCCTAGAACTTGTCTCCGAAAAATACCTAGAAAATAAACGACCACTGTACATAGCCTTTATCGACTACCGAAAAGCAATTGACACAATCTCACACTCAAGCATCTGGAAAGCCTTAAAAACACAAGAAGTAGGAAAAGAGTACATTGAAGTAATCAATAAATATATATATATATATATATATATATATATATATATATATATATATATATATATATATATATGTATATATATATATATATATATATATATATATATATAGAGCAAGCACAAGCAGAGTCAACTTGGAATCAACTGGTCCAAGCTTTCCCATCAAAAGGGAAGTCAGACAAGGAGATCCTTTTTCTCGAAAATTATTTATAGCAGTACTGGAATGTGTCATAAGTCAACTGGAATGGAAGTCATGTGGCCTAAATATCAAAGACTTGAGTCACTTAATGATTTCTTATATTTACGCGAACACTACACATTGAAATAATACTAGTTTTAACGGAATTTATCGAGTATATTTAACTTTTTTACCCGACGTTTCGAGAGCTTTACAGCACCCATGGTCACGGGAAGGACTGAGATGTTCAACGTCCAGCTGTCATAGTTAACCGCGGTTACCATAGATTAAAATACAAAAGTTAAAATTTTAATCTATGGTAACCGCGGTTAACTATGACAGCTGGACGTTGAACATCTCAGTCCTTCCCGTGACCATGGGTGCTGTAAAGCTCTCGAAACGTCGGGTAAAAAAGTTAAATATACGCGATAAATTCCGTTAAAACTAGTATTATTTCAACTTGAGTCACTTAAGATTTGCAGATGACCTGGTTTTATTATCTGAAAATAGTGGCATATTACAATACATGATAGACACTCTCTACACAGTAAGCATAAAATTAGGCTTAGATATAAATTTATCAAAAACAAAAATCATGACAAATTGCTCAAGAAAAAACCTTATTACTTAAAATAAACCGCTAGATTATGTGGAACAATATATCTACCTCAGAAAGTAAATAGGGTTTAAAAACAATAACAACGAGCTATAAGTAGAACGAAGGTCAAAAATAACTTTGAATAAATTCTGGTCATATAAGGAAATATTAAAAAGTAACATGCCGGTAGAGTTAAAAAAGAAAATTATTGACTCGTGTATACTTCCCTGCTTAACATATGCTTGCCAGTCATGGAAATTTACTAGAAAGTTGAAAACAAAATAATTACATGCCAGAGATGCCAGAGAAGTATGGAGCGTAGTTTGATAAAAATAAGAAAAATATATAAAGTACGACATACAAAAATACAAAATATCACAAATGCTATTAATGTTCCGAGTTACGCTCAAAAGTTAAAATTTCGATGGGCTGGCCATGTAGCACGTCTAGAAGATGGCCCTCCAGGAAAAAGGCGTCCAGGCAGACCATACATGCGCTGAGAAGATGACATTAAAAAGATCGCGGGATCACGTTGGACACAAATAGCAAAAAATAGAAACATAATGGAAATCTTTGGATGAGGCCTTCACCTAAGGGGGGTCCATGCAAAGCAAACAAACACAAATGAGTATTCAGATCCTTAACACGTTGTCAACCATATGGAAATCCGAATATATTTTCGTTCTTCATCAGTTGTTTAAATGACATGAAACGACTTATTTATAAGATTTCTATAAATAATATATGTTTATATACATTTTTTCGTATATTATGTGCGGTTTTTAGTCCGCCGGTCATTTACACCCGGCGCGGCGCAAATGTAATTTTTTTTTCATTGGAGCCACGTCGGTCAAATCGCCCTCATCCTTGTAAATCGCGTAAAAATTCCCGCCAAAACCATCCTGCGCCCGAGCGAGCGCGCTACTGATGAGTGACGTATAAAGAAATATTAGGATAGTGCATGCTGCGTCCCTTCGCCGCTGCCCCCGCATGAAATTTATTCCACGTCCTGTGCGAATAATGTTTTTGTAATTGAAGGTAAACAACTCAGTGCAAAGTTTTATTTGTCATAGGTTGGAGTACGCGCTAAATGGTCACGTAATATTCTAGTTTATTGTTATTACTTTATATCAAAGCTATAAATGAACATGTTGTTTGACGAATTGGATCTAACTTTAGATGATTTTCGTGAAATAGAACATATTGAATCCTAATTTCGTGCGACTGAGAGTCATTCAAGTGATAATGAAGAGGTTTTTCGGTTTTCAAATCGCCGTGCAAGGAAGCGCTGCATATGCCAGCTGATACTGAAGACGAAGAAGTCCTTGTACCCTCACCGTCAGAGTCTGGTTACACTCAAAATACGGAATGGCATGAACCACAAGGTAAACAACCTAAGATAATACCTTACACTGAAATTTCTGGTTTGAAGCCGATGCAATTGCGACACGCTTTAGCTGGCGGTCAACCTGGTGATTTTTATAATTTGATGGTACCAGAGGCTCTGTTAGAAGATATAGCTAGATAGACCAATATTTTTGCCGCGCAAATTTTATCTAAAAGTCAATTATCGCGGCAATCCAAGCTACACTTGTGGAAGGACACTGATAAAACAGAAATCAAGAAGTTTTTTGGTCTTATAATTTGGAAGTGTTTAGTGAAATTACCAAAACTGGCACTATATTGGTCTAATAAACCACACGCACAACCGTTTGCTAAAAATATTATGAGCCGCAACAGGTTTAAAATATTACTGAGAATGTTGCATTTTTCTAATAACGAGGAGGCTCGTGAAAATGATCGTTTATGGAAAATAAGCAATCTTCTAAGTACCTTGTATGCTAATTTTGCTTACCACTATACACCTTATGAATATCTTTGTGTGGATGAGAGCATAATTCCATTTCGTGGTAGAGTAATCTTTAGACAATATAATAAGCAAAAATGACATAAATATGGTATCAAACTATTTAAATTATGTACTGTTTCCGGATACACTTGGAAAATTGAGGTTTATTATGGAAAACAACTCGATTCTGCTTTTTCTACACCGACAAATGTGGTGCTCAGACTGTGTGAGGGTTTACTAGGAAAGAGCTATTCTCTATTTGTAGACAATTGGTACACAAGTTTGGATTTGGCAGAAAACATTATTGACAATGAGGCACATCTTATTGGTACTCTACGCAAAAACAGAAAGAACTTACCGAAATACGTGATGGAAGCCCAATTAAAGCCTGGTGAGTTTGCAGCCAAAGAAAACAGTAAGGGAATTAGTTATGAAATGGAGAAACAAACGTGAAGTTTGTCTACTGTCAACTAAACACTCTATAGGATTTATGAAAACTAAAAATAAGAGAGGAATAGAGGTGATTAAGCCGAAGATAATTATGGATTATAATAAAGCTAAGGCAGCAGTAGACCTCTCGGATCAAATGACAGCGTATTCTTCTCCGCTTCGAAAGTCTATCAAGTGGTACAAGAAGTTGGCCTTAGAACTGCTTCTAAATATAGTTGTAGTAAATGCTCGGGTTTTATATGAAGCTACAACAAAAAAGAAGATATCTATTATTGAATTTAGACGAAAACTGTCACAACAAATGATTGACTCAAACTCACGTGATGGAGCTAACATTCCGTGTAGGCCAAAGAGAATAAAACATTCTCTAGTAAAAGCAGACGGAAAGGCTGCGATGATTTTGTGTAGGTTGTTACAAAATTAATTCACAAACGCATGGAAGAAAAATTGCCAAAAACAAAACCAAAAAGTCACGACATTTTGTTCAGTTTGCCCAGACAAGCCATATAAGTGCAGATTGTGTTTTGATAAAAAACATTAATTTTCTGTTTGTTTTTTATTTTAAATTACTTTGATCTCAACACAAAATAATGTGTCACTAAATAACACTCGTCTTTGATTTATAATAATAAAAATATTTTAAAAAAGTATACTGTCTTTAATTTACATCATAATTTTGTTTGACTGGCTACAAAACATTCATACAACCAAAAAAATTATAAAAATATTTTGAGGCCAAGTTTTTTTTTTTTTTATTGAAGAGGGGGCAAACGAACATGCGGCTCACCTGATGTTAAGTGACTACCGCCGCCCATGATCAACCGCAACACCAGGAGAATTGCGGGTGCGTTGCCGGCCCTTTAGAAAGGAGTAAGCTCTTTTCTTGAAGGTCCCCAGGTCGTATCGGTCCGGAAGAATCGCCGGTGGTAAACTATTCCACAGAGAGGTTGTACATGGAAGAAAACTCCTTGTGAAACGTACAGTGGTGGACCGCCAAGCATCCAGATGGTGTGGATGGTATCGGGACGTTTGCCGTGTAGTGCGTTCACGAAATTTGGCGGCTGGGATTAATACGAACAATTCCTCAGACCACTCCCCGTGATAGATGCGATAAAATACGCAAAGAGATGCAACATCTCTTCGCAGCGCCAGTGAATCGAGCCGATCGGAAAGCACTCGGTCGTCGACGATTCGAGCCGCTCTGCGCTGGATGCGGTCAAGTGGAAGGAGCTGGTACTGGGGAGCCCCAGCCCAGAGATAGGAACAGTATTCCATGTGCGGCCGAACCTGCGCCTTGTAAAGTTGCAGGCGGTGTGCCGGCATGAAATACTGTCCCGCTCTGCTGAGCACGCCAAGCTTTTTAGAGGCCAATTTGGCCTTCCCTTCCAAGTGACCACGAAACTGCACGTCACTCGATATGTCGACGGCGAGGATTCCGATACTGGCTGAGGCAACAAGGGGAGTGCCTTGAAACTGAGGGGATACGACAAAGGGGTTCTTTTTAGCGGTTAACGCGCAAACTTGTGTCTTCTGGGGGTTAAACTGGACTAGATTTAGTCGTCCCCAATCCGAGACTCTGTTCAAATAAATAAACCAAATACTATGAAAAATAGTTATCATACTCAAAATTATGACATTAATTATTACCTTCATTAATATAGAAATAAATTAATGTATTAAAATCTAAAAAAAAGAAATATAATTTAAAAAATAATTAAAAAAAACTTTATTTACATTTTCAATTTCCTTTACAAAATGCAAATTACATCTTAAAAAAGTTATATTGTAAAACTTATTTGGCATGAAATAAAAGGCTTTTTTATTTTTATTTTATTTATTTTATTTATTCCTTTATGACGTCTTCATATAACAACCTTAATGTAGATGAGGCTTGAAGTTTTTTTTCTAAGCACATGAATCGTCATAGATCGGTTTCGTAAGAATCTCCGATAGTATAAACATCACCTTCAATGATAGGCCAACAATGCATCTACCACTATCAGGATTGCGGGGTGTCGTCGAGTCGTAGAACTCTCCACATTTAATGTCTGAAGGTCACTGAATGGGCGGTACGAAGGTAGGCTGTTCAACCACTTAAAAAACGCTGCACTAATTTATCAATGGTAGGAAACTACGACTGAAGATATTGACTGATTGGTTTGAAGTGACGGTACCCATAATAACGTGACACAACGCCGTGTTCAAAGCTGTGTTCTAACGACTTGTCTGCACCTGAGTCCAGACAAATCGTTAGAGGAATAAATTATGTCATAACACAATAAGTGCGAAAAAAAGTACCTACCAATACATTAATTTTATAAGACACACTGTAACATACAAGCCTCATGTCATAAAAGTGTCACAAAAGTGTAAAAGATAGGGTTTATTGTTTCCCAACCAGTGATGAAGGCATAAAATCAATAAGTATTATTTTTATCCATACTGAATTAAATATTCATTTTTTTTACATCATCATTTTCATTACAGCCTTTTATAAGTCCACTGCTGCACATAGGCCTTCCCCAAGGAACGCCACAAAACGCGGTCTCTAGCCTTCTGCATCCACTGAATGTCTTACCAATTCGTCACTCCATCTAGTGGGGGGATATCCTACACTTCTCTTACTAGTACGAGGCTGCCACTCGAGAACCTTTAGCTTTATTGAAGTTGCGTAAGTTCATGCATGCATTTGGAGATCTGTCTGTTCAGTTGCCTGTATGACGTCAAATATGCTGAAGCAGAATACTGAAGCTCCATCTCCCTTTTAACAGCCATAAGATTAAGAGTGTGATCGGAGAGTTTTTGTGTTCTTCTGCGACGGTTCTTACAGAACTTAGAGCTGACCGCATGGACAGTTTCTTCAATTTTTTCATTCATATCGTCCACTAACTACGTACTCGCACTCGTACTGAAAACGATTTTTTTAACTTGAGCTGAATGTTTTCGGGTCTTGGATTAGAGCACGAGGGGAACGAAGCATTGACTTCGTTAGACGTGACCTCTACAACTTCACGTTTAGGTTCTGTATGCCTTTCACCATTCAGTGATCGCTGCCAGTTTTCACCCTTGCAATCACTGACACATCATTAAACAGTCCAGTCGCACGCGCGACCGAGTACGTACGCGTCCGACAGCGCCAGTATAGGTGACTCATTGCGTTTTCACGATGTCACCAATTACCGTAAAGTGTAATAACTGTAACGTTGTTATATGTGAAGTGTTATCGTTTCTACAAAACGTATTGGGTGTAATGGATGAAGAGAGTGTACTACAACTATGTACAACCTCTTTTACCCCAGAAGATATAGTAAAAGCCAAAAAATTATTATGCGAGTCTTTACCAAGCGGGAAAAAGTTGCCTATTAGACGAAAGGTGGGCAAGAAAAAAGTATACAAGGACTTGGAGGACATGATCGGCCTGCTCAAGGGAACGGATCCAGAACCTTATCCGGTTTTCGTGGCAAAGGATTTTCACAAATTCCCTCCCGTAACATTAGACCATGTAGATGTGACCCGTTTACTTAAGGATATATCTAAGCTTCAGTACAAGGTTAGTGAGTTAGAAAAAGTATCAGTCACTACTGAAAAATTTGAATTACTCAAACAGGAAGTACATGATATGAAACATGCATCGTTGATTGATAGTTTCCAGTTGAGAAGTAAGGAAAACACAAGAAGAGGAGCGTGTTTACAAAACAGTCTTGAATGTAATAGTGGGCCTATAGGCCTCCATTACGTGCCTATACAACAATCGCGAGGAACAGCTGATTCAAAGGGTAACGGTCGGAAAACGGAACTTTTATCAAAAACACTTGATCAGTGCGATAACAACGGTGCCGTCCCTGTCTTAAAAGGCCAGGAACGTGAGATAGATTGCTCTGACAAGGCGAAAGGAGAAGACAATTCATCGGGTATACTGTGTGTGAGCGAGAAAACTGAAAAGAAACTAGTTGAAGAACAAACCGGTGCGAAACTGTCGCAATCCCCTACCAACGGTCAGCGAGCGGTACCAGTATCGGCGGGATCGGGTTTAAGTGAGGCTTCTTGAGCCTCAAAGGCGGAGGTAGAACGTGCGAGTTTGTGTGAAGTGAGAGTGAATAGTGAACAAAGGGTAGGGGCTGTGAATAATGCGAACACGGAATGGAAGTTAGTGCAAAACAAGCGTTCAAAACAAAATAGATTGGTTAGTCGAAAAGGCAGAGCTATAACTGATCCGGATGATAAATTTAAAGCTGCGGATATTAAAGTGCCTTTATTGATATCGAATGTAAGTACGGAAGTAAATGAAGATGACATTGTTTAGTACATAAAAGAAAAAACAAATGAAATTGTATCGTTAAAAAAGATAAATATTAAGTATATTAGAAAATACAATGCGTTTAAACTGTATGTGTCAAAGCATAAGATAGACATGTTTTTAAACGATGAGTTATGGCCAAACGAAATTGTTTTTAGGCGTTTTGTGCATTGAATAAAACTATTATTTACGGATTTTATCGCGTTTAATTACATTAATTCATTTTTATTATTATCCCGACGTTTCGGGTGCTTTACAGCGCCCATGGTCACGGGGGGGACTGAGATGTTTGACGTCCAAATGTCATAGTTAGTCCGGCTACCTTCAGTTCTTTAATATTAATTTTTGGTCCGATTTACGCAAAACGAGCTTATAGTATCATGAAGTCTTGCAGTGGTATGCTTGGGTTTGGGTTTAATTTTGTTAATTATGGGATCCCAAGCAGATGGTAGCAGCCAACCATCTTCTCTATTGAAATTTGGATGTTTTTAATTTCAATACCCTCGCGTATCATCCTTGGTAGGAATCGGTGTTCTTTTGCGAGAATTTGTGGTTTATCAAATCTAATGTAATGGTGGGGACGATCTTGAACATGTTCGCAGACTGCAGACTTCCCGGAGCGTCGGTGCTTCACATCAGCTATATGTTCCTTCACGCGGGTTTTTATAGATCTCTTTGTTTGACCTATGTAAGAGAGACCACATTCACAATCTAGCTTGTACACACCTGCATCTTGTAGAGGAATATTACATTTGATGGATGGTAAAAATTGACTAATCTTCTTCAGCGGCTTGTAGTATGTCTTAATGGACGCTCGCTTCAAGATGTAGCCAATCTTGTCTGTGACTCCTCTAACATATGGTAGTAGAGCAGGCGCGCGCTCGACTGTGGCCGGCTTCACTCGTTCACTGTGATGTAGGCGCGGGACACGAAGCTTGTTGTCTTGCAATACTTGCTTGACATGCTGAAGCTCCGCAGCCAGATGTTTTCTGTCACAGATCCCTCGTGCTCTCTGAAACAAAGATTTACCCACGGTAGCTAACTGTGAAGGATGATGGTGAGATTCACCATTTAGATATCGGTTGGTATGGGTCTTTTTCCTATACACAGTGTGACCAATAGTGTTATCAGGATTTCGGATGACTAAAACATCTAGGAATTATTTGCCTCTAACTCCATTGTGAATTGTATTTTAGAGTTTATGGAGTTAAGGTGGTCTAAAAATGCAGTTACTTTGTCAGATGGTAAAATTGTGAAAGTGTCGTCTACGTACCGCTTGTAGAACCTTGGATTTACAGGAGCAGTAAGAAGGGCTTTCTCCTCAAAGTCCTCCATGAATATGTCGGCGACTATGGGAGACACAGGTGAGCCCATCGCCACACCATCTACTTGCTTGTAGAACTCCTCCTTCCACAATAGATAGCCAGATGTGAGGCAATGTTCAAGTAGTATTGCATATTCTTGAGGCATGTTATTTTCTTCTAGCTTTCTAGTTACAATTGAGATGCAGTCCACAATAGGTAGGCATGTAAATAGTGACTGAACATCAAAACTGACCATAGTTTCATTGTTAGCGAGATGTAGGTCTTTTATCTCACTCACAAAATGGTATGAATCCTTTGTGTGTGCTCTGGTATGTCCTCTCAGTGGTGATAGTATTTTTGCTAAGTATTGTGCCAGCTTATAAGTTGGTGAATCGATCTGGCTCACTATGGGACGTAGTGGAGCGTTTGGTTTGTGTATCTTCGGTAACCCATACAACCTCCATGGTCCATGGTCGCCCCCGTGACCATGGGCGCTGTAAAGCACCCGAAGCGTCGGGATAATAATAAAAATGAATTAATGTAATTAAACGCGATAAAATCCGTAAATAATAGTTTTATTCAATGTGTAGTGTTCGCGTAAATTTAAGAAATCATTACGTTTTGTGCATTTTATGTACAGAACCAAAGATAGGCAATCTAATTCGAGTTAGTTAGTCACATACTTTTATTAAATAATGTGTAGTGAAACCATAAAAAAGTTTCTAACATTTACAAGTTTTAACTGTAAGTCAGCTAAGCGTTCTATAGATGATATTAGGGGCATATGTATGTGGTCAGATGTGGTCGCTCTTCAGGAGACGTGACTACTCCCACATGATGTTCCTTTCCTAAGCTCGATTAGTCGTGAGTTTGTATATACGGGTAAGTCTGCAGTAGACACCTCGGAGGGATTATTGAGAGGAAGACCTCATGAGGGGTTGCCATTCTCTGGAGGAAGGGTATTTTTGAGTCAGTTTCTGTTGTAAACTGTAGTAGCTAACGATTAGTGGGCATTACAGCCGCGACTGGTGTCGCAATATTATTGTCTTTTCTGTTTATATGCCTACGGACTGTGCGGACAATCTACCAATTTTTACAGATATATTGAGTGAGATTAATGCTATCATAGCGAGTAGGGACATAGAAAATGTTTTTATGCTTGGGGATTTTAATGCGCACCCTCATGAACTATTTTTTAATGAACTTAATAACTTTTGTTCTGATCAGTCGTGGGTTTGTGCGGATATAGAAGCGTTGGGAGTGGATGGTGATACCTACATCTTCATAAGTGACGCTCATGGAAGTAGGAGGTGGCTAGATTACTGTTTAGTATCCAAATCAGCCTGGAATGCAATTAAAAGTGTAGGTGTCTCCGAAGATGTTTACATTTCTGATCACTTACCAATATATTTAGAATGTAACTTGGAGGTGGTCAGGCCTAAACGGACAGTTAAAAGTCATGATAAAAACCTGGTCTTATGGGGTGATAGAACAAATGTAGAAACGCAATGTTACTAAAACCTTTGTAATAGCAAATTACGGGACATTGACTTTCCTCATGAGTTTACAAACTGTGCGAATGGCTTCTGTGGCTTGGCCGAACATAGGGTCGTATTAGATAATTTGTATGAAAAGATTGGTAGTATATTGTCTGAGGCGGCTAAGAAATCCAGAGTGACTTGTAAAGGGGGACCAAGGTGGGGTAAGCGCGTATGTGGGTTGAACAGCTATGTAAAAGACGCTCACTATGAGGCCAGATGTAGTTTTAAGGCCTGGGTACTTAGTGGTCGTCCCTTATCTGGTCCTATTTATGATGAAATGAGTGAAAATCGAAAAATTTTTAAGAGTAAACTCAAATATTGTTAGAAAAATGCTGAGCAAATCAAAATGGATAGATTAGCTCAACAAAGAGCAAATTGGGACTTTAAAAATTTCTGGAAGTCGACCAGTAAGTTGGACACTAAGCCTAGTCTTGCTACGAGCGTGGAAGGAATTAGTGAACCCAGTGACATCGCTAACATGTTCATGGAACATTTTAATAGGGGCCTGAGGGGTTAAGGAAGGTATGAAAGCTGGATCCATTGGATCTATTAGTAATAACCTAAATGGTAATTTTGGACTCTCAATATATTTATAAAAACTTAACGTACGCACCCAAAAATAAAATTAATCTTACAAAAGTAAATAATATTCATTCTGTAAATACCAAAAACAGGCAAAGGCTAGCAGTACCAGTTACTCGACTACACCGAGTCAGTTTTTTATTCTTGGGGCGATGTATACGCTTTAATAATAAAATCCTCGAAAATATACAAAATTTCACCAGCTCCAAGTTCAAAAGCCATTAAATTTAGTTTTTTCCCATATGTGCCCATTGGATCGTTTTTGTCCTTCAAAACATGTTTCAGAAAACTAGCGCGTTTGCCTATAAAATGTTTATTTGCTACGTCTAGCGCCATTTATTTAAGGAAAAGGGTAACAACCCAAAAACATAGATAAATTAGTTTGACTGTTTAGATTATGACAGCGGGTGACAGTTCAAGATATGATTTGATGTTTGGTGGCAAAAAAATCTGTTTCTACTAAAAAAAATGTAAGTAAAATTGCTTTGTTTGTCAATTTACCAGTGATGTTTGTTTTTGTTATAAAGTTTGATTGTTTACTTATCTAATAATGGTAAAAGTATTTAGAAATTAATTTTCCTTTATAAAGAAATAGCCATGACAACATTCTTGGGTCGAAAACGACCCTTTGGGAAAATGTATGTATTTTTTTGATAAATTTTGTTTTAGGTCTAGAAAGCCGCGTACAAGGAACGAGATTTTAAAAGTGTTAGAAAGTTTGAACTATGACGATTGAATACCAGGTGCCGATGTGTTTATAGAACCTACCAGCGATGGCAGGGTATCAGACGGTGATTCTTGTGAGGAAGAAGATATTTACTTCCATGATTTATCTCGTCGATAGTTACTTGCGCTTGCAAGTGTTAATATGAGACGTCCGTTGGATGAGGAAAGCGTTCTTAGCGAGGGTGAGGAACCCGTTATTACAGAAATAGCGCCACTGGAAAAAGACAGTCATGGAATGCTATGCGGAAAAGGACGGGGAATGGAACGCGGAAGGGCTCGCGGAAGATCGCGCGGTAGAGGCCCTGGAATAGGACGAGGAAGAGGTGGAGCATCGCTTGATCATGGCGAAGCTTTGGCAAACTAAGATGTGGAATCCGATTATTCATCACCGTCATCACTTGAACAAAAGAATCGCAGAGGGGCACGTGGAAGAGGGCTAGGAACAGCTACTCAATACCAAGTGGGTGAGTGCACATGGGTAAAGAGAAGATCTTCCCGTGAATAATCGTGAGTGGATCAGATCCCTTCCCAGATCTGTTACAACTTTATCGGAAAATTCTGACCCTATTAAATTTTTTGAGCTGTTTTTAGGCGAGAAGATCAAACAAACAGTTACACATGCTGTTCAATCGGGAAACAGGAATTTCTCATTATCTGACAAAGAAATTCACTGCTTTATTTGTATTCTTATATTATCTGATTATGCCAAAACAATCTGGTTATGCTCCGTTGCACAAGCCATCGTATGTACCGGGAGAGCAATGAAGATAATCGCAATATCCTTGTCACAAAAAATATGCGCCGGAGTCGATTCGAAGAGATAAGTCACTATTTTCATGTAGCCGATAACTCGAATTTACCGAAAATGTGGTGTTAAATTGCATGCAAAATGTTTTTCTCAGTTTCATTCTTAATTGGTTTTGTTAAATAAAGAAATAATGTGAAATAACGGATTTTCATTCAACATTAGTTTTATGAAACCCAACTGCCCTAGGGGTCGATTTCAACCCATTAAAAAAACACTCTTACCTCACTCTTGCCTCAAATTGTTTTTTGGATTCTTTATAAGAAACCCTTTAGGTATTAACATTTCTAAAAATTTTACTTATCTGAGACCAAAAATAGCTCTGGGCATATATGGTATATAGACGGTTATTATAATACGAAGGAATTTATGGGTGATAATAACCCCTGGGAATGAGGTGATTGCTATCGAGCTGTTTCTTATTTGTTTTGTATTGGTTAATTGTGTAGCATACATAATTAGAAGCTATTATTAAAAAAAGTCGCGTTTGGTTTCGTACTGGCCCATTCCAGGATAGAAGTTTTTTCTCGCGTGTGTAATTTTTATAAGTATTATTTGTAATCTATATTGAATAAAAAATGTTTCATTTTCTATGATCTTATCTTCTACGATGTGTCGTGAGCAAAGCAAAACTTTTAGTTATTCTAACAGAAGATGTTCAGGACTCTTAGTTATTTGGTCATCAATAAAAATCGGCTAGTCGATCTCACAGTGATCACTTTTGTTAATTTTTAGTATTTTACGTAGTTTTAAGTAATTTTTTTTATTTATTGTTAATTTTAAGTATTTTACAAAACACATAATATACCGAACTACATGCGATATTTCTTAATTATTTTCCTCTAATAGAAATTATTTTAAACATAAAAAAACCATTTGTATGTCATCATTCCTTTTTCAGATAAATTCTATAAAAAAGTTTCCGTATAAAATTTTCGTATTAGTCTCAACACACTCCCACATATGTAGGCAAATTTTTAAGGTAAATTCATAACAAAAGCAATTTCAAAGTTTATGTCTCGCTATGTAAGGGCTTTTGTATTATAATACGCCTTCGTTTGATGTGAACAAGCTTTTTAGTATTATATCTGTAATAATAAAAGTCACGTCACAATCAGCAAAATTGGTCACTTAAAATTCGAATGTCTGTCATAGGCAATTTTCTCTAAAACTATTTGACATTTTCTTTTAAAATTTAGCGCAGAGGTTTAATAGTGTGATATAAATATTATTTAGAGAATTATTATTAATAATGCATTTATTATGTCCAGAAAATATATCTCTGAAAGGATCTTAAAATTTTACGTGGTAGAGCCATGCTGCAGTTATATTAGTAGTATAGTTGTAGCACGAATGGGTCGGCTCGACCGGGGAAGGACCACGCTCTCACAGAATACCAGCGTGAAATAGTAGCTTAATGCTGCTGTGTTTCGTATGGTGAGTGTAGAGAACCGGAGACCCTTTTTACTGGAAATGAGGCATTCCAACTCAGTCCCCATGGGTGACAACACATCTGCACTTTGATTCGTAATCGAGGATGGATGTAGATGTCTATGGGCCACAGCAACCACTTTGTGCTCGTTTGTCACCCTATCCTATAAAAAAATGTAAATGTAAATAATTAATAAAAAGTTTCTATTAAAATATTGTATGGTTGACACTGAACCTAATCATGAATCCTGTTGGAGTTGTTGAATTTGTGCTTCATATTTAATTATTAATATACGAGACTTTTCGTCTTTTGCCCACAAAAGTTGTAAATTGTATAAACTTTACCATAACTGTTCAACAGAATTTATATTTTTTGGATCTGACGAGGTCTTCGGTGAGGAAGTGTAGTAGAGAGCCTTCTGCTATGAGCTGCTCTGGAACAAAGACGGGAGTATCTTCTTTTGTATGAAATCCTAAGTGCTTAGCAAATAGATTTCCTTAATATTATTATTATTTAAGGGACATCCAATGTTTTCGACAAATATTTTACCATGTTTATAAGATCTTCTTTTCATATACATAATCAGATAATATAAGAATACAAATAAAGCAGTGAATTTCTTTGTCAGATAATGAGAAATTCCTGTTTCCCGATTGAACAGCATGTGTAACTGTTTGTTTGATCTTCTCGCCTAAAAACAGCTCAAAAAATTTAATAGGGTCAGAATTTTCCGATAAAGTTGTAACAGATCTGGGAAGGGATCTGATCCACTCACGATTATTCACGGGAAGATCTTCTCTTTACCCATGTGCACTCACCCACTTGGTATTGAGTAGCTGTTCCTAGCCCTCTTCCACGTGCCCCTCTGCGATTCTTTTGTTCAAGTGATGACGGTGATGAATAATCGGATTCCACATCTTTGTTTGCCAAAGCTTCGCCATGATCAAGCGATGCTCCACCTCTTCCTCGTCCTATTCCAGGGCCTCTACCGCGCGATCTTCCGCGAGCCCTTCCGCGTTCCATTCCCCGTCCTTTTCCGCATAGCATTCCATGACTGTCTTTTTCCAGTGGCGCTATTTCTGTAATAACGGGTTCCTCACCCTCGCTAAGAATGCTTTCCTCATCCAACGGACGTCTCATATTAACACTTGCAAGCGCAAGTAACTATCGACGAGATAAATCATGGAAGTAAATATCTTCTTCCTCACAAGAATCACCGTCTGATACCCTGCCATCGCTGGTAGGTTCTATAAACACATCGGCACCTGGTATTCAATCGTCATAGTTCAAACTTTCTAACACTTTTAAAATCTCGTTCCTTGTACGCGGCTTTCTAGACCTAAAACAAAATTTATCAAAAAAATACATACATTTTCCCAAAGGGTCGTTTTCGACCCAAGAATGTTGTCATGGCTATTTCTTTATAAAGGAAAATTAATTTCTAAATACTTTTACTATTATTAGATAAGTAAACAATCAAACTTTATAACAAAAACAAACATCACTGGTAAATTGACAAACAAAGCAATTTTACTTACATTTTTTTTAGTAGAAACAGATTTTTTTGCCACCAAACATCAAATCATATCTTGAACTGTCACCCGCTGTCATAATCTAAACAGTCAAACTAATTTATCTATGTTTTTGGGTTGTTACCCTTTTCCTTAAATAAATGGCGCTAGACGTAGCAAATAAACATTTTATAGGCAAACGCGCTAGTTTTCTGAAACATGTTTTGAAGGACAAAAACGATCCAATGGGCACATATGGGAAAAAACTAAATTTAATGGCTTTTGAACTTGGAGCTGGTGAAATTTTGTATATTTTCGAGGATTTTATTATTAAAGCGTATACATCGCCCCAAGAATAAAAAACTGACTCGGTGTAGTCGAGTAACTGGTACTGCTAGCCTTTGCCTGTTTTTGGTATTTACAGAATGAATATTATTTACTTTTGTAAGATTAATTTTATTTTTGGGTGCGTACGTTAAGTTTTTATAAATATATTGAGAGTCCAAAATTAACATTTAGGTTATTACTAATAGATCCAATGGATCCAGCTTTCATACCTTCCTTAACCCCTCAGGCCCCAAGTAAAATGCTTCACACCGCTAGTGCGCTTCGCTTGACGCGGCGTCGCTAAGAATAACCTAACATGGAATTTGTCGTGCATTTATTTTCAATAAATATCATTATAAATTTCAATATAATGCTTGTTTCTGTTTATTTATTATGTTATATTTCTTGTTTTAGTGCTTTTAGTTCATTACAAATAGATTTTAATTGTATTTTCATAGTAAAAAATGTACATAACCAGCGCAGGACAGCAGCGTGAATATCACAATTATTTCTTTATATTAATCGAAATTCTATACGTAAAAAGATAAATTATACTCACACGAAAACTTTAATAATAATTTTATGATAAAACACTATACTAATTAATAATAACGCAATAGAAAAATCCAAAAATCAATACAATAACACGCCACACCTACGTACGTAACAGGCGTACGAAATGAGCGTAGATTATAAATAAATACGTCAGACTAACTAAGTTTTTATTGCATTGGAGAATAGAAAATTTCACATAGAGCCAATAAATACTAACTTTCTTCATAGACAAGTAGTCTCTAAATATAAGTATTTATGGTTTAAAGCGCTATGGGTAGGTGTGGTCGAATCCGGCCGCTGGCAGATCCGGTCGGAATTTGCCGGAATATCGCCGTGGTCGGGTCCGACCGTGTGCATGTTGAGGAGATAAAAACTATTCTTGTTCTATGTTTGCAACGTTGCCACTATATCAACGATACGATTTACCTATCAACGATAGTGTAGCACGGCAAATATCGACTTTGGTATTCAGTTAATTTACAAAGTGTCAAAATAATGTTTGATTGTGCAGTATTTCTTCAAAGAATATATTGTATTATTACATTTTTTAAATACTTTTATGTTGATTGATCCCATTTTATATCGTATAAGCAGTTTAGAAACAATCTTAATCATAAGATATAATATCAATTATCCTCGTTGGACTGGTCCCTGTAGTGAGTACCATTGCTACAAATTAGGACGTGAGTATAAATATAACTCCCTAAGTATAAATATAAGAATTTCCTTAAATTTTTTGTCTGAGCGACTCTTTAGGCTTTGAATCATAAATTGCTCTTATGATCCTCTTCTGTAAAAGAAATATAATTTCAGTGCCAGTCGCGTGTCCCCATAGCAAAACACCACACGAAATTTTGTTATGGAAATAGCTTAAGTATATTAGTCTAGCTGTTTTAACACTGGTAAGACTTCTAATTTGGGGGTCATTGCAGAAGCGTGCTCGTCGCGACCCCTGCCAGCCCTTTTCAGGGCTGCAGTTCTACACAGCTGCGCACCCATGCAAACGAGGGTTAGGGCGTCTCCCCAAGGCGACGCACACCAGCTCGTCCCCGTTGGTGTGGAATGCAGCGCGCAAAGCGGCGATGGGGACCGCCACCCGTCACGCACAGCCCGACACGGCGGAAGGTGGAGGGGGCATGAGAGATAAGACGAATGAGTTGATCGAAATAATGAAAGAAAGAGAATTAGATGTCGTGTGTATGTCGGAGACCAAACGGAAAGGCAGTGGTACTGAAGAGCTCCCTGGCGGGACGTTAGCTATATGGTCCGGAGTCCCGGAAAGCGAGAACGCCTGCCAGTGGGAGTGCTGTTGTCGTCCCGATTGGTCGATCTTATGACTGAATACAATGTTGTGAACTCAAGACTTCTCTGGGTTCGCTTCAAAATGGGACTGACGAAGTTATTCCTTTTGGCTGTTTATACGCCGGTAGCTTCGTCGTCCAGGGCTGAGCTGGGGGAGTTTTGGGAGAATGTAAGAGAAGTTCTAGATTTGGTTAAGGGAAACGAAAGAACTGTTGTATGTGGTGATTTGAATGGATGGGTAGGTATCGCCCGACCAGGATACGAGTCGGTGCTTGGAAAGTTTGGCGATAAAAGGGTTAATGATGCTGGAAAGCTTATACTGGCTGTATGCAAGGAAAAGGGTCTTCTTGTGACAAACACTATGTTTAATCACAGGAAAATCCATATGTACACTAGAGAAAGAAAGAATGAGAGAAGTATGATTGATTTGTTCCTGGTGGATGACCGACTGCGAAAACAGGTGATGGATACACGAGTGTTTAGGGGTGCCGACCTGGGAACGTATCATTATCTAGTAATTACTAGATTTAGGGGTTTGTTCGCGGGTTGGCGCTACCGGACGACAGTAACAGAACCACAGTCGGTCTCTCGCATCCGAAGCTGGAAGCTTCAGGAAGCGGATACTAGGGACAAATATAACACGAGGGTAGCCGAAGAGCTTGACACCATCGACGGCAGGAAAGAATGTGTGGAGAGAACATGGCAGAACCTTAGGGATGGAATGGTAAGTGCAGTGCAAGAAGTATGCGAAAGACAAAAAGAGGTAGTAGTAAAAGAAGAGGTGCATGGTGGAATGATGAAGTGAGAGAAGCTGTAAAAAAGAAGAAAAAGGCATGGTTAGACTACTTGGCCTCTAGTAACGATGAGCATATGAGAGAGAAGATGAAAGAAAGACATAAGCTGCAGAAAGTTCAAGCGAATACATTGATTAAGGAAGTACGTGAAAGGTGTAGAATAGAAGCGGACGAGAGGTTGTCGCAAAACTTTAGGGAAAACTCCAAACTCTTCTGGAAAGAGGTTGGAAGGTCCCGGAGTGGTGTGACAGCCTTAAGAATGAACAAAGTGCTTTCGAGAACCAATGACGTCCTCTCAGAAAAATCGGACGTCATACAGCGATGGAGTGAATTTTATAGAGAAATGTATGCGTGTCATGATCTTAGTGAAGGATCCGGGGGTGACGCCGTGACTGGCACGCCAGACACGGACCTCGATGACACTGAGGTCATCAGCATGAAAGAGATTGAACGTGCGATTCGAAGTTTGAAATGTGGTAAGGCTGCGGGACTAGACAGAGTTACTGCTGAAATGATCAAGTACGGTGGGCCTCGCGTCTGGGACAGCTTTCATCTGCTGTGCAATTTGTGCTGGCGGACGGGATATGTCCCGGATGATTGGCGATCCGCGGTCATTGTGCCTTTATATAAAGGTAAAGGTTCACATTTTGACTGAGGGTGCTATCGGGCGATCAGCTTGACCAGTTTAGCAAGTAAAGTTTGCTCGAAGGTTTTGACACGTAGGATGCAAGAGAAATCAGAAAGATTCTTATGGGAGGCACAATGCGGATTTAGACCTGGAAGAGGATGCACGGATCAAATGTTTTCTCTCCACATGATCACGGAGAAGCTTCTGAGTGTTAACCAAAGGATTTTCTGTGCTTTTGTGGATCTGGAGAAAGCATTTGATAAGGTTATAAGGAAGAAAATGTGGGAACTGTTGCCGGGATATGGTGTGGATGGTCGATTGTTAAGGGCTGTGCAGTCAATTTACTATGACTGTGAAGCCTGTGTGCGGGTAGGGCATGACCTGTCACCCATGTTTAGCATCGAAGCGTGCGTAATACAGGGTTGTGTCATGTCTTCCTGGCTGTTCATACTGTATCTCGACAGCTGTTTACAGAAGCTGAAAAATAGCTGTTTGGGTGTGAAATTGGGTGACATAAAAGTTAATTATCTGCTGTATGCTGATGATGCAGTGCTTATTGCACCATCACAAGCAGAACTGCAGGCATTAGTCACGTGTATGAAAGAGGAATGTGAAATTAAAGGTCTCCGTTTGAATGCTAATAAAACTAATGTTCTGGTATTTGAAAAGGACGAAGAGAGAACATAATGTGAAATATGGGTAAATCAGGAATGTCTAGAACAGGTAAATGAAATTGTATACTTGGGGAGTGCTTTCAGAAGATGTGATTTAGATGTGGATAGGTGTGTCGCTGCCGGAAACAAAGTCAATGGTGCCCTGAAGGCATTAGTAAAAAGGCAAGGCGTGGTGAAGGGTGCACGCCTTGCAATACATAACGCAGTGTTGGTACCGACTTTGTTATATGGCAGCGAAACCTGGATATGCCAGAAGAAGCATAAAAGCAAGTTGAATGCAGTGGAGATGCGATCTCTTCGTAAAATGTGTGGCGTTACCATAGCCGACTGAAAGCGAAACGAAGAGATTCGCAATATGGTAGGATTGAAAGATGACCTTATCACAAAAATTGGTAGGGGCGTACTCCAATGGTTTAGGCACGTTGAGCGAATGAGTGAAGACCGAATGGTGAAGAAAATACATAGAGTGAAAGTAAATATTAAAAGGTGTCGAGGTAGACTGAGACTAACTTTCGAAGACCATGTGAGCAAATTGCTCGAAGAGGGGAGGGTCAAGAGTACTCGGATACCTAGACGTGCATGTATGAAGAAGTTAATGAACCTGAAAGATGCGAATGAGGTATGTAAGGATCGTGACATTTAGCGATCTTTTCTCTCTGGCTACCCCGTTAGGGATTGTGCGTGAAGATAAGTAAGACTTCTAATCTTTTTAACTAAGTCTGATTGCTATTTTTGACATATGAGGGCTCCATGGAAGCCTCACGTCTAGTGTGATTCTAAGAAAATGGTGGTATCGATAAGACTCAGCACCTCCCCATTTACAATTATATTAGTATTTAAATTTTTGATATTTGGAGTTACGAATTACATGCATTTATTTTTAGTGCTGTAACACAATGCGAGGGAACAAATTTTAGTAATAATGAAATGTATAATGCGTGTAATAATCGTGATTATGATTAGTACTTTCTTAAGAGTGACTTTTTTAATGTTTGTTGTGGCAACAGAAAAATGGTATATATGGTAGTGATAGTGTACCTGTTTAAAAGATACTTGAAGACTAGGAAACACATAAAAATGAATTTATCAGTCTGCCAGCGAAGGAGCGAAATAATATCACTTTTTAAAGAAGACCGTGCTCCTGTCCATAATAGTAGAATACGCACTGCTTATCTCAATAACAATTTTAATGTCTGGATATGTACAAACGGAACAATTTATTGATCTGCAAGATCTCCTGATCGAGGTACATTACTGTGGAATTTTAAGAAAACTAAAATGGTCCTTTGAAATTTAAAAAATAAACCGTCTAGTTTAGAATATAAGTTAGAGTCCATATTATGTACGAATTGTTAGATTTTATGGTCTTATTTTATTGCCAGATACAATGTTTAATTGCGAGGTTTTATCCTTATCATCAATTAGTTCAAGCAAGTAAAGACAGTCAATTTTTTGCATTGTTAGTTCGTTTGATTCGTAGTTCAGGTAAGTTATTTAAAAAAAATAATTAATGTGGTTATTCCTGTTCTGCTTATCGAAGGAATGTTCTATGATACAAAATCATTGCTGTAGAAAGTCTCTATGAATAATTAGCATTACAAAAGTAGAGTTATACTATATATATATATATATATATATAGAGCCATGCTGCAGTTATATTTATAGTATATTTGTAGCACGAATGGGTCGGCTTGACCGTGAGGGACCAAGCTCTCATAGAATACCAGCGTAAATTAGTAACTTAATGCTGCTGCGTTTTGCATGGTGAGTGTAGAGAGCCGGAGACCCTATTTAGTGGAAAAGAGGCATTCCATTTTAGTCTTCACGGTTGACACACATCTGCATTTAGATTTGTAATTGAGAATAGATATAGATGTCTATGGGCCGCAGCAACTACCTACCATCGGGTGTACTCTTCGCTAGTTTTTCATCCTATCCTATAAAAAAAGTTGTGGGTTGAAGGAAGTCTCATATATTAAAGACTTATGATAGTAAGGTCTATGATACAAAACCATTATTATAGAAGGTCTGTATGAAGTATAAGCATCACAATACTAGAGTTGTGGGTTAAAGTTCTATATATTAATGACAATGATAAAAGGTCTCTATGATGAATTAGCATTACAATAGTAGAGTTATGGACTGAAGTCCTATATATTAAAGACATATAATAGTAAGGACTATGACATAAAGCAAGTATGTGGAAGGTCTCAAATAAGTAAAAGCATTATATTTACAGAAATGTGACTTGAAAAGGATTATTATAGTGGCATGTATGCTTCACGAGCAACTGAGTTCAAGGTAAACTTGGAATCGCTAACCGAAGTGTCCTATACATATCATCTTAGCGCCGGTGGTAAGCGGGTTTGTTATAGCAATACGGCTTTTTTGTGGACATCGCACACCCAACCAGTTTATGGGTGGCGTTGTAACACATAGCGATGCGTCGTCTATCTTTCGGATTGGGATGAGTGTGTTTGGTGGCACTTTTAAGTGTAACAGGCCTACTCAACTTCATGTCTTAGTGCATTAGCACTATGATAGGTGGAATTTTGTTCACTGGTGTCTTAGTTGCGTGATACTATGATACGTTCGTGATATTTTTTAGTTAACAACAATACAAATTTTGTTACCAAAGTCAATCAAAGTCGTGTGGGTGTGTTGTGAGGGAGCACCAACCGTATAATAGTTGCATTGATGTTTACTGCTACTTGCGGTATTGCGTCTCGTGATGGATCTGAGGGCGTGCTGAGCCTGATTTCACGCACTCTTGTGGTTCTGATCGATGAAGGTATGCGGGTGGTGATGTCTGCTGGGATGCATGGGGGACCTAGGGATGGTGTAAGCCCGACAATAGTCGTATTGATGCTTGTTATGTTCTGCAGCATTGCGCCTCTGCGATGTTTGTTTGGTGGGAAACCATTCTCAATGGCGCTCTCTGCGTCTTGGTTTGACTCACACCTAAGCAGCTTTGCCCAAGTCGGGTTTCTTCATTACGGGGCTGCAGATAGTCTGCCCTCCATGATGTTTTATATAACAATATAATAATATATCTTTGAATAATATATCTTGAAGCGACAGTAATCTAATGGCATGGTGCGGACAGCGAACTCAGAAAGATCGTGGGTTCGAATCCGCCATTCGACTACTGGCGTGAACCACTCGTAACACAAGCAATTTAAGCTTACCACGAGTGGATAAGGGGAATATTAGCAATGATTGTAGCATTTTTAATATTCTTTAAAAAATACGTAAAACACCTAAGTAGCTTTGCCCAAGTCGGGTTCCCGCATTACGGGGCTGCAGACTGTCTGACTTCCGTAATGTTTTATATAACAACATAATAATATATATCTGCAACTTTCCCACCTTTGAATGATTGAAGGCAACTTGTTGGTGGGTGAGACAAACATGATCGAAAATGCATTTACTCAACGTCAGTGACACAAACCCTTTCTGATGGCATATTATTACTAACATCTTATAACTGCCTTTTGGCTATATCTGCCGTTGTATTGGTTGGTGAAGCATATGTGTCAACCTCATGCGGGTGGTAGCTGGAGGGAGGATCTGAGAAGTCTCTCAAGGCTGCGGCCGAAAGCCGTACAACGTGAGGTCCCTTGAGATGAGCGGTAGACTCATGACACGCTCTGCGGCTTGTAGCCGTGCTGATCATACTACTGGTGGTGATGCCATACACTTACATCATGTCTGCAAGAGCGCCGGTCTGGCAGGTGGTGGCGCTCACGGAGGGTCTACGGCCGGTGTGCCTATTTGCCTAAACCGTGTGACGTACGTTCACTGTGGTTGGATTCGTTCGTATTCTGTATGGCGTTTACACACATTGACATGCGCGACTTCGGCGTGCTTACGCACTAACAAGGGGCCAACCCTCTTTTACTGGCTCGCCAGTTATTTTGCTGTGGACTACGGTCCAGTTCCTGAATTAACGTTCCCTTCGGGGGGAGTTCATCAAAATGGTTGGCGCTCACCGCGCACGTCGTGTGTGGAGCCGTGTGCCTCCCCTACATTTTTTAAAATAAATGTAGGAGAGCGAAGCTCTTGTATCGGGTGTTTTGTATAAACATATTGAGAGCCTTTTCCAAGCGGGAAGGGATAATTAATAATAAACTAATAATGTGAACATAATACAAGTGCAGTAGGGACGTTTTATGTTCTTAACCTTTCTCGAGCCCTGTCTTCGTGAACGGGATTCACTTAGTATAGGGCACAACCAACAACTTTCAATTGCTCTAGTGAATATTTATTCTTCCAAAAGATACCTAAAATAAATAAGTTACCAAAGAAACACCACGTAAATAAGGGTCCTAACTAGGACGATCGCGCCAAAATATTACAAACGGCCTATTAATAAAGCTTTCGAAAGATCATTTAGAAAGATTAAAACATATTTTATTTATCCTGCTCACATATATATATATAATTTTATTTAAAAAGGTGAAATTGCCTAATTATCTATATATTGATTGTTTTTCCGTCAAAAAAGTAGTTCTCAAGTTCTCAGTAGTAGCCCGGAGTCAGGAAGTTGGCGGTGTCTCAACCCCGTGCCTCGGAAAGCACGTAAAGCCGTTGGTTCTGCGCCTGATTTCTCTCCGGTCGTGTCGGTTTACCGTCTCATTGGATTATGAGAGTAAGGGAATAGAGAGTGCACCTGTGCGTGCGCATACACTTGGGCACTATAATCCTGTCCTGCGTCCAATAGCTAGCCTCCGTTGAGGCAGGCCGCCGTGATCGAAATTCGGTCTGGAGGACATTATATATGACATAGATATTATATATGACATTATTTATAACGTATATAACCCCCCTATTCACTTAATTAGTCAGTATATTAAGAGAATAGGGGGGGGGAGCGTTACAGTTACATTGGACAACCATATTTTAACAAAAATATATGTTAATTTAATGTTATAATAGAAATCGTCCCATATGTACCAGTTAGCAGTCGTCTACCGCACTTAGTTCTCCCGTAGATTATGTTTTCAATACCCCAGTGGTATTTTGTCGTAATAAAACAAAATAATCGTTATTTATTTATTAAAATAAAAATAGGAATAAGCGTTTTCTAAATGCATGCCAATTAAATAATAAACATGAAAATTGACGTTGACAATTTCAAACCTTTTGCTTTTAAAAAGTATCTCCTCACGGTCTCACGGTTCTTTTTGCGCACAAAAACCGACATATGCGAAATAAAAATTCGAACAAAATACGACGAAATAGCAATTACTATGAGCCCTTTGTTTATTTCTTCAGTTCATTGTACATTTTAGAAAGAACTCTTCAGTAATATGAAGTCACATGAGATATAATATAATTTTAATTGAGCAAGTGGATGAGTTTGTGTATTTGGGATGTGTATTTAGCAGGGATGGTAGATATGATAGGGATATAGAACGACGAGTAAAAGCAGGGAATAGAGTGAATGGGGCACTACACTCTATTATGAAGAACTAGAATGTGTCAAAACAGGCAAGTATGGTAATTCATAATGCTGTGTTAGTCCCTACTTTAATGTATGGTAGTGAAAGCTGGGTGTGGCAGAAGAAGCACGAAAGTAGAATAAATGCTTTAGAAATGCGGTCTTTAAGGAATATGCTAGGGTTGAATCTGAATAACAGGGTGAGAAATTGCGTGATAAGAGATAAATGTGGTATGCAAGATGATGTTGTGACCAGGATTAAGAAAGGAATGCTTCGGTTGTTTGGTCATGTGGAAAGAATGAATGAGGAAAGAGTGACAAAGCAAATTTATATGGCAGATGTGAATGGCCGAGTCGGGAAGGGACGCCCTAGAAAAAAGTTTATCGACCAAATTGGCGATATTTTGAAAATGGGCCACGTTAGATGTACCCTTAACCGACGAGCATGTATGCGTAGATATATGGATGTAAAGGAGGCGAAAGAGGTATGTCAGGATCGTGCCAAATGGATGTCCGTAGTCTCTGCCTACCCCTCTGGGTGACTGGCGTGAGTGTTTATGTATGTATTATATATGTTTAATTTATTCATTCCAGTCATACGATAAGAACGGTTTTTTGTTATGGTTTTTTGTTGAGCGTAAAGTAGTTGTGGTATGAATATTCATTATCCCATATCGTTCCGTGGGGTTCGTAAGACGCAGTAAAGGAAAACAAACCAGGATGTGGGCAACAGCGTGTTCCTAATAACAAGTAGAAAATAAAATACTGCGCTAACTAACCAGTTTAGCAAGCGGGGCATCTATGATATTGATATTGTCTCATAAGAGTATATCTCATATGAGACAAACTATGAGGGCATGTGTCTGGATATGAATCGCCTTTTTACTACTCGTAATTTTCGCCGACAAGCGGTAGTGCATAGATTATTGTTCTATTCTTAGGGGTATAGTGAAGCAATATAGAAATTCCTTTGGTGAATTCCTATTTTTTTAAATAAAATACAAAATTATAAATATTCAAAAAACATGTAGGGTTTCATAACAATTTGATTATTTTAATTAAGCGCTACAAATTATTTTTCTACTTTTTAAATCCCTGAAGTTCTTTTTATGAAAAATCAGCCAAATAGAATTTATTTGCGAGAGAGAATACTTTTTCTTTTCCAAATTGTTTTCCTTATTAAAGAAATACAGTGAGATAATTGAGTAATGAGATTTAAGTTAAAGTAATGTTTTCACCAAGGAAGTAAATGAAACAAAGAAGAAGCTTTATTAGATTACCTCCATCCTTGTTTTCAATAAAAATAATTTATATTTTATTTAAAAAAAAATACGGTTGACCATACAGGCCCTGCAATTTCCCACTTTTTGAAATTCAGAGCGCTTTAAATTTCACCTATTTCGTCGTTTTGAGCTTTTCGAGCTTTTTTGAGATTTTTTGATTTGATTGATTGAACAGCGTTTTGCGGCAATTGACGCAATTGTTTGATCTTAACTTAAATATTATTCACAAAACATGACTTGACGAAAAGTTTTCAAGTTATTTTGAAAAATGACTTTTTCGAGATTCTTTCAACAACAAACGAACCAAAGGCGGTTTAAGGCAATCAACGTTTTTTTTCGAAGTAGACGAGGTGATTAGATTATAGAGTACTCGAATTTTTGAGGTTTTTGCGGAATCTACAGTGCCTATTTGGTCTAAATTCACAGAAAGTCTAAGTTCAGCTATGCCTTTTTGGATACAACCTACTACTTTTCGATCTCGAGATGTTTACATGTTTACACATACACACACACACACACACACACACACACACACACACACAAACACACACACACACGTGCATGCACACACGCGCATGCACAGAGCGAGAGACATACGGACATCATCGCAAAAATATCCAGAATAAGTTCCTAGGATCTCGAAACGTCTAGATCTGATGAGAACTCATTTTAAAAAAACTGGGCTGAAAGCAATAACTTCCCGATTTTTGAAAATCATTGATTTTCATAACCAAACCAAAAAATAATTCCCAAAAATATCTATAATTGATTTTCGTGCTAAAACAGCTGTATCTGTCGTAGCGCAATCGTAAAATCGCAGTTTGTAATCTAATATCTAATAATTTTTATATATTTATTATTTTATAAAAGTGAAATAATAACTAATAAATAACCCAGATGAGCTGTGGTAGCATAGAGGGTAAGCACGTCATAAATTTCACAAATTTCTCAGTATGCGAATACCTTCAGCTCCGCCGGCAACACATAAAATGTTAGTCGCAATTTCTAGAACGGATTTACTATTTGCTAAGTGGTAGAAAAAACTGGATAAATTCTACGAAGGGAAAACTGGTTCCATTTTTCGCTGTGATTTTGGTACGTTACTGATTTCACTATACTGGCCTAAACACCACTCATTTCAATGATATTGTTGATCTGTAATACTCGCGTTTTAAAGAGAAAGAGTTAATGTAGGTAAACTATTTATCTCATATTGCTGTTTTGTTGCAGATAAATTCACAAGTTGAAACTTAGTCCAAATGCGTAAGGAGAAGTGTAAACAGTAAACATATATAATAGTTTTCACTAAGATTTCAGTATTTACACAATTTAGTATAATAATTTTTTTAACTGTATCTTTAAACTTTTAATTTGGAACCCCGCTTGGAAATTAAAATATGTACTTGAAGCTCGCAATAATAAGCCCATTTAAGAGAACAATTCGTAGACTCATAATGATTTCTTATATTTACGCGAACAATACACATTTAAATACTAGTTTTTACGGATTTTATCGCGTATACTTACCTTTTTAAATACCCAACTTTTAGAGCGCTTTACGGCACCAATGGTCACGGGGGGGGGGGCTGAGATGTTCAATGTCGTAGTTAACCGCGATTACCATAGATTAAATTTAACCCATCGACACAGTATGAACTTATGGTACCTTGAAGTCTTGCAGTTGTATGCTTGGGTTGCGATTTAATTTTATTTATTATAGGATCCCAAGCAGATGGTAGCACCCAGCCATCTTCTCTTTAAACTAACTTTAAATAAGGATGTTTTTTGATTTCAATAGCCTCGCGAATCATCCTTGGAAGGAATCAGTGTTCTTTAGCGAGGATTTGTGGTCTATCAATTCTGATGTAGTGACAGAGGTGATCTTTTACGTGTTCGCAGACTGCAGACTTCCCGGAGCGTCGATTCTTCACATCAGCTATATGTTCTTTGACACGGGTTTTAATTGATCATTTAGTTTGTCCTATGTAGGAGAGACCACATTTACAATCAAGCTAGTACACTCTTGCATCTTGCAGAGGTACGTTACCAATCTTTTTCGGCGACCGATCATTCGGGGAGATCTTTTCATGATTTTGCCTTGGCATATGGTCTGACACAACTGGTTACTTCGCCTATGCGGATTCCAGATGTGCAGGATCATGAACCTTCCCTGTTGGACCTTCTGCTGATCTCTCACCCGGACGGATATCAGATTTCCGTCGACGCCCTTTTAGGCTCCTCGAACCATTGTCTTGTACGGAGTGTGTTACTCACGCTGAAATACTGTGTTTGGCACTATAGGTCAGCCGATTGGGATGGGATGCGGTCTTTCTTTGCATTCTACCCTTGGGAGCGGGTTTGCTTCTCGCCGTCGATCCCAACGTTGATGCGGATTCTGTCGCTGATGAGTGGTACTTCAGGTTATGGAACTTTTTATTCCTTCCTCTGTGGTGCCCATTAGAGGCAAATCTCAGCCATGGTTCGGTTGCTCCTGTAAAATAGCATCAGGCTATAAGCAGGAGTGCTACCAAGCCTGGGCTGGCGCATCAACGTCCCGGGATGTAAACAACAGCGCTCTAAAAAACAAGTATAATTCCGCTTCTAGGTCCTTCAAAAGAGTCATTGCCAAGGCAAAGTCAGAGCACATATGCAGAATTGGCGAGAAACTAGTTCGCCTTCCTTCTGGAACCTTAACGAATGGAACCAGAATGCACTGGGTATTCTGGTTCTATTCGTTAAGGATATTCAGCGGAATTTCTGTCGGCCATCTTGTTCCATCTCTGCACAGGGAGGACGACCCACTGGCCCATACCGCAAAGGAGAAAGCAGATCTTCTAGGCTCTTTCTTGCGTCTAACTCGACTCTCGATGACAGGGGGGAGTACGCCGCCGACCATCCCGCGGTGTGAGTGCTCCATGCCAGAAGTGCAGTTCACACAGCGCTCTGTTCACAAAGCACTCCTCTCCCTGGATATCCACAAGTCGAGTGGGCCTAACTGAATCAACCCAAATATGCTGAGGACGTGTGCTCCAGAGTTGGCACCGGTTTTAACGCGTCTTTTCTGGTACTCCTTCTCCCTAGGCGTAGTCACAAGATAATGGAAGATGGCTTTCGTCCAACCGATCCCTAAAAATGTTGACCGCTCAGACCCGTCCAACTACCGGCCGATCACGATCACCTCCTTGTTCTAAAAAATTTATGGAGTCTATTATTAACTGCCAGTTCATGAGGTACCTTGAGGATCACCAGCTGATTAGTGATCGCCAATATGTTTTTCGCTGTGGTCGGTGAGCTAGTGATCTTCTGGTCTACCTAAATCACAGATGGGCGGAGGCAGTAGAGTCCAAGGGGGAGGCATTGGCCCTTAGTTCGGACATTACGAAGGCCATTGATCGGATTCGGCACAAAGCACTTCTTTTGAAGCTCCCTTCCTTTGGGCTTTGGCGAGAAATTGTGCGAGTTGATCACCAGCTTTCTTGCAGATCGGAGCATCAAGGTCGTTGCAGATGGTGCCAGCTCCGATTAGAAGCCTATTAATGCTGGTGTTCCACAAGGCTATGTGCTATCGCCAACGTTGTTTCTTCTGCATATCAATGATATATGTTGCAAACCCGTAACATTAATTGCTATGCAAATGACAGCACTGGTGATGCTCTTCACACCGGGCGTGCTAATATTTCTCGGGAAAACCGTCTCCAAGTACCGGGACAAACTTGCGTCTGAAGTCTAGTCCTTACTGAACAGAGCTTCGGATTTGGGCGACTAAATCTAGTCCAGTGTAACCCCCAGAAAACACAAGTTTGCGCCTTAACCGCTTAAAAGAACCCCTCTGTCGTATATTCTCAGTTTCAAGGTACTCTCCTTGTTACCTCAGTCAGTATCGGAATACTCGGCGTCGACATATCGAGTGACGTGCAGTTTCGTGTTCACTTGGATGAGAAGGCCAAATTGGCCTCTAAAAAGCTTGGCGTGCTCAGCAGAGTTTACAAGGCGCGGGTTCGGCCACACATGGAATACTGTTCCCATCTCTGGGCTGGGGCTCCCCAGTACCAGCTCCTTCTACTTGACCGCATCAAGCGCAAAGTGGCTTGAATCGTCGCCGGCCGAGTGCTTTCCGATCGGCTCGATTCACTGGCATTGCGAAGAGATGTTGCATCTCTTTACATTTTCTTTCGCATATACCATGGGGAGTGCTCTGAGGAATTGTTCGAATTAATCCTAGCCGCTAAATTTCGTAGACGCACTACGCGGCAAACGTCCCGATACCATCCACACCATGTGGATGCTTGGCGGTCCACCGCTGTACATTTCAAAAGGAGTTTTCTTCCGTGTACAACCTCTCTGTGAAATAGTTTACCATCGCAGATTTTTCCGGATCGATACGACCTGGGGACCTTCAAGAAGGTCCTTAAAGAAAAGGAAGGAGAAGAGTGAATAAAGTTTAACTTCGCTCTATAACGTATATTACTATAACTATTTTCATTTTAAAAGAAAATTGTACACGATACATGAAAAGTGGTACGGTACTGTCACGAGCTAAGGGTTAGTGAGAATAAAAACTGCCGATAGAATTAACGAAATTGATATTAATAACCGACACCAATTAAAACTCAAAACACACTAATAATTAGTCACATTTAACACTTAAGTTCACTTTATTTCGCTCCGAAGTCTTCGCTTGTGTAGCCAATTCAATACTTCCTCAGTTGAGGTCCTTAACGCCTTTATATAGATCCACTGAAAAATCCCGAATGTTCGAGCACATACCGGTCCCAGCCGACTAATTAAAAAAATTTCTCTCCTAGCCACGCCTCCTGCCACTCGTATAATAGATGGCGCTGTAGATGGAAAGTTCTAGCATGGAATTTTCTAGAAAGCTCTCTTAATGCTTCCTACTCGATACTAGATGGCGCTAGTGGCATTTATTGGCATCAACTATGACGCGCAACAGTACGAATAAATTTTTGATAAACTTGCTCCTCTCTTACCCCTTATACATACAAATGCGATATCATTCGTAGGTTTCAACGATGTTTTGCCGTTGCCCTATTCCCAAACGCCTGTGCTAGACAAACAAACCGAAGGAAGAGGGAGAAATCAAGGAATGCGATGTCTGTACACACTCTCCGAGATATATTTTTTTGAACACTGAGAAGATATTCTTTCTGATAACAACTCAAATAATCCAAAACTGCTGTCACCTCCCCCAAGGAGGTAATCTATGGTTAAGGGACATTTCGGACTTTAATAAGCTTTAATAATGATAATGAATTCTAATGAAATGTTAATCTAACACAATTGTCGGAAGGATAATCATGATAGTCTTACACAGGGAAGGACTTCTAATCCGCGCCTCAGGATTAGTTCCGCTATTGAAGACTTTATATCCGTTTTCAGAAAATATGCTGCATTTCCATCCTCAGCTGGAGCCTTGTCGTCTTAGGGTGCTGGAAAGACATTCCAATCTCCCTCATACTGACGTCCAGGATATCATTAAAATAGTGTCGGATAAGACTTGCTCTTGGATCGTTATTCACACTTGCGGGTATCCCCAACAACGACGTGAAGAACTGCTCGTAGAATCTCTCAATATCACTCAAAATCTTAGGTGTCCCGGAAACGATACTACCAAACTATGTCTTCAGCTTTGACTCTTTCTGGCAGACAGATCTTTGGAAAATATTTTTGAGGCCTGGTTTCGCTCGATTGCTTCTTCAATACGAACTGTATTGAAGTTGAGTAAACTCCGACGCATGCATTTGAACATGTGACTGTTCAGTTACTTGTTTGTTGTCAATTCTGTTGAAGATTGCAGATTAATTTCACATCTAGTTAGATAGTTTCAAAGAGTCAATCATTTTTATCTTTCACTTCATTGCAGTCTTTTTGGCACTTAAAACGGTTTTGTTACTCAAAGTGAAAAGTTTCTGAACTTTGGATTAAAGCAGGAGGAGGAAGGAGCATTGACTTCATCAGAATTACGGAACGGAATTACGGACATTATTTACCTGGCGAAACCTATCTCACTTAACGTTTAGGTTCAGTGTGCTTCTAATAATTCGGTGATTGCTGCCAGTTTTTATTTCACTAAAACATCATTGAAAAGATGCCGTATAGTTGTTATAATGAAGTCAATTTTATTATTTGTTGAACCAATGGGGCACGACGGTTCCCTTCCTGTGGAACTGCTTTTGGAAGAAAGCGTACATCGTAAAGAGTCTCTCATTCATCATGAAGTCCGCTAGCTGTTGAACTCTTGGGTTCCGTTGCCCTATTCTGAATTTCCCTAACTTCAGCTCACCGACCTCTTTGGTGCCTAGTGTTGCGCTGTAGTTTCCTATTAACAGCGTATAGTGAGTTTTGAAGGAATGCATGGGCTATAGAGATATCCTTATATATTTCCTCCACCGCCTCATCAGAGGTTCATTGGTAAATATGTATGATCTTTAACAAATACGATTTGGTGATTCTGAGTATAAAGGACCCAACCTTCGTCAACATACATCAGAATACACAAGAAGAACTATTAGGAAAATTGAGACATATTTCTGTTATATTAAGTGGTACTTTATAGTTATAACACATGCTCAACTAAGCAAATAAATGATATTGTCACATATAATTTTACTCATGTTTGCAGCAATTTGATTAATTTCATTTTTATTGTGCAATTCGTAGACCATACTGTTTTAACGCATTAGACCATGCCATGCATTAATATCAAAAGTGTTACTCAACCGTGAAACTCATTACCGAAAAGTTTAAATTTATACAGTTTATTTATTACATACATTTCATTGTTAGAGGACTTAGAACAAAATTATCTACTTTTTATTTGAATATTTTGGAGTCACCATACGACTTATTTGCAATTACGGAGTCAAATCTTCATAGATCCATACATGACGGTGAACTTATACCACCTGGTTTCCAAATACTGCGATGCGATCGAGCTGATGGCCGCAAGCACGGAGGAGTATTTCTAGCTTCTTCGTCATCGCTAGAGTTGAAAAGCGTTCCTGTTGGCAATGTGGACACCGCCTTATTTGAAATTGTGTGTGCGACGGTACACCGTGATAAGAAGTTTATGTTTCTATGTTGCATTGTTTACATCCCACTGCATAGTGTAGCTAGAGAATACATGCAATTATTTCTTATATTAGAAAATATTTGTGTTAAATACAATAATGTTATAGTGCTTGGTGACTTTAATATGCCTTCAGCACCTGTAGAAATGCACAGTTATATGGAATATTTTAACGCCATCTGTGGATTTCGCCAGGTAAATAATGTCCGTAATATTAACGACCGTACTTTAGATTTAGTATTTACAACGTTTTTAGCACGTGAAGTGGAGGTAAAGTTGTGTAATGACCCGTTAGTAGATATTGACGTAAAACATCCTCCGGTGTATGTCAACGTGACGATGGGCACTGCCAGGGAGCAGCAGGTGCAACGCCTCTATTCTCGTGATAAGATTGATAAATCTTGTATTAAACGGAGATGGAATTTCTATAAAGCCAACTTTCATATATTGTACGATAGCTTTCAACAAATTGATTGGGGTAATTTGTATCAAATTGACACCCCGGAGGTAGCCATATCGTACCTATATACGGTTGTAAATGAGGTAGTAGACCGTTGTATTCCTAGAGCCCGTAGGGCCAAACTTAATAGGAATCATGCCAGGTATGTTTACCCGGAATGGTACTCATCCGATTTAATACGCGATATAAAGCGAAAGTGGAGGTATCATAAACTGTATAAAATGACGAGTGCGCAATGTGATTACGAAGCGTTTGCTCGGTATCGACCTCAGATAAAATATAAGTTAAAAGTCAATTATGAAGCCTACCAGGAGAAATTACAGCTGAATTTTAAGGACGATCCGAAATCTTTTTGGAATTACGTAACATAATGATTTCTTATATTTACGCGAACACTACACATGATTAAAACATCATAAACAATAATTAAAAAAGCTGAAGGTACTCCGGGTTTAACAATGACATCGGGACGTCAGTCATCTCAGTCCCCCGTGACCATGGGTGCTGGAAAGCGCCCGAAACGTCGGGAATTAAAAATAAAAAGTAAAAATAAACGCGATAAAATCCGTAAAAGTAGTTTTGATCATTACGTAAGATGTAAGCAGTCTAGACGTAACAAAACTCGAGTAATAAAAAATGGTCTAGAGTTAAGTGATTAGTCGAGTGCGCAATGTTTCGCATCTTATTTTCAAACTGTATATAGCGAGACGCGGCCGGCGCTGGATCCGAAAGCAGCGGAGCATTCAACGAGCGCGCGTGCTGGCGCAGCTCGTGTGCACGTCGGCCAGCTGAGCGTGCGCGACATCCGCACCGCTCTCGCACACCTCAAGCCTAAGCGCTCTGTAGGCCCTGACGGTATACCACCTTACATAGTCAAAGACTGTCGCTCTGTTTTTGAAAAGCCTCTGCTTCACGTTTTTAACCTGTATCTCCGAAAAGGCTACTATCCCGAAGAATGGAAATTGACAAGAGTAGTACCGGTGTCTAAAGGAGGTTCGACTTCAGATGTAAGTGGATACCGACCTGTGGCGGTGCTGTCTGCGTTCGCCAAGGTATTTGAATCCGCATTACAAAAATGTATTTATACGCAGGTCAGTTCGCAGCTGACTGATGTTCAGCATGGGTTTCGGCCGGGCCGAAGTACAGCGAGTAACTTGCTGTCATTTATGACATACCTGACGCCAGCTATCGACGCTGGGGGGCAGGTGGATGCCGCTTACTTCGACTTTCAGAAAGCTTTTGATACCGTTGATAACGATATTCTTTTAGAAAAATTTGCGGCGGTGGGTTTCACACCGCATCTTTTTAAATTTTTCGCGAGTTACCTTGGTGAACGCCGCCAGTACGTCGAGTTCGCGGGGTATGAATCCGAACCTTACTTAACGTTTTCGGGTGTGAGCCAGGGGAGTAATTTGGGCCCCTTGGAGTTCATATTATTGATAAATGATCTCCCCAGAGGTCATTAAGGTCTCGAAGTGTCTCCTATTTGCAGACGACTTAAACTGTTTTTGTCGGTAGCAGTCGTTTCGGATTGTGAGCAGCTTCAGCGAGATATAGATAGTGCTATTAATAAGTTATATTTTAACACAACGAAGTGTGAGGTGATAAGTTACGGACGCAGACAGGCGCCGCTGCAATATCGGTACGAGGTTGACGGAGCGGTAATGCCGCGCGTTACTTTCGTACTTGACTTAGGTGTGCAGATGGTGGCGGAGTTAACGTTTCGTAATCACATTGAAGATATCTGCGGTAAGGCATTCCGAAACTTGGGTTTTATCATAAGGAATTGCAGGGATTTTCTTAGTACGGCGATTATTAAAGTTTTATACAATGCACTTGTTCGCAGCCGGCTGGAAACGAGTGCAATTATTTGGAATCCCCATGAAGATAAATATATCAACATGGTGGAAAAAATTCAAAATAAATTCACGCGGTTCCTTTATTTAAAGGAGTACGGCGTTTATCATTTCTACCCGCTGATGTACCCGAGCATGTTCGTGATCGGCATGGTCGGGTACAGCCAGCTTGGTGTGAGGCGGGACGTCGCACTCTGCAAGTACGTGTGGCGAGTCTTGCGTGGCCAGCTGCACCATCCTGAGGTACTGGAGGTGCTGCAGCTGTTTGTGCCTGATAAGGCGGTGGTTAGGCGTCGCCCACATCCCACCTTTAAGGTGCCGCACGCGAGAACAAATCTGCTCAGGTTTGCACCTATGTCGCGGGGCTTTAAAGTTATTGAATATTATTTCTGAAGAAACGGACATTTACCACTGCAGCCTGGCAAAGTTCACAGAAGCGGCGCACAGGGTCTGTGAGATTTTATTATAATTCTTTTTTCTTTGTTTTTTTTTTCTTATTTTCAATTGATATTTTGTTTCTTAATTATAATTGTATAAAAATATATTTCATATCAGTAGTTATATTTATCAGTTATTGTTTGGTTTTTGTACAGCATCGTCTTGGTTTGGTACTGTTATGATGTTGTTACTGTTTTTGTAATAAATAAATAAATAAATTAATAAATAAATAAATCTATACTCATATAAATAAAATTAATGTGTTACATTGTAATATCGAAATAATTATCTTATATTGACCGTTTAATGCAAAACAGGCCATTTTTATAGAAGAGGGGGCAAACGAGCATGCGGCTCACTTGATGGTAAGTGACTGCCGCCGCCCATGAACAACCGCAACACCAGGGGAATTGCAGGTGCGTTGCCAGCCTTTTAGAAAGAAGTACGCTCTTTTCTTGAAGGTCCCTAAGTCGTATCGGTAAGAAAAAATAAACAATTAAAAGTAAACAATTCCTCAGAGAAGTTGTAAGAGGAAGAAAATTCTTAGTATATCACACAGTAGTTGACTGTCAAGCATCCAGATGGTGAGGATGGTATTGCGAATTTTGACGCGATGTGCGTTCGTGAAATTGGCGGCTGGAACTAATCTGAACATTTCCTTAGAGCATTTCCCGTGGTAGATACGAAAGAAAACCCAAAGGGATGCATTACATCAACATCCCTACACAGCGCCAGTGAACCAAGCCGATCAGAAAGAACTTGGTTGTCGACGATTGGAATCGCTGTGCGCTGGATGCCGTCAAGCAGATGGAGCTAGCACTGGGGTTCCCTGACCCAGAGATGAGAACAGTATTTCATTTGAATCCTAACTTGCGCTTTGTAATGTTGCAAGCGATGTGCCGGCATGAAATACTGTCTCGTTCTGCTGAGCACGCCAAGCTTTTTGAGGCCAATTTGGCTTTCCCCGACAAGTGACCACAAAACTGCACACTATTCGATGTTGACACCAAGGATTCTGATGCTAGCTGAGGCAGCAAGGGGAGTACCTTCAAACTGAGGAGATATGAAAAAGGGATTTTTATCGGTTAACGCCCGAACTTGTGTCTTCTGGGGATTGAATTGGACTAGATCTAGGCACCCCCTGTCCGAGACGTTGTAAAGCAAACACGCGACCTCAGACACAAGTCTATTCCGGTAGTATTCGGTGAAGTTTTCCAGAGAAATATTGGCACGGCCGGTGTATAAGGCATCACCAGTGCTATCAACTGCATAGCAATGAATGCTACCAGTTAGCATCATATCATTAATATGCAGAAGAAACAGCGTTGTGTATTAAGAAATAGCTATTAATTAAAATATGAACTACCATTTTTTTTTTGTATATCTGTTTGTCCATAAGTCTATCCGGGCTTATCTACACAATGGCTAAACTGATTTTAACGAAACTTTACGAATAGATAAAGAGCAGTTCAAGAAGTGGTCTAGACCATATTTTGTCCAAAATAATTGGATTTGTTTTTTTAGTCAATTAAATAGAATAATAAATCTTTGAAAGCTTTAAATTTAAATAATGCCACATTAACCTCTCAACACCCTAGCGGTCTCTTGAGACCGCAGCCATAACCATCAAATCCCTAGCGGTCTCATGACGTCGCACCCACTTACAGCATTTTAACCCATAAAAACTTATATATAGAGACTACTTTTCTATGAAGAAGTTTGCCATTTTATAATCAATATGAAATACTCTATCTTCTAGTGTAATAAAAAAAACTATTATCCTATGACTATTAATATCCTATGTATATAATATAATTTTGCTCCGTGAATATAATCTACGCTTATTTCGTACGCCATTTTCGCGTGAATGTTATTAAGTTGATCTTTGGATTTTTCTAGTGTTTTATTAGCGTTTTAGTATAATGTTTTATAATACAATTATAATGAAAGTTTTTGTGTGAATGTAATTTATATTTTTACGTAAATAATTTCGAGTTATATTGAAATAATTGTAATTTTCACGCTGCCGACATTCGCTAGGTATGTTTTTTTGTTATCATAATACAATAAAATCTTTTTGTAATGAAGTAAAACCTGACTTTTATTAAGAGCACAGGATAGAGAATTTTGTATAAATTTTATAATGCTAAACTTCTTCACATAAAAGTAGTCTCTAAATATAAGTTTTAGTGGTTTGGAGCGCTGTGAGTGATTGCGGTTGCATGCTACCGGTCGGGATTCGCCGGGCGCATGCGACTGCGTGGGGTTTCTATGGCGCTTGGAGGGTTAAAAATCCCATCTAAGGTAAGCCAGAGTGGGTTGATTGTATAAAATAAGGCGTATAAAACGTTGCGATCTCGGACAATTAATTGCAGAAAATAGTTATACATAGTTATACATATTTCTCTTAATCCTAAAACAAAAATGTACAACCCGTGTGTATGGTGTGTATGGTATGGTACCCGTGGGTACAGCTTAAGGAACCGAAACGTGATTGTTACTGTTAGTAGTATTAGGAAGTTCAAAGTCGTTCAAGCTATGCTGCTAATTTTACTGCAGAAAAAATCCGCAAAGAGGATGAACACAGAACAAGTATAACTGCCATAGCCCAGCGGTTTTATAAGCTGAATTGAATTGCAATTGTAACAAATAAAAAAGGACAAAAACTATCTGCAAACTATCTATTATATTATCTAACTAACTATCATACTATTTACCAATATTTACCTATAAACAGGGAAAATGCCAAAAAGCCATATATTAATCGTTAATACATACATTAATTCCTTTTAAAAATTTTATTATTTGTTATAAATTATAAATTTATATTATTTATAATTTGTTATTATGATAACAAAATATTAATAATATAGGTATACATTATGGCCGGCCCATTATCACTTCAGCTTACTAATCCGTTGGGCTATGTCGGTCACTCAGGTTCTACTGCGAATATCCTCATTTCTAAGTGGCAATGGGCCGGCCATATAGTTCCAAGAACCGACGACCGTTGGGGAAAAAAGTTTCTTAAGTGGCAGCCTCATACTGGTAGGCAAAGTGTAGGGCGACCCCCCTACTAGATGGAGTGACGACCTGGTAAGATATGCAGGAAGTCGATGGATGCAGGTGACATACCTTGGGGGAGGCCTATGTTAAGCAGTGGACTTGTGAAGTGCTGAAATGATGATGATGATGATAGGTATGCATAGGTGCAACCTATGCGGAGTGCGAGCAATTGCAAAATTAAAAAAATTACATACATACATATATTACTTATTTAATAATCCCTCACTGCTAGCCGCATATATAAGCTCAAAGTATCTCAGCGTAGCTGTGGAGAGAGCTGTGTTCTACTTTTATTCGAGAGAACACCCGCTTAAAGTTCGAACTCTAACAAAAAATCAAAAAGTAGGGATAATTTCAACCCATGCTATTGACACAGCTTGAAAATAATAGGCAAACGGACCGCCCCTGTGTATGATATTTTAATTTTCAGCTCTATTTCTTTTGCACAACCATAAAGTTCTCGTTTTTCTTTTCTCTATGTTGAATCCGTAACTAGCTCCGGTAAAACGTTTATTTCCTTAAACAAAATTTGTTCATATACAAATATAATCCTAACCGGTGACATAAATATTAACATTACCCCTGGGAAAATAAATAATCTGGTACATAACTACCGAAATATCGGCTCTTTTCATGGACTATTACCAACCCAATATCACCCTAAACATCAAAGTGGCTCGTGTTTAGACTATTTTGTGATTAGATCAAATAAATCTTCTGTTACCATTATTTACTAATTTCTCATAATATTTTAATTAATAGATTTTGGTCGTATTTACTCTTCGAATGTCAGTGTTTTTTTTTATCATGAAAATGTGTTAATTATCTATTTCCATGTATTACGTTATTGTATATTGTATTATATTATTAACTGATCATTCGCCATATATATTATGTAAATAAAATTTAAAAAATTTGTAAATTCTTTATTTCTATTTATAAAAAGTTTGTAAATAGAAATAAAGAAAATTGTCAAATAATTAAAATTGATTTATAATTTATCATTAAAATATTCATTCAAACTGTAATATGTTTTTACAATAAGCATTTTCTTGAGAACTATTTCAAATTTACGACACTGGAGGGTTTTTTTGTTGAGATTTATTGTATTAGGTAAATGGTTGTAAATCCTTATAGCCATGTAGTAGGGACCATTTTTATATAATGTGAGATGTGTGGCAGGAGCAACCAGATTATAACCTCGGCGTGTGCCGTATCGACTGGGTCTATCTTCAAATCGCTGGAAATAATGAGGATTTTTCCTAACAAATCGGCATAATTCAAAAATGTACATGTACGTTACAGTTAGTAAGTTATATTATCAATTTTTACTTATTGAAAACTTTACTTTATTAAAAAAATAGATTAACCACATTCAAACATTTTAAGCCGCTTACTTGCGCCGGGATTTGAACCAACTTTCTTTTATTCGACAGGGTCTATGACTGGACTAGGACAAAATCTGTCGAATAACCATTGTAGCTTATAATTAAAGCTCTAAAGGCTCTGAAATTTAGCAATAAATACTCATCAAATTAACCCGAAAGAGATGTACCTAGATAAATAACTTTTTATTGCATATTATTAGAACAAATTATTACAAACTACTACTTTGGAACCAACGCAATTTATCATTTTATGGTAAATTGGATATATAATATTATCAAATGAAATTGTAGTTCAAAACTATTACGAATAAAAAAACATTTTAATGTTTATGCAGTAAAAAAATTGTTAAGTAAGTTACATGTAATTTAAACGAGTAGAACTTAGTATATAAATACAATATTTTAATTTTCCTTTACTAAGCAACACTCAAAGATAAGCGTAGTCAACTGATATGTGCGTTCGTTTGTTGTACAAAACGAACCTATGTTTATTAGCGCTTTATTAACTGCTGAACAGAGCTGACCAGAATGGTGATCATGGATTTGAAAAACAATTTGTCTTTGGTTGTTCAGTGAATATTAAAAGACTGAATTACGCTAAAATATAATGTAAATACGTATTACGATTCAATTAAAAAGCTTCTTTAATATAAAATTAAAGATAACTCAACACATTTGTGTGGGGTTTTACATAAGGTAATCAACACCGCGTTTCGTCCCGTGGGTTGCTGCGACAGCGACTGTGGAAAATACTAGAAAGATCACATGATTTCAAAGAGATGGTGGTATAACCACCTAGCTTAGGCTTAGAGCAGACGTTAAATACCTAGACCGTCGTAGTAGCGTAAAGTGGTATATAAAATAATTATAACGCATGAGTTTTTATTTAATTTTGCTTAGATAATAATAATAAATATCTCCTCCCCCTTATTCTGAACGGAGGCCAAAGATCTGCGGTGGAATTTTACAGAAATATATTTTCAGTAATGAATACTCGCTACCAATTTCAAATAAACAGATAACCGTTGAGTTCATCAGATAATGTCATAGTCATTTTTTGATGAAGAAGTTCATCATTGGTGTTAAAACATTTTCAAGGACACGATGTTGAAGTCCTTAGCAGCTTCGCATTAGGTAAGCGCGGTGCACTAATTGCTCCTTCCTTCTTACAATGAAGGCCTGTGCTCACCGGGTGGGACGAATATAGGCTGCATCTTCAACAACAAAACCTAACCTCAAATTTTGATCGCTCTCTATACCCCTGGTACTCTACGGTTTAGCATGAATAAGTAAGAGGATTGTATCTTCTAGTTACGGGTATGCCTTCCTAGCGGATAAAGCTAAATCAACAATCACATTTGTCTCTTCTTAAGTTATACATGTCACCGCCGTCACTTAGCGGTCAACCCCCGTAGAGTCTACATCTCCTGAAGATGCCTCTTGCAGGGGCGAAACACGTGTCGTATTATCGTCGATGGTGTGTATTTCCTGGAATAATGGTGTTGGAAGTAGTGATGTCGGGAGTAGTGGTGCTGGGACTAGTGGTGGCGGGATTAGTGCACGCAATTGGGGGAGAGCGGGAGGTGCTCTTCAATCCAGGTAAGACACATCATTGTATTTAATTAATGCGGATGGTTGCGAATTACATGTTAATCTTTATTATAATATTAGTGTTATTTTGTATAACGTAAAAATACTATCTACACACATTAATAACATACACTCAATCAAGTTTGTGGTCGATGTATTTTATAATTAGTGAGTATGTTTTTCGGTCAAAGGTTAAGCGTACTTTATTGGAAAATATACGCGATAAAAGCGTTATAACCATGTATAGTTTCTAAAAATAGTTATGCTCATAACAAACTGAAACTATATGCCTGTATAACTGTAAACTGTAAGTCCCAACCTGTGCGTACTGTAGTATACTTTCAATATACGCAATGGAGATACGTCCATTAAAAATTAAACGTTGCTGATTTGACTACCAGGGAGTCATTTGATGAGTCCATATTCAAAGGCGAGTGGTTTACCGGGCCTTCACTTTTATATTCTCTCTAGCATTTATGAACGCAAGGTGTCCTTCAGTTTGAGCGGAGCATAAACGACCTTCAATATGTAGCAACAGCACACAATTTACCAACTGTGTCTTCTATCATAACTTTCGCATAATAAAAAAAATACCTTAAATCAAAATACCTGTATCGCCATCATAGTAAAATTAAAGTAATTTTGATAATGACGTTAGAATAAAACCTATGATATTTGGATAATAACTAATAGAGATAAAATAAAAACAACTCCAAATCGGATTATATAGTTTTTCAATTCTGCGAAAATGTTAATTTTAAAACTTTTTTGTATCTACAAAAGGGAAGATTATGCCTACTGCCCAACAACTATGATAGATTGTGAAATGATAAGTATTTATTCCAGCGGCTCAACCCTTACGTAACATTGTAGTGAAATTTCCATCCAAATCCGTTCAGAGGTTTGTACCTGATGCATGTGCAGACATAATGATAGCAGAAAAACAGACAATTTTTCCAAAAAAGATATTTGGGTATCTATATCGAAAACATAGTAAACCCCAATTTAAAGTATCAAGACAATGCAATGTACAGAAATTGTCGTGTTGGAGTTTAATTATAGAAAAAAATAGATAAAATTCATAAGAAGTTTCAACTAATCAAATGATGTTTATTTTATACGGTTCTACGCTTTAAATTAGTAGACTAACGATTCTATAGACTTTGAACTTTGATCTGCGAGAAGAGAGCTTTTGAAACTACTAACAAGTTGCAGCGCATATCGAATTGATTTTGCTCATACTTTCGATGTATTACTTAGTAGGAAAACATGGAATCTTTTTTTTATTGAAATGATAAAATATTCTGAATCTATTTTAAATAAAAACGTATTCCTCGTGGATAAGACTTATTATTACGTAATGGCCCCTAAACATTCCCCCATATATCGCGCTCGAAGTCGCGAACCACCCGCGAAACATGAATGTAGAACGTTTCGCGTATTTGTCACAGTTTCATGCCTGTTCCGGGAGTCATTCCCCGACATTTGTTGGTTTTTTGGTCCGCGACAAATGAACCGCGAAGCGTGAAATTGGCGCAAACGTGGTTTTTTTTTTTTTTTTTTTTTGATTTTCCACCAAGGAGTATACCGTCCTTGACGGGAATTTATTGACATTTTTACACAATAGGTTATATTAAATGGCTTACACTATATTTTGCAAGCTGTTATTCTCTAAGACAAGATAACTAACATCAATGCGATTTGATACATTGATTAGGTATCGGTCCATTTAATATTATCACTGTTATAAAATTATTTTTCACGAATGAAATTATAAATAACAATATAAATTTGTATAATTATTCCCAGTAGCATTACATATTTTAGAAAATTAGGAAGAGTACCGAATTAACAAATAAAAAACGAATAGAAAAAAATTACAGAATTAATATAAATATAATACAGGGTATTCTTATGTCTACTGCTTATAATTTAGTCCTTAGCTTATAATTTATTGACATTCATTAAATTTGTGCCTTATTATCAATAATATAATATGAGTCATTAAGTTGTACAGATATGATTAGCAAACGAGCATAGGTAAATGAAAGAGATTTACTTATGTTATATATACAAGAAAGGTGAGAAAATAAGATTTAATTTAAGTAAAATACAGGGTATTCCTATGTCTATTGCTTAGGAGTTAGACTATAGCTTATGATTTATTAACAATGATTAAAGCTAGTGTCTTAATACACAATTTATATCCTATGTATATTAGTTTAAATAATTTACAATTTATTGAATCCTTTAAGCTTATCTATGATGTAATTAATAAATGTAACGAAGGATTCGATAGCACTTTGTTTATTTGAAAGTTCCGTTACACAGTACGGTGATATACGTAGATTGCTACAAAGCATCTCGTGTCTTAGTCTATTGTACTCAAATCTAGGACACTCCCTCAACAAATGAGTTAACGTTTGAGTAGTGGTATTGTCACAGGGGCAGAATGGATCGGCAGCGATTTTGAATCTATGCAGATATTCCTTGTGGTAGCCATGACCTGTTAAAGCCTGCGTTAATTGAAATGATACTTTGGTTGCTTTCCATAGTGCACAAATGTCCGTCAGTTTTGGGAGTAATTCTTTTGTGCGCGCTCCTTGTTCCGCGCTTTCATATCTTGTCTGCCAAGTTCTCCAAGTTTTTTCCCTCATAGTCCTTTTTACAAAGCTCATAGGGAACTTCGCGTAGTCAGGGGTTTTGTGTTGTGTGGCAGCGCCTTTGGCTGTCTCATCAGCAATTTCGTTACCTGCGTCGCCCGCATGGCCCTTAACCCATGAGAATATGAAATTAAGATCCACTTGAGCAGCTGTATATATTGTGTCATGAGTCTTTGCCACAATGGGGTGGGTGTTAGATCTCTTTTGGAGTGCTCTCAGTGCCGCCTGAGAGTCACTCAAGATCTGTATAACCTCCTTGCAGCCCATGTGCATCCTTGTGCCCCTTTGGTGTCTTTCGTCTCCTTGCTTCAATCTCCGGTCCAAAGTCCACTCGCAAGCCTCTTTAATCGCCAAGAGTTCCGCTTGGAACACAGAGCAGCTAGTATGTAGTTTCAGCCTCTTTTTGTATATAACTTTTGAACCTTCGAAACAGACGAAAGCCGCTCCCACACCGCCATTCTCGAGCTTGCTTCCATCTGTATAAATTCGAATAGGCGCTGTTTCCTGTTCTAGATTTTCCGAATTCAGGTCTGCACACTCAATACTTATTCTTTTTGACGGATGTAATAACTCATGCACAGGTGTGGGCCTCTCATATTGCATATCCCTTGGTATTAAGTTGGTTGCCCCTTTCAGTCGAACTGTCTCAACTTCATGTACCTCCAGGACCCTGAGGTCCAAGGGCACAAATTGAGCCAGAGCGACCGCTGCCACCGTTGAGACTGTCCTAAAGGCCCTAATTGCCTTTATTGCAAATCCCCTTTGGGCCGACTCCAAGAGCTTCCTTACATATCGTTTTTTCGCCGCTTGACCCCAGATACCTGCTGCGTATGTAATTGTAGGCTCAATGACCTGTCGATAGATGGTTTGCACGTTATCGGGATGGGCTCCCCAGGTTGGTCGGGTGTAAATGCATAGTTTGTTGAAAATTCGCATAGCCTTCCCAACAACGTACTTAACATGATCAGCGAACAGAAGCTTTCGGTCAATGATCATGCCTAAGAACTTAATACTCCTTTGAAACGCTAAAGTGTGTCTCCCCATTATAAGGTGTGCTTCTTCAGCCTTACGCGTGAATGCAATGGCTTGCGTCTTAGTGGGTCCAAATGTCAATTTGACACTTTGCCCCCATTCCAATATGATTTCCAGAGCGCGATTGGTATTTGTTTGTAGGGTATTTACATCCTTTGCGGAGACGATAAGTAAAACATCATCCGCAAAGGCTTGCAAATGACATCCACTCGGAAGTTCAGCCTCAAGCAACTCGTCCAGTATCACGTTCCATAAAATGGGTCCACACGCTGAACCTTGTATGCAGCCCTTGGTGTTGTTCTTAGTAACCCGCGCTCCTGCGTATTCTAATGTAACTGTGCGGTTCGTCGTATAGCTCTCTATTAAGTGGAAGATGTTCTTGGGGCATCTTATAGCACGTAGTCTCTCGAATAGTGCGGGCCACCACGCGTTGTCAAATGCGGAGCGGATGTCTAAAGAAACGCCCAGCACCTGTTTGCCATTCTTTTTAGCCGCTTTTACGATACTGAGTGCCGTATCTATAGCTGTAATCGTGCTGGTTTGTTCCTTGAAGCCAAACTGTCGCCCGTTGAGTAGTCCCGCTTTGGTTGCGCAATATATGAGACGCTTAATGTATAATTTTTCGAGCAATTTTCTAAAGACTGGCAAGGGTCCTATAGGGCGGAAGGAGCTTAATTCGCTATAATCAGTCTTGCTTGACTTTGGTATGATTTTAACTTCGGCTCTCTTCCACTGCTGAGGAAAGTGATGGAGCTCTAGACACCTGTTCATGATTCCCGTTATAAGTTCTGGGTAATTAATAGTAAATTGTAGGCAGATGTCAGATGTCAGACCATCAATGCCGGGTGCCTTCTTAGGATTCATCCATTTGAGATGTTCCAAAACCTCCTCGACAGCGAATGGGGGTTCATCTACTCCATCTGGCTCATTCCCGATTCTGGATCTAAGAAACTGGTGTTGGTGCGTGTCATTATCTGGTGTATCATCACCGTAAAAGTGATCCAGGAGTGCTTGGGCCGTCTCCGTTTCGCTGCTGGTGTAATTGTCACCAATTTTTATGGTGGCTGGTGGCCGCTTGGGTGCAGTGTCCTTCAGAAGTCTATTCGTGAGAGTCCAAACGTTTTCTTTTGTTTGTAGTTCGCAGAACTCTCTAAAACTCCTGGAAGACTCCGCCCTCAGTTCCTCCGCATATATTGCCTTTTTATTATTTAATTCCTCTGCTAGTTGGTCTAGAGGCAGATTCCGACGTCTCATTCGGTTTAGTCTGTGGTGTAACTGGATGACTTCTTTTTTGAGGTCTGTCAGTTTTTCCGTCCACCATAACGGGCGATGCTTCGTCAGGGATCGGCCTTTCTTTGTCGGCATAGATTCTTCACACGCTTTATGAATGATCCCGCAGATGTCATTAATCAATTTCTCCAAGCCAGCTGTGTTCAGCGATCCGATGTCTCTCTCCAATATATCTGTATTGGTCATAAGCGTGTGGAGTGCATCCTTGAATATTCCCCAATTGGCCTTGTTGCTGTTGTACTTAAACGTGGAGTTGGTTATTGATGAGGAGTTTAAGGTAGAATTCTCAGTCGCAATCTCGTATTCCACCGCATTATGCTGCGATGAAGGGCAGGCGTTGAGGTTGACCTTCCACCCGACTACACGGTCAAATATGTGTCCATGGGCCAATGTGAGGTCTATTATAGAAGTCCGATCCCTGCCGTGTGTGACGGTTTCAAAGGTGGGTGAGGTGCCGACATTGCAAACGAAGAGATCATTTGCATGTGCCAGCTCCACTACCGCACATCCTCTAGGGTTATTGGTCTTACTGCCCCATAGATGGTGCCATCCATTAAAGTCACCGCCAATGATGGTATTTGGGCCTCGGGAGATCTTGAGAAAATTATCTATATGCTCTAATGTGTTATTTTCGTCTGAATTCGGTTCGATATATGCGGAGGCTATGAGTATTTTATGACCGCCACTTGTGAATTGAATAACGCAAAGATTTGAGTTAGAGTATTGTGACATACCAATCACCTGACCGCAGCCTGGTTTAGTGAGTATACACGCCTTAACTCTACCTTTTCCACCAAATTGATGTATGTTGAGTCCCTGAATTGGTCGCACCTCATTTCCTGAGCCAATATATGGCTCCGACAGCAATGCAATTTGATAGCCACCTGCCATGAAAGAAAGAATAAATTCATGTAAACTCTTTTTTGAACGATCAATGTTACACTGTATAATTTTTATATTTTTATTAATTAAATCCATAATCAATTCTGTTAATTATTCTTTCTCTCATGGCTCTCAGTTTTGGACATTCCAGTGACATGGCAGAGTGGCGGACATCCGCTTTGGTACCAAATTTATCATTATGAGATGCACAATTAGCGCATATGGCAGTACCTTGTTTGCCCTTATCAGGACATTTTTCGCCTGTGTGCTCCTTACTGGAACATTGCGAGCATTGACTAGTTGCGGCTGTGCAGTACTTTTTAATGTGCCCAAACTGCAGACACCTGTGGCACTGCAGAAAGGGTGAGAATTCGCTGATGTGTAGTCGCTGGTAGTCGACACTGATTTTGCCCTTTTCAATGAATTTACGAAAGAGTTTGGGTGCCACAAGAAACACTGCGTTGTATAGCCCCGGGTTTTTGTTGCTACGCCTAAATTGGAGGCGCATGTCATCGTCCTCAATAAAAGCCTCTTTCAACTCTGGGTTCTGCCCTCTGACAATACCAGCTATCTCTTCAGCTGGTATATCTTTGGATATACCCTTTAGTATAATCATTGGCCGCAGTCCCTTAGCCGGCTCAACGCTTACGTGCTCAGACGATTTTAGCTTTTGTAGGGTGTCGTTACGTTGTTCGATTGTGTCAAATTCCACTCTAAGTTTGTGATTTGACACTGCCTGAACCCTAGCTGGTGCATAATACGCTGTGCGGTACGATATGCTCTTCTTAAACGCCTCGATTGCTTCCTGTCGTGATTTGGGGGTTACCTTTGGGGTCACAACGATGGCCGGCTTGTTGTTAGATGTACCGCGGGCTGGTGGCATAGTGGTCACGCTGGGAAGAGAGCCCGGCCCACTGCTGGTCGCAGCGGCCTGGGCGTATGAGGCAGGCCGTGCCTGCTGTTGAAGCTGCGTGGTTATTTGGCCCTTTAGTTTGGCCATCTCGCTCCTGACACAGGCGACGATGTCAGCCTTCAAGTCGCTGTTCATGTTACTCTGGGGGGGGGGGTTATTGGCGGGGGCAAGCACTGTAGACATGCTTGTCAGTTTATGCCCACACCTTCTGATCTCCTCGGCAGCTAGGTTGATGAGTCTCTTCTTTGCGGCGGTGACTGTCTTGCCGTCAGAGACCGCTTTAGTAATGCAGTCAGAAAGTTTTTGTATCGTCGTGACAAAAGTATCGATGTTGGTTATTTCCTCGACATAGGCCGGTAGGAGGGAGGGATTGGTTTCACTAGTATGATCCTTAGAAGTAGTAGTGGCCATCTTGCTAATTAATTAGTCCAAGTTTAAAAAAAAAAAAATGTTTATATCGTCATCGGAGGGGGGGGGGGGTTTCCACTACGGAATATCACTGCACTGATAGTACTATCATGTAATAATGTTTAAGAGTCTCAAAGTTCACACACACGGTAATAGTCAATTTTTACACATATGAAACTAACAACCTAGTCTAGTAGAATACTGTCGTGATGTATTGATTAGTTATATTTCATTGCGAATATTTCTGATACAACGCGTGCGGCCCCACCGAACGGCCGTGAGCGACCCGTTGGTCATTGGTTAAGTTAATTAAAAGTTCAATGTCCGGCCCTCACGTGGCATAGATGGTCATGCGCGGACGTGGAGTTAGATTTGCGAGGGCCTACAACTCGACCGCCTGAATGTAGCACGGTGACGTTCAAGTAGTGACTAAACACAGCACGGAGGCACGCGAAGCGGGCTTGATGCGTGTTATCGTAGGTCAGCGTCAAAGTTCGTTACAAATAAATTTGAAATGTTTTCGCTTATATCTTACAATTCTCTTTGTATTTCACAATTCCGATTTCACCATTGGAAAGAGCACTTTTTAACGAAAATAATGATTATAAACACATGCTATAGCAACTAAAATTTACTGCACTTTAGATTTAAAATTCACGGAGCGAAAATAAACACGTCTTATACTCTCGGGTGACGAACCAGGGTTTTTTCCGCAAACGTGGTTAGGTTCTACATTTTCAAGTGGCCCAGTCGCTTATTGATGAGTATCGTGTTCGATTGTGTTTTTAATCTTTACTAAAAACTATATTTAAGCTGAGAGGTGTAGAATAGAAGCGGACGAGTGGTTGTCGCACAACTTTAGGGAAAACTCCAAAATCTTCTGGAAAGAGGTTGGAAGGTCCCGGAGTGGTGTGACAGCCTTAAGAATGAACAAAGTGCTTTCGAGTCAAAGGTTAAGCGTAATTTAACTTCGCATTAATACAATAAATGCCCTCCAGTGTCGTAAATTTGAAATAGTTCTCAAGAAAATGCTTATTGTAAAAACATATTACAGTTTGAATGAATATTTTAATGATAAATTATAAATCAATTTTAATTATTTGACAATTTACTTTATTTCTATTTACAAACTTTTTATAAATAGAAATAAAGAATTTAAAATTTTTTTTTAATTTTATTTTCATAATATATATGGCGAATGATCAGTTGACATATAGTATTTATTGAAATTTTATTTTTAAAATAAATGTGTAAGTATTATTTAGTCTGACAGTTTATGATATAATTTATATATAGTGTACTATAAATACTATTATAAACACTGTAATTTGAATAAAATGAAAATGAATTCTATATTAATTAAAATTGAAGTCTGTTTTAATATGCAACGCCCGTACAGGTTGTCACATGTTCTGTTAATATATTGTTCCATTTTTATACTTTGTGACATGCAATAAAGAATTATGAATTATGATATCTTTAACATTTAATATACTCAATGATTTCATAAATTTACGCGAACACTACACACTGAATAATATATATATATATATATATATATATATATATATATATATATATATATATATATATATATATATATATATATATATATACATATATACAAGTCAAACGAAGTTACGTAGTTGGGGTAGGAACATGCTATCACAGAACACCAGCGCTAAATAGCAGCTTGACGCTGATGTGATTCGTATAGTGTGTGTAGAGAACCAGAGATCCCGGAAATGAGGTATTCCATCTTAGTTCTCAGGGGCGTAAGCCTTATTCTATAAAAAAATAGAAAATTGACAGTTGACGGCTTATTTATATATTGTATGAATTTGTTTTTGCTACATCAGAAATTCACAAGCCCTACTCGCTGCATCGCCGACATGATAACTGATGTCTGAAGGTTTCTAGAAGGATTTCATCGGGCATTCCGATCGCTTGGCCGGCGCAGGCGCGCCTGTCTGCCTACTTGCTTACGCGTCTTACTTACGTACTTACCTTAATTACTACCTACCTATATATATATATATATATATATATATATATATATATATATATATATATATATATATACATAGGTAGGTAGTAATTAAGGTAGGGTAGGTAGTAATTAAACGCGATAAAATCCGTAAATAATAGTTTTATTCATTTTTTAAATTAAATAATTATCGTCGTACGATATGAACTAGCGACTTTATAAGCCTTGTCTGCTGTTTTGTCTTAGTGAATTGTGAATTGATTTTTGATATAGGTAAATTCACGTCTTTATCTTGAATTTGATTGCTCAAAAACACGATTATATAATTTTGACTCGATCATAATTATTTGCGAAAACACCTCTAAAAATCACTATAGTTGAAATTACAACGAAATCATTTGATCTTTATGCTTGGGAATCACTCAAATATATTCATAACATCAATATTCATAATTTACTTGCTCATTATTTTGATAACTTAAGTCAATAATTTTTTAAGAAATATTTTAAGATTCCGACATTTTTTTATAGAAGAGGGGGCAAACGAGCATGCGGCTCAACTGATGTTAAGTGACTACCGCCGCCCATGATCAACCGCAACACCTGGGGAATTGCAGGTGCGTGGCCGGCCCTTTAGAAAGGCCCTTTTATACGTGGTAGAGCCATGCTACAGTTATATTAGTAGTATAGTTGTAGAACGAATGGGTCGGCTCGACCGGGGAAGGACCACGCTCTCACAGAATACCAGCGTGAAATAGTAGCTTAATGCTGCTGTATTTCGTATGGTGAGTGTAGAGAACCGGAGACCCTTTTTACTGGAAACGAGGCATTCCATCTTAGTCCTCACGGGTGACAACGCATCTGCATTTTGATTCGTAATCGAGGATAGATGTAGATGTCTATGGGTCACAGTAACCACTTACCATTAGGTGGACTGTGTGCTCGTTTGTCACCCTATCCTATATAAAAAAAAATAAAAAAGAAAGGAGTAAGCTCTTTTCTTAAAGGTCCCCGGGTTGTATCGGTCCGGAAAAATCGCCGGTGGTAAACTATTCCACAGAGAGGTTGTACGCGAAAGAAAACTCCATTTGAAACTTCTTTTGAGAACTTTTGAAAACTCCTTTTAAGCTTCGAAAGAAGCGTTCTGTGCCAAACCCGATCGAAGGCCTTCGCAATGTCCAAACTAACGGCCAATTCCTCCCCCTTGGACTCTACTGCCTCCTTCCATCTGTGAGTTAGGTAGACCAGAAGAATCACCAGCTGACCGACCACGACGAAAACCGTATTGGCGGTCACTAATCAGCTGGTGATCCTCAAGGTACCTCGTGAGCTGGCAGTTTACAATGGACTCCATTATTTTGGAGAACAAGGAGGTGAAGGTGGTCTAAACTATCGTTTGTTCTGTGATTGCATGTTCTTTATTATCAACAACATTAAAATACAATTTAAAAATATATTATCAAAATGTAAGGGGCCTTAGAACTAAATGTGAGAATTTATATATTAATTCATTACAAAAATCTTACGACCTAATTGTTTTGACGGGGTCATGGCTCAATGACACCGTTTTTGACCACACACTCTTGGATGCTAGATACGATATTTTTAGGCGCGATCGGAGTTCCACTTTGTCTTCCCAAGCGAAAAAAGAAGGTAAGAAGAAGGTGGTATTTGTGTAGCTGTACTGAAAAAATATGAGGCGTCGAGAATGTAGAGATGGGAGTCGGCGTGCGTGGAATTATGGCTCTCTATAGACTTAGGACTTAACAACAAAGAGAGAATAAATATTTGCGCTGCGTATATTCCTCCACCAATTTCAAAAGATTACTTACAAACTTTTCTCGATAATCTCACGGATGTCGTCAGCAATAAAATATCAAAGGGCTCATTTACCCTATTGGTAGGTGATTTCAACCTTCCTAATATAGTCTGGGAGACTATAGGTGATCCAAATGTATACATCCCAAAGCCAAATAAAGGGACCATCGAAAACATGTTCATAGACGAAATTACGTTCAATAATCTTAAACAATGTAACTGTATCTTAAACGATAATTATCGTATTTTGGACTTGGTGCTTGTGAATAATACTAATAACGTAAAGGTGGTCGAAGCTTCGATGCCCTTGGTTGGATTCGATTCTCATCATCCTGCCCTCGAAATACTCATTCACAGCCTGGGGAATATAAAACCATGCAGGTCCAAACGTGTAGCATCACCAAACTATTCCAAGTGCGACTTTGACGCCATCAACGAAGAACTCACGCATATAGTGTGGTCCGAAGTGTGGTCTGAGCTTTATGACATAGATTCTATAGTTGATAAGTTCTACGGAATAGTTTTGCCCATAATTAAGAAGCACACGCCATATCGAATACCACATTCCGAAAAATTTCCAGTGTAGTTCAGTACAGCCTTAATAAAATGCTTAAAAGAAAAAGCGAAGTATCACAAAAAATACAAGCAGTATGGTAATCCCTTTGACAGATTAACATATGAACTTCTAAGAGACCGTTGCAATACAATGATTAACAGTTGTTTTTCTAGCTTTAAAAAAACGCAGCTTCTCATTTACGCTCCAACCGTAAGTTCATCTGGTCTTATGTTAATGGTCTCAAAAGAAACACAAATTCCCTCCCTTCTCAGATGATTCGAGGTGCCAAGACTGCCAGAGGTGGCCAAGAGATTTTTTCAGCACTTTCAGTCAATATACGATGACATCATCACCAATTTGACAACCAAGTCATCCAATGTCAATAATACAGCTCTCCACAGTTACGAGAACTGTCTGACCATCAGCTCACTCACTGTCTGCGAATACGAGGTAGAAAGAGCATTGATGGGATTGGATGGATGCAAGACTTCAGGATTGGATGGCTTGCCCCCGATAATTCTAAAGAAGTGTGCTAAAAGTATGTCAAAACCTCTTACCTATATATTTAACGACTCTATCCGAAACGGCATTTTCCCCCGCGTATGGAAAAAGGCACGCATCATCCCCGTCCATAAAAAAGGAGATCTCGCCGATGTGTCCAATTACAGGCCTGTTTCCATACTTCCAGCACCCGGTAAGGTTCTAGAGTCATTTGTTCATAAAACAATATATTGGCACGTCAAAGAGCGCCTGCATCCAAACCAACATGGGTTTCAGCCTAAAAAGTCTACAACATATAACTTAGTCGGTTTTGTTAATGATATTGCATGTGCACTGGATAGGAATAAAGAGGTACACAGTATTTACACATATTTTAGGAAGGCTTTCGATCTCATCAACCATGACTTGCTTATAAAGAAGATCATGCTAATGGGGGTCCATGGTTCACTGCTGCGCTGGTGCGATTCCTATCTCAGAAATCAGTCACAGTTAGTCTCGTTGCGTGGTTATTCATCCTCAGCTAGAGAGATTCCTTCAGGCGTTCCCCAGGGCTCTCACATCAGTCCATTGTTCTTTCTTATTTTCATAAACGATCTAGCCAATATAATCGGATGTAATTTTAAAATGTACGCAGACGACTTTAAACTGTACAAAATCATTGACTCCAAACTAGATGTGACCGCTCTACAGTTAGAGTTGGATAGAGTAAACGACTGGTGCCGTCAAAACCATATGATCCTCAACACTGGAAAATCTAAAGTTAACTAGAAAGAAAAATAAAACCGAGGCAACATACAAGTTAAACAATGAGCCATTGGGTGAGGTCACGGAAATCCTAGGCTTAGGCGTTTTAATTGACAGCACGCTCAGCTTTAGAAGTCATATCGACACAATAAAAAAAATCTTCTAAATTATCCGGGTTTATATCTCGGCAAATAAAATCTTTTAAAGACCCTGGTTTAATCATTCCAGTCTATAACTGTTCGGTGAGAACTATTGTTGAATACGCTAGCCCAGTCTGGAATCCGGGGTACAAGTGTCACTCGAACCGACTGGAAAAGATTCAGAAAAGGTTTATGTACCAGTTATCGTACGCAAATATCAATGCAGGACACTCATTTCATACGAGAGTAGATTAGCACACTACAAGTTAGAACAACTATCCAAGCGGCGGGAATCATCTGATGTCATGTTCCTCTATAAAATTATCCATGGTCTCGTCAACTGTCCGGACATTTTAATTCATTTAGATGTATCGGTCCCTAGAGCTGGCAGTCGCCTGGGCCGCAAAAAGACTTTTGTCACGCCACACTGTAAAACAGTGGCAGGTCATCACTCGCCATTATACAGAATAACTAATAGTTACAATAATATTCGTGATTTGTTCGACATCTTTCATGGTTTTATGGCCTCAGCAAGGGCTTACATTAGATTAGCCATTAATTCATTAATATTTATTATTTTAGAGTTTTTTCCTTTCTTTATATGTATTTGTTATCTCGTCCACTTGTTGCATGCCGTGTTCACTGTTATTAGAATGAACATTTGTTTGTTACTTTTTTTCAAGTTACCTGAACCATGTACACGTTACATTCCATTTGTGAACCAAATAAAAAAAAATTATAAAGGATACATTTTTTGCATGTATACTTGTAAAATGGGCCCACCACAAATTCTAGCGACACTTATTGAAATGCATGTCGATTTATCTTATACAACCTAAAGATAAGGACGTTTTAAAGGCAAACTTGAAATGTTTTAACAAAATTTAAAAACGAATATGACATTAACCTAATAACAAATTTAAGAAATTGTCTAGTAGTTTTTACTATTCAATAGGTTAAAATAGTGCAGTTTTAATAGTTAATAACAAATAAATAAGTACATTCGGCAATTATAGGTATTTTAAGTAGTATTAATGGAAAATACTTTTAGTAGTTCCGAAAAACTTAGTGCACAGACAAAGTGCCATGGTGCGAAGACTCTTTTTTACTTGTATTTGATTATTGAATTAAAATCCCAAACACCATCACAGTAATTAAAAAATATGATTAAAGCCAATATGACAAACTCCGTTTATAATATTACCTAAACACTAAAGATAAAAACACAAAGTAAATGTCACTGCATTTATTATTGTTAATCATTATTTTTAAGTATTATCTTAAAATTACAATAGACAGACAGACAGGCGCCGTATCAAGACGGTTTTAAATATTTTGATTGATATTAGTAAGTATACACCGTAAATAAATTAAAACACCGTGACACCGTGTCTAGACAAATATTGTTGACGAAGCTCGAAGGTTTTGGAATCCGCGGTACTGCTAGGAATTGGTTTCAAAGCTATCTCACTAATCGATACCAAAGCGTGCAAATAGGGCCTGATCACATTAGTTCCCAGCTTCAGGTGACCTTCGGCGTGCCCCAGGGCAGTATTCTCGGGCCGACCCTCTTTGTTCTATATATGAATGACCTTCTAGAACTCAAAATACCTCAGTGTGAAACAATTTGTTACGCAGATGACACCGTTGTCTTATGTCATGGTCGATCCTGGAAAGAAGTAAGAAAGCTGGCCGAGAACGGTATGGGCCAAGTGGCTGGGTGGCTGAATCGTAATTTGTTGACACTTAATGCGAAAAAATCCAAATACATGTGTTTCCACAAAACCTGTGCATCGAATCCGTTGATCCAGAACGACATTCCAGTCCACACTTGTGACATTCTGCAACATTGTGACTATGAGGGTATTGCGAGAGTGGAGACGATCAGGTACTTGGGTGTAATTGTTGACCACAATCTTTCCTTCAAACAGCATATCTCATACCTCTCAAATCGAGTCAAGAGGGTTATTTACATAATGAAGTTGCTCAGGAACTGTGCTGATAAAAAGACACTTCGTATGGTTTATTTTGCCCTCTGCCAATCCTTAATACAATATTGTATATCAGCTTGGGGTGGTGCCTCCAAAACCACGATGTTGCAGTTGGAGAGGGCACAGAGAGCAGTTCTCAAGGTCATGTATAAAAAGCCCTACCGGTACCCTACGGCCGATCTTTATCGGGATAGCGAGGTTTTGAGTGTACGCCAGTTGTATATTCTATCCGCAGTTCTAAAAACCCATGGGCAAGTAATTCAGTCGCCTATTTACGACAACCTAATCACTAAACGAATACTTAAAATCCCAATTCCGGCTGCCAGGTCTGTTTTCGCGCAACGTCTTCACAGTTCTCACATCCTCATATTTATAACAAAATACTTAAAGTCTGTGACATCAAAAATTGCACCACTTTGAAAGCTAAACATATAGTAAAAAGATATCTCGCCACACTAAATTATAATGATACCGAAAACTTAATATTAAAGCAAAAATAATACCAAATTGTATCTACGTTTCACACTAGAATATTGTATTCATATTTTTCCTAGGAATAAAAAATAAATATTAATATAAGCGACAAATACTCAAAAAATATCTTCCTAAATTAAGAAATAATTTGTTGTTCTGTATAATTTTGGGTACTTTTAATTACGTAAGTAAAACTGATAACCGTACTCCTGGTCCCCAAGATACAGGCCATGCCTAGTTTGGGGCCCGCCAGTACCTTTTTTATATGTAATAAGAATTTATATGTAATTAGTACTTAATTTAATATAATATAAGTTAAAATTAATTAAATATAAGTCACTTTTTTCCCAATGTTCAAGTCTGTAGCTCTATTTCTAGGAATAAATGATTTTTTATTTATTTATTTATTTAAAACATTAACAATAAAATAGTGTTTAAAAGTTAGTAAGAAATAAAATAGTGTTTAAAATTATAAAACGGTATGTTAACACACTAAAAATAAATAACAAGTTAATGTTTTGAACTGGTTGTTTGTATAAAAACAATGTATAAAACAATCATTGTATATTTTACAGATATATTTATCATATTTACCACAAAGGTACAAGTGTGATGTGGAAATTTTGTTTGTATATGTATTCATTGATTTAAGTATAGTAATGTAAAGTGATAAATAACAAGCAATACGTTTTACACTTATTGTGTATCGCTATATTTCATCAGTTCATTATTATTGATCATTATCATGAAGCAGCACAAACAAGTGCAGTATGTGAGCTTTGTTTTAAATTAAAATGTCTCGACAGATTAATAATCATTTACCCCAAGACACCATAAAAGCGGAAATGACTATTAACATGTTTATCAATGTTAAGATATAAAAAAAAATGTATAACGTAATTGTATTTATTATTTTTTATTATCATCATATTGAAAGTATTTTTATAGCCTTTATAGAGAGAAGAACTCAATGGGGACTATATAAACTCCAAAAAAACATTTAAATCAAAATAACTTGATGACAAAATATCTATTTATGATGTTTTTTATGAATCGAAAGGATATTTTCAACAATACGAGATATGAGATTAGACTGTTGTCTTAAATATCCATCGAATGTATTTCTATATTTCTGCTCATATTTTGTTCTGCCTAATATTCTAAGGTAAGTGAGTGCTATGGCCTATAATCATTCACATTTATACTCAATTAAGAATCAAAATGCGTTGTCACCCCTGAGGACTAAGATGGAATACTTCGATTCCATTAAAAAGGGTAATTAGTTCTCTACACTCACCATACGAGACGCAGCAGAATTACGTAGCTATTTTATAATTCTGTGAGAGCATTTTTTTGGCTCGGTCGAGCCGAATCATCTATGCTGCAACTATTATTATGGTTGCAGCATGGCTCTATCACATAAAAACTCAATATTTTTTAACTTAGAACGGTTGCTATACCAACCAGAAACAAAAAACATGTTTTATTAAGTGGAAAACTCTTTATAAACTTTTCTCCTAGGATACTGCCAAAATTTTATCTATTCTTGTCGAAAAGAAGTAGTAGCAGCAGCAGGATGTGAGGCATTCTACCTTGTACCTTGGAGATAATAATGCGGCGGTAGCCATCGTTTGCAATTGGTTGTAGATATCCATCGGCTGCGATATCCACTATGAATCAAGAGGATTGTAAGTTCATTTTTTACTAAAATTTTACATAAAATGGTGGAAATTAAATACAAGTATTTCGTACATAGAAGGACTCTTAGTTACCTTGTATAATTTTTACACTGATTTTGCAGAAGAGTTGAAAGTTTCTGACAAGAGATGGTTCTCAGGACAGTAAAGTTTGGAGTGGCAAGCTTCTACCAGTGAGCAAAGTTTTAGGCTGAATCCTCTCTAGAAAGAGTGACGACTTGGTAAGGAACATAGAAAGTCGATGTATGCAGATGATACAAAACCGTATTTTGTAGCATTTTTGGCATTAAACAGTGACTTAAAGGAATGAAATCGTGATTAATGAGCTTCCGTGAAGATGCAGAAGTTGCCAACGTGGGCGAGGAAAAGATCATACAGTTAGAGCGACCGCCACTCATGAGCTTATGACGGTGCAGTACAAGGACGTGTGTATATTATACACGCCAAATGCTCCGCTCCATCAAACACTCTTCCATAAGGTCTAACCCTAATTTTTATAATAGGATTGATACAAACATATGAAATAAACGGAAATTCATAACGTTTGCTTTCATCGTAAAAACTGAAGTGGAAATGATTAAACCAAAGTGAAGCTTTCAGACCACCAATTTAGAAACATTATCTTATCTTCTGTAAACCTTCACGAGTAAAGTTTTAAAGGGAAAGTTTTGTAAAAAAGGAATAAGTTACCTTAATACTTATTCCTTTTTAGATACAATATTCCTCGCAAATTTGCTTTGTGATGTCGCCTTTTAAAAATTTAATAAAAATTACTTTCTCTTGCACGGTTTCAATTTAAATGAAGTACTTGATCGTGTCGACATACTCCCAATCTTGACCACGTTGTAAATGAGAGTACTTTTAATCAATTCTTTGGACTTTGTACTATTAATCATTTCTTTAGACGTCCTTTAAATTACTTTGACGATAAATTAATCGATAAAAGCCTTTTATTACATACTAGTAGTTAAATAAAATGCTTGTGAGATATCACGACGTTTCCTTATCATTATTATAGCTATTCACAAATCCACTTCTAAAAAAGTTGGAGGGAGGAGTACTCTACACCCCACTTACCCAAACAAAGCTGCCACTCAAGATTCTTCCTTCATCCGTTTTAGGCTCTTCAAGCTATTTGCCCGGTCAATTACTACTTATGATCACTTATGAGTATTAAGCAAAAAATGCCATTTTCAATTCCATTGAAGTGCGGCTAACACCATTACTGAAAATGGTCCTACTCCATAGACAGGGGGGATATTTTCCATAGTTGCCACGCATGACAATAGGGTTGGCAGCCGCACTATTTTATCTTTAGTCGTTATTAGGAAGACGTTCCTGCCCAACTCCTAGTTTGTTTTCCTCAGTCGCCTCTTACGACACCCACGGGATGATATGGGGGATACCACTACACGGTACAACCACACAAAATTGTAACAAAGCGTTATTATAAAAAGGAAACATTAAGACGCTTGGATTTCTTTTGACAAAGTTGAAGTACCTATATTTTAACTTTAAATATAATTTTTTGGAAACAAAATAAAAATGCTAATAATTCAGTAATCCTATACTATTAAACGAGCAATTCTTGTATATATGTATATATATATATATATATATATATATATATATATATATATATATATATATATATATATATATATATATAATCGGGATCTCGGAAACGGCTCCAACGATTTTCATAAAATTTAGTGTCCAGGGAGTTTCGGGGATAATAAATCGATCTAGCTAAGATTTATTTTTAGAAAATGTCTTTTTGTCCGTGTTTTTAGGCAATTAAAAACTGCTACAATATAGTTAGAATAAGAAGGTAAATTTTGACAGTTTGGTAATGATTATAAATAGCTTATTGGTATAATGGGCGGTCACAAAATCGTAAAACCCCGGTTCGAGCCCAGACCGACCGACCGACTTTTTTATTTTTTTTTTCAAGTTTCTTTCTTTTTTGAGAAAATATATTTTTTTCGAGCCCTTTTTTTAGTATTTTTTAAAAACACGAAAATTTAAATAAAAATAATTGCACTCATGATTTTTTATTCAAATAACCAGTTCAGTTTTTTCTGTTATGTCGCTAAGATCAAAAAATATTATTTATAATTCATCAGTATGTAATTTGTATCTAAATATAATTTCCAAAACATACGAATTAAAGAAATCAAGCGAAAAATACCGAGCAAAGCTCGGTCAACCGGGTACTATTATTTAATTACATGAAGATCAGATTTAAAGAATTTTTCAAAAAAATCGTTTGGTTAAATCGAACAGTTTTCGTAAGTTATTTTTAACCATTCTCAGAGACCTCGTAGAATATCCATGAGATGATATATGGTATTCGATTATCTTACGTATAACCAGAGGACACAAATTTATAATTCAGATGATTGAATTAATTAAAAAAAATTGTAACCCAACTTCAATTACCCATGGAGCTAGATAAAATTTCTGTTGGATCTGCATAAGTAACATAATGTGTCGATAAGAAATAAAAGGATAAAAATGGATAATTAGTTTTACAAAATGTGCTTTACAGCACCCGAAACGTCGGATATTAAAAATAAGTAAAATCAGTTAAATAAACGCGATAGAATCCGTAAATTTAGTTTTATTCAATGCGTAGTGTTCGCGTAAATTTAAGAAATCATTCGTTAAAACCTTATTTAATATTTCTATTAAAACATATCACACAGCAGCAACAATACGCTTACTAAAACTACTAATATTAAATAAAAAAATACTAATACGAAATGCAGATAACTTCAATATTTGCTTATCTTCCTGTAAACGCTAGCTTGTTTGTTACCCTAACTTTTATAAATATAATTTCAATTTAATTAAATAGTTTTTTCCATTCAAGACATAAAGTAATTTTCGGTACTGCGGCCGCTCCACTAATTTTGGGCTTATGAATCAAACAACAAATTTAAGCCAATTTTAGTTACTTAGCTAATAATTTTAATATTACCTCATTTCGTCTAGTGGGTGTTGTAACAGGCAACTTCAGGGAATGCCAGAAAAATCATATGGCTTCGATATATGACAGTATAACCATATTGTGTACACCAGGTTTAAAATATGTACACTGGCGACGTACAAAAGCGTCAGAGTTGCGAGACGTCTGGTATGTACTATAATCGTTATTTTTATTACACGTTTGGCAGGTGGCTACGCGAGTCGGCAAATCCTCCTCACAACGAAAGAGGTCTATGTCCATGTGAAGGTTCGGCCGCACATGGAATACTGTTCCCATCTCTGGGCTGGGGCTCCCCAGTACCAGCTCCTTCCACTTGACCACATCCAGCGCAGATTGGCTCGAATCGTCGATGACCGAGTGTTATCCGATCGGCTCGATTCCCTGGCACTGCGAAGAGATGTTGCATCTCTTTGCATTTTTTTTTCGCATATACCATGGAGAGTGCTCTGAGGAATTGTTCGGATTAATCCTAGCCGCTAAATTTCGTGAACGCACTACGCGGCAAACGTCCCGATACCATCCACACCATCTGGATGCTTGGCGGTCCACCACAGTTCGTTTCAAAAGGAGTTTTCTTCCGCGTATATCCTCTCTGTGGAATAGTTTACCACCGGCGATTTTTCCGGACCGATACGACCTGGTGACTTTCAAGAAAAGAGCTTACTCCTTTTTAAAGGGCCGGCAACGCACCTGCAATTCCCCTGGTGTTGCGGTAGATCATGGGCGGCGGTAGTCACTTAACATCAGGTGAGCCGCATGCTCGTTTGCCCCCTCTTCTATAAAAAAAGAAGAAAGAACCTTGTACTGGTAATGAATAGCATGGGAAAACCCACCACAAGGCGGAGTAACGACCTGATGATTGGCAGGAATTGATAGATGCTGATGATTCAGATCCTTGCCTTAGACAATCATTCTGGGATACCTTTATTCAGCAGTGGACTTGCAATAAGCCGAAATGATAACCATAGTGGCCCACCCTTTATCACCATCTTTACAGTTTTTAATCTTTTTGTTTCCGTGCATTAACCTCCCTTTTTCATAAAAGTACCCCAGCCCTATACTTCCTACTTCTTTGTTCGCGTCAATTAATAATATTACTTTTATTACTTCGTTTCATATATTTTTTAATTAATATTTTTTTTAAATTTATCATTTGTAAACTTAAAGGTAGTGAACTTTGGTCAGGTAATTTAGCTACACTAAATACGTAGATGTATAAACTTTGATGCTAATTTCACAGTTCTACAGTCTTTGTTACAGCAGTTAAAGTTTGCGGCATACTAAGTGGTGCATATGTCATTGAGTAGAGTCGTCTTGGCCAGTTTCCAAGTCCACTGAATATGAACGTAATAAATCAAATAGTTTGCAGTGGAGATCGAAGTGTCGTAATTATGAGAGATCGCTAACTTGAATTAATCGTTACAGTTTGAATAAAGTACGTTTATTTTTATTTTTAATTACTTTTATTTTTAATTCCCGACGTTTCGGGCGCTTTCCAGCACCCATGGTCACGGGGGACTGAGATGACTGACGTCCCGATGTCATTGTTAAACCCGGAGTACCTTCAGCTTTTTTAATTATTATTTATGGTCCGATCTATGCAAAACGAACTGACTGTGTTCTGAGGTCTTGCAGTGGTATGCTTGGGTTTAGTTTTATTTTTATTGATTATAGGATCCCAAGCAGGTGGTAGTACCCAGCCTCCTTCTCTATTGAAATTAGGATGTTTTTTAATTTCAATAGCCTCACGTATCATCCTTGGTAGGAATCGATGTTCTTTCGCGAGGATTTGTGGTCTATCAAATCTGATGTAATGGTTGGGGCCGTCTAGGATATGATCACAAACTGCAGACTTCCCGGAACGTTGATGCTTCACATCAGCTATATGTTCTTTTACACGGGTCCTAATTGATCTTTTTGTTTGTCCTATATAAGAGAGACCACATTCACAATCAAGCTTGTACACTCCTGCATCTGGTAGAGGAATATGACACTTGACGGATGGTAGGAACTGACTAATCTTCTTCGGCGGCTTGTAGAATGTTCAAATAGAAACTCGCTTCAAGATATAGCCAATCTTGTCTGTGACACCTCTGACATATGGTAGTACAGCAGGCATACGCTCGACTGTGGCCGGCTTCACTCGGTCACTATGACGTAGGTGCGGGACTCGAAGCTTGTTGTCGTGCAGAACTTGCTTTACGTGCTGAAGCTCGGCGGTCAGATGTTTGCTGTCACAGATCCCTCGTGCTCTTTGTAACAAAGATTTTCCCACGGTAGCCAACTGTGAAGGATGGTGATGAGATTCACCGTTTAAATATCGGTTTGTATGGGTCTTTTTCCTATACACAGTGTGACCAATGGTGTTATTAGGATTTCGGATGACTAACACATCTAGGAAAGGTAAGGAATTATTTGACTCTAACTCCATAGTAAATTGAATTTTAGAGTTTATGGAATTAAGATGTTCTAAAAACGCAATTATTTTGTCTGATAGTAAAATTGTGAAAGTATCGTCTACGTACCGCTTGTAGATTCTAGGTATAACAGGTGCAGTAAGGAGGGCTTTCTCCTCAAAGTCTTCCATGAATATATCGGCGACAGTGGGAGATACAGGTGAGCCAATCGCAACACCATCTACTTGCTTGTAGAACTTTTCCTTCCACAATAGATAGCCAGATGTAAGGCAATGACTTAGTAGTTCTGCATATTCTGGTGGCATGTTATTTTCATCTAGTTTCCTAGTTTTAATTGAGATGCAGTTTTCAACAGGTAGGCATGTAAATAGAGACTGAACATCAAAACTGACCATGGTTTCATTGTCAGCAAGACGTAGGTCTTTTATCTCACTGACAAAATGGTATGAATCCTTAGTATGTGCTCTTGTGTGTCCTCTGAGTGGTGATAATATTTTGGCTAAGTATTGCGCCAATCTGTAAGTTGGCGAATCGATTTGACTCACTATTGGACGTAATGGAGCGTTAGGTTTGTGTATTTTTGGTAACCCATACAACTTGGGAGGTTTTGCACATGAAGGTATCATCGAATTGACGTCTAGACTCAATTTCTCGGAGTATTTCTTAATTAGATCGCTAGTTGCTTTAAGCGTATTAGTTGTAGGGTCTGTTTTGACCTTACGGTATGTACTTTCATCCGACAAAAGTTGTTGTATTTTAAAATTGTAATCTGACGTATCCATTATAACCGTAGAATTACCTTTATCTGCGCGGAGAATCGTAAGCTCTGGTCTGTTGCGTAAGTTTTTCAACGCGTTAAATTCATTTTTGGGAAGATTTAATTTCGGCGCTGAACTTCGACGTAACATAGACGAGATGTCTTGACGTATGGCCTCTAAATCTTCATTATCAATATTATTTTTATACAGACAGTCCTCAACACTACAGATAATGTCCTCTTACGGTATTTTTCGCGGTGTTATTGCGAAATTAATACCTTTTTCTAAAACTTTTATTGTGGCGTCGTCCAGTGTTTGTTTTGATAAGTTGTAGACAGCACGTTGTTTATGATTCGTGTCTGTGGTCAACGATTTCGTATGTTGGACATTTGATAAAATCCGTAAAAGTAGTTTTAATCAAAAAATAACCAGATTTAGATGGAATAAGGCCGCAAGATCTAATTTTAGTTAAAGAAAAAATAAGTCCAATATTAGCAAAATTTGTAAACCTTAGTTTTAAAACAGGCTTATACCCAGACAGTTTAAAAAAGTCTATTATCCGCCCTGTTTGTAAGCAAGGAGAACATTGCAATTATTCAAACTATAGACCTATTGCAATATTGTCTGTAATAAATTAGTGGAGAAAGTGATAGTTAAAAGAATTAGTGAGTATCTAGAAAAAAAATTAAAAAAAAATTACAGAAAAGCAGCACGGATTTAGAAAATTACGTAGTACATCGACGCCCTTATCTATTTTCATCGAAGATATCACCGAATGCTTAGGTAGTAAGCAGTATGTATTTCTTTTATTCATAGATTTTAAAAAAGCGTTTGATACGCTGGACTATGAGCAGCTGTTGGTGGCCATGGAAGAGTGCGGAATCCGCGGGCCAATCAGCTCATGGTTCCGTAATTATTTACATAAAAGAATGTTATGCACAAAGATAAAAGAAACCATTTGTCATGGTAAATTAGTTAGTACTGGAGTTCCTACTAGCTCTGTGTTTGGCCCTGTGGGCCATATCATACATGTAACAAGCATGGTAAACGTGTATGTGTAAAAAAATGATGTATGCTGACAGGGATATAACGGTGATTGAGAACAAAATACAGTCGGATTTTGATAACGTAATCAAATGGTCCCACGATAATGGAATAATTTTACATACAGAGAAAACGAAATGCATGCTCATTCAATCGCCATACCTGCATAAACCATGTATACCTATAAACATCATAGGCCATTCGTATGACTGCTTGCATAGAAATAAACAATGCATTGGTTGTAAATCGATTGAGCTTGTTGATAATTTAAAATATCTAGGATTAACCATAGATACTAAGTTTAGTTGGAATTTCCATATAGAAAGAGTATGTAATAAATTAAGATCGTTATTATGTAAGTTTGTTCACCTTAAAAGTGTAGTTGATAAAACAACTTTACGCATTCTGTACTATGCTCTCGTGAATTCTGTAATTAATTATGGCCTTTCAGCCTATGGACGTACGTTCCGAACGTACATGGATAGGATACATATTCTTCAACTAAGATTTATTAAACTGTTAGTTAATAAGCAAGCTAAGGAGGTGTAACTATAATCTATTGTTTAAGAAATGCAATATTCTACCAGTACGTGACAAAACAAAGTATTTATTAGCAATTGAAGGATACAAAAGTAAATTTTTAGTTAGGAAATCAGTTTATGGTAATTTAAGAAAGAATACTCGTAAATTGTTTGAGGAACCAAGTGCGCAAAACTACTTTGGGGAAAGGACGCGTAGGTATTTAGTGCCAAGAATATTTAATGAAAACGTGCCACAAGAGGCCTGTCGGACAAAACAAATTTTTAAAAACAAATTGAAATATTGGCTACTGAATGCCATCGACGACCTTTAGTATTAGTAGTAGTAATATTTAGTTTATTTTTTATTATTAATCTTAATTATTTTTTTATTAATCTTTATTCATTATTAATTTAATTTAAGATATTCGTTTTCTGTCTTTTATAGCTTTGTTATTAATTTAGTGATAAGTGTACTTTATCTACTTAGTCTTTAGTTTTTAATTACTTTATATGTTTACTAATATGTTTTGTTTTAAAATTTATTTTAGAGAAATATTAAAATGCAATTGTAAACCTTAATGGGTAGAGTTTCGCCAATAAACTGTATTCTCAGTTTGGCGAACTTATTGTTTTTTGAACCAACTGTATTTACTATGTAAATAAATAATTAAAAAAAAACAACGTTGGGATCTTCCGGTGAGAACCAAACCCGCCCCAAGGGTAGGATGCAAAGAAAGACCGCATCCCATCCCAATCGGCTGATCTATAGTGCCAATTACGGCGGCAGCCTGCAGAAATCAACTGCGATTTCAGCGTAAGTGGCACCACACTCCGGACAAGACAATGGTCCGAGGAGCCTAAAGGGGCTTCGACGGAAATTTGATATCCGTCCGGGTGAGAGGTCAGCAGAAGGTCCAACAGGGAAGGTGCATGATCCTCCACATCTGGAATCCGCGTAGGTGAAGTAACCAGTTGTGTCAGACCATATGCCAAGGCAAAATCATGAACATAATGATTTCTTATATTTACGCGAACACTGTACATTGATATAAACTAATTTTACGGATTTTTTTCGCGTTTTATTTATTTTATTTTTAATACCCGACGTTTCGGGTGCTTTCCAGCACCCATGGTCACGGGGGACTGAGGTAACTGACGTCCCGATGTCAAATTTAACCCGGAGTACCTTCAGCTTTTTTAATTATTATCTTTGGTCCGATCTACGCAGAATGAACTAACTGTGGTTTGAAGTCTTGCAGTGGTATGCTTGGGTTTAGTTTTAATTTTATTAATTATAGGATCCCAAGCAGGTGGTAATACTAAGCCTCCTTCTCTATTGAAATTAGGAAGTTTTTTAATTTCAATAGCCTCACGTATCATCCTTGGTAGGAATCGATGTTCTTTCGCGAGGATTTGTGGTCTATCAAACCTGATGTAATGGTTGGGGCCGTCTAGGATATGCTCGCAAACTGCAGACTTCCCGGAAAGTTGATGCTTCACGTCAGCTATGTGTTCTTTTACGCGGAGTCTAATTGATCTCTTTGTTTGCCCTATATATGAGAGACCACAATCACAATCAAGCTTGTTCACTCCTGCATCTTGTAGAGGTATATGACACTTGACGGATGGTAAGAACTGACTAATCTTCTTCGGCGGCTTGTAGAATGTTCTAATAGAAGCTCGCTTCAAGATGTAGCCAATCTTGTCTGTGACACCTCTGCCATATGGTAGTCTTTTTTCTATTCACAGTATGACCATAGGTCATAATGTGTATAGAAAAAATACCCATACAAACCGATACTTAAATGGTGAATCTCACCACCATCCTTCACTATTCCTATCCTTAATAAAATTAATAGAATTCCTATAATCAAAAAAACTCAAACTATACCCAAGCATACTACTGCAAGACTTCAAACCACAGTTAGTTCATTCTGTGTAGATCGGACCAAAGACAATAATTAAAAAAGCTGAATTTACTCCGGGTTGACTTTGACATCGGGACGTTAGTCACTTCAGTCCCCCGTAAACATGGGTGTTGGAAAGCACCCGAAACGTCGGGTATTAAAAATAAAATAAATAAAACGCGAAAAAATCCGTAAAAGTAGTTTTAATCAAAATCATGAACAGATCTCCCCGCATGATGGGTTAAACGTGAACCAAGCCATTCAGCGTGATGGGCGTTAAAGTCGCCGAGGATTATGATCTTTGCGGAGGGGATCTGCTGTAGCAACGAATCTGTAGCTATTTGGCCGTGGTCGAAGAGTCAGTCTATTTCGGCATTACCGCTATAGAACCTATAGTGGCAGCCGTAGACGCGCGGACGGTCGTCACTGTCTACGCGTAGCCAAAGGATGGACAGATCCGAACCTTCAAGTCTGCCGAGGCGTCGAAAACAGATGTCCTCTCTGACGTAAACGCAAACTCCAGCCCGATGCACAAAGGAGTGTTCCAGTTTGTACTCCGGGTAGGAGAGATACGAGACATCAGCCGGAGAGGACACCTGTGTCTCGGTCAGAAAGAGCAGAGCCCGCCTCGCCGTCTGGAGATGGTAGTGGACGGCGTTTAGGTTGAAGTCCCCTGATATCGCAGGAATTCACGGACAGCGTGGCAGGGGTCGCCTTGGTCTTGTTGCTCCGTTTGCACCGAGCAGTTGTAGTCTTGAGCGGAATTTTGCCCCTCCCCCCTCCCAGAATACGCGGGGCAGCCTGAGCACGCACGCTCAGAAGTGGAGAAACATGGTCGTGGATGCTCAGCGAGGGATTCTCCAGGGGTGCTGGTACCCTCCTGGGGTAGTCTATCATTATTTAATTCCGCTACCATGTTAATGGGGAGGGGGGATTGGGTCTCCGGCCACCTGCACTCACCAGACGAAACGCGGAAGCAAAGCTTCCACTTCACGCCGGTATTCTGTGAGGTCGTGGTGCCACCCTGGTTTGAGCCGGCTCATACGTGAAACAACAAAGCTGCCGCAGTGGCTCTACCACTGTTAAACGTGTCTATATCAATCACGTGCCTAAATCCCGCACAAAATAAGTATTTGTATGGACTACAAAAATTGTTCCATGTCTGGATGTCTGTCCTTATGAAATATATGTACGTAAACACCCCACGATCCTTTTGTGGATTCAAAGTTTAAAATAAAAAAGATACTTTGGATATGGGGGTCTGTAAATAATGACAACAATGAGGTGCTTAACCTCAACATATATCATTTCTACAGTTTGCTCAACAGAGAGGTTCACTATATTTTTATTTCTTTACATGATAAGGATTTATTAACGCTAATGATACTCACTGACGATACGTACATTAATCCAAATGAAGTGGTAATCGTCCAAAATCGTTCCGCGAATCGTAAAAACATATTCTGTTTGGATGGACTTCATCCAGCTCTGGATTTCTAAATGGATTGAAATCCATGCATACAGTCCAAATGGATGTCGTCCGCGGCCGTCCGTCAATGTCAAAAACGTGCGCCACGTCAAATGGAAGCAGTCCGAATCGTCAGTGAATGGACGAACCGGCGTCCATTTTTGGACCTTATTGCATCAGTTAATGTTTTGGTATTAATGGTAGTACATGTGCTCTGTTTGTCAAGGATAAACTGTGTATTGTATTAAATATGTTTTTATTATGTAAACTGTGTACTTGTTTGTCACCAAACAAACGAGTACACAGTCCATATGATATTAAGTTGATACTGTATAGCCTATAGACTGAATCTGTCATCGAATAAGAATCAAAATGTAAATGCATTGTCACCCCTGTAGAACTATGTGGAGTGCCTCATTTCCAGTAAAGTATTATCTGGTTCTTTACACTCAGCTTACAAAACGCAGCAGATTTAAGCTGCTTCTTCGTTTGAGCCGAGGCGTTTGTGCTACATCCATAATATAGATGCAACGTTGCTCTAACACGTATAGTTATAATGAAAAATATCGTCTATTGCTCCACCACATTATAATACTGTTACGAGCTTAGGGTTCGTGACAATAAAAATTGCCGATAAAATTACCTAAATTAACACTTTAATTTACTTTACACAAATTAAAACTTAAAAAACTAATAATTAAACACACTAATTCACTTAATTTCGATCCGAAGCTTCGCTCGTATCGCCAATTCAATACTACCTCGATCGAATCTTGCAGCGCTTATTTATTTAAATTAGCAAAGAAGCATACCGAACATTCAAGCAAATGCGCGCAAAGGGACGAGTGTGCGAGTGCAGACTTTCCAGAAACTTAGTTCTTTCGTTTGAGAGATTTGTGATGTCATTCTCTGCAAAGCTCCCCTCGCTCTCGTTCCTGACACTAGATGGCGCTAGTTAACTCATTCACGTAACACTGCCCCCTCCTAAGACATGCTCGTCCCGAGCATTATCGGTCCCATAATAACGCGCCAAGCGATCCACATGGACGACCTTAGGAGTCCATCTTGCGCCTTTCTGTATCCGGTAGATCACATCGTTGATCCTGGTTACAATCCGGTACGGGCCGTCCCATTTAGCTTGAAGCTTAGGAGATTTCCCTTTGCTGCGGACCGGATTGTGCAACCACACTAATGAACCTTCGTTGAACCCTTTGTTGTTCATTTTGCGGTCGTACCGGGTTTTCATTTTCTCAGACATTTGCTGGCCCGATTGTCGGACGTGCTCATAAATGTCATTCATTTTGTTCCGCAAGTCATTTGCATAATCGGTTATACTGCGTGGGGCATCAGGTGGTATCCCGGTGATCAGGTCTGCAGGCAGCCGTAATTCTCTTCCAAAGTTTGCAAAAGCTGATGTCACTGATGTACTTTCGTGAACAGCGCTTCGATAAGACAACAAAAACGGTTGTATGTGCTTGTCCCAATCTCGTTGCCGATTGTCTACAACTTTTGCTAGGTACCTCTCCAATGTCTGATTAAATCGTTCCACCATTCCATCAGATTGCGGGTGATAAGAAGTCGTTCTTGTTTTATGAGTACCCATAACTCGGCAAGTTTCCTGGAATATTTGAGACTCAAAATTCCTTCCTTGATCGCTGTGAATCTCTAAAGGTACTCCAAAACGACAGAAGACTTCATGAACTAGTTTATCGGCAACTGTTGAAGCTTCTTGATTTGGAATGGCGAAGACTTCTGGCCACTTAGTGAAGTAATCCATCACAACCATGAAATACTTGTTACCGCTTTCACTCTCCGGAAACGGCCCCGCCACGTCAATGGCTATTCTCTCCCATGGTGCACCAACATTGTATAACTTCAATGCACCTCTACTACGAGTCTGAGGTCCCTTTACAGCCGCACAACTTGTACATTTGCGACACCAGTCCTCGACATCGTTTCGACAGGGGACCCAGTAAAACCGTTCTCGGATCTTCAGTAGAGTTCGTTTAACTCCCAAATGGCCTCATGAATAATCATTATGGTACAGCTGTAGAACATCCGGTACTTTAGCTTTAGGGACAACCATTTGTAAATGACAGCTGTCTCCCCGAATATTTTCCCATTTACGGCACAGAACTCTATCCTGAAGCAGCAAGCTGTCCCACTGGGCCCAATAGCTTTTAGTGGTCGAACTCATCGCTGAGACGTCGCTCCACTTGAGCTTGGGAGCACTGACCTTCATCCATTCCAGGATCGGCTTGATATCCGGATCTTCCTGCTGTGCACGTTGTAAGCTGTCCTTCCACTCGTTGCTGAGGTGGTCTGCCCCGAGCATCCTCATGGATACCACTTCCTTACTCTCTTGCCTAGTACAATGTTTGCAATCTTCAGGACAAGGTCTTCTTGACAATGCATCTGCGTTGCCATGAGATTTCCCGTTGCGATGTTCGATCTCAAAGTCGTATTCCTGCAGTAGTTCAATCCACCTCGCAACTTGTCCTTCTGGATTTTTAAACTGCAATAGCCATTTGAGTGCAGCATGGTCAGTTCGTAAGTGAAATTTTCGCCCCAGAAGATATTTGCTAAAATGCTGCAACGACTTTACCACAGCTAGCAATTCGCGTCTTGTGACACAGTAGTTCCTTTTCGGTTTTGACAACGACTTGCTGAAGTACGCTATCACGACCTCTTGTTCACAATTACGTTGAGACAACACACCGCCAAGTCCTATATCACTTGCGTCTGTGTCAAATATAAATTCTTTGCTTGCATCAGGGTATCCCAAAATAGGTGTTTTGCACAGACGGTCTTTGAGCTCCTGGAATGCGATATTACAACTTTCATCCCAGCAGAAATGTCGCTTCTCCTCGGTTAGCTTATGCAGAGGTTTGGCCATATCTGCAAAGTTATTCACAAAACGTCGGTAATAGGAGCACAAACCCAAAAATGCTCTAACCTGCGTCTTGTCTTTTGGAAACGGCCAATCCTTTACAGCTGCGATTTTCTCTGGATCCGTGCGGATACCTTCTTCCGACACTATATACCCCAAAAAGTTGACTTGCCGTTTGAATAGTGAACATTACTTTGGACTCAACTTGAGGTTGGCACTCTTAATCTTCATGAGCACGCGTTCCAAGTTTTGAAGGTGTTCCTCAAACGTACGGCCCACGATGATGATGTCATCCAAGTAGACCAGACAGGCGTCGCCAATTAGCCCGGTAAGTACAATTTCCATCAGCCTTTCAAACGTTGCTGGAGCATTGCACAACCCAAACGGCATTACTTTAAATTGCCACAGACCCTTTTCCGTCGAGAACGCAGTCTTCTCCTTGTCCTTAGGGTCAATTTATCTTGCCAGTAGCCACTTTTTAGGTCCAGCGTGCTAAACCACTTTACTCCTGTAAGCATGTCCAGCGTGTCGTCAATTCTTGGCAAGGGATAGCTGTCCTTCTTAGTAACGTCGTTCAGACGGCGGTAGTCAACACAAAACCGCATGCTGCCATCCTTCTTCTTTACCAGTACCACGGGTGAACACCATGGACTAGAGGAAGGTTCAATAACACCATCCTTCACCATTCCCTCAATCATGGTTTCCACTTCCTTTTCACGTGCTACCGGCAATCTTCTTGGCCGCTGACGGATAGGCAATTCTTCTCCTGTGTTTATTTCGTGTTGAACTAAGCCAGTCTTTCCTATGTCAGCATCGTTTAATGAGAATACATCAGCGTACTTGAGTAACAACTTCTTCGCCTTGACCAATTCGTTCGGGGAGGGAACACTGCGACAGTCTTCCAAAAGTGTGGTCACTCTCGTTTCTGCATCTTTGCTGGGGGTCCCACTCGATATATATTGGCACCGACGTAACCAATCTACTTCCTCACAAGTACCAATCAGTGTGCCTTTTTCTATAATCTGTTCCCGGTCGCAAAGGTTCAGCACACGTACTCCTGAGATGTCAGTGGTCCTGACCAAGGTTCGAGCTACTTTCCATGGAAGGTCATTGTTTACCCTTTCCACAAGTACACAACGGTGAGCTTGCCCAGCGTTTCGAGGATGGCTAACCGGAACAATCGTTTCCGATCTCGGCGGAAGAACAATCTTCTTAATGCTGTACACGTTCCCTGGTAACGCACCTTCCATAAAAAGTTCCTCCTCTCCACATTTCAAAACACCTTGCTTAACGTCGATCTCACAACAATTATTCCTCATGAAGTCTAGGCCTAGGATGCAGTCGTCCATTATATCAGCCACGATGACATTATGCAGGTAGATCACGTTGCCTAGCTTCAACTCCATCTCCTTCTCTCCACGGACGGGTATACGCTGACCGGTGGCTGTTACCAAATTAATGCGTTCTCGGTTGTATGCGGAGTCCCCAAGGAACTGACTTATAAGTTGGGAACTAACAACTGTACGAGAGGCTCCAGTGTCTATGGTCAGTTTACACGGCATTCCGTTGACCTCGCCCTTGATGATTAGACTGTTCCCATCATGGGTTTGTGAGATCGAGATCCTTGGGGCTCTTTTAACATCAGCCCGCACCCGCCCCGCAGTTCTGGCTTTTACTCGTTTCCCTGCTGCTGCAGGGCGGTGCTGTTGGCCGCACTACCCTCCTGAGATCGTTCACCTTCCCTTTCTAGGGTTCGCTTAGGACAGCTGGATCGAAGATGGCCCTTTTCCCCACAGCCATAGCACCTAGGGCTGTATCCTCTGTTGCGGTCGCGAACTGTAGCTGCTGCAACCTCCCTGATGCGATTGGAACAATGATCCTGCTGCACGGCTTCCACCTCCAGTGCATGGGCCAAGGCGTTCTTAAGCGTGTCGTGGTGCCCGAGTCTCACAGCAGCTCTGACTTCAAGGTCGCGGATGCCGTCGATGAATGTCTGAACCAGGTACCGCATCTGAATACATTTTTATTTGGAGTCTACTAAATAGAAGTCTACTAAATAGACATATCGTCAGTGGGTACCTTAAGTGAAGAAACTGACCATGTGGTGATTACTGAAAATAAATATGGAGTTGTAATCTTTCAACCAATGTTCAGAAAATCGATTGCATCAGTGTTCATTTAAACAATTAAACCAATTCGCAAAAAAAAAAACTATGTTAGTTTTGCAAAAGTGGCGATATATGACTTAAGGAAGTAACTCAGAAATAAATTAAATAAATAAACGTAGAATAGAATAGAATGTTGATTTATTTGCATTGAATTTATGTATTCACAAAAAGTTTGTTGACTGAGTACATAAAAGATCCGTACATTCTACCATTTTGGCATGCAAATATTAAATTAAATTTATTTATATACTACACTAGTAATTAATTATTAATAGATTTAATAATTAATTAATAGTGTAGTATATAACCGTGTAGTGGCGGTTGAGAATATTCACTACTCCATATCTTCCCGTGGGTGTCGTAAGAGGCGACAGAGGGACACAGAAAGGAGATGGGCAGCAGCATATTCCTAATAACAACAATAACATAATAAAAAAACTGCGGTTGCCAACCCGCTCGCTAAGCGTGGCAACTATGGCAAATATCCCCCCATGAGCAACGACGCAAATAAACGGCCCCCAGTCCCCGGCGGCCCCGCTATTCCTGGCTACGGTGGTGACCATGGTAACGGCGGGGCAGGGGGTGCTAAGAATCTCCGGTGGAGGTTCGGTTGCCACCTACGACGACTCGACCTGGCAACGTATAACGCACGCACCTTGAGGACTGACGAGAAGTTACTGGAGCTGGAAGATGAGGTAGACAATTTGCGCTGGCATATTATTGGATTATTCGAGGTCCGAAGAGAGGGGGAGACACGGTAATCCTCGAGTCCGGCAACTTGTTCTATCACTGGGAGGGCGACCATCTGTCTCAAGGAGGTGTCGGATTTATCGTCCACAAGTCTCTCGTCAACAACGTTGTAAAGATTGGGAGTGTGTCGACGAGGGTCGCGTACCTGATACTCAGAATCACTAAACGGTATTCGCTGAAGGTCATACAGGTTTACGCACCAACCTCGGCACATCCCGATGAGGAGGTGTAGGAAATGTATGAGGATATTTCTAAAGCCATTCCTCCAAAACCCACTACACGGTGTTAATGTGAGACTTCAACGCAAAACTAGGCACAAGAGAAGGTGAGCTGAAGTAAGGGAAATTTGGAGTGAGGCAACGGATCCGTAGGGGCCAGCAGCTGGCTGATTTTATGGAGAAAGAGGGACTCTTTATGATGAACTCTTTTTTCCAGAAGCGGCCCCACAGGAAGTGGACCTGGTCGAGCCCCGACGGTTTGACAAAAAATAAGATTGACTTCATTATGACGACCGGACGCCAACTGTTCAGTGATGTCTCAGTGATCGCAAGGGTGAAATCCGGCAGCGATCACCGAATGGTTAGAGGCACGCTGAACCTAAACGTTAAGTTGGAGAGGTCTCGTCTAAAGAAGTCAACGCTCCGTCCCCCTCGTGCTCTAATCTAGAATCCCGAGACTTTTCAGCTCGAGTTACGTAACCGCTATCAGTGCCTAGAAGATTGCAATGCAGTGGACCATATGAATGACAAGCTCGTGGAAACTGTCCATGCGGTCGGAGCTAAGTTCTGTAAGACCCGCCGCAGAAGAATATAAAAACTCTCCGATCACACTCTTAATCTCATGGCTGTTAGACGGGAGATGAGGCTGCAATCGGCAACAGGATTGACAGCATACAGGCAACTGAACAGACAGATCTCCAAATTCTTGCGGCGAGACTTAAGCAACTTTAATACTGCTCGTATTAAAGAAGCGATCGAGCGGAACCAGGGCTCCAAAGTCTTTGCCAGAGATCTGTCTGCCACAAAGAGCCAACTGTCAAAGCTGAAGACTGAGTGTGGCAGCATCGTTTCCGGGACACCTGAGATTTTGAGGGAGATTGAGAGTTTCTATGGGCAGCTGTACACATCATCGTTGGAGCCACACGCAAGTGTGAGTAACGATCCAAGAGCAAGTCTTACCCGACACTATTCCGATAATATCCCGGACGTCAGTCTGAGCGAGATTAGAATGGCGTTCAAGCACCTTAAAAACGGCAGGGCCCCAGGCGAGGATGGAATTACAGCGGAGTTTCTGAAAGCGGGTGGAACACCGGTACTTGAAGTCCTTCAGAAGCTCTTCAATTCCGTCCTCCATGGTGGCACTACTCCGGAGGCGTGGAGCAGAAGTCTTGTTCTTTAAGAAAGGTGACAACGCTCTCTTGAAGAACTACAGACCGATTCCCCTTCTGAGCCGCGTCTACGTGCTGTATTCGAGAGGTGGCTATTACGAATCGTCTCGCACGCAGACTCGACGACTTCCAGCCTCCCGAACAAGCCGGTTTCCGAAAAGGCTTCAGTACCCTAGACCACATACATACCTTGCGGCAGATTTTACAGAAGACCGAAGAGTACAATCTGCCACTTTGCCTGGCGTATGTGGACTATGAGAAAGCCTTTGATTCCGTCGAAATTTGGGCGGTGCTACAGTCCCGTCAGCGGTGCCAAGTTGACTGTCGGTATATCGAAGTGCTGAAGTGTTTGTACAGTAGGGCTACGATGGCTATCCGAGTACAGAACCAGAACTCGAAACCTATTCAACTTTAGAGAGGTGTAAGACAGGGTGACGTTATATCCCCGAAACTCTTCACCGCTGCGTTGGAAGACGTTTTCAAGCTACTGGACTGGAAAGGATACGGTATTAACATCAATGGCGTGTACATAACTTACCTTCGATTTGCCGACGATATAGTCCTTATGGCAGAATTGTTGGAGAACCTTAGCACTATGCTCAATGACCTCAATGGTGTCTCCCAACGGATAGGTCTTAAGATGAACATGGACAAAACAAAGATCATGTTCAATGTCCATGTCACATCTATGCCGGTAATTGTTGGGAGCACTATGCTCGAAGTTGTTGACGAGTACGTTTACCTGGGACAAATAGTCCGACTAGGTAAGTCCAACTTCAACCGAGAGGTCTCTCGGTTGAAGTTGAAGGGAGATTACGACACATCTTCTCGTCAGGTATACCTCAAGCTCTGAAAACTAAAGTGTACAATCAGTGCGTGTTGCCAGTGATGACTTACGGATCAGAGACGTGGCCCTTCACTGCTGGCAGTATGAGAACGCTCAAGGTCACTCAGCGAGCTATGGAGAGAGCTATGCTCGGAGTTTCTCTGCGTGATAGACTCAGAAATGAGGATATCCGCAGTAAAACCGGAGTGACCGACATAGCCCAACGGATTAGTAAGCTGAAGTGGCAATGGGCCGGCCATATATACATAGCTTGAAGAACCGATAACTGATGGGGAAGAAAGGTTCTCGAGTGGTAGCTTTGTACCGGTAGGCGTAGTGTAGGGTGACCCCCCACTAGATGGAGTGACGACCTGGTAAGACATCCAGGAAGTCGATGGATGCAGGTGGCTCAGGACCGTGCTTTGTGGCGTTACTTGGGGGAGGCCTATGTTCAGCAGTGGACTTGTGAAGGGCTGTAATGATGACGAAGATGATGTTGAGATTTAATACGATAGTAGCTTATTACATTATAAAATTATTAATACTAACAGATTATAAAAACAATTAATTAACTGAACGTTATTTTATATGGGTATCATCTAATAAATCCGATACTGAGTAATAGTACCTTTCCAATAACAAAGAAGTAAGACTCTTTTTAAATATTCTTATCGGTAGATTTTTCACAAAATTAGGAATTTTATTATAAATGACTGGTGCCATGCCCATAACACTTTTTTTAATAGAGCTGTTTGAAATCTTCCTGTGTACAGTAAGTCTTTATATTGCGTTCTCGTAGGTACAGTTCGTACTCGAGTTTCATTTAAGGTAGGAAATAAATGATGATTAATTTTGACAAATAACGCCTCTTCAAGAATATATAGACACGGAAAAGTTAATAATTTATGAGCTTTCAAAATGGGGACACAACTATCGTTAGTCTTTAAAGATGCTGTTATACAGCGCTTTTGGACTTTGAAAATGATTTCTCTATCACCACAGTTGCCCCAAAATATAATACCATATCTTAAAATGGAAACCACCATACCATGGTAAGCGACTAAACGACGTAAACCATAAAATCCTACAACACGTCCATTACAGCCTAGCCTAGGTAAAGTAAGTAAGACACATTATTTTATTTACTACATGGATTTTAGCTAAATCATTTTAACATCTTTAATACAATCGAATTTCGCAGAGTAACGACTGATATGAATTTAATAAAACGCGGTAAAATCCGTAAAACTCGTTTCATTTAATGTGTAGTGTTCGCCTTCTATAAAAGTCCACTGCTGAACATAGGCCTCCCCCATATATAGATTAAGATTTTTTTGTTGACCTTTTAACTAAAAATAATTAAAACCACCGCTTTTAAAATGACAAAAGAAAAAGTGATGTAAAATTTGTTTGGAAATTCCAAAGCTACTTATGTACTTATTTTGCGATAAAACATTCATGGGTCTTCTCGACCACTTACCTAAAAGTTTTTCGTTTTCCAAATTTATCAAAGTTTTAGGATTTTGAAAAGTTATTTTTTGTTTTATTTTAAAACTTGTAAAAGCGTGAGAACAGACCGTCCAGCCCATTCAGTGTGGTGTGTGTTGAAGTGAGGTGGTGGGTTATGTAGTGACATGGTGGGTTGATAATAATGACACATTAATAAAAAAGAAGAATAAGGTAATTTACTTAGACACTACACTACGAAAAATCTAGTACAAAATTCCGCCACAGGCCTGTTCTATGGAATGATATAAGAAATTTCTCTCCAGAGAGCTATTAATTGCTTCAGCTAACAACAATGAGTTACACAGTTGTTGAATGATTTCTGTTTTGGTACAATTACGTTAAGCATACTTTGTTTTTCTCTCTAAACGAAACAAGATTAAAGCGCTTTTTAACCTCTAGTATAGTTATTTTCAAGAACTTTATCGTTTTTATGATTTCTAAAGTTTTTTGAATAAATAAGGAAACTATAAAGTCCTGGTCGTAAACCTTACTTTTGGATATCCTAAGCAACGTTCGCTAAAATGTATGACGGCTTCGTAGTAGCATTGTTTTTAAGCATTTGATTACGGCGTGATCGCAGGTTCGATCATAAACGAAACAAAAATTTGAACGGCCTACAGATAATTGTTCCACTCTTAGATGTATGTCTATACTAGAGAAAATTCTAGTGTAGACATAGTTTTTTAACATCATAATTCGTTGCAGTGAAAGTCGGCCGAACTTTTTTATAAGAGACAAAATACCGTCAGATTTGAGAACCGAACTAAATACGAGACTAATAAAAGTTAAGAGCTAAAATTACAGCCTTTGTCTAGCCGTGGGATGTACCTACGGTGGAGCGAAACCCTTCTCTCGTTTCTGAGACGGTTTTTAAGCAATGAAATTTTCGCCGTGCAGCTGTTATGAATGTTAGCGAACTTCACAAGTCATTGAAATATTTTTTTTATTTCTTGGACATGGAGATTTCCTCACGATGTTTTCTTTCACCGCTGAGCACGTAATTCAGCACGTAAAATTGAAATTCACAATTTCATTTGTGCCAGCGTGGATCGAACCCAGGTTGCTCGCGTACTGCGAAATTTACAACGAGCGCTTAGCACTAGCACCTGAGGTACAATGAGCAACTAATAAAACGTAAACAATAGTAGTAACTTTATGCTGCAGTGTTTCGTATGGTGAGTGAAGAGAACCGTAGACTCGTTTTACTGGAATCGAGGCATAATATCTTAGTCCTCAGGAATGACAACGCATCTGCATTTTGGTTTTTAATCCAGGCTAAATGTAGATGTCTATGGGCCACAGCATCCACCTACCATCAAGTGGATTTGGTGCTCGTTTGTCAGCCTTATTCTATAAAAAAATCGAATGTTTACAACAACGATATATATTGAATTTAAACACTTATTTATATTTTAATTTGTTTCTCTCTATCCAAAGTTGAGTTTTGATTTATTCCTTCGTCATTTATTTATTTATTCTTTTTTGTACACCACAATACAGAAACATCAATATTGTTAAAACGAATTAAAGTATGTACAATAGGCGGTCTTATCACTGAAAGTGATTTCTTCCAGACAACCTTTGCGTAGAGGAATGATGCAAACGAAAGTTACAAATAGAGGGGGGCATACAAAATAATAATAAAAAAAATACAATAATACATACAAATAAAAGTAAGTGAAAGTTATATATAAAATATCATATATAAATATCACATATAGAAAGGTAAAGTAATTTATCTAATAGCGTTCTAAATAATACGATTTAACAAGAATTTTGAAAGAGTGAAGAGATTTAGCACGACGGATATGGAGAGGTAAGGAGTTCCACAATCGCACAGCGGTTACGGTGAAGGATTTCTTGAAAAAGGAAGAAGAGTGCAAAGGTGTAGAGAGAGAAAGATTGATGGAGGATCGAAGGAACCGATTATGGGTAAGAGAAAGATACTGGAAACGGTTTTTTAAATAAAGAGGAGTAGAAGGATTAAACAGCACACTATACAACGCGGAGAGAATGTGAGTATTCCTGCGAAGGCGGATCGGGAGCCATTTGAGCTGTTTGCGAAATTCGGAGATATGATCATATTTGCAAAGCCCAAATATAAATCTAATGCATAAATTTTGAATGCGCTCAAGCTTATTAAGCTGCTCCTCGATAATGTCAAGATAGCAAATATCAGCATAGTCAAGGATAGGCAGGAGAAGAGACTGGGCGAGCGTAAATTTAGTTGCTGTGGGAAGGAAATTACGTAATCTACGTAAAGAGCTTAACGCAGCAAACATTTTTCTACTGACCTCATTAACCTGTGAGGTCCAAGACATACAGGAGTCAAGATACAACCCCAGGTTTTTAACCTTGTTACTGTAAGGGATTAGAGTGCAGTCTAGTATAATAGGGGGTAGGGAAGACCAGTCAATTTTACCAATTAATCTAGAACTACCGATGACAATGACCTGAGTTTTCTTAGGATTAATCGTTAAACCATAACATTTACTCCAATTTGAAATACAAGTCAGATCAGCGTTAACAGTGTCAACTGCTTTAGATAAATCTTCAAGAGAGGACTGAGTATAGATTTGGAGATCATCAGTATACAAGTGGTAGGAAGAGGACAAATTATGACGTATAGAGTTAATGAAAATTGCAAAAAGGAAAGGAGACAACACGCCACCTTGTGGTACACCAGCAGCTGTAGTAATCCAGGTGGAAAAAACCTCTTGCACCTGAATTCGCTATCGGCGACCAAACAAGTAACTTCGAAACCAGTCAACTACAGTTGGAGATATGTTGAGAGATGCTTAACAAGATATCAAAATCTACAGTATTAAATGCGTTACTAAAATCAAGCAACGTGAGAATAGTAAGCTTTTGTTTCTCTATACCATACCGAATATCATCAGTGATTTGTAAAAGTGCAGTAGTCGTACTATGGCCAGGACGGAAACCGGATTGCAAGGGATTTAAAAGATTGAGTTTTAAAAGATAGGTGCTTAATTGATTGTGCACAAGACGTTCTAGAACTTTGGAAAAGAAAGCCAAAATAGAGATAGGTCTATAATCGGAAAGACTAGTGGGATTTGACTTTTTCGGAAGAGGAACTACAAATGCATCTTTCCAAGCTGAAGGGAAAAAAGCAGAATTCAGTGATTTATTCAGGATAGACGTGATTATAGGTAAAAGGAGATCAATGAGAGGGATGACCATTTTCCGACTAATGCAGTCGCTACCAATCGAATTTGAATGGATGGACATTATGGCTCTCTTAACATCACAACTGTTAAATTGGCTAAAATTAAAAGCAGGGGTGTCCGGAGTGGGAGCTTTTGAAAGAGAATCTAAAGTATTATGTTTTGCTTTATCGTTAATGCAAGACGAAGATGAGAAATGCAAATTAAGTTGATTGAGATCAAGGTTATGGTGTGTGAGATTTTGTCATAATTTCCCAACTCCTAAGGACTTAAGAAATTTCCAGACCCTAGCAGGATCAGGATCTTGTACTGATTCATGGATATGGCGTCGTTGTGTTTTTCTACACAGATTGTTGCAACGATTCCGTACTAATCTATACTTCTCTCTATTCAAATCGCTAGGGACTGACTTGTATTTAGCTTTGGCACAATTTTTAATGTGGATGATTTTTTTTATATCATCGGTCAGCCAAGGAGAGGGAGGATGCTTTACACACACTGGACGAACAGGAGCATGAACGTCGTAAAGCTGAATTAACAGAGAGTTGAACAAAGCAACCTGTTCATCAACAGTAGACGCATTGACGACTACACTCCAATCAATCTTTACAGAGTCATTTAAAAGCTGCTCCAAATCCAAGTCACTAAAGTTACGCTGAAGTAGTATCCTTGACTTAGCTTTAGGGAGACGGATTTTGTACGACAAGTATAAAAGGTCGTGATAGGAAAAAGAATCAGCAGCATGTTGCCCAAATTTAAGAACATGGTCAGGTAAAGACACAAACATTGTGTAGAGAAGAGAAGGGGCACAGTTCGGGAAAAAGTGTGTGGCGGAAGTAAGAAGAAGTTTTAAATTTGCTGCTTCAATAATAGATTTAAGTTTTATTGATCTAGCGTTGTTTTTTAAAAGACAGGTATTAAAATCACCCATAATAATACTGTGACAATAGATAAGTGTAAGATTGTCAAGAATATTTTCTAACGTGGTGAAGTAGTCGACAGTGAGAGAGGGACTGTAAAAAACTCCAAGAAGTAATTTTTTATGACCAAGAAGAAATTCGATTAAGAGAAATTCAGCTTCGTTTCCGGTCTGCGAACCATTTGAAACTTGAATTACTGAAAAAGGTATATGTGAGCGCGGATAAATAGCAACATCACCACCGCCCCGATCGGTACGGGCGTTACGAATCAAATGAAAACCTGGAAGCGAGTAGGAAGTTGATGGAAGACATGGTTTTAACCACGACTCCGAAACAAGGATAGCGTGTATGTTTTTGCTATTAAAACTTGACAACATGTCGGGGTAATGAGCAGGAATACTTTGAGCATTTATGTAAATAGCGTTAAAGTTTTTGTTAGATTCAGAAAAAGTTGAATCTAACATAATATTTAAGGGTTCAATACTTTCAAAGCTGTCAATACTGCTTTGTTGCGCGAAGAAAAAAAACCATTGGATTATTATATTTGACGGTAGAGGTGCCAAGCCGCTTGTTCCTTTCCGACAAAACGATATCATTTATACCCTCCTCGATCCTCCATCGACACATCGGGGTGGTGGGGTGGGAGGGGCAAGAAGATGATTCTAAAATGTCACGTAATCATCGGGGCCGAGGACATATAAGGCACGCGCGACCGTTGCGCGGCCTCTTTCCACCGCAGTCGTCGTTGAAACCACACCGCTAGTAGAAACCGCTTTAGCCTGGAAGCAGTCGAGCTCCAGGAGACCCGCCTCACATCGTGTGAGATATAGTAGCGCACCGCCTCTCTCCGGAGTGTTCCAGAAGTTGCAGCTATAGTGCTCAACAGGATAGAAGAAACCCCGGTGAGTCAACACTCCTTTATTTACTGCCTGATATATAGTTTAACCCGCTCCAATTTTGTTGTTCTCCTAATCAGGCAGGATTCCTTTTCAGCGATTTGGCACAATAATAGTTTTAGTTTAGGGAAAAGCGAGTGCATTATACCGCATGCTATAGTAGTCGCTTTTACGTAAGCGTAGAAGCATCCGCATATACAGTCCACTTTAGTTAATATCTCGCGTAATAGGTTTAAGGTTCGACCGGGGAACTACATTTTACGCTCCAACATTTTATGGTCACTTCGAGCAGGATTTTGGTCGAATTGTTGAATTAATTAATTAGATAATGCACTCCAATTTATAGAATAGACTTAAACAGTGTTCGTTTAAATTTAAATTTTGATTAGGTACTCGCAAAGAGAATTATTCGTTTTATAGCGCTCGTATTTGATTAAATTTAAAGCCTATTAAATAATTGAAACAGTGTAATAGGAACCGCTTGATACGCTTACCCACAATCTTGATAAAATTATTGAGTCTAGCAAATGACGCGTCACCTCGACTCGCTGCGCAGGTGTTCGATTTAATTACGTAATACGGCATACCGAGTGTCCATCCTTTATTGTTTGTGCGTTGTGAGATTAATTGTGATTGATATAACTTTATTATAATAGTTTAAAATGGCAGTTAGTGGAAGTGAAATCAAAATTAAAACGCTTTATGCTAAGAGGGACATACTCTTTTCGCGTATGCAGAATATAAGTGATTATATAAAGAACATCCATATAGAAGCAGTGCGGGAAACTTTTTTGACCGAAATCGAAACGATACATTCTTTACGAATAGATTACGAAAAAATATTAGACCAAATTAATCATTTGAAATTACAAATCGACCCGAAATACATAGTGAACTACCAACCGCTGCTGGCATTCGAAGATATGTTGTGTCGCGTGAAAAGAATTGCGAGATCCTTATCTCAAAACGAAGCAAAGCCGGAAAAACAGGTACGTCCAAGCGACTCGATTAGGTTGCCGCCAATAGATATTCCGGTATTTAATGGTGATATTAAGACGTGACCCTTCTTCTTCAGTAGTTTTCAAAACAATATACACAATAACCCATCGTTATCGGACGCCGAAAAATTATATTACTTAATCAGTAAACTTAGTGGCAGGGCACAGTCGATCTGCTCTGGTTTTACACCTACAGAAAACAATTACTTATTAATATTCGAAACGCTTAAAACTAAATATGAAGATAGGAGAATGTTAGCTTCCGAATATTTGAACCAGATATTCGATCTTAAATCTATATCATCCGCGAACATCAACGGCTTAGAGCAGTTTCTAGATAAATTTGTGGCATCGGTGGCTGCACTTAAGAATTTGAAATTTAATGATCTTATGGACGTGGTGTTTCTCCATATTGCACTGAAGAAGTTGGACCCCGACACCGTGCGTGCGTTTGAAATGGAGCATCGTAGCTCGGAGATGCCTTCCTTTCATTCATTAGCATCGTTCGTGCGAGATCAAATAAAGGTGATGCAGCGCTCTCCGAACGTTAAACAGGAGATTAAAAGGTGCGTCGACCGTAGACAGACTCAACCATCTAAAATAGCAGGGTCGTCAACTTACGTAACCGCTACGCCAACATCACTCCAGCATACTTGTTTAGTATGTAAAGATAGACACGGTAATTTATATAATTGTGCGACTTTTCGTAAATATTCACCAAGCGAGCGTTATAAATTAGTAAAGACAAACAACCTATGTTTGAACTGCTTAAGCGATAAGCATTTAGTTGCAAAATGCAATTCGAGTTCCGTATGTAGCAAGTGCGCCAGGAAACATCACACGCTATTACATTTTGAAAATAGCAACATAGCGGCGTCAAGTAAAGCGGATAAGGAATTCGCCCCTACTAAGGTCAACGATTCTAGCGGTCGACCTGGTGATGTCGCTCTGTGCTCATTGGCAAATATGGGAGCACAACCTCCTTCAACCGTGTTACTGGGTACGGCACGTATTTTGGTTAGGGATTCGCGTGGAAACGAACAAAGCGTCCGTGCACTGCTGGACAGCGGAGCCCAAAATAGCTTTATAACGCGACAATGTTGTCAGCGCTTAGGCTTAGTAATAAATAGGTCACTTTCATGTCCTGTAATTAAAGGCATCGGAGGCACTAGTAAATCGACACAGGGATATATAAATTTAAAAATTTATTCTCGGATAGATCGTAATGTTAACTTTGATATAAATGCACTAGTAGTAGATAGGGTCACTGAACGGTTGCCAACCGTTTCGGTTGACACCTCGGCAATGATTGAATTTAAGAATTTGACTCTGGCGGACGACACTTACGCCGTTCCTGGAAACATAGACATGCTCATTGGAGCATCGCTTTTCCCTTATCTTTTGTTAAACAATAAGGTCAGGGGCAACTCTTCGCATACCGCGCCTTACGCACTGGAAACCGTATTGGGCTATGTGATCCTTGGCTCCGCCCCCATCATAGATAGTATTTCGGCAACCTCTTATTGTGGTATGGCTGTCGAACCGCTCGAGTCGTTAGTCCGCAAATTTTGGGAGATGGAGGAGGTGAACGTTCCACCCATAGCTAGCTCAGATGATAGGTTATGCGAGGAAATTTACGTCCGCACGACCATTCGTGATCGCGACGGTAGATATAGTGTAGCGCTACCCTTTAAAGGAGATGTTTTATCTCTCGGCGATTCGCGTCAAATGGCGGAAAAACGTTTCTACAGCTTGGAGCGTAGGATGCTCGCTTCACCCCAGTTAAAGGAAGCTTACGACGGCGTCATTAACGAATATATAAGAGAAGGTTACGTATCACTTGTGGCTTCGAAATTAGATAACTACGAAGACACACCGTCGTATTTCATACCACACCACGGAGTCATTAGAGAGGACAAACTTACATCTAAGTTACGTGTAGTGCTCGACGCTAGTGCTAAAACTAGCACTCACCTGTCGCTTAACGATATCCTCTATATTGGGCAAAATTTACAGGGCAGTTTATTTAATATAATAGTCAATTTTCGTTTGTTTAGTATAGCACTGTCCGCCGATATTCGTCAAATGTTTCTTTGCATAGGGATCCGTGAATGCGACCGTAGATTCCAACGCATTTTATATCGTTTCAACCCAAAGGAACCTCTAATGGTGTTTGAATTTAATCGCGTTTGTTTTGGTTTAAAGTCGAGCTCATTTCATGCGTTACGCACGGTGAGACAGCTCGCTCACGATGAAGGTCCCTCATATCCTAAAGCTAAGAGGGCAATTGAGAGCGGATTATATATGGATGATTTTGTGTACTCGGTCGATAGCGTGGAGGAGGCAACCCTAACCACCGCCGAGGTTATAAGGCTCATGAAATCGGGTCAATTCGATCTTGTGAAGTGGACTAGTAATTCGCGTCCGGTTTTGGATACAATCCCACTATCACACCGTCTTTCGGCGATAAGGGAATTCGACGATTCTGATACACACAAGGTGCTCGGTCTATGTTGGTCACCAGAGTCCGACGTGTTTAGCCCTAAGGTAAATCCGCCCGTAGAGAAATGCACAAAGCGCACAATACTGTCATGCGTTGCTAGATTATGGGACGTCATGGGTTTCGTAGCTCCGGTGGTATTATACGCTAAGCTTTTAATTAAGCAACTTTGGTTATTGGAATGCGACTGGGATGACTCGCCGCCTGACAGCATTGTTCGGTTGTGGCAGCGCTTTAGAGAGGAACTTCCTTTATTAAGAGAAATTAAAATACCGCGTCATATAAACGTAGATAGAAGTAGCGCCATAACAGTCGTTGGGTTTGCAGACGCCAGTGAGAAGGCTTACGGGGGCGTTGTATATTTCCACGTCCAGAATAATGGTAGAAATTCGATTAGCCTCATTAGTTCTAAGTCGAGAGTCTCCCCCCGTAAGGTTGTCTCTCTGGCGCGCTTAGAGCTTTGCGCAATATTAGTACTCACCAAGCTTATTACCGCAGTTATCAGCGCATGTAGGGATAGAGTTCACATAGAAAGGATATTGGCCTTTTCCGACTCCACCGTCGCCTTATGCTGGGTTCATTCTTCACCCCACCGTTGGGATACGTTTGTTGCGAACCGAGTGGCCAAGATACAAGACGAGTTAGAAACGCGGAACTTTTATCACGTGTCCGGTACGGAAAACCCCGCCGATTGTCTATCCCGTGGACTCACCCCGATGCAAATAATGGACCACCCGCTTTGGTTCCACGGACCTGCTTGGGTTCACTTGGATCCCTCGCAATGGCCAATAACCGACTTCGAACCTTCGTCAGTGTCACAACCGCCGGAAGAGAAGAGACACGCTCTAGTGGCGAACGTTTCGAGTGAGGTTTCTCCAATCATTGCTTTGGCGAACCGCTTGTCCTCTTGGTCGAAATTATTGCGTAGCGTAATTTACGTTTGTCGATTCGCGAAGCTGTTACCGCGACGTTCGTATGTCTTAGCATCCGATTACAACTATGCCGAGTCGCTAGTATTGCGTGAACTTCAACGTGCGCACTTCTCTGAAGAAATTAGAAGATTACAATCGAATAGAGCTTGTAGTCGCGCGTTTCAACGCCTTAAGCCATTTTTACAGGATGGGATTGTAAGGGTGGGTGGACGCTTGTCCAACTCGCAATTAAGTTTCGACCAACGGCACCCTATTGTTTTACCGCGTAAAGACCATATCATGAACTTATTAGTCGATTACCATCATAAATTGAACTCGCACGCTGGCCCCGACTTGTTGATGTCGATTTTGCGTCAGAATTATTGGATTCTTTCTGCACGTAGTTTAATACGCAATCGGGTGCACCGATGTATAGCTTGCTTTCGGGCACGCTCCAAGCCGTCATTTCCGGAAATGTCGGACCTTAGATCTTGTAGAATAATACAATCAGTAAAGCCCTTCACGCACACCGGGTCTGATTTCGCTGGTCCGTTTAAGGTCACGCTCACTCGCGGGCGTGGTATAAGATCCACAAAGGCTTACGTCTGCATTTTCGTATGTCTAACTACTCGAGCGGTGCATATAGAACTCGTTGGTGATCTAAGCACAGCAGGCTTTATGGGTGCATTTAAAAGATTTCTTTCCCGCCGTGGCCCTGTAAGTAGATTGTATTCGGATAACGGTACGAACTACGTCGGTGCAAAACGTATTTTATCGGAACTACATGAGCTCTTAGCTAGCAAATATTATAATTCGGAGTTCGCTCACATTCTAGCCGAGAACCGCATTGAGTGGTCTCTGAACGTCCCAGCCGCGAGCCATTTTGGGGGCAATTGGGAGACTAATATCAAGAGTCTAAAGAGTCATTTATACCGAGTAATAGGAGATCAAATTTTGTCCTTCGAAGAGCTAATTACGGTGCTCGCTCAAATTGAATGCGTAATGAATAGTCGCCCACTTTGTCGTACGTTGTCTAGTGACCCCTCGGAACCGCTGGCTCTAACTCCAGCACATTTTTTGAATTTAGCGCCTTTAAAGTGTTTGCCAGCCGCAGGTATGGATGAGAACAGACTTAGCATTTCCGCACGCCACAAATTATTAGATCGGTTAGTGCAATCGTTTTGGAAACGATGGAGGATGGAATACTTGCATACTTTGCAGTCTCGGCAAAAATGGAACACAGCAACTGAGCCTTTAGCTGTAGGAACTGTAGTTGTGCTCACCAAAGAGAATACGCCGCCTCTCCACTGGCCGTTAGGAATTGTCGAAGAGGTCTTTCCCGGTTCCGACGGAGTAGTTAGGATAGCTCGCGTTAAGACCACGGTTGGGTCTTACTTGCGTCCGGTTGTCCGTTTGTGCCCCCTGCCTCTTCCATAATTTAAATTAGCTTTCTAGATTAAATTGTAGTTGAATTTAAGTAATCTTAGCGTTAGTTAGTTATTTTGTTAGTTGATCTTAGCTCTAGTTGTATTAGTTAATTTTGAAGGAAATCCTTCAAGGGCGGGGGAGATGGTTGCGCGAAGAAAAAAAAACCATTGGATTATTATATTTGACGGTAGAGGTGCCAAGCCGCTTGTTCCTTTCCGACAAAACGATATCATTCATACCCTCCTCGATCCTCCATCGACACATCGGGGTGGTGGGGTGGGATGGGCAAGAAGATGATTCTAGAATGTCACGTAATCATCGGGGCCGAGGACATATAAGGCACGCGCGACCGTTGCGCGGCCTCTTTCCACCGCAGTCGTCGTTGAAACCACACCGCTAGTAGAAACCGCTTTAGCCTGGAAGCAGTCGAGCTCCAGGAGACCCGCCTCACATCGTGTGAGATATAGTAGCGCACCGCCTCTCTCCGGAGTGTTCCAGAAGTTGCAGCTATAGTGCTCAACAGGATAGAAGAAACCCCGGTGAGTCAACACTCCTTTATTTACTGCCTGATATATAGTTTAACCCGCTCCAATTTTGTTGTTCTCCTAATCAGGCAGGATTCCTTTTCAGCGATTTGGCACAATAATAGTTTAGTTTTAGGGAAGAGCGAATGCATTATACCGCATGCTATAGTAGTCGCCTTTACGTAAGCGTAGAAGCAATCGCATATACAGTCCACTTTAGTTAATATCTCGCGTAATAGGTTTAAGGTTCGACCGGGGAACTAGACTTCGGCAGCCTTAAACACGTGGCTCCACCACTGCTTAATCCATCAGAGGCAGAATCAAAGGCGAAGGAATTGGAACTCCGAACACTATCATCTGAAGAAATCATATTAAATTATATCTGATTACTAAATATATGTAAAAATAAGTAAATATGTATTATTATATGTATGTATTATAATATATATAATTATAAAATAAATAATTCAAAAATAAATAAGTCATCAGTAAACTACCTGCCAGCATTATGGAAAGAAATGTTTAATTCACTTAACAATAAGTGAAGAAACGGAACGTTAACATACCATAGACACAAATGTGAGAGGTGTTAATATCAGATGTGTCAAAGTGTCAAAGTTACAGTACGTTAACTAGCAATTATCTACCTTACAATATACTTTTATTACTAATACGAAACATTCCAAAGAAAGATTACAATAACAATTACCAACATACAAGAAAAATTATAACACTAAATAATAAACATTCCAAAGAGAGATTATTAATCATTACATCTTACTATCTAATCTACAATTAACAAGGAAAAGTAATGAAGATATAATGATAAAAAGAAAACTAAAATACGAAGTCCAGAGAAATGTTATAACAGAATTACAAAAATTAATAAAATATAAAGTAAAATTATTTACGAAAAAGTTCATTTTTTACCGGCCCTCTTAGTACGCTGTGGTGCACCTTTATCTTCGAGGGCCTTATTTGCCTCAACCACAATAGGATAAACGGGTGAAGCAGAAGTTGACCCGTTGCATAATGCGTCAAGCTCAGACAAGGTCTCAAGTTGGTGCCTTGTGCCATCTGGAGTAAAGATATTAATAACTCCATCCCTGGTCCAACATTTCGTGACGCCATACCTTCGCCTAGCTTCTAGAAAAACACTGTGTCGCCTCCTTGTTAGAAACTCAGACTGGGTTATACCTGTGCCCTTAAGTTTGATTTTGGAGTACCAAACCTTGTCTCGCATCACAGTATCGCTGAATTTGACAACTACAGGCCTGGAAGATTTATCAGAAGGGCGTCCCAGACGATGACGACGGCTTATGGATGTTTTACTGAAACCTGGGACTAGGAGTTTAGTGCTGATAAGTGTACTTATGACGGCGGTAGTATCCTCAGATTTTTCTTCAGGAACTCCATGGAGTAGGATCATCTTTCTGCGGCGACGCATTTCACTACGATCCAGTTCTCTTCCCAAAAGATCTACTTGGCTACTGCCAAGATGAATTTTCTAAAAGCATTAAAATCACCTGGTAGAGAAGATGAAGTTTTGGCAGCAGAACTAGATTGTTGCAGTTCCCGCTGAAAGTTATCGATTTGACTTTGGAATGACTTTGACATCTCCATAAGTGAACCTTTCAGTGCTTCCATGGTGAAAGTAGTTGTAAAGTGCAGTGATGTTAGAGAAAATACTAAGGAAATAAGAGCTGGTAGGAAGTAATTTATTACATATAAATAATAAACATGAAATTCAAACTGTAACTATTTTTGAAATATATTTAAATCTAAGATGTCTAAAATGTGTACTACTCAATTGACCTACCCTCACTCGTTCATAACCATCTATAAAAGTTCGCTACTGAACAAAGGACTAGAAGACTGGAAACCGCAGTTTTACTATTATTTTTAAGTTGTTATCAGGAACTTGCTACTGCCCATCTTATGTTTCATTTTCCCTCTGTCGCCTCTTACGTCACTCACGGGACGATATCACGTAGTGGATATTCAGCATAGTTCAGTACGTTTCCTTAAATAGCTTTTTACTCAATTAACTGTTTCTGAAAACTCTTCATTTCCCTGAATGCAGCAATTATTTTGCTGTAGTCTTTACAGCTTTGTTCGACTACTTATTCGGTCTTCTTAACTTTCCTTTTCTGATAACTAAGTTTGACTACGCCTATCTATTTTACCGCACAAATTTAAGTTTAATGTATACGCTCTGGTGATCTTTCAGATCACGATATACCTATCCTCATATTGGCTATTCAAATATCGTGCACTGTACTTGAATAGCGTGACGGAGCACCGTTCTGTTGGAATTTTAAATAACGTGTTGAAATTGTTTACATGTTTATTTAATGAAAACGTTATTTCTGTATCACCGCATAAAGGTCCACGGCTGGTTAGAGTCCACAGATGGTTTTTTTAAGTCGCCTTTACGTTAATACAGAAAAATAGTAATATTACCCGTAAATTAGCTCTTTTTAGAACAGAACAAATTAAAATAAAGTAGTGCATAATGAAAAAGAATATAATGGAGTAGAATGGATTCATTTAGAATGTAATGGAATGCAAAGGAATAAAATAAAATATAACAGAAGAGAAAAATTGTAAAATGGCCAGTAAACTAACTTTTTACTATTAGATAAGAATAGAATAGAATGAAGTTTTTTTTAAATAGATCACGATAAAGTGGGACAAAATAGAATAGAATGGAATGGAAAAGACTAGAGTGGAATAGAATGGAATGTAACAGAATAGCATGGAATTCAAAAGTTTGTAATGAAATGGACCGAAACTCAAAAAATGGAATGGAAAGGAATGGTGTGAAAAAAATGATAAATAATGGAATGGAATGGGTTAAAACCGAATTGAAAGAAATGGAACTGATTAAAATGGAATTGATTAGAATAGAGTTTAAATGATACTATATCGTAGAGTGGTATAAATTAAAAGGTACGATGTTGGAATCGAATAGAGTAGAAAAGAATTTAAGTATTGTAGAATGGAATGGAAGGTTATTGAATGAAATATGATTAAATGAAATTTAATGGAATGAAATGGAATAGAATAGAACAAAATAAAATAAAGTAGAATAGGGCAGTTCAAGATAGGATAATATAGTAGCAGAGTATCGAGTAGAAAGGAAAGCATTAGAATTTAATAGAATGGATTTTTTAAAGATTTTAATTACTTTTTCGGAAACTCGGTCTGATAGATTTGTCCTAGAAAAAACAAGCAAGCAGCCCAGCAAGATAATATGATAATTATTTCATTTTTATGACGCATATTTTTACTTAAAAATTAGGTTATAGTTGTTACACTTGGAATTCTACAATGAAACATAACTATATATTTGAAAGTGAAACAAAATATTTAGACACATATTTTTAATTACAATGATCTTCTCTGTATTCACATTCTGACTATCTTAGTTTGTAACTGTTTGCATTTTTTAACGATTTACATAAAAATTAAGAGTATTCTTTCGATATATTGCTTATATTTATTGTGTACAAATGTCGGACACTCTTAATTTGAGAATATAGCAGAGCTGGACACCCGGTACTCACCGAACGCAAAAAATATCTGTATTGTTATTGCTTAGAACCCACGTTTGATCTCCACATACTGAAAAATGCTCGTACATCACTTCGATACTAACTTGTGCAGGTGATCTTCTACCTTAAATGGGACATCTGGGTCACGGGTAGTCATCAGAGTGGGAGCCCTGACTGCCCAGTATAGCAACTTCGATGAGGACGGTATTTCGACATGGTCTTAAAACATTGTAACAGTTTCGATGGGCTGGGGGCTACAGATGCCCAGAGCGGACTGAATTGACAACCAAGTAGAAGAGGAGCCGAGATTGTGATACCTATTGGAATTTTATAACCCCTCGTCAACACCAAGTGAGGACACTGTAGGGATAAGTCTGTAGTAAGACAACATAACTCGCATGTTTCCCTTAGGAGTAAAAAAGGTCGCCTTGTTGCTGCCCAGCTTTTGTTAGAGCACAGTTGAGTTTTCGACACTCATGTTCATAGTTCAAAACCAAAATTTTTATGATGTACATTTTACACAGAAAATGGATTTTGACGTTCGTGCCTTTTTAAGAATATCCGTACGAAGTTTAGAACTCGAACCTATTCATAATTGTAACAGTTGCCGGCTCTACCAATCGGGAACTGAAAAATGAATTCAAATACATATAAGTAAATACAATTACTTTGTTATTCCATGAAAGTGAAATAAATCTTAGAGTCCATTAAAATTATCAAGTCCATTAAGGCGACCGCATTACGATTCATTAACGCTTTATTGTCTTATGTTGGTGTGATTTACAGAAAATAGTGCTAAGTTGTTTTATGGTATTCAAAACAGTTTTAACGTTTTCCTTTGTATTACTTATCGCATTTATTAGAGGGTTATGGATGATTCCGCCGCGATGCTCCACTGCGTGTTAGCGGATTTTATATTATATACAAATATTTTAATCCTAAAACGCAGTTTTCTTTATGACGTGTATGCGTATATGAAGATTTAGCACATGCTTCGAAGTAATAATTTTACGAACTAATCAGTCATTCAAGCTCTTATTGTAATATGTGCTACGACGTGGGAAGTGAAATTGAAAACAGCATCCCCTCTTATCAAGTCTTAGTTGATTGAGAAGATTAAAGAAATACCCGCATAGCCTCGTAGCAAACCAGGAATGACTACGTAACCTTATGGTACTATTTATAGCTAATTTATGTGTGCTACCGTGAGCTTACGGTAGCTAAATCGGAGTAAATAAGGAACAATCATAAATACTCTGAAAGACCAAAGGAATCAACCCGCTTTTCTAGAGCGATGCGGGTGCTGTGTTTAGGCTGCTGAGGTTAACTGCTGCTATTCGTGTAGGAGAACTACATTCAATTCACAAAATAAAAAAATGTTCTTACTGTACACAACACAAACGAATGTTCTATGAATTAGCTAAAAATCTTCCCAACTACAACCTATGTGTAATCATCACCGTTCGAGCACGCCGCCGAGCGATAACACATTGCTTTAAGATATCCTCGAGATATTGCTATTGCAGTGCCTAAAGCAAAACGAAGTAAATTAATGCATGAACGGGTAAAATTTGCAAGACCGGTGAAGGACAATATCGATAAAATACAACTGATAGTGTGGCCGTAACTCTCATGTATGGCGGTAATCGTAAATCCTTCTTATTATCGAAGATATTCCACTTAAAAATATATTTTTAACATTAATAACCCAATCTACGCATGGTAAATGCAAAATATTACTTACATTGATTGCTATTTCCGATCTCCGCTTCCGTCATGTCTTGTGACATAATACATCGCTCTAAAATTCAAACTCAGTTCTACATGTTTTAAAATATTCAATTTGCAGTATCACTGAATTGATGTCTATAAGTCAAAGCGTTGTAGCTAAAACAAAAAGCCGAAATATTTGAAAATGCCCAAAAAAACTTGAAATAAATTTGCGTATATTTTTATGAAAGTAGTTCATATTATAATACAAATTTAAAATTTTTGGTATTTCAGGCCGGAAATATTATGTTCTTTTTTGTTCACGGGTTTGAATTAGGATTAGATTTCAACTCAGTGTTAAATAGTTTGCTTAATAGGTGTCAAGACGCGTTTTCTCAATAAGAATTCTTCTAGATTCTATTCTAGCCGACCATCAGCAGTACGTGCACTGTTGAGTTCCCATCTTTAGGGAAAGAGAGCTAGTAGAACTACAGGATGTTGTTATCACCTATTATCATTTGGGCTGTTACTTTCTTTGTCACGTCAATTTAAACAAAATAAAAAAGTCAAAGGCGTAAGATGTCTACTTTTACGGGCTAGTAAATAAAAAAAAATTATACAGAGGTAATAAAAATATTTAAATAATATACTATTTTCAACGTTTGGACGGTCTTATTCACCTGACTATCGCGTTTGTTCTGTAGCGAAACATAGCTTTGAAATTAAAATTCACATCTGTATATTTCAAAATGGTATTTAGATTAGAAGTATCACTAGATTAGTGTCAACGGGACATATTTCAACAAACAAACAAGAAGCAAATAATTTTGAGTATACAGAATACACGTTAAGTAAATCACATTATTTTGTTTCCCCATTTCCCTGTCCCGTGAATAACACTTGGGTCATGGCTCATTTCTTACTATTGTGTCTTTATTATATACTAGCTGTACTCGCGTCTTCGTTCGCATAGAATTTCTAATTTTCTTGAAGTTTGATTTCTTGAGACTATACATAGTGATGTAGTTTATAAAATACAATCATATTTTATAAACTACATCACTTTTTCAACTCAAACAATAGTAGTACCTATTGATAATTTTAGTATACGGAGTAATTTCATCATTAAACCTATTAAGTGCATGGAAAATTTCAACACGGAGGATGTCATATCCGTTCAGTATTATATTTAAATGAAACTAAGCAACGTAGATATTCACTAACATAATATAAAAAAGAAACTAAAATGGGTTAACAACTACTCTAATTTATAAATAATGAGGGAATGAAAGTTTGTTTGCTGTATAGTAACGGCGCAAATTAATCCATCACTCCTCTACTTGCACCATCGTACTCCCTGGAGATGTAGTAAGAGGCGACTATGGGAAACGCCAGAAAAATGTAACGGCTTTCATTATAAATGGCGCTATTAACAAATCGGTTACGTCAGAGTCAGACATAAAATACCCAGACTGTTTATTCGTACCCAAACTGGCTAGTTGTTATAATAAATCACTCCTGAAGTGGGAGAGGTCCATGTCTTGCAGTAGACATTTACAGGCTAATGACGAAGGATAGAAGAAGAATTAATAATTTTTGCGTTTTGCGATAAAATTCTGAGCCCCTTAAAACTAGAGTAACGCGACCGACTCTGACGCACTCCACATTTCGGATCCACTCTTGCAAGTCGCTTTGTTAATTTTTATTGCAAAGTTGTAGGTGTTACGTTTTAAGTGAATTCGTGGGATAAAACGCCTCCTCATCTACATCATAAACGATGTTTATATCTGTGTCTAGCACTTTCTTTTGACGAAAAACTAATTTGAGCTTCTTCTCTTGGCTCCAAATCTTTACAATGGTAAACCTATTGTAAAGATTTGGAGGCGAAACAAACTAAATTTCCATTACAACCCACAAAAATCTACTGCCTTGTCCATATATGTCCTCACAGGGGGAAGTTTCTTATAAAATAAACTGGACGATTTTTTAAAAAATCTGCAACCGTAGTGAAAAATTGATTATTTCTAATGCGGTGAATTCTGCTTATTGCAAAAAACAAACCCTATCAAAAATATGAAAATGAACCTAGGTCTCTGGATAGTGTTATACATCCCCAAATATCCCCTATATTTGCCATTGTTGCCACGCCTGGCAAGCGAGTTCGTAGCCGCAGTTTTTAATTTTAGTCGTTATTAGGAAGACGCTGCTGCCTATATCCTGGTTTGTTCCCCTCTGTCGCTTCTTATGAAACCCATGGGATCCTATGACAGTGGATATTCTTACAACGCCACTACACGGGTAAAAGATTGTACAACTTAAATCTTTGATTTGATTGATACTCCAGCTATACATCACAATGTCTTTACAATTAATTATTTTTTACGATTAATAAAAGAAAAAAAAACATAATAAAATTTACATTGATGTATGAGTTATTTCGCCTAATCAGCAGTAGTTACGAAAATAATCTAGTTAGTAATTCTTTGAGAGAAAACCAAAGAGCATAAAATATTCACTACGTTTTAGGGATGATAATAACATTCCTTTTATGTTTAACTTGTGTGAAGCTAAATTAAACCGACCAAAGTTCTCGAACTTAGAAACATATCCTTTTTTTGTTTAGTCTGTTTTGAGTATAAATATATTATTATATAACCTAATTTTACACACAAATAATTTTATTACTATTTCTGAGATTTTATGGCACCGTTGAATTAATTCGAACCTACTATTTTGAATATATAAAGATATATTTCATACAATTAACCCAATTAACCGATTTGATAGAGTGAATGGGGCACTACAGTCTATTTTGAAGAACCAGAATGTGTCAAAAAAGGCACTTATGGTAATTCATAATTCTGTGTTAGTCCCTACTTTAATGTATGGTTGTGAAAGCTGGGTGTGGCAGAAGAAGCACGAAAGTAGAAAAATGCTGTAAAAATGCGGTCTTTAAGGAGTATGCTAGGGTTGAATCTGAATGACAGGGTGAGAAATTGCGTGATAAGAGATAAATGTGGTATGCAAGATGATGCTGTGACCAGGATTAAGAAAGGAATGCTTCGGTGGTTTGGTAATGTAGAAATAATGAATGAGGAAAGAGTGACAAAGCAAATTTATATGGTAGATGTGAACGGCAGTGTCGGGAAGGGACGCCCTAGAAAAAAGTTTATCGACCAAATTGGCGATATTTTGAAAATGGGCCACGTTAAAAGTACTCTTAACTGACGAACATGTATGCGTAGATATATGGATGTAAAGGAGGCGAAAGAGGTATGTCAGGATCGTGCTAAATGAAAGTCTGTAGTCTCTGCCTACCCCTCTGGGTAACAGGCGTGAGTGTTTATGTTTATGTTTATGTTATGTTAAATGTAACGACAAGACATGCTTTATGATTTTCCTAGCGATTTCATTAAAAGTAATGTATACTTTATACCTAATGAGTTCATAAACAAAGAGACAGACAATCCTTAAAATTATAAATATGTTCTTATTTATCTTTTTTCAGTCCTTTTAATGATTTTTATCATAAATATAATATACAATGTATAGACACAGGTAATCACCACCTTTATTATAGGTATAAATTTAAAGAGAGATGGCGATGTTATCATTAATTCTGAAAATAAAAGAAACATTTCGACGCAAGATAAATTATATAAAACATAACAGAACTTTCAAATCAGTGCCTGCTTAACAAATCATTCCTACGGTAGCAAAGAAAGTTTGCTGTAATTATATCGTTATGGAAAATTATTTTACATCATTTAATATTGATTTATTATATAAGATTAAAATGCACTTGATGACTCAATGCCGCCATTGAACTAATTCGTACTTATACTCGTACCCATACTTCAGAATATTAATCATAACTTTTGTTAGAATAAACTGATTTTAATAAAATAAAGACTAAATTGAACACAAAGATACATTTTATAATTTCCTTACTGACTATTCTGATATAAATTAGTACTTTATCAGTGATACGTTAATAAACAAACAGACAGACAGACAATTCCAAAAACGGAAGAAATATATTAATTTACTTATTTTACCCCCCCCCCCCCTCCCCCAATCACTTTTATTAAAAAGATATAAAATGTCCAGATATCTGCAATTTTATTATATGTATGTATAGATTTTGCACTATTGTTGTCTAAAACGAACAATGAAGTGTTAAGTTATAGAAATAAAAAAAAATAGAATATAAAATAGTTATGAAAGGGTGACAAACGAGCTCAGCCTACCTGAGAGTAAATGGATGGATGACGTAGTCTGAGATGTCTAAATCCTCGATTGGAATTGGGAATGGAATATTTCCACTATTCCTGTCATATTAAAATCTTTTTAATTGAAAACTCCTTGGTTTTAAAAATCGAATACCATTTATTTATTTAAAAGAAGAATCTCGGTCTTGTCACAAGGTTTTGTCAAATTTTTTTAGTCGTTGAGAAAATGGAATTGTATCGAGAAAATTCAAGAGCAATGATTTATTATGACTTTCGATGTGGTTTAACATAAAAACAGTGTATTGACCGGATGATTTCTGCATTTGGTGATGAAGCCACATCCAAAACCACAATTTATCGCTGGTTTGCTGAATTTCAACGTGGACGAGTCAAGCTCAGTGATGACCCCCGTCAAGGTCGTCCAAAAACTGCAGTCACCCAAGAAAACGTTGATGCTGTGCGGAAGCTGATTGAGGAAGATCGACATGTGACATATCCCGAAATTCAGGCAACTTTAGACATTGGCATGAATCAAATACAAATAATCTTGCATGAAGAATTAGGTGTAAAAAAGTTGTTTTCCCGATGGATACCGCATTCGCTCGGTGAAGAGTGCGTCAGAACTCTCGAAAGATTCCACGCAGTTTCCTCAAATGCTGTATACAACATCGTATTAGGTGACGAATCCTGGATATACGTTAACGAACCCGAAACAAAATACCTGTCACGAGTTTGGGTTTTCAAAAATGTGTTAAATCCAACAAAAATTGTTCGTTCACGGTTGTTGCAAAAAAAAAAATGGTGTCCACGTTTGTCTCCAAAACCGGCCATGTTACGACTATTCCTCTCGAGGGACAAAGAACGGTTAATGCAGAATGGTATGCTAGCATTTGTTTGCCTCCGGTCGTTTCTGAACTCCGTAAAGGGAACTGCAACCGCCGCCATCCATCCATCACGACGTGCGAGTTCTCACACTGCACACAGAACAAAAGAGTTTTTAGAGCAAGAAAACATAGAATTGTTAGACCATCCGTCGTACAGCCCCGACCTAAGCCCTAATGATTTCTTTACTTTCCCTAAATTAAAGAATAAATTGCGTGGACAGAGATTTTCATCATCTGAAGAAGCTGTGGACGCCTACAAAACGGCCATTTTGGAGCCCAACTTCCGAATGGAATGGTTGCTACAATGGTTGGTTCCATAGTATGGAAATATGTGTCAAATTTCGCGGAGAATACTTTGAAAAGCAATAAATACATTTTTAAATAGTAATGTTGTGTCACTTCCTTGATTCCCGAAATTTTCAGTGCCGCCCTCGTATGCCTAGATTACAGTAAAAAATGTCTTCGGTTCCCTCACCCACCATACAAACACAGCAGCATTATATTGTGTTTTTTTTTCGTGATTAAAAGGCCATTTAATGAAGTTTATCATAAGCATCGCGTGTAAATGACTTTGCCCTTCTAGAAAACGTTTGGTAATACTTTCTCGTATTCTAATTAGGTAATAAAATAACACATTTCTGCCCAACGGATTAATAAGCTGAAGTGGCAATAGGCTGGTTTAATAAATCGAAGAAGACAGATTCTTAAGTGGCAGCCTGGTACCGGTTGACAGAGTATAGGATAGAGTGATGATCTTGTGAGACTTGCAGTAAGTCGATCGATGCAGGTGGCTCAGGGCTGGGCTTTGTGGCATTTCTTGGGGGAGGCCTATGTTCAGCAGTGGTCTTGTAAAGGGTAGTAATGACGATGATGATGATGATGAAATAACAGGATATATTATAAAATGGCAAGCAATAATATTGTAAAAAATATTGTAGTTTAATAATATGACATCAAATTTCCCTTTACGAGACATTACAATCAAATTGACAGTTGACAGAGTGTAGAAGCCTTTACGTGTATTCTGCAGACTGCGAGTCAATTTAGATAAGTGACGTCGCAATTTGGGCGACCCATTTTATTGATACATCTATTTCAGACTTCATGCATTTTCATAAATGTGTTTGATTGTCTCATGTATTTAATTTCTGAGAATTTAACGGAACTTTTTTATTTGATAATTATTTATTAAGTGGTGGTTTAGGAGCTTAACGTTCGCTGTAAATTTTGGGTTAGATCTCCGCTAGTATTTTTCAAAAATTTTATTGCAATTTTGAGTCCAGTGCTTGGTGGCGAAGGAAAACATCATTAAAAAACCAGCTAGTTTAGTTTAGCGATTAGCCAACGGAATAGGCTACTCGCACGGAATATAAAAAATAAGAGGAAGCCCATAGTGGGTGGGTACGCCTGTCACAATTAAGGACAGTAGAGCGTAATTGCTGTTAGTCGTAGGCTCAAATTATCGCGAGCTAACGTGTCACAGCTTATATAAGTGAGATATGCGAAAATATGCCGGTTTGTGCAATATTGTAGTATAAAAACGAAAAATAAAGAAAAATATATCGAAAGGCATGTGTATTTTTTTCTTTGTTGCATAGAAACGTGATTAAATATGGACAAACTATCAAATTGCCTTTACTAAAGTAATATTAACCCTTTTATCGTAATTTTAAGGTTCATCTGTTAATACATTTGAATAAAAATTACTGTGATAGTGTTGTGACTACGCCGAAAATAAAGTTTTCGATAAAATTTTATCACTGTGTTGTTTATCCACTAATATATTAATGATGAATGCAAGGACTTGAAGTCTTTGAAAATGTACGAAACTATAGGATGATTCCCAATAATTTAGATGATTCTTGGAAAGTAGCTAAAATAAATAAGTGATCTTAATATCCTGATCTATGCTCGTATCCGAATTCATTATCACCTAAAATTTTATATTAAAGTGCGAAAATGACAATTTTAAAACAAATATGTGTTATTTAAATGACAATAAACAACTGCTAAGGTGGCCCCAACATTACATCAGATTTGATAGACCACAAATCCTCTTGAAAGAACATCAATTCCTACCTAGGATGATACATGAGGCTATTGAAATTAAAAAAAACATCCTAATTTCAATATAGAAAGAGGCTGGGTACTATCACCTGCTTGGGACCCTGTAATGAATAAAATTAAAACTAAACCCAACCATACCACTGCAAGGCTTCAAGACACAGTTATTTCAATCTGCGTCGATCGGACCATATATAAAAAAGCTGAAGGTACTTTGGGTTAACATTGACATCGGGACGTCAGTCACCTCAGGTCCCGTGACTGCCGGTGCTGGCATTTCTGTATATAACTCTACTCTATGGGTGCTGCAAAGCACGCGAAACGTCGGGGATTAAAATAATTTAAAATAAACGCCATAAAATCCGTAAAAGTAGTTTCAATCGACACGAAAATTATTAAAATGGTGCACAATTTATTTTTTGCGAATGTGCAAATGCAATGTTCTGGTACAAATTATGCATTTTGCTATTTCCTCTTGTTTTTTATATTCCGTGGGACAACGCGTTGGATACTATCTTAACCTAACACTCTCTCAGAAATAAGAGGAGGCCTGTGCCTAGGAGTGGTATATACAACATGTAACAAAACCCTGTGGTTCTCGTTAAGTGCTTTATTAAAATCATAATTGAAACATACGGGAATAAATTTAAAAAAAAACTCGACTTTATAAACATTTATTTACATTTTAATAATATTTTATTTGCAACTTGTATGTGATTTTATTACCTCTAATTGATACGCGCATCGGTAAAGCATAGTTAAAAAAATAATTCGTAATTTCCCGAAAAAAATAATTAAATTTAATTAATTTTTTATAGTCGAGTTTTCTAAAGTAAAGTTATTTCAATGCCTTTGAATACTAATGTTGATAACGCACTTAAACGGGAAATACAGGGTAGTAATACTACTAACTACTACTTATTGATTTACAAATTACATCTACTATACTTGTTATAGTGTAAGAGTATGGGTGTAGGTGTAAGTGTAACATTAAAACTTAAGTGTTATTTAACAAAGAATCTTACGTTGAAGACGTATTTTATATTTCTTGCACATCTAAGGTTTCTTCCGGATTTAAACGCGCCGTCTGCTTTGCAAAATAAAACATGGCGCTGTACTCGGTTCTTCCGCTTATTTCTACCTTTGTGTCTTAACAAAAGCGTTTCAGGGCGGGTTTTAATCTTATTCTCATAAAATTTATGACGCAATCTATAATGTTTCCAAGCTTCTATACATTTTTACGAAATAAATTTAATCTAAAATGAATAAAACTCAGTAAACTCATTGTAGATAAACTATAAACCTACTAGACCTGTCCAAAAAATTATTTTATTTATCGAAATTTTCACTATCAGTTAGTCACACAGGCTATATTTTATTTAAAATAAGTTAAGTAGGGATACCTAAAAAATTCAAATGAAGTTTGATAACTCAAGGTGTAAAAATTTCCTATAATGCGAATAATAATAAAAATATTATGAAGAGCAAACTTTTTGTTTACCACGCATAAATAAATAATAAAATATTATATTAATAAATAAATATTGGCGCAAAATAGCAGCATACCATACGCCTCCATCAGCGATTCGTGTACTGTCATGTTCCGATCTGAAGTATAGTGTCTGAAGTATTTAAAAGAAGAAGAAAGCATTTCAAAAAAAGAAAATTAAGATCAATAAGATTTTCAAAGGCTGTTACAATAGTTTCATTACAAAACACGATATTTTGTTGAAAATAAGTTTTAGGAAAAAAAATAATACGTTCATACTTCATATCAAATTTTGTTTTAAGCGCAGAGCTGAGTTGCCGTTGCTAAATTTTAGAGCTGATTTGCACGTATTAAGCAGTGAATTAATCAAGGAATTTTAACTTTATTTCGAGTAAATAATGCATGTAAACAATAAATGTAGTAACTAATATAATGTATAAATAAATTTTACATGGTAGAGCCACGCTGCAGCTATATTATGGTTGTAGCACGAATAGGTCAGCTCGACCGGGGAAGGGCCACGCTCTCACAGAATAGCAGCGTAAAATAGCAGCTTAACTTTTTACTAAAAACGAGGCATTCCATCATAGCCTTCAGGGATAACAATGCATCTGCATTTTAATTCTTAATCGAAATTAAATGTAGACATCTATGGACCATCGCATCCAATTACGATCAGGGGTATTGTGGGCTCGTTTCTCATCGTCATCATCTCTCATTAAAATTTATCCTGCAGGTCATCAGGATTGAATTATTTCTAATTTTTAGTTAAGTTGGTGAGAGTGGCATAAGTTTGGCGGAGCGTTACGTTTCGGAGTTCGTAATTGAAGGTTTTTTTAATGTCGAAGTGACCGAAAGATATATACTGGGATAATACAGAAAATTTAAGATCAAGAGAACACTCAAAGAGGAAATAACTAAAATATTTCCAGTAGCAATAGAATATTATACAATATAATTTTTTTAATATTTAGTTATTTTATATAAACAACTAAAAATACAATATTTAACACCATAATAAAATAATAAAACTAAAAACTTAAATTATCATACTACTCCTCGCAACATAGTGAACGCTGACTTCGTTTCCTCGCTGAATGGCTTTACTTAGCCTTTGAGCAAGTAAAGATCCAGCCCTCTTATCACCAGCGTTGACGACAAGTCACGAGTACAGTTCCTTTAGAAACTTCACCACATGTTATCTAACGGACCATTAGTTTCTCTATCAATTGGCACAAATACGTAGTCACCTCTCAGAGCGGCAATTACAGAGCTTAATTGCTTCCGATGCCTTTTCGGTGTAAAACAAGGTACTCTTATGTTGTAAAATGCTGTAAAAATGCTGAGGGTTCAACATGCTCTTTTCAAAAATCAAACTGTCACAAATTGACGATGATGATGGTGATGATGATAATTGTTGAATATTCATAAATCCTTGCTAAAATTAGTAAAAACGATTAAATAGATGCACCAGGTTATTTTATTAACATTATTTTCATTCCTCGATTTTTCAATATTTTTTCGGTTTAAAAACTTAAATTCGTATAAACGTTATGTACAGTCATTGTAAAAAAGAATATAAAAAGAATTATGATAGCCATGTATCTAGATTGAGGCTTCATTTAAAATGAACGATAATATTATAATACTAGCTGTGCCCGCGAATTGTTCGCGTGGAATTAGTACTTTCTTAAAAAATTAGTACTTTCTTAAAGGTATATATATATATATATATATATATATATATATATATATATATATATATATATATATATATATATATATATATATATATATATATATATATATATATATATATATATATATATATATATATATATATATATATATATACCTTTGCCTGCCGCTAAGTAATTGTGCATGCATTGCTGTATTCCGATCTGAAGAGTATAGAGAGCCCGTATAATTACGGGTTGTGAGACGTTTCATTATCAAGATGGCTATCAGTTTTCCCACGTGATTACGCATTAATTTCTAGCCTCCTTTGCTTGAAGCTGGTTGCAGGTGCAAAAGGTCTGCAATAATAATTGACTATCAGGAGAACTGTCAGTTCTTTTGTCACCTACATTTGTCTCTATCTTTTTCTGTATAAAATATACGTACGTAAAACGCTAATTTGTCTGCTTGGCGTTCTTTTATATAAATCTTCCTTACAACGTGTGAGGACCATGTCCAGGAAGGAATTTTTGTTGACAGTTTAAAGAAGAAGAAAAATGCATCCATAATACAGAAGAAATGTAATTCTTGCGGAGACGTATTTTTAAAATAAATTGTGGTATAACAATGATTACGACGTCACGGCGTCGGTGGCTATTCTCAACGGAGACTACCTATCTAAGCAGCATCCATCGGACAAATTGTCTGGACAATTCCCTAGTCTCCGATGAAACGTACGACGAAAGGCGTAGGACCAACAGCATAACGTGCTTTCTGGGACACGAGAATTTAACACTACACTTTCTTTACGTCGTGCCACTACTTATTCACATTTGTGTGTAAACTAAACATATTCATGAATGCGTAATACTAGAGAGATATAATTTTTCGATTTCTTGTTTGATATATAAAAAAAACTATGGATTTTTAAACGATGCGCTACACATTTTCGATAGCTAATCTGATTTTCTTTGAAAATTACAAGCTTCCTCACTTTTCCTTCTTTTTAAAATTAATTCTGTCCAGAGAACAGAATTAATTAGTAACGCACACAAAGGAAATTTTTGCTAACCACTTTATCTGTTCAAATTTAGACAAAAATTGCCAATTGTAGACAATAGAATTTTTTGAAACCAATTAATTTTTATTGTTTACCGAGGCGCAAAAATTTACCCTTGATAAAGTTATTTTGTAATCTGAAAATAATTTCATTTATATTAAAATTCCAACTTGTACTTTTTCATTGAAAATCATAAAATACTAAGATTTTTGTGTTATAAAAACACATTATTTTGGTAGGGCGTGGCCTCTCCTATAGGTTGCATATTGGAACTTGACGTTGGTTTGGCAGATGGGTTGGCAAACCAAGTTTTTTTTTAAATAAATTGAGTTGTTAATATGACGATGCTACTGCCCATTCCCTGTTTTCCCATGTTTCCTCATCGGACACCTGAAGGTGTCAAAGGTGATGATAATATGGATTTGGCGATTTCCTTAGCCTAACTTTCTAGATGACATTTAATCTTTAGTAATGGTATCACTATCTGTTTTTAATTAGCTTGACTAAAAATTGCAATAATAAATTGCTCTTTATTCTTTCATTTTTAGTGTAATAGATGTCCTAAAATACATGTGCTACATTATTTTCTTCGCTTGTAGGCGAAATAATAATCAGACAGCACAAGATATTCACATTCTTACGATACCCACCGTAGCCGGTCTTCTTGAATTTATTTATGTAAACCAATTTCAAATTTGTGAATTCTTCTCTATGGTCATTATATGATTCATATCCTTGGAAGATTGGTTTAAAAACCAATCCATATATTTGAAGTTAAAATTGACGTGTTTCTTACTTCACACGTACATAATATAATCTCACGCCAAAAGATCCATTTTCACTCAGTATTATAGAGTTTTAGTCATATGGTGCGGCTTATTTCGGATTGGGCCACACCAAAACGAACGGGAAGAAACTTAACAACTCCCTTTCATTAATTTTATGTGCCTATTGTTTCTGCCATACATTCTTCAATCACGAGTATGTGTTCGAACTCGATCGATCTTACCAGCATGCTATATATAGCAAGTGAGGATGCTTGCGATCTAAGTAAACTTGATCGACTTAAATCATCATGAAGGGGTGGTATTTTTGTGAAGATTTGATTGGATATATTCCATGCATTACAGATATAAAAGTCCACTCCTAAATATAGGCTTCCCACAGAGATGGCCTCATAGAGGGTATTTCTCCATAGCTTCCACGCTTGGCAATTGGATCAGCATGGTTGGTGTTGTCAACTACCACAGTTTTTTATTATATTTAGTTATTATAAAGGAGATAACTACATATGGAATAAAATTAGTTTTAAGGTTTAAATTCCAAAATTTTAGGTTTATTTATACCCAAGGGGAGGACTGAGGTGTTTGACGTCTTATGTTCTTAGTTAACGAAGGCTATCTTCACCAAATTTGAAAATTAGTATGGAATTGCTCACGGTCTGTAATTATACTGGCTCTTCATAACTTTAAGACCAGAACACAGCAGTAGAAGCACTATTTGGCAGTGGAAATAAAGTGATACCTGTTCAGAGATACTCGTAAAGAGAAAAGAAGTTCTACCACCTAGAAAATCCAATCTACAAAGAAATAACTCATAACTTGAGATTAGTGGTATGCTTGGGTTTGCTTTAAATTTAAATAATTATTCTCAAGCAGATAGTAGCATTCACCCATTTGCCCTATTGAAATTAGGATTATTTTTTGATTTCAATAACCTAATAATCATCCAGAAGTATTTATTTGTCCATTTAAGTTTTATTGAACCTCATATAAATACAAGATTAAAAGGCGGGCTTAATTTCAAAAGCATAACCTGCCATTCATTCTTTGGGCAATGATAAAACTAGGAAGTCTTACAAATAACATAAATAAATAGATACATTTTTGTAGTATGATTATAGTTAATTACGAGATAGGAAGAAGAGGTTACGATTAGATCGAGCCACCTGTCCAGAAAATCAAGAGAGTGGGAGCACCGGAAAGAATCGATACGTTAACTGAGGACAGGATATTAAAGAGCGTAGCCTTTTGAGTAAAAGTTTTGAGACGGTCATTATTAAAGTAAATGATAATGTGACGTAGGTAGTCCGCACTGGGAAATTTCGTGATGGTTTTGAACCTTAACAAATATTCTAGAGAAAGAGGATGGTAAACGACCACTAGAACGAGCTTTTAAGGTCAAACCTGAATTTTTAGGAATAAATATTCGGCAGATGCTGAATATTGTGAAGGTAACGAAGCAATGACCTAAAAAGAAAAGTTAGAACGAAGGTGTATGGTGGCGCTACTTTCACCCTTTCCAATTCTGTCATTATTGATTTAGATAATTCCCGGTGGGTTTAGGAGAAAGTTGAAAGTGGTGGTTTAAGCCAAATTCTTGAAATAAGAATGGTTGAAGAAGAAAGAGAGAAAGTATCTAAAAGATCAGCATAATGCAAATAATGTTCTGTGCATTAATATTGCAGAAGTTAAGCGAAGAATTAAAGTTTTTTTTTTTTTTTTTTTTTATAGAAGAGGGGGCAAACGAGCATGCGGCTCACCTGATGTTAAGTGACTACCGCCGCCCATGATCAACCGCAACACCAGGAGAATTGCGGGTGCGTTGCCGGCCCTTTAGAAAGGAGTAAGCTCTTTTCTTGAAGGTCCCCAGGTCGTATCGGTCCGGAAAAATCGCCGGTGATAAACTATTCCACAGAGAGGTTGTACGTGGAAGAAAGCTCCTTGTGAAACGTACAGTGGTGGACCGCCAAGCATCCAGATGGTGTGAATGGTATCGGGACGTTTGCCGTGTCGTGCGTTCACGAAATTTGGCGGCTGGGATTAATCCGAACAATTCCTCAGAGCACTCCCCGTGATAGATGCGATAAAATACGCAAAGAGATGCAACATCTCTTCGCAACGCCAGTGAATCGAGCCGATCGGAAAGCACTCGGTCGTCGACGATTCGAGCCGCTCTGCGCTGGATGCGGTCAAGTGGAAGGAGCTGGTACTGGGGAGCCCCAGCCCAGAGATGGGAACAGTATTCCATGTGCGGTCGAACCTGCGCCTTGTAAAGTTGCAGGCGGTGTGCTGGCATGAAATACTGCCCCGCTCTGCTGAGCACGCCAAGCTTTTTAGAGGCCAATTTGGCCTTCCCTTCCAAGTGACCACGAAACTGCACGTCACTCGATATGTCGACGCCGAGGATTCCGATACTGGCTGAGGCAACAAGGGGAGTGCCTTGAAACTGAGGGGATACGACAAAGGGGTTCTTTTTAGCGGTTAACGCGCAAACTTGTGTCTTCTGGGGGTTAAACTGGACTAGATTTAGTCGTCCCCAATCCGAGACTCTGTTCAGCAAAGACTCGACTTCAGACACAAGTTTGTCCCGGCACTCGGAGACGTTTTCCCGAGAAATATTGGCTCGGCCGGTGTAAAGAGCATCACCAGTGCTGTCATCTGCATAGCAATGAATGTTACGGGTATGCAACATATCATTGATATGCAGAAGAAACAGCGTTGGCGATAGCACGCAGCCCTGTGGAACACCAGCATTAATAGGCTTGCAATCGGAGCTTGCACCGTCTACAACGACCTTGATGCTCCGATCTGCAAGAAAGCTGGTGATCCAATCGCACAATTTCTCGGGAAGCCCATAGGAAGGGAGCTTCGAAAGAAGCGCTTCGTGCCAAACCCGATCGAAGGCCTTCGCAATGTCCAAACTAACGGCCAATGCCTCCCCCTTGAACTCTACTGCCTCCGCCCATCTGTGAGTGAGGTAGACCAGAAGATCACCAGCTGACCGACCACGGCGAAAACCGTATTGGCGGTCACTAATCAGCTGGTGATCCTCAAGGTACCTCATGAGCTGGCAGTTTACAATGGACTCCATTGTTTTGGAGAACAAGGAGGTGATGGCGATTGGCCGGTAGTTGGACGGGTCTGAGCGGTCGCCTTTTTTAGGGATCGGGTGGACGAAAGCAGTCTTCCATGATTTTGGGACTACGCCTAGGGAGTAGGAGTACCGGAAAAGACGCGTTAAAACCGGTGCCAACTCTGGAGCACACGTCCTCAGCACAATTGGGGGGATTCCGTCAGGCCCACTCGACTTGTGGATGTCCAGGGAGAGGAGTGCTTTGCGAACCGAGCGCTGTGTGAACTGCACTTCCGGCATGGAGCACTCACACCGCGGGATGGTCGGCGGCGTACTCCCCCCGTCATCGAGAGTCGAGTTAGACGCAAAGAAGGAGCCTAGAAGATCGGCTTTCTCCTTTGCAGTATGGGCCAGTGAGTCGTCCTCCCTGTGCAGAGATGGAAGAGATGGCTGACAGAAATTCCCCTGGACAGCCTTGGCGAGAGACCAGAATGCACGGGTTCCAGAAGGAAGGCGAACTAGTCTCTCGCCAATTCTGCCTATGTGCTCTGACTTTGCCTTGGCAATGACTCTTTTGAAGGACCTAGAGGCGGAATTATACTTCTTTTTTAGAGCGCTGGTGTTTACATCCCGGGACGCTGATGCATCAACCCAGGCTTGGTAACACTCCTGCTTATAGCATGATGCTATTTTACAGGAGCGACCAAACCATGGCTGAGATTTGCCTCCAATGGGCACCACAGAGGAAGGAATAAAAAGTTCCATACCCTGAAGTACCACATCAGTAACAGAATCCGCAACAACGTTGGGATCATCCGGCGAGAAGCAAACCCGCCCCCAAGGGTAGGATGCAAAGAAAGACCGCATCCCATCCCAATCGGCTGACCTATAGTGCCAAACACGGCGGCAGCCTGCAGAATGCAACCGCGATTTCAGCGTGAGTGGCACAACACTCCGGACCAGACAATGGTCCGAGGAGCCTAAAGGGGCGTCGACGGAAATCTGATATCCGTCCGGGTGAGAGGTCAGCAGAAGGTCCAACAGGGAAGGTGCATGATCCTCCACATCTGGAATCCGCGTAGGCGAAGTAACCAGTTGTGTCAGACCATATGCCAAGGCAAAATCATGAACAGATCTCCCCGCATGATCGGTTAAACGTGAACCGAGCCATTCGGCGTGATGGGCGTTAAAGTCGCCGAGGATCACGATCTCTGCAGAGGGGATCTGCTGTAGAAACGAATCTGCAGCCATTTGGACGTGGTCGAAGAGTCGGTCTGTTTCGGCATTACCGCTGTGGGACCTATAGAGGCACCCGTAGACGCGCGGATGGTCGTCGCTGTCTACGCGTAGCCAAAGGATGGACAGGTCCGAACCTTCAAGTCTGCCGAGGCGTCGAGAACAGATGTCCTCTCTGACGTAAACGCAAACTCCAGCCCGAGGCACAAAGGAGTGTTCCAGTTTGTACCCCGGGTAGGAGAGATACGAAACATCAGCCGGAGAGGACACCTGCGTCTCGGTCAGAAAGAGCAGAGCCGGCCTCGCCGTCTCGAGATGGTAGTGGACGGCGTTTAGGTTAGAGTGAAGTCCCCTGATATTGCAGAAATTCACGGACAGCGTGGCAGGGGTCGCCTTGGTCTTGTTGCTCCGTTTGCCCCGAGCAGTTGTAGTCTTGAGCGGAATTTCGCCCCCCCCAGAATACGCGGGGCAGCCTGAGCACCCACGCTCAGAAGTGGAGAAACATGGTCGTGGATGCTCAGCGAGGGATTCTCCAGGGGTGCTGGTACCCTCCTGGGGTAGTCTATCTTTATTTAATTCCGCTACCATGTTGATGGGGGGGGGGGGATTTGGGCCTCCGGCCACCTGCACTCACCGACGAAACGCGGAAGCAGAACTTCCACTTCACGCCGGTATTCTGTGAGGTCGTGGTACCACCCCGGTTTGAGCCGGCCCATACGTGCAACAGCAAAGCTGCCGCATGGCTCTACCACTGTTAAAAGTTTACAAATTGTTATCTACAAAATTGCGCAGAGTTTCAGGTCCATTCAAAGAATCCAAGCTTGCAGAAGATTTTGAACCAAAGTAGAATTAATCATCAGAAAACTTGACATAGTGTAAATTTAAATACCATAGAATATAAACCTGTTTAAAAACACCAGTTTCGATTTAAATTAAATAGCATCATCATCATCATCATTACAGCCCTTCACAAATCCACTGCTGAACACAGGCCACCTCCAAGGAATGCCACAGAGCTCAGTCCTGAGCCACCTGCATTCATCGACTTCCTGCATATCTTATACCAGGTCGTCACTCCATCTAGTGGCCCCTCATTAGATGAAATAACTCTCTGAGCTTAATGGAATGAACTCATGGAAGAAACTCTCTGAGCGTCCTTGAGCTGGTTTGACTGCTGGTCGTGGATTCTCACGGCCAGTAGTGAAGGGCCACGTCTCGGTTCCATAAGTCATCACCGGCAACGAGTATTGCCTGTACAGTCTCGTTTTCAGGTTTTGACGTACTGCTGACGAGAATATGTGTTGTAATTTACCGAAAGCTTCTCAGCAGGGTTGAATCCATCAATTGCTGACTATGGGGTAGGCCTTTGTGCAGCAGTGGACTCTAACAGGCTGTAACGGTAAAATAAACGAAATTACAAAACCTATTATGTTTCAAAAATTGTTTCAAAATAAATACGAAGCACATTTCTGTTTCTTTTCGTTTTCTTTTGAATTAATAATTATTTGCTTTCATTGTATTTCATGTTTTTTAAGTGAATTTTTTTATTATTTTGTCAGTTTGTTAATATTTTTTTTATTTTCTAGTTAATATCATCACTTCATTATCACTGACAGATATAGACTAATATTGCAGGGAGTATAATACTCCCTGTATTATTATTTAGTTGGTACCGCTCATATCATTGGTACTTATTGATAAGAACCTATAATATTATACATTAAATTACTTAAATAGCTATATATAAAATTAAAACCGGGAAAAACTTCGCGCAATTACCTAATCAGTAATAGTATTAAGAGCTCTCTAAACGCTTTCAAAGGAGTCAAACAATTAAAATTTAAACAATTATACAAACAAACGTGTAAAACCCTCTACATAAATAAACAAAGGCCCCCCACAGATCGCTGCATAGAGAAGTATTTGCCACGCTTGACAGGCAAATCGGCAACCGTAGTTTTTTCTAAATTGTAGTTGTTATCAGTAATATGCTGTTGCCCTTCGCCTTGTAATATACATCGCGTCAAATCGACCACCGATCTAACATAAAATAGACGTACAGACGGACTTCTATCAATGATTCGAAGTCCGCCTGTACTGGAAATAATTATTTATACTTTTTGTTTCAGGCTCGCCTATACAAAAGTATTATTGAAATACGCAGCTTTATCAAGCCTACAATTGACTGGTTATTCAATCAACGTTTTCCAAGTGGCAATTTTCCATCGTCAATGGGTAGCGGTTCTGGCGACAGATTGGTGCTAGTGTGTCATGTAGCACCTGGTTTTGTACCCTTGTGTACCCTTCAACGGCCAAGTCACACAACATTAACTATATTAATAAAGAAATCGCAGTAAGGAACCTTAGACTTGGCACGACTTTGTCTAGATTTCATTACTTTTTAGAGATAAACAAGCAGCTCCATCGAGACTTCGCTAGTTTTTACAGAATGTTTTTAGTGGGATTTCACTTTCTTTTTGTAGAAACGTGGGCACATTGATTTATTTTATTAGATTTTCTTATTCGACTCATTTTTTTCTTTTTAGGAGTAGTTTTTTTATTATTACAAATCTTTCTTTTCTTTTTTTCCGGTTCTGATTCTTGTACAGTAGCAACAGTTTTTCATATTGCCCATTTGCGTTCATTATTTATTCTTTTAGACGGTTAAGACGGTTAGATCGGCGCGGTATTTACGCCTAAGCCTGTTGTATTCGGTGATAGCTGAAGCTTGAGCTTTTATACTCTTGAAGTCAACATTTATGAGGTGCACCCCATGAAGATTGGTTACTCGTGAAAGCGCCACTTAGGCTTGGCCACAAGTGAATATGGAGGTGCCAATGTCCATGAGGGCATTTTTAGACTTAGACCTTGGCACTTGTGAATTGTTAGGGCAAACGCCACACAGATTGGGAATTGTTCCCTATACACGTATGCCCGGAGTATGATCTCAAATTTTGACTTAACAGGCAATAATTCGTGAATCAAATTATTAGCGAATTTTAGTACCAATTGCTTAGGCTTTGTTTGATCTTCCGGGTCCCACCTCACTTTTTGTACAACGCCTAATGAACCATTCACTAAACCCAGCGCCATCTGAGCGGGTATCACCGCCACTCTTAGTCCAATGCATTATATTTTGACCAAATTTTGAGCGAAATTAATATTTTAGTGTAATTTGTTTATTTAATTTGAGTAATGTTCGAGTAGAATAAGGTTAATCGTTCGACTATTTTTTCTTGTAAACTTGTAAGTATAAGTGGAGACGCCAGTAACTTAAGGTATCTTCGATAAAGATTTAGTGGACTGTAATTTTGGTGCATACGGCAAAGGGGAAAATAAATAGGTGGGATAGCACGCACTGACCTGATGAGGGCTGCCGCGCCTTCCTCCTGGAGTGTCTGCTATACTGCTAGCTCGCCACGTGGTTCGGCGCACACGCACTCTCGGAACAGTCTCGTGAAGTCCCACACTCTCCACCTTTGCCCTTACGGGGGCGTCTCACACTTTTATGAATTACAAAGACACAATGTCTGATGCGGTGAATATTAAACATAAACAGGAGAACTCAATGTTCATCCTCCGCGGTTTGCAGTTAATGTACATAAGACGCGACGGGTGGCCGTGCGTTGCGGATGGCGTAATATCACTTAGTATAATGACGCGCGCCGAGATCCTCTTTTTCACCTCGGCGGCAGCGCGTGCGGTAGGAAAGGGAAGGAAGGAAGCAAAAAATATGCACTAGTCATGTTGATAAAGTAGATATAACTTAGGACGAACTCAATGCGATATGTAATGTAATGTTGATAAAGTAGATTGTTAACTGGCGTTACCATTTCCTCCCGCCCTTAAAGGGTCACCTTTAAAAGACAACCGTAATATAAAAAGTAAAAGGAAAACAAATAAATAAGCGGTATATAAAGTGAGAGGATGCGCTCAATGCGCATGTCTCATCTACTAACCTTACTTGGTAAGCGAGAAAATGTATACAAAAATATAAGGTTTAATACTTTTTAATATATATAAATATAAACTTAATTCCTAATTTAGATAAATAATTATAATCAAAATAATCGTGATTTATTGTCTTGGGAGAGGGCAAATATGAGCAACAGGACGGAGATATGTTCCCTTAGTAGTTCTCACGGTCACTACTCGAACTACGCCATCCTTCGAAGGATGAACAGACTCGACAATCGCTAATGGCCAAGCAAGGGGCGGTTCATTATCATTTATCACAATTACAACCATGCCTGGTACGATAGCCGTAGACGGGGTGTTCCACTTCTGACGAACTTGTAATCCGTGAAGGTATTCCGTCCTCCACCGGTCCCAAAACGACTGAACTAATTTATCCAGTAAAGAATGCCTGTGTAACAGACTGGTAGAGTCAGATTTGACTTTGGGTGCGGGTAATGACAATAAAGGTGCGGTATTCAAAAAATGACTCGGAGTAAGAGCTGAAGGCTCTGCAGGATCAGAACTCAATACTGTCAAGGGCCGCGAGTTTAGCAAGCACTCAATTTGCGCAAGAACAGTATTAAGCTCTTCGTATGAAAGTAACTGATGTCCGATAACTCGGAACAGATGCGTTTTTACGACTTTGATCATACTCTCCCAGGCGCCTCCAAAATGAGGAGAGTTGGGACAGATGAACTTCCATGTTATACGATTCTCAGCACACTCTTGCTCAAGCTTTGGGCGGTATTCAACGTTTAGAAATTTATAGAGATCGCGAAGATACGAAGCGGCACCTTTAAAATTCGTTCCATTATCCGAATATAAAAACTGAATCGGCCCTCGTCTAGAGAGGAAACATTTAAGCGCAGCGAGGAAACTAGAACTACTAAGATCTGTAGCGATTTTTATATGTACAGCTCGTGTCGTGAGGCATGTGAAAACACATAAGTACGCCTTCTCGCTGCGTACACCACGACGACGTACAGGAGTGTATGCGATAGGACCGGCATAATCGCAGCCCGTGTGTGTAAATGCCTTAATAGCTTGTCTTACACGACTATGGGGAAGATCAGCCATCAAAGGGTAAGTTGGACGGGGTCTAAGCCGGAAACATATATTACACTTGTAGACTCTGCTTCTCACAGTGCGGCGTGCGGAAAGTATCCAAAATTTTTGACGGAGCAATGACAATAACAATTCAGGCCCAGCGTGTAAATTTTTAATATGATAATAGTCAATGATCATGTTCACTACATGATCACTGCGCGGGAGTATAATTGGATGTTTTTGCGTGTAATCTAATGCGGAGTTCGAAAGACGACCACCAATGCGGATTAAACCATTCTCAATAAAAGGCCTTAAACGATTGAAAGCGGGCGAGCAAGGTTTGTTACCTTCAATATTTAAATATTCCACTGCAAAATGCTGTTTTTGCAGGGCGCGGAGGATTATAACCTCAGAGAAACTGAGATCATCAGCAGTCACTACAGTAGTGCTGCGGCGGGGCAATAATTTAGCAAACTTACACACGTACTTAATTATACGTAGAAGTTTACTCCAAGAAGAGATGCGGAATGCGAGCTCATAAATCGCAGAATTACAGACGGATGTGCATACAGTGTGCGACAAAATCTTCTTCTCAGGCATATTTGCAATAACCTCATTGTCTAAAGTACGAAGAGGCCATTGAGATGGATCTAACGAAGTCCACTGAGGCCCATGGAGCCACAGGGGGTTTGAAACTAATTTATTTGGCGTAACGCCACGTGAAAGTATGTCAGCGGGATTCTCAGTACCTGCGACATGATAAAAGTTATCAGCGCGAATATTGTCGGTAATCTGAACAACGCGGTTTGCAACAAAGGTCTGCCACTTGTGTGGCGAACTCTTTATCCAGTACAGAGCTACTTTTGAATCTACAAAGGCATAAACTGATATTGCAAGGTCAAGAGAATAATTGTCGAGTACTCTGCGAAGCAATTTTGAGAGTAAAACCGCTCCACAAAGCTCAAGGCGTGCAATAGATAGTGGTTTCGTCGGTGCGACTTTAGTCTTTGCACAAATCAACTGGACGGTGTTACCATTGACGCTCTTTACATGTATGTAGACTACGGCACCGTATGCGTGCTCGCTGGCGTCGGAAAACCCCAGGAGTGACGCAGTACAGTTTTTGGATACACCAACATGTCGCGGGATACGTAAATCATTAAGAGCTGGTAATTCAGCACAAAATTGCCTCCACATCTTAATAATTGGCGGTGGTGGTATGTCGTCCCAATCTAAATTAAGTTGCCAAAGCTGCTATATTAACAATTTGGCGTACGCGACTGTGGGAGCAACGAAACCCATTATGTCCCACAGGCGAGCGACAGTAGATAAGATGGCGCGCTTAGTGCACGTCACATCAGCGGGAATAGATATCTTAAAATAAAAGGCGTCACCATCGGTAGACCAATGCAAGCCTAGTATTTTATGTGGCATTGATTTATCGAATTCTACTTCTCCTGTAATTTTATGGGAAGTAGGGAGGTCATCTAAAACAGATCGACGGTTACTATGCCATTTTATCAGGTCCCATTGGGCACCCTTGAATAAGTCTATCAGCTGCCGAGAGGTCTCACTGGCCTCGGATTCACTGGGCATAGAGAACGCGATGTCGTCCATATATAGCGAAGTAAATGCGATACGACTCGCAAGTGGATACTTTGCGCCGTCGTCATCAATGAGCTGTCTTACCGTGCGCAATGCATGGTATGGACTCGAAGTTAAACCGAACCACACGCGATTGAAGTGGTATAACACAAGTGGGTCTTGTGGACGGAAGCGGTATAGGAAGCATTGGTAACGACGATCAGAATCGCGAACAACTATTTGCAGAAATTGTTGGCGACAGTCGGCTGTCATAGCGATTGGATGTAAGCGGAAAGTTAAAATTATATTGAACAAGTCGCCTTGCAAATTTGGTCCTGAATGCAGAATATCATTTAATGATCGCCCAGTGCTAGTCTTACTGCTAGCATCCAGGACGATGCGCAGACGCGTTGACTTCTTATCTTCGCGTAAGACTCCATGATGCGGTATGACATATATTGGAGCGGGTTCATGAGAGTCATACGGCGGTGCGGGGGATATATAATTTTTAGCTAAGTATTCCTTTATGACGTCATCATATGCTAACCTTAATGTAGGCGAGGCTTCAAGTTTCCTCTCCAAGCACATGAATCGTCGTCGAGAGGTTTCATAAGAATCTCCGAGAGAGTAAACGTCATCTTTAAATGGCAGGCCAACAATATATCTACAAGTAAAAGGATCGCGGGATGTCGTAGATTTATAAAACTCTTTACATTCAATGTCTGAAGGACACTGAATGGGCGGTGCGGAGGGTGGCTGTTCAAGCTCCCAGAATCGTTGCACTAATTTGTCAACGATAGGAGACTCTAGAACTGAGCAGCACGTTAAAGAATGATTTACCTGAAGTGTCGGCACTGAGCCCATAATAACGTAACCAAATACCGTATTCAAAGCCGAGGGCCCGGACAAGTCGTTAGACGAATAAATTACGTCTGGACATAGTAAGTGCGGGAAAAGGGATGCGCCTATCAAAACATCAATTTTATTAGGCATGCTATAACATTCATCAGTGAGTCTTATGCCATGGAAGTGTGATAAGACAGATGTGTCTACCACAGCGGTGGGCAAAAGGTCGGTGATTTGATCAACAACTAGCGTTGAAATATTGAAGTTAATATTCGAGTCGAATCGTGAGAAAATTTTAATATCAATCGATTTCGATTTTACAATTTTTTCAACTCCACCGAATCCCTTTACTACAGTACATTCGGTATCGTGTTGTTGAACGCCTAAACGATGACAGCACTCTTTAGTTATAAAATGGCTTTGAGCCGCGGAGTCTAATAATATACGAATAATTTGTTTCTCTCCCTTAGCATCGTAAGCAAATACTTGAGCGGTTGATAATAAAACAGTTCTCTGCGAACGACTTGCGCGCGCGGGAGGCGGTGAACGTTGAGAAACATTCTTGAACGAAGTACACAGCGCGACGTCTGAACGCGCGGTGAGGGGTGGCGAGTGTGCGGGCGCGGGGGTTGTAGACTTCAGTGTAACTGGCTGAAGGGGAAGCATTATCGCTTCTGCGGTGGAAGTGCAACAATGTGTGATGTTTAAATTTACAAACTCGACAACTATAATTTGAAGAGCAACTAGACACTCGATGACTTAAACTGAGACAATTCACACATGCATTGTTACTCTTTACGCATTTAAATCGTTCCTGCGGCGTCATTTTATTAAAGTCTGCACACTTAAATAGGTGTTGATGCACAATATTATCGCACAGACACTTTGAGCAACTAGTCGTCGTGCTTACGTACGCCTGATACTTCGGCGACGAAGTATTATTACAGCGACGATTATTACCGTTACCTCGTCGATTGTTTGGTGCGCTATTAGAATTTGTACTAGAATCGGTGCGTTGCAAAACTTTGGAGCGGGTCTTAATAAAATTTACTAAATCATCAAAGGTAGGTACCATCGAGTTATGACTATATTCGAAAGAGCGAATGGTATCCGGGTCCAGCTTCTTAAGCGCGATATGAAGAACAATTAAGTCCGCGAGATTATCTAACTTTAAGTTTTGTAAAGCGCGCACTGCACTTATTAAAGTTATCAGTAAATAAATCAAAATAATTTGCGGTGGCCGATTGCAATGGCTTAAATTCGAACATCTGATTAATATATGTAGATGCTAGCATACGCCGGTCTTCATATTTGTCAACGAGTGCTTGCAATAAAATTTTATAATTTTCAGCGCAAGGAGTTATACCTGAGCATACAGATAGGGCTTTGCCCGTTAGTTTACCTAGCAAATAGTATAACTTTTCAGCGTCGGTAAGCGATGTGTTGTCATGGACGGTTGATTTAAAGCTAGCATAAAATAAAGGCCATGAGCGAATGTCACCCGAAAATGGCATAAGTTCGATAGGCGGAAGTGTGAATCTGGCTTTAGATGGTGTACTAGTACTTTGTAAATTAGATTGCGAATATTGTAAATAAAGCCTATTTATTCTACCGCAAAGAGACTCAAACGCAATGAGGCTGTTATAATCAGGTTAAGCAATAGGGTTTATTTTTAATAAATGTGAATTATAATTATCTAAGACCTGTTTAAACTCAATACGTAAAGCATTAATATTAGAACTTCCATCAAGAAAACGCTCCATCGTGGAAGTGTTTATGTGGATGTCCGAGGACATATCATATATTTTTTGCACTATTTCAAATAAAGCATCTCGTTTAGCTAACAATAAAACCAACTCAGCATCAGGTGTGCCCTCATTATCCGAGGAATCGCTATTATTCGATGCTATTTGTTTTTTAGGCGGCATTACAACTTAAGTTATGCGGCAAAAATAATATAATTATAAGCGGGTAGTCCGTAAGCGACCTCGCTACGCGTTTGAATTATTAAATATTAGTTTCGTTAACGATGAACTTTAATTGTTAACTTTTATAATAATTATGAAGTTATTTATAACGAATATAATGCTTAAATATATGTGCAAATAATAAATGTAATTTAACAGTATAATCTATAGATGTAGTTAAAAGTTGATGACGTGATGTGAACATACAACAAATAATTTATATAGATAATTATATGCTTATTCATTCTATGAATATAGTTTTAAAATTACTATGAATGTCACCTATTAGGACCTATTCTAGTATTCTAATAAGGGCGGGGTTAATCCGAAGTCGGATTAAAATATAAATAATTAATTATATAAACGCTTATTACGATAACGATCTAATAAGGGCGGAAAGTCAAGGTCAATCCAGCGAGAAGTGACCATTAAAAATGGAGACGCCAGCAACTTAAGGTATCTTCGATAAAGATTTAGTGGACTGTAATTTTGGTGCATACGGCAAAGGGGAAAATAAATAGGTGGGATAGCACGCACTGACCTGATGAGGGCTGCCGCGCCTTCCTCCTGGAGTGTCTGCTATACTGCTAGCTCGCCACGTGGTTCGGCGCACACGCACTCTCGGAACAGTCTCGTGAAGTCCCACACTCTCCACTTTGCCCTTACGGGGGCGTCTCACACTTTTATGAGTTACAAAGACACAATGTCTGATGCGGTGAATATTAAACATAAACAGGAGAACTCAATGTTCATCCTGCGCGGTTTGCAGTTAATGTACATAAGACGCGACGGGTGGCCGTGCGTTGCGGATGGCGTAATATCACTTAGTATAATGACGCGCGCCGAGATCCTCTTTTTCACCTCGGCGGCAGCGCGTGCGGTAGGAAAGGGAAGGAAGGAAGCAAAAAATATGCACTAGTCATGTTGATAAAGTAGATATAACTTAGGACGAACTCAATGCGATATGTAATGTAATGTTGATAAAGTAGATTGTTAACTGGCGTTACCAATAAGTATAAAGCCAATCTAGTGTTATCCAGAGTTTTCCTTTAATTTTATTTATATGCGTATTAAAGGCAGAAGGGGAGGCATTCGCCCAGCAGTGGGACGCTATAGGCTAGATAAAATTAGAAGATGTGTCCCACTATGCTGGATTTTTGCAATGAGAGTAGATTTTTATGTACCAATGGTAGAGGGGGGCATTATCATATCTCTAATACAGCTGAGACCAGCTAAGAGTTCTTCATCAGATACTTTAGATCTTCGATTTTTGACATCAAACGAAGCGGCCCACCAAGTTGAATATTTTTTGTAAAGGCGGTATGTCGATCTCTTCTAATAGTTTGGTTGGGCTCTTGTGTTTTCTAATCAGGGTTACCAGGTACTACAGATGTTCAATTATCCTATTATAGTTTTCCCTTTATGTGGTCATCAAACCCTAACTCTGTACCAAATTTCAGCTCTCTGAGATTATCGGAAGTACTAGTTCTATTCTGATGATCATGAGTGAGTGAGTGAGTGTCATAAATGTGAAACTTTGCTTTCGCTTAACTTCGGAACTAAATGACCTACAGACTTGAAATTTTGGATTTTAAGTATGTGATTATAGTTTACTGGATGACAAAAATTTCTGCGTTCTGGTATTATCCAGAGGTTCTCAAATAGGGGCCTGAAAATGTGGCGAAATGGTTCCAGTAAAGGATGGTACGGCAGTGTTTGCTTCGTGCTCGACTTGGTGGGGGCACTGCCGATCCCCCTGATAATATTTTTGGTTTTAGTAAATTTAATTTATTTACAAATAATTTAAATCTATATTTTAAGTAATTTAAGTTCAGAAATGAATGATTAATAACGATAAAATAAAAAAACGTCGTTGCTGTTTCGAAACATTTACTTTCTTAATCTTCTTTAAATACATTTAATTTCAATCCAAGTGTGTGTTTCTTATAAAGTAAGGTTATCTTAATAGATGAAATCACAAAAAAACTCTTAGCGAGTAAAAGATTTCTTAGTAGATATTGTTAACATTCTGTGAACCTTTATTAATAAAATTGGAGTGACAAGTAAACTCACAGTTCAATTAATTAAAAGTGGCTACTGCAACCAAAGGATACCCACAATAAATGTGAAACGAAGCAGGCTACAGATGCATTGTCACATCTGTTGATTATACCTATAGCCTACAACGATACTGTCTCTCTTTATCCTACAGACTCTAATACAACAGTGAAAGCTCTGCTGTTTAGTGGCAGAAATAGGTAAAAGATAGTACTTACCCAGACAGACTTCTGGTCAGAAAAGGAATGGTAGTAGTTAAAATTTCTTAGGTGATAAAAGCTAAATAATAAAATTTTAATGTTAGATTTACAGATATGAACTTTTTTATAGGATAGGGTGACAAACGAGCACACAGTCCACCTGATGGTAAGTGGTTGCTGCGGCCCATAGACTACACATATCCTCAACTACAAATCAAAATTCGGATGCGTTGTCACCCGTATTTTTGAAACACTTTTGAAACCTATGATACTTACAAATTCTTAAATTTAAAAAGGTTTCTTTTAATAATGTTTCACAGTCCGTAATTATCCTCACAATCAGCACACATCAGTAGCAGCTTAATAGATTATGTCCCTGTGTCCCAGAGACAGATTGCTTGGCAGCAAAAAGAGATAGATAGCTTTTATCTAATTATTGAAGCCAGTGTGTTGTTGAAACTTACCAAACAAAACGTTTTTACGTGGTAAAGCCACGCTGCAGCAATATTATATTTATTGCACAAATGGGTCGGCTCAAACAGGATAAAACCATGCTCAGACAGATTACCAGCGTAAAATATCAGGTTAATGCTGATATGTTTCGTATGGGGAGTGAAGAGAAACGGAGGCCCATTTCTATTCCATTCATTCTAACATTCTATTTTATTCTTCAGAAGTGAAAACTCATCTGCCTTTTGATTTTTCTTCAAAACAGCAAACGGCGCATACGCCAGGTGATGATTGGTCGCATATTTTGTCGCATGACGCAGTCACTCTCTACTTAAGTGGAGAGCGGTTGCATCAGCGAGTTGTATAAATAGCAGCTGTTTTGTCTCGCTGCTCTCCTGCACCCTCCTTTCTGCCAAGGAGTGTGGCGTCAATCTACGGCTTAAAGATCTCTCGTCAGATCGGTAAGCCAAACCCATAAGGTGGAGTTTAGTGGGTAAAAGTCTCCACATAACCACGCAGCCGGCTGCGTAGTTATGTGGAGACTTTTATATGCTATGAGCATTCTCCAACTCCCTTCCCTGCTTTTCGGAGGGTTGCCCATATTTGCTTTGGGCGCAAAAAAAAAAAACACGCTGCTCCCTTAATGGTTCAACCACCGCTGAGTCTACTTCACCTGAGGATGCCTAGTGTAAAGGCGAAAAGTGTGTGGTATTATTGTCGGTGGTATGTCTTTTCTCGCGTAGTAGTGTTGGGATTAGTGGTCCTGAGATGAGTAGTGACGGAGTAAGAGCACGCAATTTTGGAAGGGTGGGAAGTGCTCCTACAACTAGGTAAGACACATCGTTTTATTTCATTAAGCGGAGGTGAAGTAATTCTCTACACAGTAAGGTTTGATTAATTAATCAAACGTTACCTATTTATATTTGAGTAGGTTTGTTACTTTGATTCTGGTTGGATAACTATAGTGACCCAGCCGTGTAAACACTTTAGCACATCAATATACTGACAGTCTCAAAACCGCTGAAGAGACTGTAGCACCGCCAAATTTAGACCGCATCGAAGCTTTTCTCATAGTCCACATACGCAAGACAAAGTGGTAGATTAAACTCTTCAGTCTTTTGTACAATTCACCGAAAGGAATGTACGTCGTATATGATAGCAAAACTTTTTTCGGAAACTGGCTTGCTCGGGAGGCTGGAATATGTCGAGTCTGGTCTGGAGTTCTTCATAGAGCATTGTCGTTTTATCAAAACCACCACAATTCTGATCCACGTCTCTGGAGCAGTTTCATCCTGGAGCACGGAATCAAAGAGCTTCCGAAGGATTTCAAGGATTGGTTTTCCATTCACTTTCAGTTCAGCTGTAATTTCATCATCGTCCGCGGACTTATAGCGTACGTGCGTGAGAGCCGTTGCTCAGATATTTAGCGCTTGCTGTAAATGTCACAGTACGCGAGTTAACTGGAACTTCCCCGCCGGCAGCAATGAAATTGTTAATTGCATTTTTATGTACTGATTTATTACGTGCTCGGTGGTGAAGGAAAACACCTTCCTTACGTTAACCTGCATGTCTAAGAAATAAGAACAAAAATATATTTCAATAGCATATGAAGTTCGCCAACACGCATAGGGGCAGCGCGGTGGACGCTCAACGAACCCTCTCAGAAATGAGGGGAGGCCTGTGCCCAGCAGTAGGACATATATAAGCTGTAATTTTACTTTTAATTTAACAAAGTCTTGACAACTTTAAAGTGCTGAATACCAATTCTAATCACGCCCAGACTGAGCTTCCGGGATATAATCGGAATAGAGCAACTATAGGGGATGGAATTTAAGAGATTCTAAAGTTTTCTTTTCGCCATGGGCCTTACCGCTTATAAGTTGCGGGAGAGCATTTCTTATAAAATATAACAGTAAGCGTTAATCCCCATTTGAACCTTAGAGCTTATAACGTGGATTTGTAAAGGGAAAAACATCTCGTCACCTACGATAGATATCTGCAGGTTTCCACATATCTGAGTAAAATCATTTTGGTCATTTAAAGTTAACCAATATGCATTTCAGTAGTGCTAGTAGCCTGAGGAAAACAGAGCCATGTTTAAAATTAGTTTTTAATTTTAATACTATTTACGCAGGACTGTAAATCTATTTATATAAAATACAAAAAAACATTCTAACTATGTCCGTTATAGAATTTGAAACCATCCAACTAATTTTGATAAAAATTTGTGCGTTTTGGAATGGGTCCCTAGATGGTCTATATTCCCATTTGGACTCGGTAGTTTATTTTGTGTGCGACCTGGTATGTAGTTCTAGATTGAAAGACCAGTATTACTGCGACCATAAAGATCAATTGTGATTGCTGCTATGACAATAGTTCACTGCTAAGCCCTATGTCTTCAATAAATAGAAGGAGTTGCTAAGCTGTGAGCAATTTCACTTCTGCTGGGCGCAGTATATAGTTTCCTAAATGAGTGTTACGTGTGCGCATTAAGGGACCCTTAACAAAAGATAGGACGTGCAGAGGCGTTTCTTCTATTAGCAAAAGAAACCACAACATTATTTACTTGCTTTGTCCATTCTTGAACTAAGCAACTGAAGGATGTCCTTTTTAAGACAATGATGTCCAGTCAGAGCCCTTCGTTTTATGCCCTGAATAGTACAGCTGCCTCCTCTAGAGAGAGTCAGCTTCGCTGCGGGGCATATAAATGATGCCCAGCTGAGGTTTAGGAAGTTCGCTCTCTGGTATTATTGACAGCTCTGCCTTCAGCAGGGGTTTTTGTTTTCCGACTTCACCCAACAACCAGTCCTGGCTTGCCTTATTCAGGCACGTTACCAGAATCCAACATGGGTTGTGCGTGAAGCCTGAAAATTTCGGTTCTGTTCCTGGATGCGTCCCACAGGCTGCCCTAGCGATAGCCTGTGTTAGTGCCCGGTGGACCAGCCGCATCTGCTCCACGCTCCGAAGCAGAGCGGAAATTGGCTAATAAAATAGAATATGAAGACAGTGAAAGTTGTAAATAAATACCCTTAAGATGATCTTAGCTTTAGTTAACAAATCTTAAATATTATTCTTTAGGAGCAGAGTTTCCATTTTAGAATTTGTTATCAATATTTCTCTGGCAAGGTGACAAACATTTATGATGAATGTGTATACTTTGTTCGTAAATCACGTTGCTCGATAAATAAAATGGCATTGTAGAAACTTCGGACAATGTTTTTAGTTGTTTGGAGCTATCTATCATATAAACCCATTTTTTTTAGGAACTGCTATAACAATTTTATCATGAATCATTATTCCCATATTAAATCTATACATCTCTATGTATTAAAACCAGTTGCTGTCCGTTAGTCTCGCCAAACGTCGAATACGGCTCGTACTATTTTGATGAAATTGTGTTGTGTAACTTTGAGTTAATACTATACACATAATATAATATACTGGATGGTTTAGATTCACAAAAGGTTTCGGTAGGTGTCTCTGTTGTCGAAATTCAGAAATCAATCGTGTGAAGTTGGGGCGGATTGCTAGTTTATGAATAAAATTATTCAGGTAATATTCTGACAAAATACGGTCGATCGACAACTTAACTTAACTTAACTTAAATAAAAATATGGAACAAAATATTATTTTCAAAATTGTATTATTTTGTATGAAAATACAATTATTAAAAATTTTCTCCAGTCTATCTGTTTAATTTTCGGAATAGCTGAAACGATTGAACTTTATGAAGAGATTCCGGTAGGGACCTAGGCTTTATTAAATTTGAAAAACTTTAATATTTTTAAAGGGAGATAAAATAAATGATCATGGCCAAGCCGGGGCAGGTTGCTACTGTGTCATAAAATCTAAAAAACTCAATACAAAATCAGGGTTATTCCTTAGTTCCTTTTAATATTAATGTGTTTTATCACGTGTTAGTGAGGTATACAAATAATATTCCTGACTAAATTTGTGCGAGTCACGTGACAAATCTACACTAAAGCTCATTTTCTCCGCTTTGCATTGGAGGTGTGTAATTCAGAAAGGCAGTAGGTGTTGCTTATTTGTTACAGACGCTTGTTTTCGAAATTTGGATTAAAGTGTTATATTATTAAATTACAATATTATTGCATTTACTACTAATAATTTTTATTTATTGTTTACGTAATTTCTATTATTTTTCATACACATAGTACAGTAAACAATACTTACATTTTTTATATTTTACATGACACTTATTCTTCACTCATTACATTTTTATCGAACATGAAATGAAAACATTTCACAGCATTTGATAAGTTTCGCAGCACTGCATTTTGCCACATTCGGATACATCACTACTTAATATCAAAACTGGATAGTGGTCAAGCACCGGATTGTAGTCCAGTCAAATAAGTCTGAAATCAAAATTATTGTACTTAACTTTGTATTATTGGTATAATGTAGTTTAATGATACAACAACAATATGTAAAGGTTTTCGTGGCTGCAACCCACACCAAGGGTAGAAAAATAATGTCAAAGGTATCAAAACTGTTATATTTTTTAACAATAAAAATTCTGTATCTCTTAAATTAAATTTTTGAATTTTAAGCAATTCAAAAAAAGTCACTTATTTGTCTACTATTCACGATTTTTTTTTAATTTAAGTTCATCTCTTAAACTTAAAACCGGTTAATTTTGGCCGGAGGATAAAAATCATAACACCTTTTTTATGTAAAATTTTAAGCTCTGCACATTTCAACCCTAGATAACAAAACTTATTTTATGGTAACACTGTAACTAAACGTTCGTCGAACGGACTACGCATTGAAAAACGTAAATGTCCCCAAAATAGTTCAATAAAAATAGGAACTTGTTAAACAGCATAAAAGTTATATTAAGCTGGAACTAATATTAAGAAAAACATTAAGAATATAATATTAAGACAAACATTATTACTCACAGTTATTAAAAATATGTCAACATACAGGTCCTGCATCTCGTGCAACGGTCATTCGTCATTCATAGAGATTTTGAAGGACACCAGTATTATACTTTCCATATACTGGACGCAGAATTAACAGGTGCTTCTACATTTGAAGAATCACCAAGAATATCCTGTATCAAGGTCCTGACTTCACGCCTTAATGTCACCGTTTGTAAATGTTGTCTTAACTAGGGCTTCATAAGATGGTCTCTATCTTCATGATAAAATCTCACCGAGACAAGAGCATATTGTAGAAAATGCATAGTGAGCATTTCTTGGTTTTTCAGTTGATACATAATATATTCGAACACATTCAACAGTGTTGATTGCGTTCTTTGTAATACTAAAAAGGTATCGCTGACATATTGATCCATTGACAAATTTGCTCCTCTTGACTCCTCAAATCTTTTAAATAATGTTTATTTACACTACAATAATGGAAATTACTTGGTAACAACAAAAATATACGTATTACAGCGTCAATAATATACCTATCTACAATAATTTAATAAGAAACATATTCAAATAAAAAAAATATTAAAAACATGAATATTCATTGCATTTCTACGCTGCTACCGAGAGCCCTTTTGATTTTGTGGTCAGGAAACTAGACATACGTCAAAAATGTATTGCATTGTTTCTTGACCTTACAAAGGCGTTTGATACAGTTTCGATACTCGTACAACGTATAACTCTAGAACGTACTACTACTCGTACAACGTTTCACACCGGTAAGAAAATTTATTTATTTATTTATTTATTTAAGCTTTATTTGCACACATAAAAGAAATGTACAAAACGGCGGACTTAATGCCTAAAGGCATTCTCTACCAGTCTACCTTTGGTTTGTGCAGAGAATCTAGTGATGGGTGCAAAACTCATAATTAGAAAAAAAATTGAAGGTTTAAGGAAAAATACAAAATTAAAATATAATGATAATAAATACAATACAAATACATATACTTTTACATTACTACTTACATGCATACAATAGTATTTTATACATATACACAAATACCCACAATAAATACATACACAATAAATAAATATGATATTTTTATATTATACATACTTGAGAATATAACATTTTCCGAAGTTTGTTAAATTTTCATTATTATCCGACACCACTACTGCTTCGTTAAGTAATATTCCCGGAGTAAACGTTTAAAGATAGGTTTAGTTTTTGCTTCTTTTATATTTCTGGGTAACATGTTCCAGAGTCTTACTGCGTTTGAAGTGAAAGAATTGTAAGGAAATCCCGTGCGACAGAAAGGAACATGAAGAGTTAGATTTTCCGCGGAACGGAGACATCGGTTGTGAGAATCGCCCTGATACTGAAATTTGCATTTTAGATATGCATGGACAAACGGATCGTGTAAAATAGAGAATAGCATAGAAAGGATTCTAGCAGATCTACGAAGTAGATGAGGCAGCCATTTGAGCTGAGAACGGAATGAAGAAACGTGATCGAATTTACGTAAGCCAAAGATAAAGCAAATACAGTTATTGAGAAGACGATCCACTTTGTTAAGAAGTTCTTGAGAGGTTTCAGCATAGCATACATCTGCATAATCTAGTATTGGTAACACGAGCGTTTGAACCAACATTACCTTTGTTCTCACTGGAAGAAAATTCTTGAGTCGATACAGACAACGCAAGGTGTTGATAACTTTTTTGCTTACTTCCGTGACTTGCGGCCGCCAACTTAGACTGCTGTCAATGATAAGTCCTAGATTTTTCACAGTATCTGAATAAGGTATGACAGCATTATTAAAATTTACAGGTGGCAGTGAATTAAAATCCAATGTAGATAAGCGACGGCTACTTCCAACTATAATTGCCTGGCACTTGGTAGGGTTAACAGTAATACCGAATTTGCTAAACCAATCAGAAATACGAGTGAGGTCAGAGTTTAGCTCAGTGATCGCATCTTCGATATCGTTAACATCAGACTGAGCATATATTTGTAAGTCATCGGCATAGAGATGGTACGTGCAGCGAATGTGAGATGTAATGAGATTTATAAAAATTGAAAACAAAAGAGGTGAGAGAATTCCGCCTTGAGGAACGCCAGCAACCAGCGTGCACCAGTCAGAAATAACTGGACCCACGCGAACGGCCTGCTGACGTCCCTGAAGATGGGATGCGAACCATTCCCGCGCTGATGAGGAGAGACCAATGTGAGAAAGTATTGTAAGAAGGATGTCATGATCAACAGCATTAAAAGCGTTTGAGAAATCTATTAAAACTAACACAGTCAATTTTGACTCCTCCATACCTATACGTAAATCTTCCGTAACTTTAAGCAGGGCTGTTGTTGTACTATATCCTGGCCTGAAACCTGATTGATAGCTACTTAAAAAGTTATTTTTAAAAACGTAGTCAGAAATTTGTCTGTAAGCAACAGCTTCAAGTCCTTTTGATAAAAAAGGAAGAATAAAGATAGGACGAAAGTGAGAAACAGAACTAGGATTATTTATTTTTGGAAGTGGGAGAACAAAAGCATTTCGCCGTAGTGAAGGAAAAACCCCAGTATTTAATGAAAAAATTACTATGTGGGTAAGCACTGGTAAGACATAATCGAGGATGAGATTGATCATGATTCTGCTCACATCATCAGAGCCTACTGCGGTAGACTTGATGGAAGAAATTGACTTTTTTATATCCTCATCAGTAACGGGAGAAAAATTGACAGAGCTTTTGTAAAATTTTGGAAGAGAATTAACATGGGCAATAGTAGTAGATTTAATTGACGAATGCAGCTGTGGTGCAGTAGAAAAGTATGTATTAAGTTGATTAATAGAGAAGATTGAAGGATCAAAGTTAGAAGCAGGTTTACCTATCCCGATTGATTTTAAAATTTTCCATGAATCAGCCATAGAAGCGTTAAGGATATTTCGATGAATATAACGGCGTTTAGCGGCCCGCACCATCTGATTACACCGATTCCTAGCGGCTTTGAATTGAGTCCAGTTAACAGTACACCGATTAATCTTATATTTACTAAATTCTCGATCACGCTTTGCCATAGCCCTGCGGATATCCTCAGTAATCCACGACGCAGGAGATCGTTTCAGTCTGACTTTGTGTAGAGGAGCGTATTTATCAAACAACTTCAGTATATTTGAATTAAAAAGAGATACTTTTTCTCCAACACTCTCTACGCTGAAAGTATCACTCCAATCTATACTACGAGCACCTTGCTGAAGCTCTTTAACAATAAGTCTCGCTAGATTACGCAGATGCACCATCACATGATTGACCTTAGGACACTTAATCCTATAAGAAATATACAGTAAATCGTGCCGCGAAAACCCAGGGGCGGAGAGTTGACCGTGGCCAACGACATGGTCTTCAGAAGCGACCACTATTAAATCTATTAAAAAATCAGCAGTATCAAGATTGTGGCGTGTGGGGTCGAGAGGAAGAATGTCGTGAAGAGACAATAAAAAAACTAAAGAACCTAACTTAACTACAACGAAAACAACCAAAATAAAATAAATTATTTAAAAATTTGAAAATTTTTACAGTTTCTTTTATAAAAAAAGGTATGAAGGTGATGATGGGATGTAATGAAAATAGTGATTTACAATATTATTAAAAAAAATAACAAAAATAATGATACTGCAACGAAGTATGCACAGGCTATGCCTATGATAGGTGCACAGCTCCTGCTCTAGGTACACGCAGAATCTGGAGAAAGCACACGCAGCGTCTGGAGCAGGTACACGCAGCGCTTGGAGTAGACACACACAGCGTCTTGAGCAGGTACGCAGCGTCTGGAGTAGGTCCACGAAACGTCTGGAGTAGGCACGCAGCGTTTGAAGTAGGTACACGCGGCGCTTGAAGTAGACAAACACAACTTCCGGAGTAGACACACACAGCGTCCGGAATAGACACGCAGCGTCTGGAGTAGGTCCACGCAACGTCTGGAGTAGGCACGCAGCGTTTGAAGTAGGCAAACACCGCGCACTAGTAGGCGGAGGCGTAGGCGTGGCTAGGCGACGACTTAAGGAGCGGGCAGAGGCTTGCAGGATCCCGAGGCAGTGCGGAAAAGGCCTTTAGGAGATGCTTCAAGTATCAAAGCTCAAGTCAGACCCCTCCATTCGCCGATTGTCCGGCTTATTTTCCCTTTTTGACGGATCTCGCATAAGAACGGAAAATTATTCTCATTAAATTTGAAATTATTTAAATTAAAAGCAAATTCTTGTAAATGGCCAAGAAGAAAGGAGTATTTTGAAGTAAAAACATCAGGCCGGTAATGATATTTGAATAAAAATTGCCATGACAACCTGATAAACAACGATGTCAAAACATGTCAAATTTTGGTTTTAGGCTCGTAATACAGAAACGGCAAGATTTAAGTGAAAAATGAGATATTATTTATATAGGAAAAAAAAGGTAGCGCAACAGCGCGCACGAAACTCGAAATTGCAGAGTTACGGAGAACTAAATAAAAGACCGAAAAAGGTAGACTCCATTGACACCGATTTAAAAAGTGCTGATAGCATGAAAAATACGAAGTAAAAAAGGATTTGTTATTGTGTTCTTATGAATTAAAAATATTACAGGATCCTATGGAAATAAAGGTGATGCAAAATATCAAGTTTTGAGGCGAATGCAGAACATCAAAAACAGAATGGAAAAATAAGTTTAAAATAGTGTAAAATGATATGTAAGTATGTATAAGCATAACACTACATTTTCCCCCCGACCCTGGAAAATTTTTGACTCGGCAAAAATTTTGACATGTACATTCTAAAATAAACCATAAAAACACAGCTTTGCAGTAACAGACATCAACAGGCAAAATCAGATATACTATCTCTTACATTCATCATCTGCATTCAGGTAAGGGTGGAGTTCACATTCAATGACTACCACTCTAAAAGTGTGTTTTCGAAAGGACATTCAGGCTTATTTAAGGAGTTGTCATCCGCTCCTGCGTGGAAAAAAAAACATTTCGAAAGAACATTCAGGCTTATTTAAGGAGTTGTCATCCGCTCCTGAGTGGAAAAAAACATTTCGAAAGGACATTTAGGCTTATTTAAGGAGTTGTCATCCGCTCCTGAGTGAAGATAAAGATAAAGAAATTAATCTTAAGCAAACTTTAGTCGCTATGACTTAAGTAAAGATTAAGAACGGCCAGAGCGGTAGGGCTTAAAGCCAGAGATCAGCAACATCACTAACGAGATGTGTCTGAAATTGATATTTATACATATATACAAACTTATATACAAATATACAAACATATATACAAATGTAGTGTCATGCAAAACAGTATTAGCTGGTTCCTCACATCTAATCTTCACTTCGTATTCGAGTTCGGCCTTGTTAAGGAATTCGTACTTAATAACCCTTTTCAATGCAAAGTTAAGTTTAAGAAATAAAAATTTAATAAAAAATTGTACCTCTTTAAGTTATCTAGAATAAGAATATTGAAGTGATGAATGTAAGTGAAGTGTTATATGTAGGTCTAAATATAATCCAGATAAGTTGAAAAACTAGATGAAGTTTTGTTTTAGAATTTGGAAGATTGTACCTCTTTAAGTTATTTAGAATAAAAATATTAAAGTGATGAATGTAAGTGAAGTGTTATATGTAGGTCTAAATAAAATCCAAATAAGTTGAAAAACTAGATGAAGTTTTTTAGAATTTGGAAGATTGTACCTCTTTAAGTTATCGAGAATAAACATATTAAAGTGATGAATGTAAGTGAAGTGTTATATGTAGGTCTAAATATAATCCAAATAAGTTGAAAAACTAGATGAAGTTTTGTTTTAGAATTTGGAAGATATGATAAGGATGAGTAAATAAAGAGTTAAGAACGAAAGAGAAAGCAATTCAATCAAAAGGAAATGGATAAGGCGTAGCTAAGGTGAAGAAAAGAAGAACTTTACGTCGGGCGCCAAATTGTCGTGAAGCGACAATAAAAAAACTAAAGAACCTAACTTAACTACAACGAAAACAACCAAAATAAAATAAATTATTTAAAAATTTGAAAATTTTTACAGTTTCTTTTATAAAAAAAGGTATGAAGGTGATGATGGGATGTAATGAAAATAGTGATTTACAATATTATTAAAAAAAATAACAAAAATAATGATACTGCAACGAAGTATGCACAGGCTATGCCTATGATAGGTGCACAGCTCCTGCTCTAGGTACACGCAGAATCTGGAGAAAGCACACGCAGCGTCTGGAGCAGGTACACGCAGCGCTTGGAGTAGACACACACAGCGTCTTGAGCAGGTACGCAGCGTCTGGAGTAGGTCCACGAAACGTCTGGAGTAGGCACGCAGCGTTTGAAGTAGGTACACGCGGCGCTTGAAGTAGACAAACACAACTTCCGGAGTAGACACACACAGCGTCCGGAATAGACACGCAGCGTCTGGAGTAGGTCCACGCAACGTCTGGAGTAGGCACGCAGCGTTTGAAGTAGGCAAACACCGCGCACTAGTAGGCGGAGGCGTAGGCGTGGCTAGGCGACGACTTAAGGAGCGGGCAGAGGCTTGCAGGATCCCGAGGCAGTGCGGAAAAGGCCTTTAGGAGATGCTTCAAGTATCAAAGCTCAAGTCAGACCCCTCCATTCGCCGATTGTCCGGCTTATTTTCCCTTTTTGACGGATCTCGCATAAGAACGGAAAATTATTCTCATTAAATTTGAAATTATTTAAATTAAAAGCAAATTCTTGTAAATGGCCAAGAAGAAAGGAGTATTTTGAAGTAAAAACATCAGGCCGGTAATGATATTTGAATAAAAATTGCCATGACAACCTGATAAACAACGATGTCAAAACATGTCAAATTTTGGTTTTAGGCTCGTAATACAGAAACGGCAAGATTTAAGTGAAAAATGAGATATTATTTATATAGGAAAAAAAAGGTAGCGCAACAGCGCGCACGAAACTCGAAATTGCAGAGTTACGGAGAACTAAATAAAAGACCGAAAAAGGTAGACTCCATTGACACCGATTTAAAAAGTGCTGATAGCATGAAAAATACGAAGTAAAAAAGGATTTGTTATTGTGTTCTTATGAATTAAAAATATTACAGGATCCTATGGAAATAAAGGTGATGCAAAATATCAAGTTTTGAGGCGAATGCAGAACATCAAAAACAGAATGGAAAAATAAGTTTAAAATAGTGTAAAATGATATGTAAGTATGTATAAGCATAACACTACAAGAAGTGACAAATTAAAGGAGTTCATAACTGTATACAATTCACGTGACAGAGAATATCGGTATTGAAGTCTCCCATTATAATAAAGTGCTGATAATCAGAGCCGATAGAAAAAAGAGCCGATTCAAGGTGACAAAAATTATTAACTCCTGGTGGACAGTAAATTGCACCAAGAATAGTATTAGTCCCACTGATGGTAATCTCTAAGAACATATATTCTATTGTACCAGAATAAACAGAAGAAGAAGCACATAATTGTTTATAAGGCATACCATTACGTAAGTATACCGCTACACCACCACCTCTTTTGCCCGTACGATCATTTCTTAAGAGGACAAAACCAGGTATTCCAAAGGAGGTGGACGGTAAGGTAGGTTTGAACCAGCTTTCCGAAACAAGTATCGCAGAAATAGACTGATTATGAAAAGTATCAACAAGTTCATTATAATGTTGCGGAATGCTCTGAGCGTTAATGTAACAAACGTTAAAGTTATTAGTCAAACCATGAAACTTTTGAGAAAGCAGATAACGAAGAGTAGTAGGTTCCGAAAAAGAGTCCTTTAGTAAAAAAAAAGAAGAATCTGAATCAGCAGAGAGAAATAGTTCATTGGTATCAGAATCTGTCATAATATATGATTATACTTATGATATAAGTATAATCATATATTATTATTATAAAATCGTATTGTTCGCGCCACTTTGCACTATCGCTTAACGCTTATAAGGGATTCGTTAATTATTATCCAATAAGATTACTGCAAAGCCCATTTCCGGTTTCCTATCTACCGCTTTATGCCCAGCATGTGTATTCGTGTGTTAACGGGCACACACAAGTTGAGAAGACACGCAACCAACCGCACCGCTTATATCTCGCATCATCGCTTCCGCCCTTGTGTAAATTGGATATTAAATTATACAAGCATATAGTAAAAAGTATAGACATCAACTTCACAGATAATCACGAAATACAGCGTTATCGCTATATTTCGTGATTATCTGTGAAGTTGATAAGTGTGAAGACAGCCGGCAGCCATCGAAACACGAGGGAGATCAGCGGAAGTCCGGGTGGGTGCACATGCATTCCTTCACGTCCTTCCTATATCCCGAATTTAGGGGATTTGCAGTATCACGAATAAATTAAATTCCATTCACCGCTCGCACCGCGCTCATGTACAGTCCACTATTCTATTTAAATTAATAGCCGCACCGCATAACATTATTTAATACATTTGAACCAGCGTTTGGTGGTTGAAGGCCAAATCCACCATATATTTGTTGGTCACTTCGGCCGGGATTAAATTAACCTTTAGGCCCAGAGAGGTAAATTCATTTTTTTATATATTACAAAAAATTATATACGTATATATAATTAAATCATAATTAATTGTAGTTCTAATTATACTAACTACAATATTTATTTGTCCCGCATCGCTTATTACACGTATTATAATACCTTTGTAACGCATACCACACCGCTTCATTATTCCATTAATGATATTTTTCTTGTTGATTAACCGCCATCTTTCTAGTAACGCGAGATTGCTTCGTTCCCCAGTTAACTAATTCTACCGTCACTTATCGCAATAATTTTAGTCCGCATTTGTTTGTTGAAAATGACGACGAGAAGCAAAGAATCTAAACTGGTTTCGGATGAAGAAGTTAGTTTAAAAATTATTACCGCTAAACGTAATTATATTTACGAACGATTACAAAAAATTTACGAGACCTCAAAGGGCGCATTCAATTCCTTGGACGAGCAGAATTTATTTCTTAGCTTCACTTCGAATATAGAACAATTACGTAGTGAGTTTCAAGAAGTTCTAGATAACTATAATACTAAACATTTAAAATTAAACCCTAATGCAGACGTTGATTACGAGGCTTGGAACTCATTTGAAGATTTATATAGTCGTATTAAGTGCCAAATTACGAAAATATCCACATCGCCTTCCACTGTTACGTTAGAAAATAGATTTCCTACTAAATTAATAACTTCACTTCCACCAATTGAATTAATGTCATTTAACGGAGACATACGCCAATGGTCCATGTTTTATCAACAATTTAAGACATTAATTCACGACAATTTACAATTAACTGATGCCGAACGTGTTTATTATTAGGTTAACAAATTGAGTTACAGGGCGTTATCAGTTTGTGCCGGGTTAGCCCCTACCGCAGAAAATTATTCCATTATTTGGAATGCGCTTATAAGAAGATATAATGACGAACGCACACTCGCATCTACGTATATTAACCAACTATTGAATTTAACACAGGTGAACGCAAACACAACAGGAGGTTATCATAAATTTATGGACAAATTTGATGCTTCAATTAATGCTCTAAAGCAATTAAAAATTGAGGACTTAGCTGATTTTTTGTTTTTAAATATTGCACTTAGAAAATTAGATCATGACACTGTTAAGTCATTTGAAATGTCTTGTCGCACAATTAGCATACCAAACTACGCCTCTTTAGTACAGTTTTTATACGAACAGAATAGGGCTATATGCCATACATTTAATAATTCGCATACTTTATCTATATCCAATAATAATCGAAACAAATCACTTTCAAATAAATTTAGTAAAACATTTATTAATACAGATCCTTCGCATTCATGTATCTTTTGTGAATCAAATGATCATGAACACTTATATGTTTGTCCACGCTTTTTAAAATTAAATACACAACAACGTTACGATATTATTGAACAAAACAATTGTTGTATTAATTGTTTAAGTAATAAACACTCGACTTCTTTTTGTAAATCGAAGCGTAAGTGTATATACTGCGCGCGGCGCCACCATTCTTTAATTCATTCTGACCCGAATCGGTTGGCTCTAAGACTGCTTTTCGTAGTAGCAATACGTTACACTCAGAGGTTGTGCATACACGTAACGCTAATGCATGCAGCGCGCATTCGATTAATTACCGCGCAGTTAACGATAATAAGGTAAATTCTTCTGTCGCTCACAATTCGAATACGGAGAAAAATGAAAAAACACTTACCTCTTCATGTAATATTTCTCGCGATTATAGTACTCTCCCGCGCTATACCACTTTATTGGGGACTGCAAAAATAAAGGTCGTAGATAAATACGATAATGAAAATTTTATTCGGTGTTTAGTTGACCCCGGATCCCAAAGCGGCTATATTACGAAGGATTGTTGTAAACGCTTATTTCTTTCCGTTTCGAATAAAAATCGTTTTACCGAAGTACCGGGATCGGTGGTGTGTCCCAAAAGATTTTAGGAGTCACTTCACTGCAGTTCACGTCTCGTTTTAATGATAACAAATTTTATCATATTGAACCATTAGTTTAAATATTGCACTTAGAAAATTAGATCATGACACTGTTAAGTCATTTGAAATGTCTTGTCGCACAATTAGCATACCAAACTACGCCTCTTTAGTACAGTTTTTATACGAACAGAATAGGGCTATATGCCATACATTTAATAATTCGCATACTTTATCTATATCCAATAATAATCGAAACAAATCACTTTCAAATAAATTTAGTAAAACATTTATTAATACAGATCCTTCGCATTCATGTATCTTTTGTGAATCAAATGATCATGAACACTTGTATGTTTGTCCACGCTTTTTAAAATTAAATACACAACAACGTTACGATATTATTAAACAAAACAATTGTTGTATTAATTGTTTAAGTAATAAACACTCGACTTCTTTTTGTAAATCGAAGCGTAAGTGTATATACTGCGCGCGGCGCCACCATTATTTAATTCATTCTGACCCGAATCGGAATGGCTCTAAGACTGCTTTTCGTAGTAGCAATACGTTACACTCAGAGGTTGTGCATACACGTAACGCTAATGCATGCAGCGCGCATTCGATTAATTACCGCGCAGTTAACGATAATAAGGTAAATTCTTCTGTCGCTCACAATTCGAATACGGAGAAAAATGAAAAAACACCTCTTCATGTAATATTTCTCGCGATTATAGTACTCTCCCGCGCTATACCACTTTATTGGGGACTGCAAAAATAAAGGTCGTAGATAAATACGACAATGAACATTTTATTCGGTGTTTAGTTGACCCCGGATCCCAAAGCGGCTATATTACGAAGGATTGTTGTAAACGCTTATTTCTTTCCGTTTCGAATAAAAATCGTTTTACCGAAGTACACGGGATCGGTGGTGTGTCCCAAAAGATTTTAGGAGTCACTTCACTGCAGTTCACGTCTCGTTTTAATGATAACAAATTTTATCATATTGAACCATTAGTTGTTCCGACCATCACGGGTCAGTTGCCAGATTCGATAGTAGATGTTTCAAAAATTCGCTATTTAGATAAAATACGCTTAGCAGATGATCAGTTTTATCAACCTGGGTCTATAGATATTTTATTGTGGGTTAATACCCACATAAAACTTTTGTCGCCTGAAAACTTAATTCATTCGCAATGGCCTAGTGCCACAGAAACATCACTCGGATATATTATTATGGGTGATGCTGAAGTCGCTATATCACATCATTCCCCGCGTTCATTTGTTTCCTGTTCTTACGATACAAATTTAAATCAAAATTGTCTTAAGACAATTAAAAAGTTAGAGAGAGTAAACTTTTAGTGATTTGTTGAACTTTAACATAAAATTACTTTAACATAAAAATTAAAATATTTAATATGTGGTAGAGCCATGCTGCAGTTATATTAGTAGTATAGTTGTACCATGAATGGGTCGGCTCGACCGGGGAAGGACCACGCTCTCACAGAATACCAGCATAAAATAGCAGCTTTATGCTGTGTTTCGCATGGAGAGTGTGGAGAACCGGCGACCCTTTTTACTGGAAACGAGGCATTCCATTCCCCATGGGTGACAGACAACACATCTGCATTTAGATTCGTAATCGAGGATAGATGTAGATGTCTATGGGCCACAGCAATCACTTACCATCATGTGTACTGTGTGCTCGTTTGTTACCCTATCCTATAAAAAAGGCCCCAGAGATATGGAAAAATTTTGGAAAATTGAAGAACTTTCGCAAAAATTATATTTGAGCCGTGATAAGCAGGAATGTGAAGACATTTATACTTCTACTACTTACCGCCAAAACGACGGACGGTATGTGGTCGCCCTGCCATTTAAGAAAAGGCCCGACATATTGGGTGACTCTTTAATGAATGCAAAAAAACGACACTTCCTTTTGGAAAAACGCTTTAACAAATATCCCGATCTTCGCGATCAATACAATGTTGTTATACGGGAATACATTAATAAGGGTATTTTATCCGCTGTTTCTGATAATGATTGTATACAGCCTTCTTTTTATTTGCCGCATCACCCTGTCGTACGGAATGATAAAAGTACAACGAAGTTGCGCATCGTTTTAGACGCTAGTGCTAAGTAGGATAACGATATTTCTTTGAATGACATTTTGCACACCGGGCAAAATTTACAAACAGACATTTTTAATATTTTATTAAACGTTAGAGTTTATCGCATCGCTTTCTTTGCAGATGTTAGGCAAATATACTTGTGTATCGAAGTCCAAAAATCCCATTGCGCATTTCAACGCATTTTATATCGGTTTTATACAGAAGAAACTATACGAACATATGAATTTAATCGCGTCACATTTGGATTACGCTCTTCCCCTTTCCTCGCACTTCACACTTTACGCCAGTTAGCCGCTGACGAAAGGGAGTCCTATCCCCTTGCTGCTTCTGTAGTAGCGCCTTGCGTCAACAACGCAGTCAACACCGCCACTCAACTTATCCAAATGTTTCGCCGAGGTGGATTCGATTTGGTTAAGTGGACAAGTAACTGCAAGGAGCTTTTACAACATATACCAGCGGCACATTGTCAACAAGACTCGGTATCATTTGATGATAATGACATTTTAAAAATTTTAGGCCTTCGTTGGTATCCCGCTATCGATAAGTTTTCCTTTCTTGTTTCGCCGCCACCGGTCACTTGTACCAAACGCGCTATCCTCTCCGCAACCGCTCGCTTGTACGATGTTTTAGGACTTGTCGGTCCAGTAATACTTTATGCCAAATTATTAATTAAAGCCTTGTGGGTTCTCAAACTTAACTGGGATGAGACTCCACCCACTAATATTGTCAATACATAGCAGCGATATATATCAGAGTTACCTTTAATCTCACACTTACAGATTCCACGTCATATCGGCGTAAATGAAAAATCCCATGTGTCGCTACTAGCCTTCGCCGACGCTAGTGAAAAAGCTTACGGGTGTGTCATCTATTCGCATGTTGTTAACGGAAATAATCCTCCAATTATAACGCTCCTATGTTCTAAATCTCAGGTGTCCCCATTAAAGGTTAAACCTTTAGCCAGGCTTGAGTTGTGTGCCTTGGTTTTGCTCGCTAAGTTAGTACGCACCGTTTAAGATTCGTTGTCATTGAGGCATCCGATCGACAACATTTATGCGTTTTCAGATTCGGAAGTCGCGCTCTGTTGGGCGTGTTCTTCACCGCATAAGTTCAACACCTTTGTTGCTAACCGTATTTCGCAAATACAGTCCTATTTACTACCGGTTAACTTTTACCACATCGCCGGCTCGGAAAATCCTGCAGATCATATTTCGCGTGGACTGTTACCCTCACAAATTTTAAATTGTGACCTTTGGTTACATGGGCCTTCGTAGGTTTCCTTGCCGTGTAAAAAATGGCCTGTACAAAGGTTCGCATCAACTCATATCAGTTTACCAGAAGAAAAGACTGTGTCGCTTGGAGTCAGTGACATGGAAGAAAACCCATTTATCTCGTTAAGCTTAAAATTTTCTAATTGGAATAAGTATTTACGATTCGTTGTTTACGTTTTAAGGTTTTTAAACAAATTACCGCGCATAAATATAATTATAACCGCATCCGACATAGAGATTTCTAAAATCACAGTTATTAAAATTGTGCAAGGCATCGCTTTCGCCCAAGATATAAAAAATATTAAAAAAGGACAGCTATGTTCATCAACATTACGAAGGTTATCGCCATTTATCACGGACGATGTACTTCGAGTAGGTGGTCGGTTAGATTATTCGTCTTTATCGGATTCCCAAAAGCATCCAATATTGCTACCAAAAAAGGGGCATATTGTTGATCGCTGTTGACGCTGGTCCTCAGTATTAACTTGCTGCATTACGGGAGAAATATTGGATATTATCAGCTCGCCGTGTAGTGAGATACCGCATTCATAGGTGTAACATTTATTTTCGACATAAACCCAAACCTATTTACCCCATGATGTCTGCCTTGCCTGCGTGCAGCCTAGAGCAGTGTAATGCGTTTACACACACAGGTGTGGATTCTTCGGGCCCACTTTATATCACATTGACGCGTAAACGTGGTATACGAAACCAGAAGGCTTATTTATGTTTATTTATATGCCTCGTTACTAAGGCAGTGCATTTAGAATTAGCGTCTGATCTAAGTTCGGCAAGTTTTTCAGACGCTTTTAAGAGATTTATCTCTCGTAGAGGTCCGTGTCGATTTATATACAGCGATAACGGTACTAATTTTGTCGCCTCGCGTTCATATTTACATGAATTACATGGATTTTTAAAATCAGAAGAATATTATAAGGCATTCAGTCAGATGCTCACTGATAATCGCATTGTTTGGAAACTCAACCCTCCAAGCGCTCCACATTTCGGGGGTTTGTGTGTTCGGAGTCCAATATTAAGGTTGTAAAAACCCATTTGTTTCGCGTAATAGGTAAGCAAATCCTCACGTATGAAGAAATGCTTACTACTCTTTGTCAGATCGAGTGTATCTTAAATTCTCGCCCGCTTTATGTATTTAGCAGTGATCCATCGGAACCTACCGCACTTACACCCGCACATTTTCTAAATTTAAAACCACTTGAATGCTTACCAGCTGCAGATTTAAGCAGGGAACGTATTAAACTGTTATCACGCTTTTCTTTAATAGATTTTTAGTTCAGTCCTTTTGGAAACGCTTCAGATTCGAATACTTACATACATTACAGAGTAGAGTGAAGTGGAATAAGAACTCTACTGCCATTTCTGTAGGGAAAATTGTTCTAATAGACGTGGATAATACTCCACCGCTTCAGTGGCCTCTAGGCGTTGTCACCGAATTGTTTCCCGGTAAGGATGGTGTGGTACGCGTTGCGCAAGTTAAACTTAAGAATTCCACTTTAAAACGCCCTCTTATCAAACTGTGTCCTTTATCAACACAGTGATTAATATAGTTAATTTTACATTATCGTTTATATATTTAGTTTAATTCTTAGGTCATAACGTCGCTTCATTTCGCTACTATATAAGTATTTATCTATATATATCTATATTTTTATACTTTACTTGCTAGTTGAGGATACCTCAAGGCCGGGGGGGTGTTCGCGCCACTTTGCACTATCGCCTAACGCTTATAAGGGATTCGTTAATTATTATCCAATAAGATTACTGCAAAGCCCATTTCCGGTTTCCTATCTACCGCTTTATGCCCAGCATGTGCATTCGTGTGTTAACGGGCACACACAAGTTGAGAAGACACGCAGCCAACCGCACCGCTTATATCTCGCATCATCGCTTCCGCCCTTGTGTAATTTGGATATTGAATTATACAAGCATATAGTAAAAAGTATAGACATTTGCAATAACGCTATATTTCGTGATTATCTGTGAAGTTGATAAGTGCTAAGACAGCCGGCAGCCATCGAGACACGAGGCAGATCGGCGGAAGTCCAGGTGGGTGCACATGCATTCCTTCACGTCCTTCCTATATCCCGAATTTAGGGGATTTGCAGTATCACGAATAAATTAAATTCCATTCACCGCTCGCACCGCGCTCATATACAGTCCACTATTCTATTTAAATTAATAGCCGCACCGCATAACATTATTTAATACATTTGAACCAGCAGTTTGGTGGTTGAAGGCCAAATCCACCACGTATATTATCCCAGAAGATGAAGAAAAAGTAGAATAAAATGAACAAACTCAAGATCATTCGTATTCTAAGCCATCAATAGACATAAAAAAAGTTACTGAAGGATATTTCAAAGTGTACAGGAACGGGAGGCAGGTGCTCTTCAATGACTGAATTATAGAACGTTTGTTGGTTATATTTAAGTCGTCTTATTGCTAACAGTGTGTATCAGGTAATAATCAAAATTTAAACAGACAGATCTTATAACTAATTGCACTACGTGCTGTGATTGATTGCCAACAATGACGAGCTCTGATTCGTAGATAAAAGTTTGGTGTTCCGGTGCGTCGCTAGGCGGCGTTAGTAGTCGCGCCAACATGCCGGCCGCCTTGGAAGCTCCAGCTTCCAATGATGTATCTACGTTGCTGCTTGATTGGAGATGCCACAGGCTGCATTCATGTTGTCGTCCTCCGCTGATGATACAGGCAGAGGGCAGATTTTCGAGAACGCTTGTTGTACAGGACCCGTAGCAGTTTGGATGGTGGCGACACGCGACACGCCGTCCTTTCCGGGGAAAATATGGGTAACTCTGCCCATACACCATTTAAGGGGTGGTAAATTGTCCTCCTTAATAACGACAAGCGTGTTTAATGCTATGTCTTGACTGTTCGACTTCCACTTCGTTCTTGTCTGAAGTTCAGCAATATACTCTTGTGACCAGCGTTTCCAGAAGTGCTGTTTTATTTGTTCCACTCTTTGAAACCGTTTCAAGCTGTGAGTCCGTGCTTCAGTGAGGTCTCTGCAGGCTGGTGCAGTGAGTGGCCGGCCGATGAGGAAATGAGCTGGGCTTTGTGAACGAAGATCATGTGGATCTGAGGACATAGGACTTATAGGACGGGAGTTTAGGACTGCTTCGATCTGTGCCAACACAGTGCTGAACTCTTCGTACGTCAAGTTAGCGGTACCACGACACGCTTAAGGTGGAACTTACAGGATTTTACTCCTGCTTCCCACAATCCCCCAAAATGAGGAGCATAAGGGGGAATAAATTTAAATTCAATATCGTCGGTTGATAATTTATCAAGTATTTGCTTTGAATTTCGCTCTAACATTTTGTTAATTTCTTTCATGGCTCCAATGAAAGTTCTACCGTTATCTGAGAAAATTTGAGCTGGTTTACCTCGTCGTGAGATAAATCTTTTAAGTGCTAATATAAATTCTTGAGCAGCTAACGTACTGACAAGTTCTAGATGAATGGCCCGGGTAACAAAACAAACGAATATGCAAATAAAACCCTTTTCCAATTTAGCTCACCTTCCTTTGCGATTCAGTACGTTTATGGGACCCGCATATTCCACTCCACATCGAATGAATGGGAAACCAGGTTCTATTCGTTCAGACGGAAGGTGGCCCATGATTGGCGTTAGGGATTTACCTTTCATTCGAGTGCAGCGGACACATTGGTGGACAACCTTTCTAGCTAGGTTTCTACCCCTAACGGCCACCAATTCTCACGCACGGTGGCCAATAGCAGCTGGGACCAGCATGAAGAAGCTTTTTGTGTTGATGTTGAAACAACAATTGTGTGAAGTTGTGTTTACTTGATAAAAGTATCTGGTGCTTCTTGTCATAATTAAAGTCAGGCGAGTTACTAAGACGGCCACCTAATCTAATTATACCCCTTTCATCTAGAAATATATTAAGCCTAGATATCGAACCTGAAGTTTTTAAAGGTAAGTTACGTTTTAACTTATCATATTCCATCGGAAACGATTCGCGTTGAGCAAGACGCGCTAACAACTGTAATGAGTCATTCAATTCATCTACTTATAACGGCCCCTGTGTACGATCTTTCTTTGGTGTGCGTAAATTATGTATGTATCGCAACTGGTAAGCGCCGGCGCGTACGATACGCTGATAAGAACGAAACCTTTCAAAATTAATAATTTTATTCTTTGTTACATCACAAACCATAACCGTTGTCGTTTGTGGTTTTAGTTCTGGTAAGTCGGAGTGTATAGTCGAAGATTGCTGTGACCATGCCGACTCAGAATTTTTTAAGAACTCAGGTCCGCTCCACCACAGATTACTGTCAATGAGTACATCAAGACTAAGACCGCGCGAGACCAGATCCGCTGGGTTATTTTTGGTTCCTACATGTAACCATAACGCATTACTTGTTATTTCATAAACTCCACTATCTTATTTTGAACGAATATTTTTAACGAATGTGGTGACGTACGTAGCCATCCAAGGAAAATAGTTGAATCTGTCCGAAAATTTTCCTATATAATCGTGCGCCTATTAAAGCCCCGCACAGTTCTAGTCGGGGTATGCTGACTGGTTTAGTTGGTGCAACTTTACTCTTTGCACACAATAATCTAATAGTCACCGATGAGTTATTAGAGTAGGTGTGAACATATGCACATGCACCATACGCACTCTGCGACGCGTCCTTGAATACGTGTAATTCTATAAACTGTGTGTGTGCACTCATAACATGACGCGGAATACGTAGGTTATGCAAATATTGAAGTGTGTCAATAAATTTTTCCCGGGATAAAGCAACATCACTGGGAACGGGATCATCCCAATTTATCTTGTACAACCACACTTTTTGCATCAATATTTTAGCTACTACGACAGCCGGTGTTAAATTCCTAGTGGATTGTATATTTGTGCGATTATCGACAACATTGTCTGTTTATTTAGTAAATTCGGTCTAACTACTCGAATGGTAAAATGAAGTTCATCACTTTTATTATACCAACCCACTCCTAAAGTCTTAGTTTGGCAAAGTTCGCCTAATGACAAGTCTTTAGATATGTCATGGTCACTGATACCAACGTAAAACAACCACTTACGCAACGGTAAACAAGCCGAGTTTAAAGTATTTCGTAACTTCTCACAGGTATCGAGTAAGCTATTTAAATCATTGTCACCTAGGATGACGTCATCAACGAAAACATCCTCTCAGATTACTCTCGCAACCTGCTGACCCTTACATTCCAGCACAAGCTGACGTAAACATCTCATACTAAGGTATGGCGCAGACGCGGTGCCATACGTCACGGTGTTTAGGCGATATACACATATTGGTTCCGACGGAAGTTTACGCCATAATATCAATTGTAAATCTCGTTGATCTGGGTGTACAAGAAAATTCCGAAACATTTTCTCAACGTCCGCACAACCCACGTATTTATATTGCCTAAAGCGTAATAAAATGCTAAAAATGTCATTCTGAAGTGGTGGACCAATATCTTGAATATCGTTCAATGACTTACCGAACGACGTCGCTGCGCTTGCATCGAAAACAGTGCGCAGTTTAGTCATACTGCTATTTTCATTAATAACGCCGTGATGAGGCAAAAAACAGTGGGGTGACTCATAAGTTTCAACGCAACTCATATGACCGAGCCTTTCATATTCCCCCATAAAATCTACGTATTTTTCCCGAAATTGTGGCGAGCGAGCGAATTTTCGTTCTAACGACAACAAACGTTTTTCAGCCGTTGTGTAACTGTCTCCGAGCACATCAGCTGATTCCTTTAAAGGAATGCGTACGGAAAACCTACCATCTTCCATACGTTTTGTCGTTTTGACAAAAATGTCTTCGCACGCACGTTCGTCAGCACTAAGGATGTTTTTATTAACGTTATTGTTTATCTCTTCGAGTTCCCAAAACAATTTCAACTGTGTGTCAATTGTTTGGGAGAAATTACATTGCACACTCTTAATGGGAAGTGGGTTATTATGTAAAGGTCCCGACGTTATCCAACCCAATTTTGTATTTTGTAAATAAGGTCCTTTATTCAACTTCATTTTGCCATTACACAATAATTCCCAGAACTTATCCGCGCCTATCAGTATATCGATGTCTGACGGTGAGTGAAAGTTCGGATCCGCAAGTTGAATATTATCAGGTAAACTCATATTATTTACATCGACACTAAATGTGGGTAATTGATTTGTAACGCACGGCAACACTAAACAATCAATGTTCATACAAAACGAATTTAACCTTGAACGTTATTTTATTTTACAAATGTGGGTGGACTGCGAAATTGTTTGACCTACCCCAGCAACGTGATAAGTGGACTGTATTAACGGTGCATATAATGTGTTACATAACGATTTCTTTATGAAACAATGTTGACTACTATTATCAAGCAGAATGCGTACAGTGTGATATTTGTTATTATAATCTGTTATGTCCACTAACGCTGTGGACAGCAAAACGTTGGGTAATAACGAATATTCCTGATTACTGTTTTGCGATTCTGAGTGGTTAGCCAAAACGTGTAATGATGACGACATAGTGGAGACGTTAGCGGTGACCGGCTGTGCTGATGCACTCGACCCGCTCACCTGTGATGCGCCGTCTACCCGCCCATCAATGTGAAGCAAACTGTTGTGCCTTTTATCACACAACCTATATGGCCCAAACTTGCATTCGTCAAGTGGGTGGGTTGCGCGTAAACAATTGATGCACAGCTGATGCGTTTTAACTATCTTATTCCTTTCTTGGACAGACGAATTAAGAAACTTTGAACAGGAATAAATCGCGTGATTACCATGACACATCACACACACACGCGGCTTTGTTTTAGTTTCGTATTACCCTTATTGTTATTGTTAGTAACATTCGTAGCAACATGAGTATGTGTATATTGTTTCTAAGGGCGCGTTTGTTCGCTGCCTTTGTTCTCGTGGGATTTGTTATGGTTCACTTTTATCATTTCTTAAACGTCGGCGCGGTCTTTAAGAAATTTAAGTAAGTCATCCAGTTTCAAAGCTGACCTTGATTCAATTAACGAACTAGCTGTACATTGAAAGCCTTCCCATTCGCGTTCAGTGGCCTGATCTAATTTGAAAACGACCATGTTAATGATTAAAGTGTCCCATGAATCTGTTGGTTCACCTAACGTTTTAAGGGCACGCAAATTTCTCAAAACAATATCTATTAAGTTCCTAATCTGGGAAGCGGACTCTTTATTTAACGATGGAATTTTATATTTAAATGCCTTCACATGATTATGAACCAATAGTCGCGGATTATTAAATCTATTCTCTAATAGCTCTCATGCGTGAGAAAAGTTGTTGGCCGTAAATTCTAATGCACCTATGACGTGTGCCGCGGTACCGGACAATGACGACTTTAAATAATGAAATTTTTGAACAGGACCTAAATCATCGCGATCATGAATCATACTAACGTAAGAATTTTTAAACTCTAGCCAGCAATCGTATGAACCGTCAAAGGAAGGTATTTTAATATCGGGTAACTTTATGCCTATCGGTTTACATGTTGAAACACTAGACTTGTCAGCTACTTCATTTCTCAATAAAAATTTTGCAGAAGCTACAGCACAATAAAATTCATTTTCGAAACGATCTCTCTCTTCCAGCTGTTTTACAAGATCGAGATCTTCCGCTACCTCTTCTTCAATTTTAGTCTATATTTCACTCGTATGCTGTATGTATCTCTATTAAACTCGAAGTACTCTCGACACGTAAATTTAATTCTAATGACTGTTGTTCAGTCAAGGGTAAAGTGAACTTTTTAACATAATTTTCAAACAGAGTTAATCGACCTTTTAAAACTCCTCTTTTCTTAATTAAATCTGACAATTTGGGCTCACTCATTTTGGGAATTAAGGAAATCAAGAGTACTTACAGTTGCCAATTTGTAGATGCGTGCGAACCAAGGTGGGTGCCGTTGTGCAGGTAGGTACCACCACCTGAGCACTACCACTCCTGTCTGTCGATGCCTTAATGTTGCAGTTCTTCGCTCGATACGTGAATCTCATCTTCGTATTTTGATGCGACGAATCTTCAGAGATTTCAAGCTTGAACTCCTTATCCGGCTCGAAGGACCACTTTATGTACAGGAACGGGAGGCAGGTGCTCTTCAATGATTGATTAATTGAACATTTGTTGGTTATATTTAAGTCGTCTTATTGCTAACAGTGTGTATCAGGTAATAATCAAAATTGTAACAGACAGATCTTATAACTAATTGCACTACGTGCTGTGATTGGTTGCCAACAATGACAAGCTCTGATTCGTAGATAAAAGTTTGGTGTTTCGGTGCGTCGCTAGGCGGCGTTAGTAGTCGCGCCAACACAATGGAATTTGGAGTCACTACAAAGCGCGTATTGGAGCCAATCGAATCTTCTATAAGTTACCGTAACGACAAACTAGATGAGGTGCTCGACAATGTGGATGTTCTAAAACGTAGAATTATAGAATCAGAAACTAAGAATGTAACATTAAACAACAAAAATAATAATTTGGAAATAAGAATAAGTGTTTTAGAACAAAAAAATAGGAGAATTGGAACAAAAACAATACAGTAACAAAATTGAACTAACTGATATATCGGGTATAGATAACATTAATCATCATCAAGTAACTAAAATATTAGCATCCAAATTAGGTATGGATGCGAATTCAGTTAAAAGCATAAAACAGATAGAAGGAAGAAAAGGAAAGGATGGATATCTGCTACTAGAATTAAGTGATGAAACAGAGAGTGAGAAATGGATCCAAGCCGCAAAAATGAAGATGTTAAAAATCTATGATATTCTTCCGAATGCGCCAATGATATATGATAATGGTAAAGACGCGCACTCACAAAGGCAAATAAGATAATCTTGTAGAATGCAAATAACAATTAGGTTTCGAATACAAGTACATATGGTTTAAAAATGGAAACATTTTCGCGCGAAAAGGAGACAAAAACAAGATCATAACCATTAGGTGCATCGAAGACATCCAACAACTAGCAAAAAAAACACTATTCAGTCCCAAAATATAAAAGAAACGGAAGTAGTTAGTTAAGGGTAAAACGCAGCATAATTATTCTTATAAGTTTTAATAATAACAGACATAATGGATTCTCTCACGAACGCCTCAGATAAAAAACGACTGTATTAATTTAAATGATTTCTACAAACTTATACCTAAAGGTAAACAAAGTTTCACTTTTATTCATATCAACCTAAGATCTGTCATAAAAAACTTTGCAATGCTAAAGGAATGTATAAATTCTAGTAAAATGAATTTGGAATGCATTGCCATAACAGAAGCCAACATATCTAATAACCTATTATCTATGTTTCATATCGATGGCAATTTAATCCATAGTATCTTAAGACCTAAAAGAAAGGGGGGTGGGATAATAATTTAGGTACGTAAGAACCATAAGTTTTAAATTATAAATATCAAAACTTTACACTTAGAATCACTCATAAGCAAAATCACCACCCAAAATAATTTGCAAACATTCCATCTTTGTATAATATATAGACCACCGAATGAAAACAAACACTTGTTTATTGAGGAGCTGTGTCACATATTAGATAATTTTGCTAAAAAAACATAACTTAATCATATAGGGTGATATGAATATCAACATTTCAGATGTTGCATTTATTCAAGAATATTATCTTAGTAAAATTTACACAGACTACACTAGAATAGAAAAAGGAAAAGACAAAATAACTAAAAGTTGTATAGATCATATCCTTGTGCGATCGCGTACGTTAGACCCGTACTTGGGCGCTATTGGTACTGTATTAGCCGATCATCGCATGACCGTGCCAACATGCGTTTTACATGTTTCGTACACACGGGATGAATTTGAAAATATTATTTTATATGACAACAAAAAACTTCATAGAATGCTGAACGAAATAGTCTGGCCACCGGTTAATAATATGCAATGTCCTATTAATATAAACATTTTTATAAAAACTTATTTTATGAAATGCTACAGTAAATATCAATTAATAAAAAAAAACAAAACAAAGCAGCAAACGAAATAAAGAGATTTTGATAAATTAAGACATCATAAATATGTGAAAAATTAGAGATAATTTGTTTACTAAATGGAAAAATGACTCAAATAATAAACTTCTAAGACTAGAATATAATAAATATAGAAATAAAACAATTAAATTTATTGAAAAAACTATAAATAATAACTATTATCAAAAATCAATAACAATATGTCTAATCCAAGATATACTAGGAAAATTGTAAACAAACTTTGTGGCAAAGTTACCGAAACACTAGGTGAATAGCTAAATAAAGCATTTAACTTCAAAAGTCAAAATAGTAAAACGATTGCTGACAATTTTGCTACTGAGTTCGGTAGAAACTAAAAAAATGTAATACTAAAAATATGTACGATTAAAATGCTATCAGATTATTTGTACACAAATCCAGTAGATAAGTTTATATGGTTTCAAAAAGCAAATACAACGCAAATAAATAATATGATAAAACCACTTAACACAAAAAAGGCACCAGGTGCTGATGGAATTCGTACAATTGACATAAAAGCCATATCAGAAAAAATTGCTAAAGTAATTGTCAAGTTAATTAATAGTAGTACAGAAACACGTATTTATCCTACAGATCTAAAGCTAGGTTTAGTACGGCCTATTTACAAAAGTGGACGTCATGACGATTACAATAACTACAGGCCTATTACTATACTTCCAACAATTGACAAAATTATAGAAAAATTCATTTCCAACCAGCTTCACAACTTTTATCAAAAACATAAAACAGCATCTCAATACGGATTTTAGCCTAAGAAATCTACTACACAGTTACTGTCAAACTTTACAGACAAAGTAAACAAACGCTTAGATGAGAAAAAAACATGTATTAATTGCATTCATCAATTTTAGCAAAGCCTTCGATACCTTGACACATAATATTCTTATAAGAAAACTCGAAAACTCTGGTGTTAGAGGACGTTTCTGTAGATGGTGTAATGATTACGTTAGCAATCGATATTTCCAAGTAACGATAGAAAATAATTTAAGTATTAAAATGCCTATGACTACAGGTACGGCACAAGGCTCAGTTATAGCGCCACTCCATTACTTAACATACGTAAATGAATTAGAAAATATTAAAAATGTAGTTTATGCCAATATGCAGATGATACGTGCCTTCTGTCTGAAGATAAAAATGTGTATATTCCCATGCAAAAATTACAAGACGATTTTTCACGCCTCTCTATGTGGGCTCACGATATAGGACTTGTAATAAATATTTAAAAACAGGAGGGTACTACACATTCCTTCTAGTCATATCAAGAATATTATACCAGTAAGCATTATTGCTGATAATCATCTTTGTCTGCACAATACAATAACTTGTTCCTGCGAAAAAATGCCTCTTCTTAAGTATCACACATACTTAGGACTGATTATAGATAATAGGATGAATTGGAAGAATCATATTGATTAATTTGAAAACATTGCGAAATTTTATATTATTCGTAATAAGGTTCCATTTAAAATTCTTCTAAGCCTATATAATGCTCTGGTGGAATCGATGGTATCATATGGTCTTTGTGGTTATGGACGAAATTTCCGCACTTACCTAGATAAAATTTACAGCTTACAAATAAGAATTTTAAAATCTATATTGCCTCAACACATTAAGGACAAATATCGAAATGATTACTCATACCTTTTCACGTACTGCAAAGTTTTACCTATACACAAAAACTAGGAATAAAACACCTTATTCACCAATTAGAACTAATAATTACTGCAATAAGAGAACACGTAAATTTCTAATACCATACATATTAAATTCTATACCGACGGAGATAAGAAGCCAGCGAACCGCACAAAACTTGAAAACAAAACTTAAACATTTTTTCGCATAATAAGAATTCAAAAAAAATCTATATATATTATTTCAGTAAGAACAATAACGAGCTATATCTATCTATGCCAATAATTGTTAAATTGGACAAATAAACAAAACGTGTAACAAAATAAAATACATAAAAAAAATATTCCTTAAAAATATACTCCGTGTGTACGCGCATAAATAAAATAGTACTGTATATCGGATAAGCGAACAATTGAAGACAACAATCACGTTTTTACTTTTCCTATTCCAGGTAAACAATACTAAAAACTACCTTCTCCACAAAAAATAGTTTAAGAAATACAATAGATTTTAAAATTCTTATGCCAATTTTTTTTTATATTTTGTAGCACAATTGTTACATAGTACTTTATATTTATATATTAATTCCAATGTCATTTAAATAATAAGCTCAATAAATTAATGTATAAGAGCAAACTGTGCAGTACCAAGACAAACAATAGATGTTTAATGGCACGAAGAAATTGATTTTGTAATTAAAACTGTTGCTTTGTTGAATAAAAAAAAACCTATCCCGATTTAAAAACTTTAATCTTTAGGAGTAAGAGGAATTCAGTTATCATTATTCCAAAGTTATTTAAATAATATAACTCAATGTGTTAGGATTGGTTCTTATAGTGTACTGACCTGAAAATTACATACGGCGTACCGGAGGGAATTATTCTCGGCCCAAGTTTGTTTTTAGTATATATTAATGACTTGTGTAACATCGATGTTTTAAACGGGATGATCTTTTCCTACGCAGATGATATTGCACTTGTGTCTCACTCGAATATTTGGACTGAAACCTATTCCCTTGCTCAAAAAGGTTTTGACATTGTAAAGAAATGGTTAAATGCGCATTTTCTTACGTTGAACATAGATACAATGAAATTAATAGACTTTTCTATTTGAAACACTAAAATTCAATAACAAACTCATTACAAATCGTTTTTAAGCCTCCCCTTTATATAAGAACCAATAATGACTTACACTATATAAAAAGTGACATCGCTAAAATATCTTGGAATAATAATTGATAATAACCTCACATTTAAAGCGTACGTTGAACACCTGTCAAACAGAGTCCGTAAACTTATCTACATTTTTAAACAGTTAAACAATGTGTAGATTCAGAAATCATGAAGATGGTTTATATGGCATTGTGCCAATCAATTTCATCTTACTGCATATCCACGTGGGGTGGTGCGGCTAAAAGTAACTGTATACAACTTGAACGGGTACAGAGAGCTGTTTTAAAAGTATGTTGTTTTAGACCGCGTATGTTTCCTACAGACCAACTTTACGACTATTGCCAAGTACTAACAGTTAGACAATTATTCATTTTAACCACCACTCACAAACAATATGCCTCAATCAAATATATCCCTGAATGGACACGACGTAACCAACTAGATGCAAAGTCAACTCAAGTTAAAACTGCATTTAGTCACAGATTATTCATATTTCTTGGCCCCTATTTACATAACAAAATGCATAAAACCTTATCCCTCTTTTCTCGAAATCAATATGCGTGCAAAAACATTATTCCCAACTGGCCCCTTAAGCAATCCTATGCAAAACAGAAAGTCTTTTTGGAGGTTGTCACAAACACATACATACACACACACACACACACACACACACACACACACACACACACACACACACACACACACACACACACACACAAACACACACACACACACTCACATACACTTTTCTAAGTTTTCTTAACCATAAACAATTATTTTTATTAGGTATGACAAATAAGGAAATGGATTTAATCTTTATGCGTTAATGTTTTAGATATAAATGGTATTCCTCGTAGAGGTGTAGACCTGGTGACCTGAAATACGGGTATCTTACCCACCATAGGCATCAGCGATCCACGGACAAAGTTGTTTTGTACTATGCTACTTATAACTCTAAATGTAACTTTGTTTGTGGTGAGAAATAAACGTTATTTATTGTTATTATATTATTTATTACTATTAACCAAGAAAACTAAAACGACTGTAATGCACGTACCTTAGCAACAATGTTACGTAGCAACTAAATTTTCATCGAACGGAATACCGAAGCTCACTTCTTAATTGAACTGTGATTGCAAATGTGTCAAGTGTTGCAATGCTTAATCAAATTTGGATGGGCAAAAAAGGAGCCAAGGGCAGGGGAAGTATAGTGAACTTAACGTTCGTGGAGGTGCATCGTCGTGAGGACGAAATTATCGAGGGTTAAAAGTCCTTTTTTGTCTTATATTTATCGTTCTCGAGAAATTGCGCAAAAATTATTTTTACATTTTTTTTCAACTCTTACCGGGGGTAGCATACGCGAAAACTTTTACACATTGTCTTTGTATAATTAATAATAAATTATATCAAAAATGAAAAGTTGAGTGCCAAAATTTTGATTTCAGACCTTGTTCGACTGGACTTATTGTAATAATTAAAATAAATAAGATCATGACTGCTATTAGATACAATCAACTCTTGTAAAATCTCTGAAGCAGGAAGCTTTTAATGAAGTTATCAAAAAGATGCAAAAACTTTGTAACCGTAGTTGATAAATAAAGATATTTTTGAAGATTCCTTGTGAGCGGAAATTCTAGGGAAGATTTCGACATTCACCAATGAAGTTGGATTAAGTATTTCCGCGCATACAAAAAGTGCATAACGAAAAGTTAAATTCTCTCCAAACTTCATTAACTTTATTTTAAAATTTCTGCTATACTTTTATTGCACATAACACATATTTTATTCATTTATACCAACGTAGTTAATAAGTGAATATTGTAAGAACACTATTTGAGCTAATGCCTCGATGTGCTACGACTCTATGTAGTAGAGATATATGACATGTTATATTGTGGTTTTTTCACGAAAGGGAAATACTAAGCTTTCTCAGAATACAACCATGAAATGGAAGATATATACTGCTGTATTTCGTATGACAAATGTAGAGAACCAGGGACTCTTCCAACTGGCAATTAAGCATTCCGGTCTTTGCATTTTAACCGACAATAGATGTAGATATATTCGATTGTACTACGTTATGTTCGACCACTATCCTTTCAATAAAATTAAGATAGTAATACTCTATGTATATAATGTATGCTTGTGTACAATTAAGGTCTACACAAGCATACATTATACTCAGTGCTTAATGAATTCACTAATAATCGAAATTCCGTGCGTTTTTGTCACTCTTAAGGATTAACTTACAGTTACCATTTCACATAGCTACAGCATTACGCCGCTTTTTTACACTGGCGCAGTGTGCAAGAGTGGTCCTTCTGCTGTCGCGAGGAATAAGCTGTACTGCCGCAATATTACGCCACAACGTGATTCTAACCTGTATAAACGAATTTGATGATGGCAAATACCAAAACAACAATTTTATATATGAATTTATATGTACAGTTTCATTACTAGTAGAAATTCTCATCATTGTCAACTAAAAAGATAATAAAGCAGTAGTCTATTTTTCGCTAGTTTGTACGAGGCATTTGTATTTTGCATTGCAGTCGGAATGAATGTGGAAAAGATATTTGGAAAAATAGCCAAATAAACAGTTCAATAGAGTAGTATTTTTAAATCGAGGGTAAAATTTAAACATTTTTTATTCAAAGTATAGCTATATTTATTTCTAGCTTAAATAAAAGTAATAAGTATATAACTTCATTATCTATAAATTTCTGTCATCCCGAGGAAAGGAAATTTATGCCCTTGCGATAGAACTCTAGGGATCTTGCCTCTCCTAAATCTATGAAGGCATTTTGTATCGCTTTTCAAGAACAAGTTTTTCCTTGCAAATAGTGACACACAATGCATCAACTTTATGACTTTGACCTACCTTTGATTAACTTTGTAATTCGGAGTCTGTCGTCTAAAATCATTTTTATTAGATAATTGATTGATCGTAACTACGAGTATTCAAATCCTTTAGTCTGATATTTTATACAAAATTCAAGTAAACATCAAGGTTGAAGAATTCTTATAAAGAAGTATTGAAACGAGTTTCTTAATCCGATGGGTCAATGGTTGAGTAAAATTTTCAGACAACATAAATGTTTTGTCCAGAGACCGTAGGGTACTTTTGATCTGCTGATGACTGATATCCTCCCGACCAAGTCCCACATAAAACGACAACTTCTCTGCAGTTTTCATCTATCATTAATCATCCCGCAATCGATGGTGAAAACATCAAAATGACCCGGCTTAAGAATATAAATGAAATTGAAGATCCTCTGTCATTTATTATAGTATGGTAAAGTCGGCTTAGATTCCAACTAACCTTTGGTACATAAAAATATTTTTTTAATTACTTAGTTTTTGAACGTCTTGAAAAAATAAGTTTTGACTAGAATAGGTAGACGCTGTTGGTTTTGCGAAATGATTTCTTATTAACTAACCTCCTCTAGCTTGATTTGATAAATGAAATTATTTTCTATAGTTAAGCAACCCGACGCACGGCAGATCTCTAATCATTAATAGTTAATGTGCGGTACAATCAAATAGTACATTTTTTATTAAATCTACTAGCGTTACGCTATAAATTTCTTTTGACCTGAGAAGACACTACTAAAGAAATAATAGGGCATACAGAGAAGGAGTAAAATAATTTGCAAGCGCCTGCTTTTTCCTCTGATTATAAAGAGTATGTCTTCAATGCTAGAGTGAATATAGTTTTATTACGCTAAGTTGGTCACCAACGAGAGTATAATTGTGTCAGACGTTATGTTTGTGCTAGAATTTTGTTTCAGAAAAATGTTAATATTTGTTTTTGCACAAACTCCAGCACCAGGCATCAGATTGATTCTTTATAAAAGTAGAGTGACAGACTTAAAATTTACCTGATGGTTAGTGGCTACTGCAGTACATAGACAACTGCCGCCAACTTTAAACAAAGAATGCTACATATGCGTTGTCTTCTCCGAGGACTAAAATGGGATGCCTCACATCCTGTAATCATACTGGCTCTCTGTATCCTTCAGATCAGAACACAGCAGTGCAAGCACTGCCATTTGGCGACAAAAGTAGAAAAGAGGTTGGTACGTACCAACGCACGCAACCAGAGAAAGCCTAATGCATAGTAATCAAGTACTCTAACTCTTGGCAATTTGATGTTTCATTCATTATTTGTTATTCTAATGACAGTCAATATAGTTTTTATTGACCATTGTTCTTCTAATGACAGGAGTTTTGCGACTCACCTCCTGTACATGTTTGTTCCAGTTATTGTTTTATATATTAAAATATAATGTTTTCGATATTGTATACAGCAATAAGCAAAGTAATCATTTGTCGTCAAACTATGGTACATTTAAATGTACAATATGAAGAAGAGTGATTACATCATTATCCATATGCGGCAGTACACAGCTGGCCAATGTGCGTTCCTTGACCCGGTCTACGGCTTCTGCTACACGCATCCTGTTCCTACAGACATCTTGTGCAAATAGTCACTCGATCTAGTCAGGGGGCGTCCTTCACTACATTTACCTAGCCTATATCTCCACTTCATGATACGTCTACTCCACCGGTTCCCACTTCAATTTACAAACGCAGCAGGCTATGGCAGAAATCTTAGTATTCTGACAGATTACATAGTCTGTTTTATATTCGAACAGAATATTTAAATATTGTCATTTTCGTTTCTTCTTTCTTATTTAATAAAAACAAGGCAACTTAATTTTGAAGATAGCATTATACATATGTTTAAATACATTGAGTTGGGAATCAACTGTATTCAGTCTGTATTATGTCATAATCTGGCGGGTTGTGGCTGCTCTGCGAGACACTAGCGCCATTTTTGGAGCAATTGTGATCAGTCTAACTAAAACCAACGTCGCGCGCGCATTTAAATATTTTTCATGCTAGTCAATCTACAAAATCTCAATCTTTTTCAGCTTGCAAGTTTTGGGCCTGTAATGTATTGACTCTTATGCGATATACTCTGCTGAACTTTGATATTACTATCATTGCGCTGACTACACCGAGCTACTTTAGCCAGTCCCTGGATTCGTAGTTGTAGGGAAATTAAAGCAGTTAGTCGCCTCAGTAGAACATCGTACATTGTCAAAAATATTATTGTACATTTTAAGTGTGTATGTATGTAGCCGTTAAGCCAAGAAATAAAATATAATGAAATTGTACACATGATGATTTCTTATATTTACGCGAACACTACACATTGAAATAATTCTAGTTTTTACGGAATTTATCGCGTATATTTAACTTTTTTACCCGACGTTTCGAGAGCTTTACAGCACCCATGGTCAGGGGAAGGACTGAGATGTTCAACGTCCAGCTGTCATAGTTAACCGCGGTTACCATAGATTAAAATTTAACTTTTGTTCCGATCTACACAGTATGAACTTATATAACTTATATGATGGTTATATGAGGCATGAACTTATATAACTTATATAACTAATATAACTTATATGATGGTTATATGAGGTATGAACTTATATAACTTATATAAGTTCATACTGTGTAGATCGGAACAAAAGTTAAATTTTAATCTATGGTAACCGCGGTTAACTATGACAGCTGGACGTTGAACATCTCAGTCCTTCCCGTGACCATGGGTGCTGTAAAGCTCTCGAAACGTCGGGTAAAAAAGTTAAATATACGCGATAAATTCCGTAAAAACTAGTATTATTTCAATGTACACATGATTTTTTAAAGAGACGGCTTTAATGCTATATCGTTACAGCTATCATATTATGTCCACTGCTGAATATAGGCCTATCTAATGTGTTCATGCTTGGCAGGCCATTTGGTAACCACCGTTTCTTCATTATTTTAAAAGCTACTGAAAACTATACGTAGTAGATCCATGCTGTAGTTATATTATGGTTTTACCACGAATTGTTCAGCTCGACCAAAGAAGGACCTGGCTCTCACAGACATACCAGCGAAAAACAGAACAATGCTCCTGTGTTTCGTACGGTGAGTGTAGAGAATCGGAGACCCTTTTAACTGGAAACGAGGCATTCTGTACTATTCCTAGGCAACGCATCTGCATTTTAACTCTTAATCAAAGTCAGATGTACATGTCTATGGAACACATCGTCTACTAACCATCAGGTGGAATGTGTGCTGGTTTGTCACCATTATACAATAAAATCATGTGCAATTTATGCACGTAAAAGTCCGACTTGGTACAGGAGAAATTCTTAGTAGCTTTTTTATTTTACATACATAAATACATAAACACTCACGCCTGTCACCCAGAGGGGTAGGCAGAGACTACAGACTTCCATTTAGCACGATCCTGACATACCTTTCTCGCCTCTTCCACATTCATATACCTACGCATACATGCTCGTCGGTTAAGGGTACTCTTAATTTGGCCCATTTTTAGTATATCGCCAATTTGGTCGACAAACTTCCGCCTAGGACGTCCCTTTCCGACTCTTCCATTCACTTCTGCAACATATATTTGCTTTGTCAGTCTTTCCGCATTCATTCTTTCTACATGACCAAACCACCGAAGCATTCCTTTCTTAATCCTGGTCACCGGTGTGGTTTGCACATCATCTTGCAAACCACACTCTTCTTTTATCTCACAGTTTCTCACCCTGTCACTCAGATTCAGCCCTAACATACTCCTTAGCGACCGCATTTCTACCGCCTTTATTCTACTCTCGTGCTTCTTCTGCCACACCCAACTTTCACTACCATACGTTAAAGTAGGGACTAATACAGCACTGTGAATTGCCATACGTGCCTTTTTTGACACATTCTGACTTTTCACAATAGAGTGTAGAGCCCCATTTACTTTATTTCCTGCATTCACTCGTCGTTCAATATCCTTATCATATCTCGCATCCCTGCTGAATACACATCCCAAATATACGAACTCATCCACTTGCTCAATTAATACTGCTTTTTTATTTTAATAATTGAGGAATTAATGAGTTAAATAGTAAATTGGTCTTATACATTTCTATGCCATTTGGTGTTTGCAAATTCTAAACAACAACAAACGAAGCAATGAAGCGTAACGTAATGTGAAAGTTTGAAGCTTCTTAAAAAGGAAGCTGAGGGGCAACAATGGATCGAATTTCTCTTATACACTTCAAAGTTTCTTACTTACGCCTTGTCATAAGACAGCGGCATCTTTCTAAGAACTTATAATCCTTTGGATTAAGAAGTTTTTGATTAAAATTTAATTTTATGCTTTGTTACTATGCCAATAAAAATCAATACGTTGTGGCGGTGTAAGTAATTCAATCGTTTTATCTCAAAATCTTGAGAACTTATGAGTCGATTAAATGATTATTTAATTTATTTTTAAAAATCGATAAGCGAAATTGGTTGACCATGTAGTCGAGGTTTAAGAATATTCACTATTTATACCCTATATAGTCCCGTGGATATCGTAGGAAACAAATTAAATGATGGGCAGAAGCGTCCTTCATATATGAATTAAAAAAAAAAAAACTGCGATTACCAATCCGCCTGCCATTTGCGACAACTAAAACAGATAAAATGAAGATATTTAAAAGTCAGTCGATGGGAATGCATATGTTCAGCAGTGAACTTTTGATAGACCAAAGGTAAGTATGGAACACAACGATCGTTGTGTTCCATACTTACCTTTGGTATAATTTGGTATAATCGTAAGTTGATTACGATTATATTTACCTAGTATAATTTAAGTGTCTGTTTAGGTAAATCTGAATTCGTCCATAAGGTCAATTAGGTCAATTCAGGACGGTTTCGATTTCGTTAAGCAGTTTTCGGGAGATAAGACATTTTCTCGTCACGTATTTCTTGAAGTAATTTGTTTTGATATTAGTTATTTCTTTCTCTTACGAAAATACTTTTGGAATTAAATTATTCTAAAGCATCTGCCTCGCAATTTTGGAAATCGGTAATATTTTTTGAGGATTTTTTGTTTTTGTTTGAAAACGAAATATATACATGATAACGATACAAAAGATGTATCTTTTCAGTCATTTTCTAATTCAATATACATACATAATTATTAAGCGACAGTAGTCTAATAGTTAAAGGTGCGTACTGCGTACTCTGAAAGTCGTGGATACGAATCCGCCACTCCATACTGTCAAAAATTACCTCGTACAGCTTTTTGAACAATGGTGAACGAAAGTATTAGTAATGTAATAATGCTACCAGTATACTCCTTATTGAATTAAAACTGAAATTTTTGTAGTCTGTAACCAATAGTAATTCGAAACAGTTTGTCTCAGAAACGAGGAAGTTTGAGTATTGGTCGGATCGATAACTTCTTGATATTTAGGAGTCGAGCATGATAAGAGGCTGTTGTAAATTTCATAGTAAGCAAACAACACTTTATCTCAGTACTCGCATCACTGAGATTGGTATTTGCGATAGTAAGTGCTTTCCCGTCCGGCGCAAAAATAAGTTAACAGGGTTAATTTTTTGTTTTAAAAAGCTATTAGATCGTTATTCCTATGTTTATAGCCAATAACTTTTGTTTTAGGACTTTTGAAAATTCGCTCATAAAGTTTTCTTAAAATACAAAATAAATAATGTTTATATTTCTCTATGTTTATTGTAACTCTGTGAAAAAGTATAAAAAAACTTGGGGGTGGAAAAACAGAAATTAAGTGTCATACCATATCAAACACTCGGTTTATACATGGCTACAAAGTATGTCAGCGCTACGAAATGCTAAATATAGTCATAATTATCCACTACTCCGTATCATACCGTGGGTGTCGTAAGAGTGTAAGAGGAAAGAAAACTGAAACAGAAATAGGCAGCAGCATCTTCTTGATAACAACAAAAAATAATAAAAAAACTGCGCTTGTTAACCCGCTTTCCAAGCGTGGCAACCTATGACAAAATCTCCTCTATGAGGTAATCTATCTCAGCAAGTTTATGTTCAGCAGTGGAGTTAATAGGACTTCACTTGCGAAAAGAACCAAAAAGGTATTTCAAGGCAAAGATTGATTGACGCTGTAAATCAAAAAATGTTAAAATCTTTGAGTTGTAATTGCAATAACATACGAATTCAATAGCAATTCCATGTAGCAAATTTGTATTCATATTAGGTATATGTAAGAATATGATAAGAATACGTTTGGTCATGTCATGAATATTCGTACCAATTATGTCAAATTTGATCTAAAAAAAAACGAAAGAAGTTTTAATTTTCTTTCCTAGACAATTCGACAAGATCAAATAATTATTTCAACAGTCTCAAACGAAAAAAAATCCGTACCGATACTACATTCGCAATAGGATTTTACAATAAATTCACGAAACACAAAAGATATCTAAATATAAACTGGGGCAAGAGACTTGGATGATGAAATACAATAGAAGTATAATTTCGAAGAGCTTTAAATATTAAATACAAATTTTTTTTAAATACAAAACAAAACATTACCTTAATAAAACAATCTAACAAAATTTGCAACGCCAAAGCTTAGAGGAGCTTTCGTTTCGTGTACCAAACAAAATCTCTGAGTTCCTATTTTATTATACCTATTTTATTATTGTCGTTATTGTAAGTGGTGGGGCCGCAGGGGAGAGGAGTGACGGTACTGCGAGTCACCGCTCTCCCTACCCTATGCAGTCAAAACCTGGTTGGCGGCGGAACCAGAGACCCGCAGCGGGGGTCAGAAAAGCGGGTGCTTCCGAGCGCTCGTTTTTCCTGGCCCCATGGCCTCAACGTATTGGAACCGGGGGGTCCGCTATGCAGGTGGAGTTGAAAAAGGAAAACGCGACTTATGTTCCAGGTGTTTTTGCCTGAGAAGAAGTCCTCCCCGGAGGGGCTGCCATGGGGCGGCCGGTGCTGGTGGGGTCACGAATGTGTGCGTAAGAGTTTTCGTGGCCATGCCAATATGCGGCATAGATGGAGTGAGTCCGTACATAGGCATTTCCCCATAAAACAAAAAAAAGTCTCTCGTCACCTTGATATTGTTTATTATTCCACATATCAAAAAATTACTACTCAACTAATTTTCTTAAACGGAAATATTACTCCAGGACCGGGTTAAAAATGAACAGGGAAAAATCAGAAGAAAGTTTATTTGTGTGTTCTTAAGTAACATAGTAGTCGCCTAGTGGTCGAAATTCATACGTTTAGGTTTGTATGTCAAACAAGGTGTATTTCACTTACAACAACTACTTGCGATATCTAATGCACAAAATATAAAATTATCACTTTTTCGACTTGTCATGCACTGCACGTCTACTGCTGAACATGGCCTATATTCCGCAGTAGACGTCTCGTCTCCTTAATATATTGTCTCATAGGGGATATTGTATTACTTTATGTTACTAGCTTACCAGGCAGACGTTGTTCTGCCCTTTTCGACGACCCTTTATCATGTCCTATTAAAAATCCTTAAATTCGCAAAAAAATGTGGGTCACTCATGGGAAAAAAAATTATCCTATCTCGCAAGTTGGGCGAAACTGCACACGGTGTGCAAATTTGATTAAAATCGGTGAAATAGTTTAGGAGTTCATCGCAGACAAACAACGTGACACGTAATTTATATATATTAAGATTATGCGCTGCACACCATTTTTCATTTCTCATTTCATTGAAAATGGGAACATTTAAAATCACACAAAATTCAAATCTTATTCAGTCAATCGGATTCTTTGCCGACAACCTCTATTCTTGAATAAAATCATTATGTGAACCTCTATTCTGTTTGTTCACACTGCTGTTTGATCACAGAGTATTAAGTGTTTAACATTTGTCTTATATTATCATAATTTTTAGTACCAACAACACGTCTTCTTCATTTCCCTTTCTTATATTACATTGCGACCCTGTCAGGCGGTGCGCTGCGTCAATTCAAGCGCACCACCGAGACCTGCAAAAATACTTAAATAAAATACCAATGGCGAAATCATTTATTTCAATAATGAATTGACGTAATACCGGACAAGACAAGAAAACTATAATATGACAAAGACGAGAAGAGGAAGCAATACTATTTTTTTAAGAAGTAGACTGAAAAATTAAAACAGGCAGATTAATTTAAAAAAGAAAAATGCACTTGTATTCTAGCGAGCATCACCCAGAAGAATGTGAAATATGACCCGAAAGGAACAAAGAACAAATTAAGAGGTAACATTGCACCAGTGTAATTTTTAATTCTATTGTAATTTCATTTGTTAAAGATTATTATTTTCTCTTTTCTTGTTTTTGCTACTATATTTTTTATGAAAGTTGTGTGTAAAATGTTCTGTATTTAATTTAGGATTAAGTTGTAAATAATCATCAGAAAAATATCGTTAACCAGTTTTTTTCTTTTTTTTATTATTGTATCAAAAATTCAATCATAATGCAATATTATAAATTAAGTTGGGTTTTAAGCAGAAATGGCACAAGACGATGTTATATTCAATTTTATTCAGTTATTGTTCTATATTATTAGTTTTATTAGTGTCCTGCCAAAAAATCAATAAAATAATATGAAATATTACATTTTACGTAGGTATTTAATTAAATATAAGTTTACCATCAATTGATGATACATTTCATTGTATTTTTTTCTGTAGTATATTTTATTTAAATGTACACAATTTTGAAAATAGTTATAACCGGTTTGCTACAATTTTGAGTTTTCTTTTTTTTCTTTTCTATAGGCAATTCGCCTTAAAGTTACATTATATTACTACTAAAAATAAAATTGTTCTTTTGAATATTTAAATAAATTAATATTGTGTTGGGTAAAGTTAATAGCTGTTAAAGTGATTGTCAATTTAAATTTAAAACAAAAGTGTCTCAAATTGCCTGCACTGCTAAGACTACAATTTCTATTTTGATTTATATTGTTGCGCGCCTAAGTTGACGTCAGGTACCTCTCACTAGCACCATCTAGTGTCGGGGACCAGAGCGAGGAGGGCTTCCTAGAAAATGTCAATCTTGAACTTTCGACCGACAGCGCCATCTAGTATCGAACAGAAGAATTAAACTTTCTAGAAGCCCCACACTCGAAATTTCTGCGTCTGGTCGGTTGGCGCCCGTATTTACTGGAATACTCCGGATGTTTCGGTGTAAAAGGTGTATTTAGAGCCGCTGCAAGCCGCGATCGGGCAGTATTAAATTTGGCGAGACAAGCGAAGCTTCGGAGCGAAATAAAGTGAATCAGTGTGATTAATTATTAGTGTCTTTAAAGTTTTTAGTTGTGTTCGGTAATAAGAGTGTAAATTTTGGTAATTCGATCGGGAGTTTTTATTATCACGAACCTCAAGCTCGTAGCAATTGGCGTCAGAAGTGGGATAACATCATGCCGATTTTACATAAGGAGGAAACGGAGGGTGTCCGTACCCGAAGTCAATGCCAGCAGGAGACGGACCAAAGAAGATTTGGTAGTGCAACGCCGCAGATGTCGGAGCTTTGTTCTTAATATATATAAATCACGTTTTTATTGTCACGAACCTCAGGCTCGTAACAATATATTGTTATGATAGTAATGACGGCTTATGTTCCCGTTATTATTTATTTGTTCTAGTTATTTTATTAGGTATGCAATACAGTAATTTATTTTCGGTTTTATATTGTTTAAGCTTTTAAGTCATAAGCTTTTAACTTATAAATTATAATTTTCTCAGAAAATAGTACATACTTATTTGTATGTATTATGAAAATATTTATTTCGCTTAATATGATTTTGGAAATAATGGTATTAATATGTATACAACTAATGGATTTAAATTTTATTCTGTCCATATTGTGAGCTTCAATAACTAACTGACATTTATGTAACTTAGTATTATACGAGACTACATAAAACAAAACTCAACCGAGGAAAGTCTTTAGACCTTTAAATGTAACGTGTGATGGAGCCCATAATCAGTTGGATTTCCCATCAATAAATTCTCAGTAGAAGCCCAGAGTCAGGATTTTAGAAAGTATCTGTATCCTAGAAAGCACGTAAAGCTGTTGGTTGTAACTACGCCAAACATAACCCTCCTTCGTGCACGTTATGTGCTTAGAAAGGGGTACAAAGATTTCCTTCGACGCATTATTATAGAGATGTGAGTTTAATATTTTGTTCAAATGTGTACTTAGAGCTAATGTAGGGAAGGGCTCAAATCCTGAAAACTAACAGTTTAAAGTTCTAAATGTTCTAGTTAAAACCGCTTTTGATTGTAGCTCGTATGTTCTAAATATTCTAGTTAAAACCGCTTTTGGTTGTAGCTCGTATGGTGAAAAAGGACGGAATAAATCAGTGTGTCTAGTACGGCTTGACGGATCCGCAAAGACACGTGTTTTAGCCATTCGGGATAGTTTAGATGTCTGCGCAAGAAATTGTACAACAGACCCATGTCAATCGGATCACGGCGTTTGAAGACCTAGTGTGAAGAGCACATCCCACCCTCCCCTTAATTACGTGCACTATCTACTCCCTCACGACTAATATGAACACTAATATACTCCTAACACCAGTACACTAGAAAAGACACACCAACAACTCGACTCTGCGGTGGCTGACCGGTAAGTTTTAGAATAGGGGAAGGCCATGGCCCTTATTCAAACTAAGTAAGACACACAGATGGTCTGCAAGGGTTGTGAATGGACAATTGTTATTCTTGGCAGAGGACATGAAGACAGGCTGTGTTGTGACAGTTTATTCTCATCAACCAGGTGTTTCTCGTGGAGTGGCGGCTTTAGGCTTCATCTTTTATCTAACCGTAATCGGTTAAGTCAAAAGATGCTAATGCATTTGCTTATTGCTTTTGCAAGCACTCACTGGGGTCTCAACGATTTGACTTAGCCAACCCAAGCTCGCTCATTGCAACCGAACTTATAAACTAATTTCACATTTTAATTAATATTTATCAACTCATACATATTATTTATTTAGTTTGGAAAAGATATTTACTTAGTATAGAAGATATAGAAAAGGACATTTAACTCATAATTTTCTTAGATTTATATTAAATTTATCTAGCTAAAAATTGTTTGGAAAGCCTTACCTGAGTATGTCCTCGTAAGTTGTAGTTAGATCATCTACTCATACTGAGGTGATTTACATTCGTTTATACATTTATGAACAAATAAATTTGGAAACGGTTAGATTCCTCCATTAAATTGTTTCATCAGAAAGTCTATGTTTTGGGTGGCATTAAATTAAATCACGTTTAAGTGAGCGGAATTCATGCACTGAGACTAACTTCTTTCCGTACTCAGTTCACAAACATATGATAAGCTTATGAACGCAGACTGGTGGATTTATACAAAGGCAATAAAAAATTGCTAAAATACAAGTTTAACTTGCACAATAATTACTGTGTTATTCTATTAGTATTAAGATACTTTTGTAGTAAGGAGTCCACGTACAAATAAGTAAGGACATATACCGTAAAAAGGTTGATAAAGTACTAAAACTATGAACTTATTAGAAACAGGCGAAGAGCAATGGCCAGGGCGGGCGCGAGCGCTCGAACCGTTTGCTTTTATTTAGTTTTGTTGTTCATGGAATAAAATAAAACAATTTTATAAAAATTATTCTCAACATGACTAAACATAATAATCACTTTCTTTTTATTTAACTTTCGCTCGGTTTAATTACGGAATTGTTGCAAGGAAAATTTTAAAATAATGATTTAGTGTGATTTTTTTAAACAAAGCGGTCATTATGATTCGTTTTTCTGTCTTCACATATCTCTTGTTTGTATGTTTAACTTTTAAGAAAGACTTTGTTTTGCACATTAATTACATTAACAGAGGTTAATAAAATTAAAAAATACTAAATGACGCCTTAAGTGCCACTTTTACTACTTGAACATAATACAGAAATAAATACAGCATTTATTTAGTATACTGTCTGTTATAAAATTATTGTAAATGAAATAAATTACAGTAATATTATAATAGACAGTATACTAAACACTTGTTGCATTCGTAGAAATGAAATAATTTATATCATACGTAAATTTTAAAATAAATATAATTCATATAAAAGTCCTGGAATTACCTTTTAAAGTACCATCGTAAAATTGATAAGGGAATTGCAGGCAGGTGATTGGGAATACACAGAGCAAGTACAGGCGTATAAAACTGAAGAAAATGTTAACATAGTACATAGTCCAACGTACTCACGTATGCTCCACGTATCACTCAAATACTAAAATTTAAAATGAATGCAAAAATGAAATGCAAATATTATCCATTTTGAATATCTGATGAAACGGCTAAATATTTACAATAAGAAACACGAAAACAGTTCGAATAAATGTAAGTAACTACAAAATCAAAGCAAAATCTTTGTTATAAATTTTCAAGTAATGTTAAATATTCTCCCTGTTCGATAGCAACTTAGTTGTTTCTCTGTCGAATGATATTCAGACTTAACGATTTTTTAGTCTAAGCAAATTTTCTGTTTGAATATTAAATTGTTTTCTTGCTTATTCAAAATAATGTTATACTATTGCATAGCTTTTATCGCGGGCTTGCAGCGCGGTGACAGAATCAAGAAATTCCGTAATGAAAAAAACCTAAGACCCAAAAACCCAACATCGTCTAACGTCGTTTAAGTTCGGCCAACTTCGGCACGGTGTTTTTGTGCGTGCTAGTAGACGTATAATATAGATAATAAAAATATTTTAAACAATGATATAGTTTATTGCAAGAAGCATATTCTTTGGATTTATATGAGTCGTCCTCATGCTAGCAACTCTCGTGAATTTAGAGTATTTAATAAATACAGACTTTATAGAAAATTATCGTTTGTTGGAAGAACTCGTTAATTACAATAAACCTACAGTTTCAATGATAAAAATTCCTGAATAACCTACATCTATTGTAAGATAATAAAAATATTATAAACAATATTAACTTCTCATTTATTCAATAAAAGAAAAAAAATTGTTTTCTTATCGGTCACCACGCTCAAAAAGTGTAACTTGAATTAATATCAAAGAAAAAACTTGAATTAATAACAAAGAAAAAAAAACAAAGAAAAAAATACTGCATAAATAAAATAAATAAATAATTATAATTACATAAGTTGATAAAAATCCTATGCAATGGCTTTACCGCGATAGTCCCCGAGTGCCACACGTATTTTTTTAATTTATGTTTTCATGTTTTATAACCGTATTACTAATGGTAACTTAATTCACACTAATAGTAGTGTTATGCACTTAATTCGTTATTGTATGTTACATTCTACCTATTCCGCCTGTTTCTAAGTAGATAGTGCAGCCCATTGACACCTATAATCAGCTTCAAATAAAGAAGCCTACAGCCAAGATGGACTAACTCATGGCCTGAATTTATACTAAACTATTTATCTTCCACTGGACCGGACCGAAAAAACAACACTCCTTTTCTACTGCCAAGCAACAATACCCTGAGTGTTATTGCTTGACAGTAGAAAAGCAGTCTTGCCTAATAACTATTACGTCTTACTGGGACACTTATTTGCAAACACTCAGCGAGCTCCGTCAATTCGCTAAATTATACTCGATTGACCTCTCGGTCGAAGTTGGATTTACCTAGTCGGACTATTTGTCTCAGGTAAACGCGTACTCGTCAACAAATTCGAGCATAGTGCTCCCAATAACTACCGGCGTAGGTGTGACGTGGGCATTAAACTTGAACTTTGTTTTGTCCATGTTCATCTTAAGACCTATACGTTGGGCGACACCATTGATGTCATTAAGCATAGTGCTTAGGTCCTTCAGTGATTCTGCCATAAGGACTATATCGTCAGTAAATCGAAGGTGAGAGATGTACTCGCCATTGATGTTAATACCGTATCCTTTCCAGTCCAGTAGCCTGAAAACGTCTTGCAATGCAGCGATGAAGAGTTTCAGGGATATAACGTCACCTCAACGATAGTTCTCTACTCGGATAGCGATCGTAGCTCTACTGTACAAACACTTCAGCACTTCGATATACCGATAGTCAACTTGACATCGCTGAAGGGACTGTAGCACCGCCCAAATTTCGACGGAATCAAAGGCTTTCTCGTAGTCCACATACGTCAGGCAAAGCGGCAGATTATACTCTTTAGTCTTCTGTACAACCGGGCGCAGGGTACATATGTGGTATATGGTACTGAAGCCTTTTCGGAAACTGGCTTGTTCGGGAGGCTGGAAGTCATCGAGTCTGCGTGCGAGACGATTCGTAATGACTCTCGAAAACAGCACGTAGACATGTCTCAGAAGGGACATCGGTCTGTAGTTCTTCAAGATAGCGTTGTCGCCTTTCTTAAACAACAAGATCACCGCACTTCTGCTCCACGCCTCTGGAGTAGTGCTACCATGGAGGATGGAACTGAAGAGCTTCTGAAGGACTTCAAGTACCGGTTTTCCACCAGCTTTCAGAAGCTCCGCTGCAATTCCATCCTCAGCTGGGGCCCTGCCTTTTTTAAGGTGCTGGAGAGCCATTCTAATCTCGATCAGACTGACGTGCGGCATCGGAATAGTGTTGGATAAGACTTGCTCTTGGATATTTACTCACACTTGCATGTGGCTCCAACGATGATGTGTACAGCTGCCCATAGAACCTCTCAATCTCACTCAAAATCTCAGGTTTCCCGGAAACGATGCTGCCACACTCAGTCTTCAGCTTTGACAGTTGGCTCTTTCCTCTTTGGTATGGGAGGACACAATGTCTTCTTTTTGGGCTGATGAGAAGAAAACAAGTAGCGTACAATGAATTAATTATACAAACGATTCGAACAGCATAAATTTGTGATTTAAATTTATTTGACACATTTCATAATATATAGTCAATGTCGGTCACTTTTATTTTTAAAGTCCTCCTACAATTCAGAACTCTATAACTTAAACGAACACTTGTTAAAACTGCATAATTTATCGTTATTATCATAGGTTCTTAAAGGTCGGAAACATTGAGACATTGTAGTTCGTACCCTTATTGTTTATAGCATGATTAGATTCCTATAGATTTGCTATGCAAAACAATGCAATCTACTGTTATGGACAGATAAATAAATTGTTTCTCAGATTCAATGCGAGATAAAAAGAGCTTTTTTAATTATTGTTTATGGTCAAAAAGCTGAAGGTACTCCGGGTTTAACAATGACATCGGGACGTCAGTCATCTCAGTCCCCCGTGACCATGGGTGCTGGAAAGCGCCCGAAACGTCGGGAATTAAAAATAAGAAGTAAAAATAAACGCGATAAAATCCGTAAAAGTAGTTTTAATCATGTGTAGTGTTCGCGTAAATATAAGAAATCATTATTTTTGTTTTTATTAATACTTACGTAATATGAATTTAGTAAAAAAAAGCTGTTATTTCGACATTACGAATGGACACTTGAAATTTAATTAAATGTCAAAAATATTTTTTGTTTTCACAAATTACTTATTTGCCATGATTAAATGAACGAAATTACTTAGAAAAGTATAAAAACGTTTCGAAAAATCCTTAAGGATTTTTTCAAACTTTTGAGGAATATATTTATATATGTAAAATAAAATAATGCCAGTGTTTTCAAGATAAGATATTCATGAACTTATCTATTGAACACTGGTATTTTATACACTACTAGCAATCAGCTCCGGCATTGCACGAGTGATTTCTGCAGACGTGAGCTTTGCTCACTGCCTTATTTAGAACGATATCCTTACGGCGAATTGCTGCCACTCTATCTCCTACATCGAAAGATATTTAAGCAGTAAATTTATATTAGGCTCTTCTTGCAAGGCCATTTATTTGCAGTTTTCAACATAAAATATTTTTCTTTTTTATTTTTGTTTCGGTTCGTAAAAGTTTATCGTTATATAAACGTAAAGGAGAGCCGTTGTAAGGAGGATTCTCAAGATCCGCTTTGAAAGGGAATTAGCCCTTCGCCGTTATATTTAAAACTGTTATTGCTGGTAATTATTTATAAGGTCACCGTCACAGGCTTTTCGAGTGGAACGTAACTATGGGTACTGTAAAGTAAAATAAGGTAATAATACAAAGAAAATAAAGTAAAGTAAGATAATATACGCAATTAATTCTGTAAAACTTAGTTTAATTTTGATAGAAACTAGCTAATAAAAATATAAAGGATATAGTGACATGCCTTACGATCAGTAATTAAATTTTTCTCTTCATAATGTTGCAAGCCATAATAAATGCCCCTAGCACCATCTAGTGTCAGGTAGTAGAGAGGAGAGCCTATATATATATATATATATATATATATAAATATATATATATATATATATATATATATATATATATATATATATATATATATATATATATATAATGCCATGCCAGAATTTTTCACCACCATCGCCATCTAGTATCGAGTGGCAGAACTAGGAGGGAGCTTTCTACACTTAGTCGGTTGGGACCTGTATGTGCTCGAACATTCGGTATGTTTCAGTAGAAAAGGTCCTATATAAAGGCGTTAAGGACCGCGACCTGGGCAGTATTGAATAAGCGATCAAGCTTTCGGAGCGAAATAAATTGAACTAAAGTGTTGAGTGTGATAAATTATTAGTGATTAAAACCACTTTTACGGATTTTTTCGCGTTTCATTTATTATATTTTTAATACCCGACGTTTCGGGTGCTTTCCAGCACCCATGGTTACGGGGGACGACGGGGGAAACGTCCGGTATTAAAAATAAAATAAATAAAACGCGAAAAAATCCGTAAAAGTAGTTTTAATCAATGTACAGTGTTCGCGTAAATATAAGAAATCATTAAATTATTAGTGTTTAAAGTTTTATTTGGTGTTCGGTAATTAACGTGTCAATTTTGGTAATTCAATCGACAGTTTTTATTTTCACGAACCCTAAGCTCGTAACAATAACATTGCGTTATTGTTAGCTATTGCAACATAAGCTATGTACCCAGCAGAATATACACAACTGACTAGTTTCCTGTTTTTAATTCGTTGTTATTCTGCAACGTTGTTTATTGAACCGTATTGTGAAATTTACGCTGCTGTGATTTTAAAATGACATAGATAATAATTTGTCATTCTGATTATGATTTTATATTATTCTATTCTAGTTTCTATTCTATTCTAGTCTGAAACTGTTAACATTTCCATGCATTTATATATATGAGGTAGCCACTATTTCGATGATATCCCGGACGTCAGTCTGAGCGAGATTAGAATGGCTCTCCAGCACCTTGAAAACGGCAAGTCCCCGGGCGAGAATGGAATTACAGCGGAGCTTCTGAAAGCGGGTGAAAAACCGGTACTTGAAGTTTTTCAGAAGCTCTTTAATTCCGTCCTCCATGGTGGCACTACTCCGGAGGCGTGGAGCAGAAGTGCGGTGGTCTTGTTCTTCAAGAAAGGTGACAAAGCTCTCTTAGAGAACTACAGACCGATATCCCTTCTAAGCCGCGTGTACGTGCTGTTTTCGAGAGTCATTACGAATCGTCTCGCACGCAGACTCGACGACTTCCAGCCTCCCGAACAAGCCGGTTTCCGAAAAGGCTTTAGTACCATAGACCACATACATACCTTTCGGCAAATTGTACAGAAGTCCGAAGAGTACAATCTGCCACTTTGCCTGGCGGATGTGGACTATGAGAAAGCCTTTGATTCCGTCGAAATTTGGGCGGTGCTACAGTCTCTTCAGCGGTGCCAAGTTGACTGTCGGTATATCGAAGTGCTGAAGTGTTTGTACAGTAGGGCTACGATGGCTATGGTATATATGGTAGACAAAGTGTAGGGCGACTCCACTAGATGGAGTGACGACCTGGTGAGACATGCAGGAAGTCGATGGATGCAGGTGGCTCAGAACCGTGCTTTGTGGCTTACCTTTGGAGAGGCCTATGTTCAGCAGTGGACTTGTAAAGGGCTGTAATGGTGATGATGATGATGAAATTATTTTAAGGACATATGAAATGCAACTTGAGCAATGCAAAGAAATAATTGCACAATAAAATACGACACATACAAAAGCCATGCACAGAGAGGTATTATAATCATTATCAGCCCGTAAAAGATTACTGCTGATCATTAGTTTCTTCCATTGTAAGAAGGATTTTTCTTAATCGTCATAATTCATCCATATTTACGAAAACACTACAAGGTATCTCGTACATTTGACGCTAGAGCCTATCGTCAGTGTAGTTATTTTATCAGAACTTATAATAATTTTACCGTGTAGTGATAGTATTACAGTGCATTGGTGGTGTAAGAATATCCATTGCGTCATGTCATCCCGTGGATGGGCAGCATCATCAACCTAATAGCGTCTAACGACTATGGCAAATATCCCCTCTATGAGGCAATCGGATTTCAAACAAAGAAATTTATAGATGCGCTGTATCCACTAAAAAGTAAAATGGAATGCAGCCTGTAATTATACTGGTTTTCCATACCTTTCGGACTGGAACGTAGCAGTGGAGGTACTGTTGCTTGGCGGCAGAAAGAGTCTACCCAATGAGTTTCCTAAGTAGAATCACTACTAAGTATTTAAAAAATAGTTTAATATACCTCTTCTATTTAATCGATCCGGCTGCTTGACCGAATTATATAAGTGAAGTAACGCACTGGAAAAATAACTTCTTTATATGTTACTTTTATTTTGTAAAAATGATTGGCAAAACAATGCTTAGATCTTTTCTACCCACAAAGGGAAAAATTTTCTCGAAGCGCCAAAGTGGAATATTTTTTTATACGACACTATTTATCCGTTTTCGATAGTATGTCGTTTGTCTTACTATTTAGTTAGTGTTATTGATGTAAAATATCCTCGACTCTCGAGAGCAACTTCAAACAACGAGAACGATGAGAACAACATCAAAGATACGAGATATTTCTTCTGATCCATATCAAAAGCCAATATGTGATAGAACTAAATATAATCCAACTAACATATTAATTTGCTAAAGAAAGTTCTAAAATTAAAAAAATCTTAACAGCAATCAGAATTTATAAAAACATTCCCTAAAAGTCAATTCATAAGACCTTTTTAAACTATAGAAATACCAAAGATTAGAAGTTATGTATTATAATATGTCATAGAGCTTAATTTTAATCTGTCGTATATACTATGAAATCGGAAAATCGAAGGTATTTGTTGTACATTTACCATTATACAGCCTTATAAGCACAGATGTACTCCACAAATCTGCCTGCCATACGCTATCAGCTAATGTATATATTTTTCATTAGCTATACATTCTCAAATTTTAGCGCATTATTATAAGATTTTATTTAAGATTAGTATAAAGAACAACGTTTTCGAATACGGCAGCGATTTTCTAGTATTTAACGTCAATCTGTAATTTACAGTACACCCATATATATAAGTATATATATATACAGGGTCATTTTTAATTTACTAAAGACCTTTTGGGAATATAATGGTGGCTTAATTACAAACGATTTTAGCGAGATCACTCTTTACAGAATGTAATGTAAATGTTTACATAAAAGCTACTTTTAAGTTTTTATTGTCATGTCTGACTCCTTTTAAGTCTGTGTTTTGTAGTACCTAAACAATTTCAGAATACATAATCACATAAAATGCCTTTTTTATTTTACACTTGATATCAGTATCACACATCATGTTGAAAAATCAATATACATAATTAGATAGGCAAATAACATAAAAAAATCACAAATATTAAAATGAGCAATAGGTAATTATAAAGTTACCTCTTCAAGCGCCACCACGCCGGTCGACGCTCGCGCTCAGCTGATTGTGTCGAGAGTGCCTACTGCCCATAGAGTACTTTTTTATACTGCCCACCAAACTATTCACCACTGTGCCTATGGTACCAGGGCGCCACTCTAAATGACAAATTTACATTAACTTTTCATATACTCCTTTTCTGCATAAAGCAATTTGATTGACTATTTGATTATTTTATTAATTTGTTTACGAATTTATAGACATTTTAATAAAAAATTACGTAGTTTGTTACGATCACTGGCCAAGGCCAGGCCAAAGGTATACATTGACGTTGATACAGGCGTCATCAAAGGCGCCGCCTGCCCTTTTCGGTTCGCAGCACGTGCAAATTAAATGTCGAGTATTATTAGCTATTTTTTATTTATTAAATGCAAGTTCTTTAAAAATGGATGCGGGTTAAAATAATTACAAATATTACAATAAAATAGTTATAATGATTAAATACAGATATTAACACACATTTTACAACAGTAATTGAATAAAAATATTTAGGTAAAAAGGGTTCAATAAAAATATTAAAATACAAATTTTTACATTAGAATTAGAGGTACTCGTGCGTGGATGACGGTAAGTATCGCGCACATAGCGTTCAAAATAATCAACTCCACATTCTATGCATAGGTGACACCTAAAAGTTATCTGTTCACCGACACGAGATAAAAGTTGAGTATTCATTTTGATTTGATCGAATGCCCAAATTATTTTTTCTTTCAACATTTCGCGGGTTTCGAGCGTGCGACCAGTATACACAAATGTCTTTACATGCCCCCACAAATGAAAATCCATTGGTGTGATATCTGGCGATCTGGGAGGCCATGCACAAGGCCCGCCACGTCCGATCCAGCGTCCAGGGTATTCTCTGTTTAAATAATCCTTATCTTGACGAGCATAATGCGCCGGTGCCCCGTCAAGTTGATAATAAATATTGCGTAGAGATGCAAGTGGTATATCCTCTAACTATTCCGGCAGCGTGTCCGTGAGAAAATTGTGATAGCTTTTGTTGGCGCAACCAACAAACCTTTTATCGTACCGGGCCCACAGTGACGTCACGCATACATACGTCACACACATGCCACCACTCCGTTCGGGCCTCAGACTGCACCGTACAACCGTAGCGGCAACACACGTTTCTTATATCCTTATTTGTCATATACGACATTGTAAATATAGTTATTAAATCAAGTTATTAGTACTATCCTGGTCTTCTTCATTGACGATCCTGCGATCCTGGTCTGGAGAGAGCTTACCTGAGGAGTACACCCAACATAATGGCGACCGTGAACTTCTGTTGCTACGTGGACGCGTAGTACGAACCTGCATACTGAGGAGAACAAAGGAATGCGCACTGCACTGCTGTTAGAATCAAGAACTGGACTATCAAGAAGATACCTACCAGCCAGTGTTATTTGAGCCACGACAAGTGTTAATTATTGTGCCGCAAGAGGATTTTAAAACAAAAAGGAGGTTTGCCCGTTCCTTATTTTCCTAGTTTAACTGTGCTAGCCCTGTAAAGCTTCGTTTGTGCGAGCAGATCTCATATTTTTCTAATTAGTTTAAATCTATAAGCAAATTAAAATCAGCTGCCCAGCTAAATCGTTCATACCAAGCAATTTACCGTTAACTTTAATTCTCACTCGCATAAATTATCTTACAAAGTTAAAATAAATATTCAATGCATTTATGGGTTTAATTTATGAACTATTTTAGGTTTTCTGGTGCTAAATTTTAAAAGTTAACGGCTTAAAGATAAGAGTTAAAGATTGCATCAGCCGTTTACGTAATCACCATTAGCTAGCTACCTACTTTTCTGAGCGCATCGATCGCATAATTGCATTCTTTTATTATTTCGCTCGATCCTTCTTATCTGTCGCTTCTCTTATCGCATCAGTACGATACAAGTAGGCAAATAGTTAGTTTTTATAAGGTAATTAATAGTTGTCCGGCCGAATATTCCAGTGTACCGTCCGCTGCGCATGCGCCGATCCACGTCGCCTGCGCCGAGCGTTTATTGTTCTGCGGTATCCCCGGTCTCGGCGCACAGCTGTTTCATATAAAAAAGGCAAGCCTACGTATTGAGGTATTTATTGCAATCTATTTTACCTACTAATCTTGTTTGTTTGCATAATGACTGACACAGAGTTAAAAGCGAAGAGGGCATCTATTAAGGGGCGATTAACTACATTTAGGAATTATTTAGAGGAGTTTAAAAGGCATAGGCAGGGAAATTTAAATGAGTTAAAATTACGACTACGGAAAGCGGACACATTGTTTGAAGACTATGATAAAATTCAAACTCAAATTGAGGTTAATGAGGCGAAGTCAGCCAAACCCGCCGAGGAGCAAGTGGAATTTAGCGAGCGGGAAAATACGGAAAAATTGTTTTTTATCGCGATGAGTAGTGCTCAGGAGTTGATCGCAGCTAATGAGCCTTGCTCCTCGGAGGCCACGGGATTTGATGGTGGGAAGGACGCGCGCTCGTCCCACAGTGTGGCTGACGCCAGCGTTAGGCTTCCGACCATCAAGCTGCCTACATTTGATGGCAGTACAAACAAATGGTTGGAATTTCGCGATGTGTACCTGTCAATTGTGCACAATAATGACAATCTCAGTGATATTTGCAAGTATCAATATTTAAAAGCATCCTTATTAGGAAGCGCAGCGTCTGTTATTGAATCATTGGAAATATCGGCGGCAAATTACGAAGCGGCCTGGAAACTCGTTAGCGGTAGATTCGATAACAAACGTCAGCTGATTCATACTCACCTTAAGTCATTGTTTGATATGTCTTTTATTGGAAGGGAGTCTGATAAATCATTGCGTTTCTTAATTGACCATGTGTCGAAACATTTGAGGGCTTTAAGTAGTTTAGGAGAAAAGGTTGATAACTGGGACACGCTCATTATATTTATGTTCGCGAACAAATTAGATACTGCAACCAGTACGAAATGGGAGGAGTATAGGAATAGTTTAACCGAGAATCCCACTTTAGAAAACTTTTATGAGTTTTTGCGACAAAGGGCCGACGTTTTGGAAATGATAAATGCAAGCACTAGCACTAGCGACAAGCCTGACAAACAAGTTGCGTATAAACGAATGGATAAGGTTCAAAAGGCATTTTTCGCGACGGCAAGCGAGTCCAACACGTCGAGCCACTTAAACGTAAATAATGCACGAGTTTGCCGCATATGTAGTGGGGATCATTTCTTATATAATTGTGAAAAATTTAACCAAATATCAGTGGACGAAATAAACACTTTAATAAGAAAATTAAAGATTTGTATGAACTGTTTCCGAGGTGGGCATTATTCCCACCAATGTAAATCGAGTCCATGTGCTATATGTAGACGTAAACACAATACTCTGCTGCATAAAACAATGACATCCAGTCCTCAGAAAAGTGTAAAAAGCAAGGAGTCTGTGTCTACGCCTATATCGTTATCAGCCCGCGTTGAAAATCAGGTATTACTATCAACTGCAATAATTTCAATAAAAAATGTAAACACAAACAAAACTTACGAAGCCCGCTGTCTATTAGACTGTGGTTTGCAGTCTTGTTTTATTACGGAGGCACTGAGGAATAAGTTAGGCATACAAAGTGAACCTGTTGACACGGTTCGGGTGACCGGCATTAATAATATTTCGTTTGATGCTCTAAGACGTTGCACCGTGTCAATCCAGCCGCGCGAGCGCAGTGATAAAGAATCGTGTATAAAGGTCGATGCTTTTGTTATTCCCCAGATAACGGGTCAGTTGCCGTTAGAACAGGTGGACGTTTCGAATATTGTTGTTCCACAAAATGTTGTTTTAGCTGACCCTGCTTATTATAAGCCTTCACAAATAGATATGCTATTGGGAGCGGACATTTTTTGGGATGTAATTAGCAGTGAAAGGTTAAGGCTGGGGCACAATAAGCCCATGTGGCAAAATTCTATATTTGGCTGGTTAATGGTAGGACCTGTAATGTTAAGTCGTAACGATAGCATCAGTTCAAAGGTAAAAAGCACTCATTGTGGATTTAGTATGGAAATACGTAATCAGCTAAGCAAGTTTTGGGAGTTGGAGGAATTGCCAACTACACCAGTGTTGTCCCCAGAAGAGGAGGCGTGCGAAGCTCACTTCAAGCAAAACACGAAACGCTTAGCTGACGGGAGGTTTTGCGTTACGTTGCCGTTTAGTACGCATCCAGATGTGCTGGGTGACTCATACAGATTAGCGAGAAAACGATTCGACTCATTAGAGAAACGTTTTAAGCGGCAGCCTGACGTAAAATCGCAATATGTAGATTTTATTAATGAATATGCCAAATTAGGTCATTTATCGGAGAGTGACAAACCAGAAAAAGCCTATTTCTTACCGCATCATCCAATTTTAAAGGAGCAAAGCGAGTCCACAAAGTGTAGCGTGGTATTTGATGCCTCAGCGAAGACTGATTCTGGTTATTCGCTCAATGATATCCTCATGGTGGGTCCCACGGTGCAAGACGACATCTTCTTTATTCTAATAAGATTTCGTCAACACGCTTTCATATTCACAGGAGATTTAGAGAAGATGTATAGACAAGTAGTCGTGGAACCAACACAGAGGCACCTTCAAATGATTTTATGGCGTAATAATGAAGCCGAGCGCATGAGGTACTTCGCGCTTAATACCCTGACGTACGGTACGTCATCGGCAAGCTACCTCAGCACTAGGTGTCTCGCTCAATTAGGTCATGAAAGCACCGATCCTTTGGTGAAAGAAGTAATATTACATGATTTTTACATAGACGACTTAATAACAGGTTTAAATGATGAGAAAAAATTAATAAATTTACACCAAAGGATCGACGAGACTTTAAGTTCTGCTCATTTTAATTTAAGAAAATTAAAAAGCAACTCAAAGGAGTTTCTCCGCAGTGTAGCGGAAGAAAGCAATTGTCAGCAAGATAATTTGAAAATATCCAATCAAAGTAACACTTTAGGTGTTGAATGGAATCCTAATGAGGATAATATTTTAATCAAATGTTCGAAATTGCAGTTGACAGATAACCATGTTAAGTACACTAAAAGGGCTGTCCTATCTGTAGTGTCAAGTATTTTTGATCCTTTAGGGCTGTTGAGTGTATGTGTTATTTTATGTAAAATCTTCTTGCAATCACTCTGGTCACAGAAATTGGACTGGGATGAGGAAATTCCCCAGGCGCCTGACTGTATCTGGACTAGGTTTATAATTAACATAGGTTATTTAAAGGAAAAAATAAGTATTCCGCGTCATGCAAGTTGTAGTAATGCGGTACCAATCGAAATCCATGCATTTTCGGATGCCTCGTTAAAGGCATATGCTGGATGTGTTTATTTGCGATCAATGGATGAGTTAGGTAATTACACAGTACGACTTTTATGCGCTAGGTCGAAGGTCGCACCTTTAAAGGCCACGACCATTCCCCGTCTGGAGCTTTGTAGAGCCTTATTAGTTTCACGCTTATGTGAAAAGGCTGTACAAGCTTTACGATGCAATATTAAGAATAGGTACTTTTGGTCAGACAGTAAAATAGTATTGGGATGGCTGTGCATTCCGACAAACAAGTTATGCACGTTTGTATCGCACCGAGTCGCGGAGATTAATGACAAATGTTCAAACGCTATGTGGATGTATGTCCCCTCAGCGCAGAACCCAGCCGACCTGGCTTCGCGCGGAGTATACCCGGACGAAGTACAGTCGTTGTCACTGTGGTGGGAGGGACCTGCATTCCTGCAGGATAATGAAAGCCAGTGGCCTGAACAGAGCGGCGCGGTACAAGCGAGCTTACCTGAGTTGCGTGCACACACTGTAAGCATTGATAAATCGATATCGCCAATAATCGACATGTCAAGGTATTTTGGTTTTCTTAAATTACGTCGCATATTTGCATATGTGTGTCGTTTTATCAATGTAATGGTGCATAAGCAAAGGTATGAGTCGAGTTTGCTAACAGTGGACGAGCTTGAACAGGCGGAGTCCAAGCTGGCTTATTTATCACAATGTGAAAGCTTCGCTGATTTTAAGAGCAACCCAAGTTCTATACCTGGTTCAAGTAAATTAAATCCTTACCAAGACGAGTCAGGATTAATACGTGTAGGTGGTCGATTAGATAACTCGAAATTTGTGTACGACAAAAAGCATCCTATAATTCTGGATACAAAGCATCATTTTACTAAATTGATATTTAGGTATTTTCATTTTAAGTTGATGCGTGCACCACCGCAGCTTCTTCTTTCAGCTATTCGTGAACATTATTGGCCTTTGAATGGCAGAGTACTGGCGAGACGTACTTATGGTGATTGTACACGCTGTAAGAGGATGAAAGGAGAAGTTGCGCAACAAATAATGGGCAATTTACCAGCACAACGGGTCACACCTGGATATGTTTTTGAGTTTCGTGGGAACTGATTTCGCTGGTCCTTTTTACACAGTTGACAGGAAAAGTCGCGGCGCAAGACTGTCAAAGAGTTACCTGTGTGTCATAATAGATTTTAAGGTTAAGGCCGTGCATCTTGAGGCTGTCGGTTTTTTGAGTACTGAAGATTTTATTTTAGCATTGCGTCGCTTTATGGCTCGTAGAGGGCCCCCCCTAGAGATATTTTGCGACAATGGGAAAAATTTTGTTGGCGCTAACCGCGAGTCAGGTGAGTTTCTCACTGCCGCTTCTAACTCTGTGTCAGCGTCATTTGTAGAAGATAAGATTAAGTTTAATTTTGCACCCGCGTATGCTCCAAACTTTGGAGGCTTATATGAAGCAGCTGTCCGGTCTGCAAAATACCACATGAAAAGGGTGATAGGTAATACGCATTTAACCTTTGAGGAGCTAGCAACCCTGTTCGCACAGATTGAGGCTATACTTAATTCTAGGCCCCTATGTCCTATGTCCTCATCTCCGCACGACCTATTTCCCCTCACCCCCGGGCATTTCCTCATAGGAAGACCGCTCATTTCATTACCGGCACCAGACCTGCAAGAAGTGAACCCTAACTGGCTTCAAAGATATGCGAAAATCGAGCAGGCAAGGCAACATTTTTGGTTAAGATGGAGCCAGGAATATATCTGCGAGTTGCAGCAGCGCACCCGTTGGCAGCGACGCCGCCCCGACATTCAACCTGGTCAGATGGTTCTGATAAAGGACGAGGCGACACCACCGCTCAAGTGGCCACTAGGACGGATTCAAGCAGTGCATCCTGGCACCGATGGCGCATGTCGAGTTGCGGACATACTTACAACGAAGGGCAAGATTCGTCGAGCAATCAACCGAATCTGTCCATTCCTGGATGATGATGAAGCTTAAAGCCAGGAGCTTTAAGAGGCGGGAAGATGTTGGCGCAACCAACAAACCTTTTATCGTACCGGGCCCACAGTGACGTCACGCATACATACGTCACACACATGCCACCACTCCGTTCGTGCCTCAGACTGCACCGTACAACCGTAGCGGCAACACACGTTTCTTATATCCTTATTTGTCATATACGACATTGTAAATATAGTTATTAAATCAAGTTATTAGTACTATCCTGGTCTTCTTCATTGACGATCCTGCGATCCTGGTCTGGAGAGAGCTTACCTGAGGAGTACACCCAACAGCTTTCACCATTTAATCTTTCTATGAAAACAGGGCCCAGTAACGTTGTATTAATAAGGCCTGCCCACACATTGACACTAAACCGGTGTTGAAAGCTATGTGGTCTTGGTTCATGTGGATTTTCATAGCACCACAAGTGTTCATTGTGCGTATTAAATAGCCCTATTCCGCCAAATGTTGCTTCATCAGTCCAAAAAATGTTAGCTCGTTCAGCAGCTAGTAACCAATTACAAAATGTAACTCGCGCAGGTTTGTCAGCTTCGCTGAGTTCATGAGCACGGTGCAGGTTAAAGGGGTACTTCCCTTCATTGTGTATGACACTCCATGCGTAATATTGTGACACATTGAACTGTCGGGCTGCTTCATAAGTGCTCGCTGCTGGATTTTCTTCGAAAAACTGCAGTATGTCTTCCTGCTCACGTACTATGCGCCGCGGTGGACGACCACGATCGATTGATACAGGCTGAAATTGCCCGTAATCTCGCAATCGCTGTGTAGCGCCTAGCATCGTAGCGTAGCACGGTGTACGTGAGTTGGGAAATCGCTTTGAATATTCACGGCAGTCTTCACTAACGTTATCATTGCAAATTGCTAAAATTCGCACCATTTCGGTATACTCAACATTTGAGTATCGGTATGCCATCGTAACAAGGTAACGTCTCACAACGAAAAGACAAGCGTCGCGGGCGCATCAAAGGCGACTGACGACCGGACACATCACATGTTACTAATTAGGTCAAGTTTATGAGTATCGTCGCCTCCTACACCCCTCCACCCCTCTCGTGTCATGCACTTTTTATTGCTAACTGCCTAACTAGGACTATTACCGTTTAGAATCTCACATTAAAATATTTTTATTTTTATATGAAAATAAAAATTGAATAAATATATTTTTTTTTTCTTACAGATGTTGTTATGGTGTAAATAATATATTCCCCAAAGGTCCTCAGTAAATTAAAAATGACCCTGTATATATGGTATATATAGTATATATGGTATATATAGTATATATGGTAGGTACTTGTATATATATATATATATATATATATATATATATATATATATATATATATATATATATATATATATATATATATGTATATATGTGGGATTTTGGAAGAACTCTTAACAAAATCGAGAATAATCAATATATTGTTTTAATTTCACTTTTAACACCTTTTTTAGTTTAAGTCACGCACGCTTCCTTTCCTCGTTCCAAAACAGAAAAAAAGGTCACCTTCCTCCCCCTCTCTCTCTCTCACCTCACGTCCTCCTTCTCACACACTTACGTTCCGTTTCCACTCCATTAACTTACGTTCCATTCCTACATTTCGGTCATCCTGCATCTCATATCTGCCCCAGATATGCTCTTCTCCCTCTTTCATCATTCATTCATCTTACACGATGTAAGACATTTAACATTAACATCTCTAGTGTCTAGAATCTTAACATTACAAAATAAACTTTAACCATTGCCATGTTTATTTTCTGTTGGAGTAAACAGTTAAACTATGCATATCCTGCATTATACATCAGAATAAGTAAACATTACATCTTTCATGGCACTTTAAAAAAAATTAAACAATTACTGACACTAGCCAACAATGTAGATAGACTCTTTGCATTTCTACAACTTACTAAACACATCCAATACAAGTATGAGATAATATGACATAAGTAACAGCATAAAATAAAAAGCTCGCACACTTGCTGAAAGTTACGAAAACTTATTTGCATCTTTACCAAAACAAAAAGAAATTATACATCTTAGACTTAATATAACACTATAGTGCTCTGCGAGATCTGTTTATCTTTGACAATACAAAAAGAAATTACGTAATAGTCTGAACCTTAAGATATTACATTATTACAGCTTTATGAGGTCTCGTAATACTACACTGAGGGTTCCACCTTAAAAATAATAAGTATCAAGTTTACCTAGTATTAATAATTCAGTCTCAAACTTTCACACCTTGAAACAACCAAAAAAATTATGAACAAATATTATTACCCAATACCGGTTTTACTCGCAGTCATCTTTTTCAGGCCATCTCTTCATGAAATCTGCAGATGTCGCTGTACTGTTCGGCCCCTCTGTGCCTTGATACAACTTCACAACATCGTATCGGTCGTTGCGTTTCACCTTGACTACCTTATAGGGTCCGAAGAATTTCGCTTTCAGCTTGAGCCCTGGCCCAAACTGTGTCCTTTTAATTGCGATGAGATCTCCCACCTCATACTGAGAGCTCTGCTTCCTTTTCTTATTGTAGGTATTTCTTTTTTCTTCCTGTATCTTTTGAATTTGGTCTCTGGCCTTCTGCCTTAAACTTTCTCTGCTTTCACTGTATTGCGCTATAGTTTCCTGGACTAGCAAATTTAATATCTCTACATCCTCCTTGCAGTTCATCTTGGTTCCAATGAGCAGTTGGAACGGTGTGGTGTCTATGCTTCTCTGGTAAGTACTGTTGATTGCTCTTTGCACACGTCCAACATTTTTATACCATAGCGACTGGTCTTCGATGCACAGTTTCGTCAGCATGGGTATTATTATCCGATGAACCCGCTCTGCTTGGCCATTTGCTCTTGGTATGCCGGTTGTAATGGTGACATGCTGTATACCTTCATCTTCGCAGTACTTCTTAAATGCTCCACTGGTAAAAGCTGTGCCTCTGTCTGTTATGATACGTACAGGGTTTCCAAACGTCTCTCGGTGCAACTGTAGCTTACTTATTACTTCTGCACTAGTTGTTGTTTTTGTGGGGTACAGCCACACAAATTTAGTAAATCCGTCAACTACTGTGAGTATGTGATTGTACATTTTTCGTGTCTCAGTTAGCGGTCCGACGTGGTCCAGATGCAAAGTATGCAGTGGAGTCCCTTCTTTTCCAATAGGGTTTAAATATCCCTCCTGTTTGCCTTCTTTCCGGGTTGCTAGCAGACACGGTATGCAACTGGTAATCACTTCTTCGATATTTCTGTCCATATTCTTTATAAAATAGTCTTTGCTTATTGCTTCTTTCATTTTCTTCATAGAAAAGTGACCATTGCTATGTACTTGCTTGATTACTTCTTTTTCCATTAGCTTGGGGACCACCAGTTGTCTCTGATCACCTTTGTAAAGCACTCCTTGTTCCACATAATAGTCATTATACTGGCCATCTGTCAAAATCAGCTGTTTTATCGCCTTGAGGTCTTCATCTCTTTCTTGCGCCTGGATAATCTTCTCGTGCAATGTTACCACTGCAACTACATATGGGATTCTGCTGAGCGCATCTGCGTGTGGCATCCTGCATCCCGCTCGATGTTCGATATCATAGTCATACTCGCTGAGAAGTAATACCCACCTGGCTACCTTTGGTGTTAGCTCCTTCTTCTTCAAGGTAAGCTCAAATGCCTCACAGTCTGTGACAATCTTAAAGTACCTGCCAAAGAGGTAGTGGTGAAACTTTTTCACACCTTCTATTACTGCGAGTGCCTCAAGCTCATAGCTTGAATAACAACTTTCAATGTCATTCGTCCTTCTACTCCTGTAATATACAGGGTGCATTTCTCCTTTTGCATTTTTCTGCATGAAAATAGAGGCTAGAGCTATGCTAGATGCATCTGAATGAAGTTCTGTGTGCAGCTTCTGGTCAAAAATCATCAGTACTGGTTCATTCGTTAGCTTCTACTTTAAAATGTTGAACGCTTGTCGTTCTTCAGGCCCGAAAACAAACTTCACATCTTTCCTCATCAAATCTGTTAGCGGCCTTGCTATCTGTGCATAGCATCTTATGTACTTTCTAAAATAGGAAGTCAGCCCGACAAAACTTTGGATCTGTTTGACATTCACAGGCTCGGGGTATTGTGCGACTGCTTCAATCTTATCCGGACTGGGTTGTACCTGCCCGTCTTTGACCAGATGTCCTAAGTATTTAATCTCGTGGTGTATCAGCCTCGCCTTCTTCCAGTTGATTTCAAGTCCATACTCAGCAGCCACCTCCAGCACTCGTCTTAATTTCTGTACAGCATCTTCCAACGTCTGCGCTGGAATAACAATATCGTCTATGAATATCATCATAACACCTTCTTGTATCAAGTCCCTAAATATGATGGTGATGAACCTCATGAAGTATTTCGGCGATACGGAGAGACCAAATGGTGCTCCAAGAAATTCCTACTGCCCATGATGCGTGACAAACGATGTGAAGGGTATGGACTCCTTGCTCATTCTTAAATGGAAGAAACCATTTTTAAGATCTAGGACACTGAACACCTTAGCATCTTTCAACTTATCAATTAAGTCCTCGATCAATGGTAAGGAAAATTCATCCTTAACCATCTTCTTATTCAACTGCCTATAGTCAATGCATACTCTAGTTGAACCATCTTTTTTCTTTACAAGGACTACAGGGCTAGTATATTCAGAGAAACTCAGCTGAACAATTACTTTGCGTAACCACTCGTCTACCTGATCCTCCACTATCTTCTGTCCACCAAGGCAAGTCTTCTTGGGCGCTGCGCCACTGGGGTGTCATCTTTAAGTATAATCTTGAGTTCGATAGGCGCCTCTTTCGTCTGGACCGGGTTGTACTGCGTCACGAGCTGCTCCACCTCTGCCTTAATGCCATCATCGTGGATGTGACCTGCAATATCAACCTCACTCACACAACAATTCACTCTCGTCAACCATTCCTCACCTTTAGGTAACAACAATACGGAACCCTCACGCATAATCATGACAACATTTTTTTGAAATTCCTGACCTAAAATCACTTTATAGGGCATACAGTCTTTAGGTACGATGTGAAAAATAACCCCGTCGTAATATCTTCCGTCGATCGAAACACTTTCGTAAAACTTTCCACACGATTTTATTTTTGACAGTCCGAGTCCCGCTAAAATCGTGTTATCTGCGCATTTGTCCACGTTCAGTTCATTATACACGTCACTTGCCATCAGATTAATTTGACTGCCCGTATCGATTAACGCGTCCATGTCCATTCCGCACAACTTAATTAATTTAACCGGCGTATTTTGTTGCTTTTCGTGTTTGTTTACATCTCGCCAGTCGTCGTTCTCGTTCGACATATTGCAGCTGTCATGGCGGCCCGCAGTGCCCGCCCTTCTATTGGCCGAAAGTCCGAACATGGCCGATTGTCGTTGCGCTTCCGCCGTACTCTGCTTTACCGACATTTGTTGTCTCCCTTTCTCTACCGGGCCGCTTACGCGAAACTGCTTAACCGACGATTCGCCCATGTTTGCAACGCCGCTGCTCTGCTCGTTCGTGCACTGTGTACCAATATGGCCGAACTTATTACACCGGAAGCATTTCGTTCCATTCGTACACGCTGTTGAAATGTGACTTGGATCGCCGCACTTATAACATCTTTCATTATTATTAGGTTGCTGCCGACTTACTGAACCCGACAATGAAGTCGATAGATATGATATGGATGACTTTCTTTGTTTTTCAGGAACGATCTTCGTCTTCATTTTTTCATAACAAATGAGTTTTTCTTTTAACACTGAATGTGATGTAATTCCATACAACATCATCTTGTTTATTTCTTGATCTACGATGCCGTCCACGATGTACTGGATCGAGACGTAGTCTGGGAATTTAGCTCTTTTGCCCAGTTCCTTCATAATCAGCATATACTGATAACAAGTTTCGTCCCGCTGTTTCTTGCGCGATGCCATTAACTCGTGCATCTCTTTTGCGTTAAGTGAGTCAGGGAATTCTTTCTGTAGTGCTGTTTTGAGCTCTTCGAACGTCCTATAAACTTTTTCTGATCGTAGCCACAGTTCAGCCGTGCCTGTCAAGGACCTTCTCGCTACTATTAATGTTTGCTGATTTGTCCAGCTAAAAACCTCCTTATTGTCTTCGATGTCCTGAGCCCACTTTGTTGACGAATAAGTCTTATCATCACCGCTACACTTCACGATGCTGTCCACCATGCTTGAAAAGCCTTCCGCCGCCATTTTTACGTCTTGTGAATCTTTTACAGCCTTTTCTTGCAGCGCGTCATGAGCTGTAGTCTTCTTAACTTCGTTAACGTCGTTATTTACTCCCATCGGAGAACCACCTTCTTATTTTAATGTGCTGCACCGTCGCCGCCTTGCGCTGGTACCGCTGCACGCCGTGACCACGTGCCGTCGTGACTTTAAATCCCACTTATTTTGAGACAATCCCACTTCTGACACCAAAATTGTGTGGGATTTTGGCAGAACTCTTAACAAAATCGAGAATAATCAATATATTGGTTTAATTTCACTTTTAACACATTTTTTAGTTTAAGTCACGCACGCTTCCCTTCCTCTTTCCAAAACAGAAAAAAGGCCACCTTCCTCCCCCTCTCTCTCTCTCACCTCACTTCCTCCTTCTCACACACTTACGTTCCGTTTCCACTCCATTAACTTCGTTCCATTCCTACATATATATATATATATATATATATATATATATATATATATATATATATATATATATATATATATATATAGATAAGTACCTACCATGAATAAAGAGCAAATATCGTATAAAATTTTATAGAAATGTTTTTCTTTTGCTTTTAAATAAATATTCATTCTATGTGTTCTAAATAAAAAGTGAAAAATACATAAATATGTTTGAAAATAGGATATATATTATTTCAAAATAGGTACAGACATTTTACAAAGTGAATAGCAGCTTTTTGCCGGAGGACATACCATCAAGAAACTAATATGAAACGTAAGCCAAGAGGGACGTATACTATGAACGTTGGCGTACAAAATGAAATTGCTTCTTACCACCTCAACTTCGTTCCTTTCAGTTTTTAAATTTTGCTCATATTATATCTAAATGGCTGCCTTAACCATAAGGGCGTGAAAAGGGAGTAATATATATTTTGATCGCTACACTGTGCCACTCTGGTTGTTTATTAAATATACTTATAATTTCATGTGTTAATAATTTTCTTTACTAAACAATGTACCATACTAGCGATGTCTTTCCGTACCAAACAATGTAGTGGCGGTGTAAGAGTATCCACTACTCACGAGTGTAAGGCACGCCAGAAGAAAACAAACCAAGTGATGGGCAGCTGCGTCTTCCTTATAAGAATTAAAACATTAAAAATCCCGACTGCTAAGCGTGGCAGCTATAGGGAATATCCTCCCTACGAGGCAATCGATGGAGGAGGTCAGTGTTCAGCATTGGACTTTTAATAGATTGAAATTAGGTGTGGCCACTACGATCAAAATTGACGATGATTATGCTTACCTGTTACAATTTGAGAATCCTTCTAGGTAAGTCGAAATTCTACCAAGTAATTCGTTTAGTTATTACTTTCTCAAATGAAATTAAGATACATTTTATTTATTAAAACTTAAATTATCGTCAGTCTCAGTCTCCTAATTTTTGGAAATTAGTATTCGTTTTCGAGGATTTTTGGTTTGTCAAATCTGAAGTAATGACAGCTATATTTTATAGATAATGTAAAATCAAAATAATGATTTCTTATATTTACGTGAATACTAGGGAATAAAACTAATTTTACTCTGTATAAAAGACAAAGCAAGGTAGCAAAAAAGTTTATGATTTTAAAACATATATAATTTATATGTTATACTCAAAAAAACGTCATGTTACGAGACCTGTTATAATTTTTTAAGAAAATAAAAAAGTAAGATTAAGACTAATGTTCATTGAATATGTAACAGAAAGAAACGCCTTTATAATCAATAATATTTAAACATAGTAAGTAATAAAAAATGTAAAGCAATAAAAATATTATTAGCATTTTGCGTTCGAAACATAATTGTTTGTAATTAATTTGTTTTTAATACTATTCGATGATTTTATGGAACGAATAGGTGACAGTAGATCATTTCAACAGTAGGTTGCTGCAAAATTGAAACTACCACGAAATGCAGCTGTGCGGTGTCGAGTTGTTACGAGGGAATGAACGGAAGCTTTTGTATTATATTTATTTTGTTCTCTGGACTACTTCAGCTTCTTATACGGGTATACTGGCCGCTGTTTTGTTATTATCGAGAATAGTATAGTAGCAAGGTGTAATTTTCTCCGAGTACTCATTTTTAGTAGATTAGCGTTAATCAAATAAGGCGTTACATGACTTCGGGGCGAGACAGTGAAACGAAACCAAGTACACGCAGTATATTATATTTTGCATCCGCTGTATGAGCTTCTGTGTCCTTCTCAACAGTCGTGGTCCATATGTTGCATCTGCATAGTTTAAATTAGACAGTATTAATGACTCACACAATTTGATCCGCACACCTTCACTGATTTACTGCCGAATTTTGTACAGCAACTTCAAATGGTAAAAGCAACTACGCACTTCCTCAAGTACATAACTTGCAAATCGCAAACTAGAATAAAACAATACACCAAAATTTCTTGCCTCAGAGACTTGCTGTATTTGTATAGGTTCATTTTAAATTAGAACTAGAGGCTGAAACAATGATGTATTTTTAATATTTTTATTTGTTCCTAGTATTAAAAAAAATTGCGGATTTAGCACAAGATAATTTTACTTGAATCATAACGAAATACGTTTGAGATATTCATCCAATAATTTGACAGCAGTTTCATACTCTTAAAGAAAAAAAAATTAATATTTGCCCAATGGATTAGTAAGCTAAAGTTGCAATGGGCCGGCCATATAGCTCGATAAACGGACAATCGATGAAAAAAGAAGTTTCTCGAGTGGCAGCCTCGTAACGGTACGTGGAGTGTATGATGACCTCCCACTAGAAGGAGTGACGACCTGGTAAGACATGCAGGAAATCTATGCATGCAGTAGGCTCAGAACCGTCCTTTGTGACATTTCTTGGGGAGGTCTATGTTCAGCAGTGAACTTGTGAAGAGCTGTAATGATGATGATGATGATACAGTTAAAATATGATAGACAAATATTAGAATAAATAGGCAAATACACATAAAAATACATAAATAAATACGGAAAGGATATGAAAATTCGACGCCGCAAATGTTGACCGGTGATTATTGTAACGATAGGTAATAATTTTGATACTTATCTGGTGTTTTTTCACGATGAATTTGCTGAAGAAGATCAAACCATAAGTACATGGCCTTGACATTGGAGGAATTCTTAAAGATTGTTAAGAGTTAAGTTCAATTAAAATATAAAGGCAGTAAAAATTAATCAGCTGACCTCTATCCGGAACTCAATAGAACTCTATCCGGTCTGCCATGACCAAGAAAATTAAAGTTTTCCCTCAGATATCTAGGAGTCATTGGATCGAATAACATACTTTACAGAAGAGAAACAGTTTGTAGATTCTTGCTAAGTTTTACTCATGATACTTTTTATTATCTAATAGTTCTTGTTTTTGCGCCACTGATATGTGGTTATTTTTTTAATTCACCCCTGCTTGAATATAATCTCCCGTTTCTATCCATTAATTTCTGTCAGTAGCTGCCTCCATCTAATTGTTTTCATAACTGAACAAGTCATCTCATTATCGTTTTCTAGGTCTCCATCTTCTTCAACAGTCATTGTCCAAAGTTTACTATGGATTTAAAAGTATTTTGTCCATCTTTCTCAAATTATTGCATAACTCATAATATAGATATAATATCAGTAAAGTACATAAAAATCTTTTAAGGAATGATTAAGTTAAATTAGGAAAGCATTAGACAGCGATAAAGTACGGTCATCCAATTTCTATGCATAACATAACATAACATAAAAACTCACGCCTGTCACCCAGAGGGGTAGGCAGAGAGTACGGACTTCCATTTGGCACGATCCTGACATACCTCTTTCGCCTCTTCTACATCCATATATCTACGCATACATGCTCGTCGGTTAAGGGTACTTCTAACGTGGCCCATTTTCAAAATATCGCCAATTTGTTCGATAAACTTATTCCTAGGGCATCCCTTCCCGACTCGGCCGTTCACATTTGAAATATAAATTTGCTTTGTCACTCTTTCCTCATTCATTCTTTCCACATGACCAAACCACCGAAGCATTCCTTTCTTAATCCTGGTCACAACATCATCTTGCATACCACATTTGTCTCTTATCACGCAATTTCTCACCCTGTCATTCAGATTCAACCCTAGCATATTCCTTAAAGACCGCATTTCTACAGCATTTATTCTACGTTCGTGCTTCTTCTGCCATACCCAGCTTTCACTACCATACATTAAAGTAGGGACTAACACAGAATTATGAATTACCATACGTGCCTCTTTTGACACATTCTGGTTATTCATAATAGAGTGTAGTGTCCCATTCACTCTATTCCCTGCATTTACTCGTCGTTCTATATCCCTATCATATCTACCATCCCTGGTAAATACACATCCCAAATACACAAACTCATCCACTTGCTCAATTAACTCTCCTTCTATTCTTATTTCACATACCGTTTTGCTTTCTTCTCTTTAAAAAACCATCACTTTCGTCTTACATGCGTTCACTTTCATTCCCCTTTCTTTTAATTCCCAGTTCATTAATGTAACCATCATTTTCAACTCAGCCGCCGATGACGCAAATTAAACTTGATCATCGGCATACAAATGGCATTTGATGGTTAACTCGCCCATTCTTAACCCACATTCTTCATCTTTCAAAATTTGCAAACACTGGTCCATAAATAGGTTGAACAGTCAAGGGGAAGCTACACAGTCCTGTCTGACACCTTTTTGGATGCCAAACCAGTCCGAGTAGAACCCATTGATCCTGATACAAGTACTAGAGTCCCTATAAGGAGACCTTAATGCCTGTATCAAACCATCGCTCAAGCCATATGAGTTCAGTGTTTGCCATAACACATTCTTGTCCACTCTGTCATAAGCCTTTTCCAAGTCCACGAATACACAAAAACTTTCTGGTTTTTGGCCAAAAACTTCTCCGCAATCATGCGCATGGAAAAAACTTGATCTGTACACCCCATTCCCTTTCTAAAACCCGCTTGCACATCCCAAATTTTTCCATCAGTTTCCTTCATAACTCTATCTATGCATGTACATCTGATAACGATATACGGACGTTCCTTAGTTATATACGTCTGATAAGCACACACAGATACCTAATAACTATAGGAGTGAAGGGTTACTCATGTTAAAATTATCAGTTACAATAAATTTTCTGCATTTAATAAGTGATTATTTTTTTCACCTACCCGTGCTTAAGCATATTCTCCCGTTTTCATTCATGTGTAAGTCAGTAACCGCCACAATCTCGTAAGCGTTTTCTATGATTTCCTCTTTCTTCTTCAAATGTCATTGTCTGGAGTTTACTATGCAATTAACAATATCTTGCCCAACTTTCTCTAACTATAGTATAACTCATAATATGACAAAATATCAATAAACTCAATAAAAAAAATATAAAATACCTTTAAGGAACGATTTAGATAAATCTGATAAATACGGACGTCCAATACTAAATACGGTAGCCTCATAACTGTATACGGACATGGATAACTACATACGGGCGTGCGATAACTATATAAGGATGCCGAATATCTACGAGTATATACGGACGTGAGATATGTAACCATATATGGGTATCCAATAACTCTTTCTTATATACGGATAAGTGAAACTTTAAGTTACTGCCATATAAGTTGTAACTTTGACATTAACGTTACTTAAATAACTAACTTTAAAATTAACCTGGGCGCAGGCCTCCTATCATTTCTGATATGTTTTCGGGTAAAAAAAAATGTTCTCAAATGCAAATGGGTGTAATTTATCTATAATATGTATGTATTTAGAAGTATATAAATATGTTATTATATATTTCTAAATACATTACCGGTATTTGAAAAGGACGAAGAGAGAACGAAATGTGAAATATGGGTAAATCAGGAATGTCTAGAACAGGTAAATGAAATTGTATACTTGGGGAGTGCTTTCAGCCGGGATGGAAGATGTGATTTAGATGTGGATAGGCGTGTCGCTGCTGGAAACAAAGTCAATGGTGCCCTGAATGCATTAATAAAAAGGCAAGGCGTGGTGAAGAGTGCACGCCTTGCAATACATAACGCAGTGTTGGTACCGACTTTGTTATATGGCAGCGAAACCTGGGTATGCCAGAAGAAGCATAAAAGCAAGTTGAATGCAGTGGAGATGCGATCTCTTCGTAAAATGTGTGGCGTTACCATAGCCGACCGAAAGCGAAACGAAGAGATTCGCAATATGGCAGGATTGAAAGTTGACCTTATCACAAAAATTGATAGGGGCGTACTCCAATGGTTTGGACACGTTGAACGAATGAGTGAAGACCGAATGGTGAAGAAAATATATAGAGCGAAAGTAAATATTAAAAGGTGTCGAGGTAGACCGAGACTAACTTTCGAAGACCATGTGAGCAAATTGCTCGAAGAGGGGAGGGTCAAGAGTACTCGGATACCTAGACGTGCATGTTTGAAGAAGTTAATGAACCTGAAAGAAGCGAAAGAGGTATGTAAGGATCGTGACACTTGGCGATCTGTTCTCTCTGGCTACCCCGTTAGGGATTGTGTGTGACGATAAGTAAGTAAGTAAGTAAGTAATATAAATATGTTTATCAGTTGTCTAGTACCCATAACACAAGCTCTGCTTAGCTTGGGACTAGATGGCGTTGTGTGATTGTTGTGGAATATTATTATTATTATTATTATTATTATTCAACTTGAAATGTCTTCGAAATATTTATTTTTCTTATTTCGCAGACGTACAGGTTTCTTCACGGTGTAATTCTTCAATGTTGACCACGTTGTGAATCAGCACTGAAAATTGCAATTGACAATTTCATTGATGCCTGCGGGGATCAAACGCGGGTTGCTCGCGTACTGTGAAATTCACATTGAGCGCTTAGCCACTGAGCTACAAGAGCTATATTATTATTTGGAATATAAGTATGGAATCTTTTTATACTTTTAGTTTTTGGCTATTCATAACACAATTCACACATTACTTACAGGAAATTTTCTACACATTATCTAGTTAAATTATGTGTTATTTCCTAACCTAGCCAAGTGCTTCACAGTATTAAACAGTACCTATACTTTTTAAAGAAGAAACGGATTTTATTTGTGGCGAGTAAATTAGTAGCTAGAACGGACCTAAACATCACACCACCCCTACGTCATACATCGGACGATATCCTACGTCATCGCTAAGCAACGCCCGCTCATTAGGGCGCATGCGTTCCTATTGATCGTAGCGCCAGCAGAGTTCGATGGCCGCCTGTTACCTATTGTTCTCATCGACGGCGGCATGGGCGGAGTTCAACGGCCGCTTGCGCATGTATTGTGTTCGCTGTAAATACAACCAATCAGTGTGTAGTTTAAGATAAACAACATATCGCAATTTTAATTATTGCGTTCACTCGGCTACCGATCTGATTAGATCATACAGTACCTATATGTCGGCTCTAGTACGGGTCGGATTAGATCAGAAGTACTGCCCTATGAAATATTTTTTTAATATATTCTTTCGTTTTAAACAAAACCAAAGACACTATGCAATAGATAATAGCATCAAAGACAAAGATATGCTCTTTTATTTTAAACCATAACCTGGCAATGTTTCTTAGAAAAAAAAAAGAAATCACTCTGAACTTTCGGCGTTCCACGTGTCGCTTTGATGAAGGTGCTCCGTCTTTTTTATAGAATTTTGTATTTGTGTCTGGACTAAAAACGAAAGTATTATACTTTTTTACATTTCTTGTAATATAGTAAACACGTAGATATATAATTTGTGGTATAAAAAGTGAAAAGTAAATTGCCAAAAGTACTTCAAAATCCGGAAGGCCTATTTTGGAGGTTGGGTCATAAATGTGTTATTTTTCAAATTCTCATTTATTTTTAGTGTAAAATGTAAGTAAAAATAGTTTTCGATATTTTTGAAATATTGTTCGAAATGTCATACAGATAAAATATTATTACTTTTTTTTTAATTTTTTTATATTTTAATATTTTGGTATGAGTAACGAATGGAAATACATAAAACATAAAATATACATATTTCCAAACATTTTCCTATAAATTTCTCCAAAAACAAAAGTGTAGAATTCAAATTAGTAGTAATTTTGTCACTAAAATTGAAGTATATACTACAACTATGCTATATAGGGTAATTTATGTATTTTATTACTATTTCTAACAACCAAAAATAATTTTATTCGATAGTCTATACATTCAACAAGAATTCCTGTAAGTTTTATCCATTAATATTGTCTCAAAGTGAAAATATAGCAAAATTTGCAATATAGCAAAAAATTTTCTAACTTACACATTTTCCCGCCATTAAGGTCCCGAGGGAACGGGAGTATAACATGTCGCGCGCTGTCAGAGCGACCGTAATTAACCGTGTTAATTATTTTCACCTATATAAGCAATGTTTCCAATACTATTGTGTACTCTTGTCTAACTTGTACTTGCGTGTTAATAAATATAGTTATTAGTGGTCTGCAGTAATTCGACTAAATCTAGTCCAGTTTAACCCCCAGAAGACACAAGTTTGCGCGTTAACCGCTAAAAAGAACCCCTTTGTCGTATCCCCTCAGTTTCAAGGCACTCCCCTTGTTGCCTCAGCCAGTATCGGAATCCTCGGCGTCGACATATCGAGTGACGTGCAGTTTCGTGGTCACTTGGAAGGGAAGGCCAAATTGGCCTCTAAAAAGCTTGGCGTGCTCAGCAGAGCGGGACAGTATTTCATGCCGGCACACCGCCTGCAACTTTACAAGGCGCAGGTTCGGCCGCACATGGAATACTGTTCCCATCTCTGGGCTGGGGCTCCCCAGTACCAGCTCCTTCCACTTGACCGCATCCAGCGCAGAGCGGCTCGAATCGTCGACGACCGAGTGCTTTCCGATCGGCTCGATTCACTGGCGTTGCGAAGAGATGTTGCATCTCTTTGCGTATTTTATCGCATCTATCACGGGGAGTGCTCTGAGGAATTGTTCGGATTAATCCCAGCCGCCAAATTTCGTGAACGCACGACACGGCAAACGTCCCGATACCATCCACACCATCTGGATGCTTGGCGGTCCACCACTGTACGTTTCACAAGGAGTTTTCTTCCACGTACAACCTCTCTGTAGAATAGTTTACCACCGGCGATTTTTCCGGACCGATACGACCTGGGGACCTTCAAGAAAAGAGCTTACTCCTTTCTAACGGGCCGGCAACGCACCCGCAAGTCTCTTGGTGTTGCGGTTGATCATGGGCGGCGGTAGTCACTTAACATCAGGTGAGCCGCATGCTCGTTTGCCCCCTCTTCTATAAAAAAAAAAAAAAAAAAAAGAGGCAATCTCATCTGTTCGAACAACCATCGAAGACTGCGCTTACCATCGTCTGCTGAGAGAGCAGCATCCGCATCAGAATAAGGCGTAGAATTCATCGACGTCGTCATTGCTACCCGAGTATCATCTGATTCTCGCTCAACTACGTGATCCGCGGGAGAGAGTGAAGTAGAACTACTATCCTCTACAATTACCGGTAACGCTTGAGATTCAAAATGAATCAAACTATGATGACGCCTATGACACGCACGACAAACATAAATGGACTTGCAATTTTTAACATCGTGCCCCAAATTCAGGCAATTAAAACAAACATTTTTACCCTTGAGAAAGGTGTACCTATCTCTAGGAGACAAGTTTAAAAATTCAGGACATTTAGTCAACGAATGTTGAGCTTCACATTTCATGCAATGCTTAACCTTAATTCCTTGCCCGCACGTGCGAGAATCGTTTGAACAGTTCGTCGAATTCACCTTGGTCGCGAGTATTCGACGCGCCTTGCTGTCGCCGCCGTTCTCGCGCATTCTCGTAGTATTCGATGACGCATAAGTTTTTCTTAACTGCCCACATTCGGAAAACTCACAAGCCGAAACTTCCCGCTCAATGAATTTTATGAGATTGTCTACTTGTGGAATATCTGATGGCTTACTTAAAGATAATTCAAAACGTTTCCGAATGCTAATTGGTATTTTACGTAATAAAATACTGAACAATAAAAAATTCCATTCCACTACAGGAAACTCCATAGCTTCTAATGCCCTTATATTTTCTTGGTAGATATTCAGAAGATTACGTAACGAAATAATCGACTTTTCAGAACAACATTCAATATCCAAAATACGGTCGATATGTTTAGATGCAATTGAACGCTTATTGTCGTAACGTGTGATTAAAGTGAGCCATGCCATTTGATAATTGTTGTCGGAGACAGGAATCGACTTAATTAGATTGTATGGTTCATTTTTCAAGGTCAACAATAAGTACCTAAATTTTTCTGCATTCGTGTAAGCATCATTGTTGTGTACCAACGCACTGAATAAATCAAAATACGATCGCCAATCGGTTGAATCGCCGGAAAATGACGGTAATGGCAAAGTGGGTAAATTGTTAAGCGTACATATTTGAGGTTGATGAAATTCTCTAATAGTACTTTCATGACTCATGCGACTTGTGCGCCTATTCTCCTCTTCTAAACATTTTATCTTGTTTACATGGGAAATAATTGCATAGTAATAGTTGTTAAACTGTTTACGAATGGCTAACTGTTGCTCTTTGTCAAAATTCTTTTGTTTCAAATAAGATTTTTCTATCTTTGATTGAATTTTACTAAATTTACGTTGTTGGGAAACGATATCTTTTGAACGCGCAAGAAATTCATCTCTGTTATAATCTACAATTTCTAAAGTATGCTTTACCTCCTCTAAAACGATATCGCGTTCGAAAATGTCGTGGGAATGCAACGATGATTCCGCCATGTTGTATTGTAAACAGGTAACGAAATGAAATATGAAATTAATGTAATTAACGAGTGACAACAAACCCGAACAATAAAGAAAAATCCGGCTCGAAGGACCAAAAAAAATTATGTCATGGAGAAAGCTAAGGGTCTGATAACTCACCGGTTTTCGCCTTCCACTGCCTCACGCTGCTGGGGCTCGGCGAGATGGCTGGCTGATTAGGTGACTCGAAGGGATATAACCCTGTCTCTCCGAATAGAATATTCCACAGGTCACTGGCACAGTATCTTCGGGAATTGTTTAGTACTCGTTGTAATTTAAAAGGACACACCCAATAATTGTTCGAAGGAGCAACGTTCGTGACGCCTCGGCGTACGGCGCGCAAGCGACTCCGCCGTTCGGCCAATCAGACGCAAGCAAGCTTCTAGCGTTAAAAGGGATTGTTACCAGACCGAGAATTCCATAAATCCCTATCAATTTAGTAATTGTTGCCACTCGAAAATTTATAAGAAAATAACTATATGTACAAATAAATATTAATTAAAAAATATGGTTCCAGTACGGAACAGTAGATATTACCTCTTGAAAAGATTCGGATAAAGTGTTTGATGATTCAGAAAGACATTCAGACTTGTATTCTATATCTCGAGTATTCGTATCTGAGAAACAACAGAAAAAGTTTATTTAGTTCGCTTAAATGATAATGAAGAATTGTCTTTACAAGTCAATACAAGTCTGTGTATTTGTTCATAAAAATTTTTTTCTTTGCTACTAAGCTCTGAAATTTCTTTCTCTGGGCTTGGTTTGTTTCGTGGGTTTTAGACGATCATGTGTGTAGGTTTAGATAAATTTTGTTTTCTTTGTGACGATAAAATTAAGGTAGTTTTTCGTTATGATTTTCGTCATCATAATTTATATTAGTTATTTTTTTAATATTTTGGTAATTGTTGCTTTGATCATTGTACAAAAATAAAAAATAAATTTATTGATACATTAAATTATTATTATCTTACGCTGTCCGCTGTATTTATTATCATAATATAAAGCTAAGAATTCCTACTAAAAAAAATTGTTATAAAGTATAGAAAGAAGGCATAACGTTGAGCAGCACGATGTAATTTTATTTAAAAAGGAAAACTAGTTGGCGCCATGACTGTGCTGAAAAATTGTTTTAGAATAGAGTTATAAGTAGTTTTTAAAGGTAGGACAAATGAATTATTGATAATATACGCTAAAATTACAAGAAGAAATTTAAATCAAAACGACGTTATGGCAAATACGTCGTTTTCCTTATTTTTTATTTTGGCTTGTGTGACACTAAACAAAAAAAACGCCATCAAATAATTTAACGAAATATTTTTCTACATAACAAAGTTATATCACTAATGACATTATATAAAAAATACAATACTCCATTTAATTTATTTTTGATTAATAACATAACATCCAAGAAAATTATGAAAATACTACTTTTAAAAGCAGTAACGTTCTTTATAATGAAAACTCAAAACGTTTTCAAGACCTTAGTTAAAGGGCTTACTTATATTTTAAACAGCTACTTAAGTGTCTTATTTTAAATTTTGTAAAAAAAATTGGGTATGAAATAACTCTCAGTAAGAGCATGTTTCTGCAATTGTTACTGCCCTCTTCCCTTAATAAAAATTAATATCAGTTAAAGAATATGTTATGGAAGACGGGTTTTTTCCTAGGCTGCACTAAAAGTATCGGGAATGGAATATTTCCACTGTTTCTGTTATATTAAAATCTTAAAAAATTGGGTATGAAATAACTCTCAGTAAGAGCTCAGTTTCTGCAATTTTTACTGCCCTCTTCCCTTAATAAAAATTAATATCAGTTCAAGAATATGTTATGGAAGACGGGTTCTTTTCCTAGGCTGCACTAAAAGTATCGGGAATGGAATATTTCTACTGTTTCTGTTATATTAAAATATTTTTAATTGAAAACTTCTTGGTTTTGAAAACCGAATACCATCTATTTATTTAAAAAAAGATTCTCGGTCTTGTCACAATTTTTTGTCGAACTTGCTTAGTCGTTGAGAAAATGGAATTCACCCAAGAAAATTCAAGAGCGATGATTTATTATGACTTTCGAAGTGGTTTAACACAAAAACAGTGTGTTGACTGACATTTGTTGATAAAGTCCCATCCGAAACCACAATTTATCGCTGGTTTGCTGAATTTCAACATGGACTTGTCAAGCTCGGTGATGATCCCGGTCAAGGTCGTCTAAAAACTCCAGTCACCCAAAAAACGTTGATGCTGTGCGTAAGCCTATTGAAGAAGATCGACATGTGACATACCTCAAAATTCAAGCAACTTTAGACTTTGACATGAGTCAAATATAAATAATATTGCATGAACAATTAGGTGTAAAAAAGTTATTTTCCCGATGGATACCGCATTCGCTATGTGAAGAGCAAAAAGCGGCTCGCGTTACTTGGTGTGTCAGAACTCTCGAAAGATTCCACGCAGGATCCTCAAATGCTGTATACAATATCTTATCAGGTGACGAAACCTGGATATACGCGTAGCAACCGGAAACAAAAAACCAGTCACGAGTTTGGGTGTTCGAAAATGAGTTAAAGCCAACAAAAGAGTGTTGCAAAAAAAAATGGTGGCCACGTTTGTCTCCAAAACCAGCCATATTACGACTATTCCTCTTGAGGGACAAAGAAAGGTTAATGCAGAATGGTATGCTAGCATTTGTTTACCACAGGTCGTTTCTGAACTCTGTAAAGAGAACTGCAACTGCCGCATCATCCTCCATCACGACAATGCGAGTTCTCACACCGCACATAGAACAAAAGAGTTTTTAGAGCAAGAAAACATAGAATTATTAGACCATCCGCCGTATAGCCCCGACCTAAGCCTTAATGATTTCTATACTTTCCCTAAAATAAAGAATAAATTGCGTGGACAGAGATTTTCATCACCTTAAGAAGCTGTAGACGCCTACAAAACGGCCATTTTGGAAACGCCAACTTCCGAATGGAATGGTTGCTTCAATGATTGGTTCCATCGTATGGAAAAATGTGTCAAATTTCGCGGAGAATACTTCGAAAATCAATAAATACATTTTTAAATAGTAATGTTGTGCCACTTCCTTGATTCCCGAAATTTTCAGTGCCGCCCTTATATTGTACTACAAACTAAGTAAAAATTTTTAAAACAGTTTTATTACATATCAACAATCAAATGTGTTCATTTCTTTTGATATATACATTTTTTTTACATTTTTCACGTACAGAAAATTTTGTCACAAATGATTTATACCAATTTATTAGTGAGATAAAAGACCTACATCTTGCTGAAAATAAAACTATGGTCAGTTTTAATGTTCAGTCACTATTCATATGCCTACCTATTGAATACTGCGTCTCAATTTTAACTAAAGAGCTAGGAGATAACAACATGACTGCTGAATATGCAGTATTACTCAAACACTGCCTCACATTTAGCTATCTATTGCAGAAGGAAGAATTCTACAATCAAGTAGATGGTGTGGCGATGGGTTGACCTGTATCTACCATAGTCACTGACATATTCATACGTAGAAGACTTTGAGGAGTAAGCCCTTCTTACTTCGCCTGTAAATCCAAGATTCTACAAGTGATACGTAGACGACACTTTCAAAATGTTACCATCTGACAAAGTAACTCCATTTCTAGATCACCTTAACTCTATAAGCTCTAAAATACAATTCGCAATGGAGTTAGAGGCAAATAATTCTTTAACTTTCCTAGGTGTTTTAGTTATCTTAAATCCTGGTATCACTATTGGTCACACTCTGAATAGGAAAAAGACCCATACCAATTGATATAAAAATTAGTGAACCTCCCATAATCCTTCACAGTTAGCTACCGTGGGTAAACCTTTGTTTCAGAGAGCACAAAGTATTTGTGACAAAAAACATCTGGCCATCGAGTTTCAGCACGTCAAGCAAGTATTGCAGGACAACAAGTTTCGTGTACCGCGCCTACGTCACAGTGACCGAGTGAAGCTGGCCCTAGTCGAGCGTGTGCCTGCTGTACTACCGTAGTCAGAGAACAAGGCTGGCTACATCTTGAATCGTGAATGAAAGCGAGCTTAAATTAAATCGTAAAAAGTTTAGTCATTTTTTACCATTCGTCAAATGTAATATTCCTCTACAAGATGCAGGAGTGTACAAGTTAGATTGTTAATGTGGTCTCTCTTACGTAAGTTAACAAAAAGGTTCATAGACATGCGTAAAAGGATATATACATGACGTGAAGCACCGACGCTCCGGGAAGTCTGCAGTCTGTGAACATGTTAAAGATCGTCCCCACCATTACATCAGATTTGATAAACCACATATCCTCGCATAAGAACACCGATTCTTACAAACGAGACTATTGAGATTAAAAACACCCTAATTGTTGTGACAATATCCATAAATCAATAGAGAAGATGGATGGGTGCTGCCATCTGCTTGGGATCCTGTAATTAACAAAATTCAACCCAAACCCAAGCATACCACTGCAAGACTTCAAGATACTTTAAGTAGGTTCTGAGTAGATCGGACTGAAAATTAATATTAAAAAGCGGTCTAGGTGCGACCCAAAAGGTCCACACGACTATATTCTCAGTGAAAAGAATAAAAAAATATCATATGTTTAAATATTTTATACAATTTTTCATTCGGCACAAAAAACAACTTGACCGATTTTGCTCAAAATTTAATTAGGTCTAAGATACACAATTATGCGTTAAATGAAACCGATCCCATCCCTCATCACTCATTGTTCTCGAGATACATTGACTCCGAACGTACATACATACATACATATGTACATGTGCACACACGGACATCCTCTTAAAAACCATACTATTCGACTCTAAAGAACTTGAAACGTGGAGATATAATAAAATTTCCAATTTGCAAAATCGGACCCATTACAATAACTTCCCACTGGGGAGTTAAAAAACTGAAGGTAAGCTAAGGCTAACTATGACATTGGGACATCAAAAATCTCAGTCCCCCCGTGACCATGGGTGTTTTAAGGCACCCGAAACATCGGGATTTAAAAGAAAAGTAAAAATAAGTACATTTAACGTGATATAACCCATAAATATAATTTTAATCAGAAATATTTGTTTCAGGGAGCACAAGGGATCTGTGACAGTAAACACCTGGCCATACAGCTCCAGCATGACAAGCAAGTATTGCAAGACAACAACGTCCATAGTCAAACATGTGCCTGCTGTACCTAGCAATTTATGTCGGAGGAATCATAGACAAGGGTGGCTACATCCTAAACGGATTTCCATAGAAATTAACATAATCGATGCTGAAAAGCCAACCAAGCGACACTTTGGTCGATATTGAGTTAAATATATCATTGGAATCAGATTTTTTTTCTGTGTCGATTTGTCCTAAATTCATGATCCTACGATGAAGTTAATGTTCCTTAGTAATTTTAGAAAACGAGGATTTTTTAAATTTTCGACGATCAACCGACGAAAATTTTCGTCATTTTAAAACCAGGTCTGATTAACGAAACAAGTGATATTTTTCCTTCCTGTAATTTTGTTTATTTTTAATGTTAAATATTTATGTAATAAAACGTCAGTTGAGTCTTCCATGTTGATCTTAAACTATCGTGTATCTAGGCTGTAACTTAATATTGGAGTGGTCGCTAGGAACAAAAAAAAATTGAATCACTGAGATGCAAGCTGGCGCTTAGTGAAAAGGTGTGCGACCGCGCGTCCCAGTGACTCAAAAGCTGGGTTATGAGAAGTGGTATGTATTTTCCTTTAAGTTTTACTTATTTTTCTGTTGTTTTGATAATGTTTGAGTTTTCCAAGTCATTTTGGTCTCTGAAGACACAGGTTTGCGTATTCACCGCCGAAAAGAAGTCCTTTGTTGTATCTCTGCTATTTCAGGACTTCTTCATTTTCGGCGTCAACATTTCGAATAACATATGTTTATAATACACAGTCTGTTGGAAGGGAAGGCTAAATTGGCTTCTATAAAGCTCGGCGTGCTCAGCAGAGCAGAACAGTATTTCATGCCAGCACACAGCTTATAAATTTACAAGATGCAGATTAAATCTCACATGGAATATTGTTCTCATCTCTGGGCCGTTATACCTCTCGCTCATTACTGGATGTGGTCAAGTGGAAGGACCATTTGACCGCATCCAGCAAAGAGTGGCTTGATTAGTTGATGATCGAATTCTTTCTGATCGGCTCGATTCACTGGCGCTGCGTAGAGAAGTTGAGGAATTCTTTTGATTAATTCCAGCCGCCAAATTCCAACAACGCCCCACGTGGCGAAACTCGCGATGCCACCTGCACCATCTGGATTCTTGGTGGTGGTCTACCACTGTACGATATAGGAGTTTTCTTCTTTGCCACAATTTCTTTGTGGAATCATCCATCAGGTAAGCCTCAGTTCAGGTCAGCATCAGGTAAGTATGAAAAAGTTTATAGTTTCTTAAATAATTTTATGTGGTTAGCGTTACAATATACTTGTGTATTTTTTTTTATTTTTGTAAAAATAGAAGATCTCTGATGATATTTATAACTTGTAAAAGTACCTACACATTTAATTTTACAATAAAATGTTGTTTTCTTTCGTAAACATTATTTTGAATCAATCAACTAGAAAGCTAATAAGTTTAAAAAAAAAACAACAATTACTAGTGTTTTTCTTTGTTTGACCTAAAATACTGAATGAATTATTAGAGCAAGATCTTATTTTTTTGTCTTCTGATAAAAATATCCCAGACAAAAATAATCAATCATGAGTTGGTGAGTAAGCCCGACCATTGAAATATTCTTTACATTATGTAGGTATTTTATCCATGCTTAAATTCTTCAAAAATATCTGATTTTTGACTATTTTTCGGTTCTTATATGAATAATCGGTTGTCGGTTGGTTGCTTTTCCCATCCGTTAGTTTTATTTTTTTTTATTAAGCGCCACTAAATCCAGAAATTGTAAGCAAATCGGGAACTTATTTACACTAAGTAATGAAGAATACAAACAGGTTTTAGGAGTCCTTTCTGCAAAGAGTTTTTCATAGCCATCCCAATAGGGTAAACAGTACAATTTATATGATTTTTTTTTCAAAATTTGAGACTTTAATCAGCTCTCCTGTAAAGTTGCACATATTATGTCGTTTGGTAATTTTTTTCTTTCCACCGTCATATGAAAGTTACCGAAGGAGATTTGTAGAATTTATATATCAAGTGTAATATCTCTCTACACGATATTCTCTCTTACATAAAACCGACAAAAAGATCCTTATAATCCCGCGTAAATGTATATATAGCTGTAGTTAACATACATCAACACATCGACGCTCTGGGAAGTCTGCAGTATGTGAACATGTTTTGGATTGTCACAACTATGACGTCAAAGTTGATGGACCACAATTCCCACTGAAGAACACCGATTCCTACTAAGGTCGTGTTGCATAAATTGGAAAAAAATACCTTAAAAACTTCGATGACAAACAATTCGGCCCTATAAAATATAAACGAGCATGCATGCATTTACATGATTTGGTGGAGCGACGAGCCTAAGGTTACCGAAGTCTAATTCCCCGGTCGAACCTTAAACCTATTACGCGAGATATTGACCAAAGTGGACTGTATATGCTAATGCTTCTACGCTTACATAAAATGGCGACTATAGCACGTCGGTACAATGCACTCGCTCCTCCCTAAAACGAACTATTATTTGCCAAATCTATGAAAGGAATCCAGCTTGATTAGGAGAAAATAAAATTGGAGCGGATTAACTATTAAACACAATTATATCAAGCAGGAACTATTACTAGGAATGTTCACTCACCGGGGTGTTTCTTCTATGCTGCTTAGGCACTATATTGCTGGTGTGTGGAAGCTCTGCTTCCGCGTTTCGTCTGGTGAGTGCAGGTGGCCGGAGGCCCGAATCCCCCCCCCCCATCAACATGGTAGCGGAATTAAATAATGATAGACTACCCCTGGAGGGTATCAGCACCCCTGGAAAATCCCTCGCTGAGCATCCACGACCATGTTTCTCCACTTCTGAGCGTGGGTGCTCAGGCTGCCCCGCGTATTCTGGGGTGAGGGGGGCGGGGCAAGATTCCGCTCAAGACTACAACTGCTGGGGGCAAACGGAGCAACAAGACCAAGGCGACCCCTGCCACGCTGTCCGTGAATTTCTGCAATATCAGGGGACTTCACTCTAACCTAAACGCCGTCCACTACCATCTCGAGACGGCGAGACCGGCTCTGCTCTTTCTAACCGAGACGCAGGTGTCCTCTCCGGCTGATATCTCGTATCTCTCCTACCAGGGGTACAAACTGGAACACTCCTTTGTGCCTCGGGCTGGAGTTTGCGTTTACGTCAGAGAGGACATCTGTTCTCGACGCCTCGGCAGACTTGAAGGTTCGGACCTGTCCATCCTTTGGCTACGCGTAGACAGCGAGGACCATCCGCGCGTCTACGGGTTTCTCTATAGGTCCCATAGCGGTAATGCCGAAACAGACCGACTCTTCGACCACGTCCAAATGGCTGCAGTTTCGTTGCTACAGCAGATCCCCTCCGCAGAGATCGTGATCCTCGGCGACTTTAACGCCCATCACGCCGAATGGCTTGGTTAACGTTTAACCGATCATGCGGGGAGATCTGTTGATGATTTTGCCTTGGCATATGGTCTGACACAACTGGTTACTTCGCCTACGCGGATTCCAGATGTGGAGGATCATGCACCTTCCCTGTTGGACCTTCTGCTGACCTCTCACCCAGACGGATATCAGATTTCCGTCAACGCCCCTTTAGGCTCCTCGGACCATTGTCCGGTCCGGAGTGTTGTGACACTCACGCTGAAATCGCGGTTGCATTCTGCAGGCTGCCGCCATGTTTTGCACTATAGGTCAGCCGATGGGGATGTGATGCGGTCTTTCTTTGCATCCTACCCTTGGGGGCGGGTTTGCTTCTCACCGGATGATCCCAACGTTGTTGCGGATTCTGTTACTGATGTGGTACTTCAGGGTATGGAACTTTTTATTCCTTCCTCTGTGGTGCCCATTGGAGGCAAATCTCAGCCATGGTTTGGTCGTCCCTGTAAAATAGCATCATGCTATAAGCAGGAGTGCTACCAAGTCTGGGTTGATGCATCAGCGTCCCGAGATGTAAACACCAGCGCTCTAAAAAAGAAGTATAATTCCGCCTCTAGGTCCTTCAAAAGAGTCATTACCAAGGCAAAGTCAGAGCACATAGGCAGAATTGGCGAGAAACTAGTTCGCCTTCCTTCTGGAACCCGTGCATTCTGGTCTCTCGCCAAGGCTGTCCAGGGGAATTTCTGTCAGCCATCTCTTCCATCTCTGCACAGGGAGGACGACTCACTGGCCCATAATTCAAAGGAGAAAGCCGATCTTCTAGGCTCCTTCTTTGCGTCTAACTCGACTCTCGATGACGGGGGGAGTACGCCGCCGACCATCCCGCGGTGTGAGTGCTCCATGCCGGAAGTGCGGTTCACACAGCGTTCGGTTTGCAAAGCACTCCTCTCCCTGGACATCCACAAGTCGAGTGGGCCTGACGGAATCCCCCCAATTGTGCTGAGGACGTGTGCTCCAGAGTTGGCACCGGTTTCAACGCGTCTTTTCCGCTACTCTTACTCCCTAGGCATAGTACCAAAACCATGGAAGACGGCTTTCGTCCATCCGATCCCTAAAAAAGGTGATCGCTCAGACCCGTCAAAATGCCGGCCTATCGCCATCACCTCCTTGTTCTCCAAAACAATGGAGTCCATTGTAAACTGCCAGCTCATGGGTTACCTTGACGGTTTTTGCCGTGGTCGGTCAGCTGGTGATCTTTTGGTCAACCTCACTCACAGACGGGCGGAGGCAGTAGAGTTCAAGGGGGAGGCATTGGCCGTTAGTTTGGACATTGCGGAGGCCTTCGATCGGGTTTGGCACAAAGCGCTTCTTTCGAAGTTCCCTTCCTATGGGCTTCCCAAGAAATTGTGCGATTGGATCACCAGCTTTCTTGCAGATCGGAGCATCAAGGTCGTTGTAGACGGCGCAAGCTCCGATTGCAAGCCTATTTATGCTGGTATTCCACAGGGCTGCGTGCTATCCCCAACGCTGTTTTTTCTGCACATCAATGATATGTTGCATACCCGTAACATTCATTGCTATGCAGATGACAGCACTGGTGATGCTCTTTACACCGGCTGAGCCAATATTTCTCGGGAAAACGTCTCCAAGTGCCGGGACAAACTTGTGTCTGAAGTCGAGTCTTTGCTGAACAGAGTCTCGGAATGAGGGACGACTAAATCTAGTCCATTTTAACCCCCAGAAGACACAAGTTTGCGCGTTAACCGTTAAAAAGAACCCCTTTGTCGTATCCCCTCAGTTTCAAGGTACTCCCCTTGTTGCCTCAGCCAGTATCGGAATCCTCGGCGTCGACATATCGAGTGACGTGCAGTTTCGTGGTCACTTGGAAGGGAAGGCCAAATTGGCCTCTAAAAAGCTTGGCGTGCTCAGCAGAGCGGGACAATATTTAATGCCGGCACAACGCCTGCAACTTTACAAGGCGCAGGTTCGGCCGCGCATGGAATACTGTTCCCATCTCTGGATTGCAACGCGCACTCGCCACTCTGGTTCAGTAATGCTGAGCAAGTTGGAGGAAGGGGCCATGCATCAGAATACCGTCGAAAAATGATGGAGGATTTTATTATGTCACGAGGGCTTGTGGTTAACAATGTTGAAGGTCAACCATGTACCTTTTCGGGAGCAATGGGTGAGTCTAATATAGATCTAACTTTATCATCCAGAGGGGTTCTGATATCAGAGTGGCGAGTCCTGGATTGCGTCAGCTCAAGTGACCATCGTCTGATCACCTATAAGGTTGGAGGAGTACCCGTTGCGAGGCTTCCGGGGCCGGTGGAGGTGCCTACCCGTTTCCGGGACCGGGGGGTGAACTGGGGACTTTTTCGCGGAACTATTCATGTACGAATGGGTACATTGAAAGTAAGACAGCCAGCTGATCGTCTCTGTGCGCAGTTCACGAATATTGTGGTTCGTTCTGCCGAGGATGTCCTGGGCAGTGTGCGCCCTAGACGTGAAGTCGGCTATGAGTGGTGGACGCCTGAACTTGATGGAATGAGAAAGAAAGTATGTAGTGCGAGAAGGACATGGCAGAAGACTAGGAAAAATGGTGGCAGGTCAGAGGCATTAGCTATGGAACGTTTCCATAGTGTGAGAGCGCGATACAGACAGTTGATGGAGGATACGGAGCTTAATCACTTTAGGAAATTGGCAGAGGCCGGTAACACTGACCCTTGGGGACGTGCATACCAAATATCTAGTGGGAGGTTTCGGCCTCCCAGTAATGTAATTAACGGGATAGAGTACGTAGAGCGACACTCTGGGGGAGTGAGGGAGGCCATGCGGGACCTGCTGGGGGCTCTGTGCCCGGACGACGATGCGTCCAAGGACACGGAGTACCATGAGCGTGTTCGACTTATGGCCGCCTTCACTCCATCCGGACCAGCTGCCGTTCCCCCAACCATTGAGTGTTTGGGGGGTATAGTCAGGGCGTTGCCTAACACTGCTCCGGGACTGGACGGGATTAGCGCAAAAGTGCTAAAGAATGTATGGAGGGCTGCATCCAGTGAAGTTCACTGGGTGTATAGCAAATGTGTGGAAGAGGGAGTTTTCCCGGACGTATGGAAGAATGGACGGTTGGTAGTTATTCCGAAAGGCAATTGCAGGTCATTGACGGACCCCAAGGCGTATCGTCCGATTACGCTCCTTCCCATTTTCGGAAAAATATTGGAGCAAATCTTGCTTAGGTGTGCCCCAAGTTTAATGAGGGGTATATCCGACTACCAGCATGGGTTTTCGCCAGGTCGGTCTACTGTCACAGCGCTGCAAGACGTGCTTCGTACTGCGAGCGAGTCGCAGCGCAAGTATGTACAGGCCGTCTTTTTAGATATATCCGGGGCTTTCAACAATGCGTGGTGGCCGATGATACCCTTGAAGGCCAAACAGGGAGGGATCGCACCCAACATCTATCAGATGTTGGTAGACTATTTTACCAACAGACGGGTGGGTATCTTTGTCGGCGAATGTGTTGAATGGAAACGCTCGACCATGGGCTGTCCGCAAGGATCGGTTCTAGGACCGACCCTATGGAATTTACTGCTGGACGATCTGTTGAGGCTGCCGTTCCCTACCAATGCGAAGATGATAGCGTATGCAGATGATGTAACGCTCTTGATAGAAGCGAACTCTAGGGCTGACATAGAGAAAACGGTCAAGTCTGCACTGGAGCTGGTTGAGTCATGGGGGGAAAGGAATCGTCTCTCCTTTTCCTCCACCAAGTCATGCACAATGACCCTCAAGGGCAGGTTCTTGCGACCACCTGTAATCAGGATGGGAAGCAATTCAATAAAAAGCGTAGAGTCGTTTATTATTAAGCATGCGAAAGACATAGGAGATAGAGCCGGGAGATGCTTCGGAAAGATGTCGCGGGTGTCGGCGTCTTCCTGGGGCATTCGTTACCCGGCTCTTCGTGTTCTGTACTATGGAACATATGTTCCCATAGTAACTTATGCAGCCGCAGTTTGGGTAAATCGGGTAAGGAATTATACGGTGCGAACGTCACTGCTCAGATCACAGAGGTCTTCACTCGTTTTGTTGACTAAGGGTTACAGGACGATCAGCACTGCGGCACTTCCGGTATTAGCCGGCGTCCTTCCGGCTGATCTGGAGGTGACACGTGCTGGTAGGATCGATCTTGCGCGTGCTGAAGCAGGAAATGGGGAGTTGAGCAGGCGAAAGCGCGAGATCTGGGCGGATGTTATGAATGCATGGCAAGAGAGATGGGAGAATGAGACGAATGGAAGGGAGCTTTTCTGTTTCTTCCCGGACGTGTCGGCGCGGCTCAACGCAAGTTGGGTTGTGCCGGACTATCAAGTCTCGCAGATGCTCAGTGGGCATGGTTGTTTTCGTAAGAGACTGAGTGAGATGAAACTGGTTGAATCGGGTATGTGTGATTGCGGTGCTGCCTATGAGGATAGGCACCACGTACTATGGGAGTGTGTACTGTATGACGACCTCAGATGTAAGATGATGGACGGAATGGTACGCAGAACTGTGGGTCCGGTTTACTACCCGGACCTCGTGGACGGTAAGGACAGCTTTGGCCGGCTGCGGGAGTTTGCGCACGGATGGCATGTCAGAAGAACTGCCATGGAGAAGCAAAGGAGTGCTCTGCCCGGAACCGAAGGCGTGGTGTATTTGTCCAGCCCAGAAGGGGAGAGTGGAATACAAGGGACAGGAACAGATTAAATAACTTGTAGAGAGTCAAGAAAGTGCACGTGGGAAAGAGCCCAGAGCAAGTACCGCGTGCATCTCTCGAGATTCGGCCCGTATAACCGTGAGGTTGGTGGGGCCATGGGAGGTGGAGGGTGTTCCCATCTCTGGGCTGGGGCTCCCCAGTACCAGCTCCTTCCACTTGACCGCATCCAGCGCAGAGCGGCTCGAATCGTCGACGACCGAGTGCTTTCCGATCGGCTCGATTCACTGGCGCTGCGAAGAGATGTTGCATCTCTTTGCGTATTTTATCGCATCTATCACGGGGAGTAATCTGAGGAATTGTTCGGATTAATCCCAGCCGCCAATTTTCGTGAACGCACTACACGGCAAACGTCCCGATACCATCCTCACCATCTGGATGCTTGGCGGTCCACCACTGTACGTTTCACAAGGAGTTTTCTTCCACGTACAACCTCTCTGTGGAATAGTTTACCACCGACGATTTTTCCGGACCGATACGACCCGGGGACTTTCAAGAAAAGAGCTTAGTCCTTTCGAAAGCTCCGGAAACGCACCCGCAATTCTCCTGGTGTTGCGGTTGATCATGGGCGGCGGTAGTCACTTAACATCAGGTGAGCCGCATGCTCGTTTGCCCCCTCTTTTATAAAAAAAAAACACGAGGTGAAGCGGGTTTCCTGGAACTCGACTGCTTCCAGGCTAAAGCGGATATACTTCTATGACATTATTGTCTTAAGCGGTGTGGTTTCAACGACGAGCGCGGCGGGAAGAGACTGCGCGTCGGTCGCGCGTGCCTTTTATTCCTTCGGTTGCGATGATTACGTGATATTCTAGAATCATCTTCTTTCCCCTCCCAACCCACCACCCCGATAAGTCGATAGGAGGGTATGAATGATATCGTTTGGAAAGGGATAAACGATTTGGCAAGCCCTACCGTCAAAAAAATAAATACGAATGGTTTTCCGCGCAACCATCTCCCCCGTTCTTGAAGGGTTTTCTTCAAAATTAACTAAAACATCTAGAGCTAAGATCAAATTAACAAAATAACTAACTAACGCTAAGATTACCTAAATTCAACTACAATTTCTAATCTAGAAAGCTAATTTAAATTATGGAAGAGGCAAGGGGTACAAACTGACAACAGGACGCAGGTAAGACCCAACTGTGGTCTTAACGCGAGCTACCCTAATTACTCCGTCGGAACCGGGAAAGACCTCTTCGACAATCCCTAACGGCCAATGGAGAGGCGGCGTATTCTCTTTGGTGAGCACAACTACAGTTCCTACAGCTAAAGGCTCAGTTGCTGTATTCCATTTTTGCCGAGACTGCAAAATATGCAAGTATTCCATCCTTCATCGTTTCCAAAACATTTGCACTAACCGGTCTAATAATTTGTGGCGTGCATAAATGCTGAGTCTGTTCTCATCCATATCTGCGGCGGGCAAACACTTTAAAGGCGTTCAATTCAAAAAATGTGCTGGAGTTAGAGCCAGCGGTTCCGAGGGGTCACTAGACAACGTACGATAAAGTGGGCGGCTATTTATTACGCATTCAATTTGAGCGAGCACCGTACTTAGCTCTTCGAAGGACAAAATTTGATCTCTTATTACTCGGTATAAGTGACTCTTCAGACTATTAATATTCGTCTCCCAATTGCCCCCAAAATGACTCGCGGCTGGGTCGTTCAGAGACCACTCAATGCGGTTCTCGGCTAGAATGTGAGCGAACTCCGAATTATAATACTTGCTAGCTAAGAGCTCATGTAGTTCTGATAAAATACGTTTTGCACCGACGTAGTTCGTACCGTTATCCGAATACAATTTACTTACAGGGCCACGGCGGGATAGAAATCTTTTAAATGCACCTATAAAGCCTGCTGTGCTTAGATCACCAACGAGTTCTATACGCACCGCTCGAGTAGTTAGACATACGAAAATGCAGACGTAAGCCTTTGTGGATCTGATACCACGCCCGCGAGTGAGCGTGGCCTTAAACGGACCAGCGAAATCAGACCCGGTGTGCGTAAAGGGCTTTACTGATTGTATTACTCTACAAGATCTAAGTTCCGCCATTTCCGGAAATGACGGCTTGGGGCGTGCCCGAAAGCAAGCTATACATCTGTGCACCCGATTGCGTATTAAACTACGTGCAGAAAGAATCCAATAATTATGACGCAAGATCGACATCAGCAAGTCGGGGCCAGCGTGCGAATTCAATTTGTGATGGTAATCGACTAATAAATTCATGATATTGCCTTTACGCGGTAAAACTATAGGGTGCCGTTGGTCGAAACTCAACTGCAATTTGGACAAGCGTCCACCTACCCTAACAATCCCATCCTGTAAAAATGGCTTAAGGCGTTGAAAGGCGCGACTACAAGCTCTATTCGATTGTAATCTTGTAATTTCTTCAGAGAAGTGCGCACGTTGAAGTTCACGTAATACTAGCGACTCGGCATAGTTGTAATCGGACGCTTAGATATACGAACGTCGCGGTAAAAGCTATGCGAATCGACAAACGTAAATTACGCTACGCAATAATTTCGACCAAGAGGACAAGCGGTTCGCCAAAGCAATGATTGGAGAAACCTCACTCGAAACGTTTGACACTAGAGCGTGTCTCTTCTCTTCCGGCGGTTGTGACACTGACGAAGGTTCGAAATCGGTTATTAGCCATTGCGAGGGATCCAAGTGAACCCAAGAAGGTCCGTGGAACCAAAGCGGGTGGTCCATTATTTGCATCGGGGTGAGTCCACGGGATAGACAATCGGCAGGGTTTTCCGTACCGGACACGTGATAAAAGTTCTGCGTTTCTAACTCGTCTTGGATCTTGGCCACTCGGTTCGCGACAAACGTATCCCAACGAGAATAGAATAAAGCCAGCATAAGGCGACGGTGGAGTCGGAAAAGGCATATACCCTTTCTATGTGAACTCTATCCCTACATGCGCTGATAACTGTGGTAATAAGCTTGGTGAGTACCAATATTGCGCAAAGCTCTAAGCGCGCCAGAGAGACAACCTTACGGGGGGAGACTCTCGACTTAGAACTAATGAGGCTAATCGAATTTCTACCATTATTCTGGACGTGAAAAATACAACGCCCCCGTAAGCTTTCTCGCTCGCGTCTGCAAACCCAACGACCGTTATGACGCTATTTCTATCGACGTTTATATGACGCGGTATTTTAATTTCTCTTAGTAAAGGAAGTTCCTCTCTAAAACGCTGCCACAACCGAACAATGCTGTCAGGCGGCGAGTCATCTCAATCGCATTTAATAACCAAAGTTGTTAAATCAAAAGCTTAGCGTATAATATCACCGGAGCTACGAAATCCATAATGACATCCCATAATCTAGCAACGCATGACAGTATTGTGCGGTTTGTACATTTCTCTACGGGCGGATTTACCTTAAGGCTAAACACGTCGGACTCTGGTAACCAACACAGACCGAGCACCTTGTGTGTATCAAAATCTTCGAATTCCTTTATCGCCGAAAGGCGAGGTGATAGTGGGATTGTGTCTAAAACCGAACGCGAATTACTAGTCCACTTGACAAGATCAAATTGACCCGATTTCATGAGCTTTATAACCTCGGCGGTGGTTAGGGTGACCTCCTCCACGCTATCGACCGAGTACATAAAATCATCCGTATTTAATCCACTTTCAATTGCCCTCTTAGCTTTAGGATAAGAGGGACCTTCTTCGTGGGCGAGCTATCCCACCGCCCGTAACGCATGAAATGGGCTCGACTTTAAACCAAAACAAACGCTGTTAAATTCAAACACCATTAGAGGTTCCTTTAGGTTGAAACGATATAAAATGCGTTGGAATCTACGGTCGCATTCACGGACCCCTATGCAAAGAAACATTTGGCGAATAGTGCTATACTAAACAAACGAAAATTGGCTATTATATTAAATAAACTGCCCTGTAAATTTTGCCCACTATAGAGATATCGTTTAGCGACAGGTGAGTGCTAGTTTTAGCACTAGCGTCGAGCACTACACGTAACTTAGATGTAAGTTTGTCCTCCTTAATGACCCCGTGGTGTGGTATGAAATACGACGGTGTGCCTTCGTAGTTATCTAATTCCGAAGCCACGAGTGATATGTAACGTTCTCTTATATATTCGTAAATGACGCCGTCATAAGCTTCTTTTAACTGGGGTAAAGCGAGCATCCTACGCTCCAAGCTGTAGAAATGTTTTTCCGCCATTTGACGCGAATCGCCGAGTGATAAAACATCTCCTTTAAAGGGTAGCGCTACATTATATCTACCGTCGCGATCATGAACGGTCGTGCGGACGTAAATTTCCTCGCATAATCTGTCATCTGAGCTAGCTATGGGTGGGCCGTTCACCTCCTTCATCTCCCAAAATTTGCGGACTAACGACTCGAGCGGTTCGACAGCCATACCACAATAAGAGGTTGCCGAAATACTATCCATGATAGAGGCGGAGCCAACGATGACATAACCCAGTACGGTTTCCGGTGCGTAAGGCGCGGTATGCGAGGAGTTGCCCCTGACCTTATTGTTTAACGAAAGGTGGGGGAAAAGCGATGCTCCAATGAGCATGTCTATGTTTCCAGGAACGACATAAGTGTCGTCCGCTAGAGACAAATTTTAAATTCAATCATTGGCGAGGTATCAACCGAAACGGTTGGCAACCGTTCTGTGACCCTATCTACTACTAGTGCATTTATATCAAAGTTAACATTACGATCTATCCGAGAGTAAAATTTTAAATTTATATATCCCTGGGTAGCTTTACTATTACCTCCGATGCTTTTGACTACAGGACATGAAAGTGACCTATTTATTACTGAGCCTAAGCGCTGACAACATTGTCGCGTTATAAAGCTATTTTGGGCTCCGCTGTCCAGCAGTGCAGGCACGCTTTGTTCGTTTCCACGCGAATCCCTAACCAAAATACGTGCCGTACCCAGTTATACGGTTGAAGGAGGTTGTGCTTCCATATTTGCCAATGAGCACAGAGCGACTTCACCAGGTCGACCGCTAGAATCGTTGACTTTAGTAGGAGTAAATTCCTTGTTCGCTTTACTTGACGCCGCTATGTTGCTATTTTCAAAATGTAATAGCGTATGATGTTTCCTGGCGCACTTGCTACATACGGAACTAAAATTGCATTTTGCAACTAAACGCTTATCGCTTAAGCAGTTCAGACATAGGTTGTTTGTCTTTACTAATTTATAACGTTCGCTTGGTGAATATTTACGAAAAGTCGCACAATTGTATAAGTTACCGTGTTTATCTTTACAGGCATGCTGAAGTGGTGCCGACGTAGCGGTTACGTACGTTAACGACCCCGCTATTTTAGATGGTTGAGTCTGTCTACGGTCGACGCACTTTTTAATCTCCTGTTTAACGTTCGGGGAGCGCTGCATCACCTTTATTTGATCTCGCACAATTGATGCTAATGAATGAAAGGGAGGCATCTCCAAGCTACGGTGCTCCATTTCAAACGCACGCACGGTATCGGGGTCTAATTTCTTTAGTGCAATATGGAGAAACACCACGTCCATAGGGTCATTAAATTTCAAATTCTTAAGTGCAGCCACCGATGCCACAAATTTATCTTAAAACTGCTCTAAGCCGTTGATGATCGCGGATGATATAGGTTTAAGATCGAATATCTGGTTCAAATATTCGGAAGCTAACATTTTCCTATCTTCATATTTAGTTTTAAGAGTTTCGAATATTAACAAGTAATTGTTTGCTGTAGGTGTAAAACCCGAGCAAATCGACTGTGCCCTGCCACTAAGTTTACTAATTAAATAATATAATTTTTCAGCGTCCGATAACGATGGGTTATTGTGTATATTATTTTGAAAACTACTGAAGAAGAAGGGCCATGTCTTAATATCACCATTGAATACCGGAATATCTATTGGCGGCAACCTAATTGAGTTACGTGGACGTACCTGTATTTCCGGCTTTGCTTCGTTTTGAGATGGAGATTGTAAGAGTTTCGCCGTTCTTTTCACGTGACACAACATATCCTCAAATGCAAGAAGCGGTTGGTAGTTCACAATATATGTCGGGTCGATTTGTAATTCCAAATGATTAATTTGGTCTAATATTCTTTCGTAATCCGTCCGCAAAGAATCCACCGTTTCAATTTCATTCAAAAAAGTTTCCCGCACTGCTTCTACATTAATGTTCCTTATGTGATCACTAATACTTTGTATACGTGAAAAAAGTATGTCCCTCTTGGCATAAAGCGTTTTAATTTTAATTTCATTTCCACTAACTGCCATTTTAAATTATTATAATAATATTATATTAATCACAATGAATCTCACAACGCACAAATAATGGAGGATGGACACTCGTTCGCCGTATTACGTAATTGAATCGAAAACCTGTTACAGCGAGTCGAGGTGACGCGTGTCGCTCGCTAAACTCAATATATTTTTATCAAAATTGTCGGGTAAGCATAGAAAACGGTTGCGACTACACTGTTTCAATTATTTAAGCGACTAATAAGCTTTAAATTTAAACCAAATATTAACACTATTTAAATGAATAATTCTATTTGCGAGTAACTAATCAAAATTTAAATTTAAACTAAACGAGTACTATTAAAGTGAAGAATTAATTCTATTTGCAAGTAACTAACCAAAGTTTAATTTTAAACGAACACTATTTAAGTCTATTCCATAAATTAGAGTGCATTATCTAATTAATTAATCTAATGATTCGACCAGAAAATGGTTGAACGACTACTAAAACACCAGTCCAAATCCTGCCGAAGTGACCATAAAATTGTGGAGCGACGAGCCTAAGGTTACCGAAGTCTAATTCCCCGGTCGAACTTTAAACCTATTACGTGAGATATTAACCCTCGGCATGCGTGGTTGGGTCTGTGAGACCCACCGCAGCCGTTAAACCGTTATAATTCATTGTAATTTGAAATTCGCTCGCAACTGCTCTCAGTAGCTGACCGTAGTGAACTAATTGACGCCCTCCGCCCACTACCTCAGTCCGGGGCGTGCTCCAGTAGTGAAAGCACGTGCCTAAAGTGCGCTCGGGTCTCGCAGACCCCACCGGGCATACGGCGTGGCGTTTTCATTTGTTGCTACTAGTGGTTTTGTGTCGTTAATTTGTTAAAAATAAACATAATATTTTAAATAGTAACATATTTTATATATAATACTCGAGATTATTATTGTTTTAATTTGTCTTTTTACGAATTTGATGTATTTTATTCATAAAGTTCCGTGTTTGGAATTCAACTTTATAGTATCATATTCTTTACAGTTCAAAATCCTCTCCATCCTTACAGGACAGGGAAATCGTTAGTTTGCTACTCGAAGAGGTGGACGAAGATCCCGAAGATGATATTGTATTCGACTCCAGCGACGAAGAGTCTGATGAGGTTACAGAAGAAACTCATAAAACCGACTCGATCGATTCGGAGGAAGACCTCTTCAAAATAGTTGATGATGAGAACTCTTCAGATTCTGAAATGGACGTGCCACTGTCAGAGTTAACTTCGCGGCCCTCAGGAAGTACTTACAAAGGTAAAGACGGAACTTTTTGGTACAAAATTCCAGCTAGATCAAACGTTCGAACACGTAGTGGACATATAGTATCTGGAACACCGGGTGTCAAAGTATTAGCGAGAGATGCAAACACTCCTTTAGAGTGTTTCAATCTTTTTGTGGGCGAGTCTATGTTGCTGGATATACTAATGAATTAGTATATCCAGCAACATAGACTCGCCCACAGGAAACTGTTCGAAGAATTCCTTAGCAGATGCCAACAACACTACACGCCCTTTGAAAATTTGACTCTAGATGTAGAGCTTGTAGCTTTCCGTGGTCGCTGCAAATTTCGCCAATATTTGCCAAATAAACCAGGTAAATTTGGAATAAAGATATTTGCGCTCGTAGATGCCAAAACGTTCTACTCTCTGAATTTGGAGATTTATTTAGGCGAGCAACCAGAGGGACCTTATAAGGTCAGCAATAAGCCTCACGATGTATTCGATCGCCTCGTCGCGCCAGTTTCTCAGTCAGGGAGAAATATCACGATGGACAACTGGTTTACGAGCTATCCAACATATAAACACTTGCTAAATCATCATAAGCTAACCGCTGTCGGTACAATGAAATCAAAAAACCTGAAAAATTCAAAACAAATTCAACAATGTATTCATCACAGTTCGGATTTCAAAAAGATATGACTAGTATCATACGTCCCAAAACCTAGAAAACAAGTGTTCCTGCTGTCATCTCTCCATCATGATGTGGAAATCGACCTGCAATCAGGCGAGAAGCAAAAACCAGCAGTTATTACATTCTATAACAAAACGAAAGGTGGTGTTGACAACGTTGACAAGCTTATTAGATCTTATGATGTATCAAGGAACCCCAGAAGATGGCCGCTCACTCTGTTTTTCTGGTTGCTGAACTCTGCAGGTATAAATGCAAAAATTATTCAAATGCTGAACTTCCCTGATATCAAAAACAATCGCAGAAATTTTATCAAAGATCTGGGTATCGCATTGATAGAATCTCATCTGAAACAAGACAGAAAAATACTCGCCTTTCCACAGATTTTAGACTTTTAATTTTAGACGAATTGCTGACCGTATTGGTATCGACGAAGGTCCACCGGTGAAAAAAAAGCTCCAGGTGTAAGGCGTAGATGTTACGTTTGTACATCAAAGAAAGACCGTAAAACTCAATACATCTGTGAGACGTGCAAAAGCCACGTGTGCCTAGATCATGCAATATTCCAGTGCGGAAATTGCTTCAAAGGCAATGTTCCTGAAAATGATGAAGACTAATTATTTTAGCTTAGAATATAAGATAACCATATGTGCCTTATGATCCCCAAAGTCTGATTGTGATTTCTTTTATTTTAGTTGATTTTGCATGTTTATGAAAATAAGATGTTTAATTATACGTTAAAAACGAGGTAAAAGTTTAATTAAAAATTCTATTAAAATATTATTAATTTGAACACGTTTTTTATTTGAAATCCTAAAAAACATGTTTAATTTTATTATAAAATCAAAAAATACACTACATTGATATCAATTTGTAGGAGAAAAAATATTAAAAATTTGGGTCTCACAGACCCACCAGGCACGCCATGTAACTTTTTTCCACCAGGCACGCCGAGGGTTAACCAAAGTGTACTGTATATGCTAATGCTTCTACGCTTACATAAAATGGCGACTATAGCACGTCGGTACAATGCACTCGCTCTTCCCTAAAACGAACTATTATTTGCCAAATCTATGAAAGGAATCCTGCTTGATTAAGAAAAAATAAAATTGGAGCGCATTAACTATTAAACACAATTATATCAAGCAGGAACTATTAATAGGAATGTTCACTCACCGGGGTGTTTCTTCTATGCTGCTTAGGCACTGTATTGCTGCGACTTCTGGAACTTATTCTGGGTAGACTCTCTGCCTTTCTTGTCCGATGACACGTCGGAAGAGAGTGCGGTGCGCGACTATTTCTCACACGAGGTTAGGCGGGTTCCGTGGAGCTCGACTGCTTCCAGGCTAAAGCGGATATACTTCTATGACACTATTGTCGTAAGCGCTGTGGTTCCAACGACGAGCGCGGCGGGAAGAGACTGCACATCGGTCGCGCGTGCCTTTTATTCCCTCGGTTGCGATGATTACGTGATATTCTAGAATCTACTTCTTTGCCCTCCCACCCCACCACCCCGATGTGTCGATAGGAGGGTATGAATGATATCGTTTGGAAAGGAATAAACGATTTGGCAAGCACTACCGTCAAAAAAATAAATACGAATGGTTTTCCGCGCAACCATGATTGTTAGTGAATATCGCCACCATCGAACAACTGCAACAACAGGAAATTTGCAGGTGCTTTGCCGACTTTAAAAAAAGGGTAGATTTTTTGAAGACCCGTAAGTCTTATCGGTCCATAAAAATTGCTGGTGGTAGTCAATTACACTAGCAAGTTGTGCAAGAAAGCAAACTTATTTGAAGAATTAAAAATATATCGGTAACGCTATTAACACTACAAATACATTCATTTAAAAACACCAAGTAAGCTAAAAATGCGTTCTAGGCTCTATATGAATCATCATTATTATCATCTCTTCGCTAAGTGGAGAAATTTTAGATTACTATAGGGTACCGTAGTATATAGAATAATTGTACGAAAAAAAATTATTTGTTCCATCTTCGTCCTTCTCACACAGTATGTATGGTGGTAAATGGGTGAAGTGATCCAAATAAATCTAAATACAGCCTATATTCAAAATCAAAATGCAAATGCGTTGTTATTCCTGAGAAATACGACGGTGCCTCGTTTCTAGTGAAAAGTAACTCTGGTTCTCTATACTCACCGTATGAAACAAAGCAGCCTTAATCTGTTATTTCACGCCGGTACTCTATGTGAGCGTGGTCCTTCCCTAGTCGATCCCACCTATTTGTGTCACAACAATAATGTAGGTGCATCATGATTTTACTGTATGCGCTTGTTTTGTTGATTGTTTCATTATTAGTTTTATTAGTTACATTAGTCCATTTGCTACGCAAATGTTATAAAAATCTTCTAATCTAGCCATCTATTTTCGTAAATACTAGATATAGAGCACTGGCTCCTTCTGTTAATTTTTGTATGCAATTAGCAATACAGTTACAGTAACATTTTAAAATGTAGTGTGTACGAACTCTTTCTAATGTTAACGAGCGGCTGGGGATTGAAATTAATGCGATGTTGGATGTTGGATGGATTATTTTTAATTATGTTTTTATAAGAATTAACTTTGCTAGTATAATATAATCGGGTAGGTTTTATCTTAAAAGTCTAAACTTTTAAGATATAAGGATAAGATTAAGATATAAGAAATATATAAGAATAAAATCTTACAAAAGTATTTACACTATATGGAATGATGTCGTGATAATATATGCAAGATGTACGGCTCAGGACCGTGTTTTATGGCATCCATTAGAGAGAGACCTATGTTCAGTTATGGAATTGTGAATAGCTGTAAATATAACGATTTTTAAATAATAACAATAATCCTATTATTTTCGCTTATTAAATAATATATTAATCCTATTATCGCGCTTTCTTTATCGTATATTAATAACAAAAACGTAAATTACATTAACTTACATTTAAAGTTAATTTAACCGAAATTCATATGCCTGTAATTTAAATAAACTTCAATTTCAAGTTATTTGATTTTATTCAATTTCTATATTACTAGCTAAAGAAAGTAATAGTGGTGCAAAATATATGATGTCGATTCGCCCCGATACTGAAATACGAAGTACGACTTGCCGAGCGCTGCTTTTAGAGTAACAAGATTCGTCATCTCCTCCGATTAGAGGAAATAGAATTGACAACGTGACGTAGTTACATTTTCTACATATAACATTAAAGCTTAAAGTTAATCTGAAGCGGATTTTTCAATCATCAGATTAAAATTTTTCCTTGCATAAAATAAAACAAACACAAATTAAAAAAAAAAAACAAATTGCAAAATATGTGATGTCAATTCGCCCCCATTTTGAAATACGAAATACGAATTGCCAAGCACTGCTTCTAGAGTAACAAGATTCGTCATCTCCGATTAGATGAAATAGAATTGACAACGTGACATAGTTAAATTTTCTAAATGTAACATTAAATCTTAAAGTAAATCTAAAGCGGATTAGATTATAGTCAACTAGAAACCTTTATAGTTTCGCCATGTCTGTCTGTCCGTCTGTCCGTCCTTGCTTAATCTCTGTGACCGTTAGCAGTAGAAATTTGGTACCAATATGTGTATCAATCAAGCCGACAAAGTGGTAAAATAAAAATTGGAAAAAAATGTTTTATTAGGGTAGCCCCCTATATGTAAAGTGGGAAGTGATTTTTTTTTAATTTCAACCCTAACGTGTGATATATTGTTGGAAAGGTATTTAAAAATGCATAGGGGTTAACTAAAATCATTTTTGATAATGTCAAAAATTTCGGATATAATCGCTCCAAAATTAAAAACCAATGCGTCCCCCTCTAAATTTTGAACCATAAGTTTAGAAAATATGAAAAAAATCTTAAAAGTAGAACTTTATAAGGACTTTCTAGGAAAATCATATTGAACTTGGATGGAAACAACAGTACCCACTACCGGAACCTTTAAACTCATAAGTGGGAACACTTATTGTGACGGACGGGAAACTACGGAACCCTACACTGAGCGTGGCCCGAGACGCTCTTGGCTGGTTTTTTAATCATCAGATTAAAAATTTTCCTTGCAGAAAACAAAACAAAAACAAGTTAAAAATACAGTTTTATTACTAAAATAGTTCAATTGAACACTTTTATATGAAGTTAGGTAATTATTTTAAATCAGAATAAAGGTTCTTTTCAATCAGTAGATAAAAGGGTAATTTTATACCATCGCGGTCACCTCGTTTTTTTGGCTCTAGAAAATCGAAAAATAATGTGATTTCGATGGTTTTTTGAAAAAAAGAATACAGTAGTATAAAAAATGAAAATTTATTTGGTTTAAGGCTTTAAATGTTCATGAAAATGTACTCCTTCACGTATAATTTTTGATAACTTTTTTTTAAATAATCAAATGAAGTTGTCATATTTTTTTCATAATCTACAAAAAACGAACATTTAAAAATAATTAAAAAAATTTCATTCATTTTTATGTTGGTTTTTATTGAGTGTAAGATCAAGCGATGAGAGATCGGTACTTAAGGCATCCCGACTCGGACAGGTTAGGTTTGAAGGAAAGGGCGGGTTTGAGTGAGTGAGTGAAGCGAGTGAATAGACCCTGCTATCTTCTTCGTGGTTATTTTTTATAAACCACTCAGAAGTAGGAATGAGCGCGAGTTGGGAATCCGTCGACATGGCTTCCGTCGACTCCGCTACGGGAGAGAGGCCTACTTCTGAGTGGTTTATAAAAAAATAACCACAAATGAGATAGCGGGGTCTATTTGCTCGCTCAATCGTCCCCACCATGTCCTTGCATGTCTAACCTAACCTATCCGAGTCGGGATGTTTTAAGTCCCGAGCACACTTCGTTCGATCTTACCCTCAATAGAACACCAAATATTAACTTTTATAATTATTACGATTTTGTAGAGCGTTTATGATAATATTTAAAGTCAGAAAACCATATAATATCTTTAAGTGAGATAAAAATAAATAAATAAACATTTTGAATATTTCTCTTTTTAAATGTGCGTTTTTTTTTGTAGATTAACAAAAAATATAAACTTCGTATGATGCTTTGCAAAAAGGTTTTAAACGATTATATTCGAAGAAGGGTGTTTATGATCACATTTAACGTCATAAAACTATACGGCATATTGAAGTGAGATATTTTCCGTATTTTTTTCCATAAATCCAACATAAAGATTTAAAAAAAATTACTGTGGACTGTGGAAAATTAAGTGGACGATCAAAAAACGAGGTGACCGCTGTAGCATAAAATTACCGATAAAATATACATCTCGATTATAAAGTATTATTAGTATTAAAGGAAATGGAACTTCGTAGCGTATCAAAATGTACAATAATTTAACAACGAAAGTACGATTTTTTTAATACTGTAGCTTCAAAAAATTTTTAGCCTACGCAATGGTTAGTGGCTAGTGAAGTTCATGTACATTCGAAGCCAAATTAAATAACGATACAAGGCTAGAGCGAGATAGATGCGTTGTTACACCTGGGGAACAATATGAACTGCCTCACAGCTTGTGAATTATAGTGACTCTCTATGCCCTTTAGCGCAGAACACACCAATAAAAACACTGCTAATTGATAACAAAAATAGGTAGGTTGGTACTTTAAAGGCCACAATCATCAGGAGTAGCCCACAATCATTACAAATTAGCAATAATATTTTTTATTTAATTATTAAAGTTGGAGCATAAGGGCATGCGGCTCAGAAGGTGGTGAGTGACTTTCACGGCTCATGAACGACTGCTACAACAGGGGCATCGTTCAATTAACGCCTTTAAGGATATGTTTTACGAGTTTTATTTAAACAATAGCTTTTTTATAAAAGTAATAATTTAATTCATAGATATCTGTGATGTCTGGGAGAAACCTGTTAAGTCCAAAAACGTAATTTTTCAGTATAAGACTTTTAAGGTTCAAGTTTAATTTATAAATCAGTTAGGTAAATTAGAAAAAGCTAACCACTGCTGCAGTAACTATTTATTAATCAGGTTTTTTTAAATATATTAACTAAAACTAAAAACACAGTTGTTTCATTTTAAATGGCACTTATCATTTTTTACCCAAATTAACATTAACTAATTAAATCGATAACAATGGAGTTAACATATTGAAATCAAAAGATATTAGAATATAAGTGTTATAATTTATTCGTAATTTTCGTCACTGTCGCTTACAGAGTCAGGATTCGTGTTTGAGGTTTTCAAATTTTTATAAAAATTATGATAAACACGATCTATAAAAGGTAGCAAACTTATAATATCATGGTACTTTTTTGAGCATATAGGTAAAGGACTCGAATATGCTCTTGGTATGCTCAAAGTAGCAACTAAATATACCCGTCCCCTTTTAACAAATAAGTAGTATCTAAAAGGTTCATTTGAGTCTAAAGACTCTTTGAACGCCACATCATTAGAGTCTTTAGAACACATTATCCAAAAAATATTATTCCAAATAAAAGGATTTTTATCGGAATCAATGTTTCTTTTCATAAACATTGTTTTGAAAAGTTGAGAAAATCCTAAAAACTCTTCTTGTGTCATCATTTGGACTGTGTATCTAGTCATTTGGATAGTATTTGCCCAATCTTGTGGAACAGAAATTGAAACTCTATGATGTTTTATAAATCTTTCTATCGCTGCATGATCGCTGTCGCATTCCAAATGCGTATGTCCGGGCACTAAAAATTTGTGATGGACTTCATTTAAACTGGTTTTCTGATTGACAGCTAATGCAAACATTAATGGTAAAATATTATTTCTGTTTTGTCCTGGGCAGGTATCTGAGTAGAAGATTATCTGCTCTACAGTATCTGGTAGCTCCATAATAAATCGAAACAAACATGATGCAATCTCATCCGCACCTCTTTGTGCGATACTTTCGTACCAAACAAAACAGTGCGTTCGTTTTTCTGTGATGTTACGTACAGTTAAATTAAAAGTCCATAGCTTCCTTTTATAAAACGACATTCCAGCTGATAGATAAGGAGTCGCTAAACATTTTTGTAGATCGAATGCAGCAACAACAATTTTTCCATCACTTTGCTTACTCAATTCTTTGTCCTCTCTTTTCGAATTATAATGTGATTCAGCTTTACTTTGATGAATAGTTTTCTTCTATTCTAAATTTTGTTTTTTATTAGCATCCTCACAAGTTTTAATTTGAAGCGTAAGCGAATCGCAAGTTTTGCAAGTATCGTTTGAAGGTTTTTTGAATTTCAAATTGAGTGTTTTAAAAATGCTACGAAACAGCGTAATGCTTACTGGCGGTAATCCTTCTTCTCTATTGTCTTTCACGTATTCATCTTTGTACAATTTGTACAATATCTTCATGTTTAAATCCTCATGAAGGTATTTTTTATTCGTATGGCGTCGGGAGTAGTGACTTTCATAAGCTGAAAATTTGTCGATGAAGTTTTTGACGTATTGTAAACCTCTTTGATCAGCTTTTACAATAACAGATGCCGATGAGCTGTTCTTTTTCTTCTTAACGATTTCGTCTATAAAACCTCTGCCTTCACCAAATGTTTTCATGAAACATTTTTGCAAATATTTCCTTCAGTTCCATCTATATTGTAAATAACTGTTACCTCTCTGTTTTTCATAAATGAATTTCTTCTTGTACGCTCTTTTGGTTTTATTTTAATCAATCCACTCAAATATCTCTTTTGTGCTTTTCTAGACGGTAATTCCCTGTAGTCAATGTGAAGCTGGTTCAAATTAATTTTCTCAAGCTTTTGTTGACATTTTGCCCTACAATTATCTGAAAATCCACCCGGATAACGCTTTGGTATACATTTTCCTTTTGCAGTTACATATTCCTCGCCTTTTCGACGTTTTTCCGTACGCTCCTTTCGTAGCTTTCTTTGATAAGGACCATAACCTTTCTTCCTCTTTCTACATAATAAAGCCAATGGGATATTATAGTCACCATCACCATCATCGGAGTCAGATTTACTTGTAGATTCTTCGTTTTCAATAGATGTTATCAAATCATGACTGACAGGTTGCCATTCATCATCAGAGCCAGAGCTAAAATCCTGACCCTGTAAAAAAAGTAAAAAAAAACTGTTTTATAAGTACTAACAACAACTTTTGTTTTGTCGTTATTCCCTAAGAATAATTTTTACGTAAGTAATCACAGAACAATCTTAGAAAATAAGTTAAATAAAAAATCGAAAAACCTACCATCTCAACATCACATTATGTATTATCTTGTAAAACATCTCTTGATTTTTCTGCAGAAAAATCTGATGATCCTGGTTCAATTTCATTGTTTTGAATAATATTACTCTAAAAAAGAAAGTATTAAACTCATAATAAATACCATAGAGTATAATATTGCAAAAATAAAATTTGGTTTTTAAACTGAAGTACTTACTTGATTAGAAGTTTCACAAACAATTTGGGGTAAAAGAGTATCGTCCAGATGTTCATCAATATTTTCTGGTGTCCTGTCTTCATTGTTTTTTTGAGTCTGAAAGCTAGGTATATCGAGCTGAAAGTACATTAATCATTACATTCTTGTAGGCTGGAGATCAAAACTACCCTAATTATCTTAATAAACTTACTTGGACTTGTGTTGGTTTTGTGGTTTTTACTGAGTGGGAAGTAGCTGTTTTTTCAAACGAATTCTTCTCCATAATATTATCTAAAGATGAGCTTGCTATTTCTTGCAATTCTATTTTAATATAATCAGTTCTAAATTCAGACTCAATGGGCATCGAACGGTTATCTAAAATCTTTAAAATGCATAAGATAAAGTATTAATTCACACACATGTAAATTATAAATGACTATCTACTTACTATTTCAATAGAATTGTCGTCATCACTTTTATCAATGCGAGAGTAAGAAACTTGTTTATTCCTGTCAGGAGACCAATTTTGTGTTGCATGTACTAACACATTTTCGGTAACGAATACTACATTTCTTTCCTACAATAAAAAAAACAAGATTGAATGAATAAGAAAAGGCTCTAGCTATCGAATATAACGTAAAAATTACTTATTTGTTTGCTAACTAATCTTAGTTGCAACAAAAGTTGTTCACTTACGTTATGTAAATCAGACTCGGAATGCGAATCATTTGAAAATTGCAACACCGAATCTACTATGCCACGAGAACGAGTACTTTGTGCATTTTTTCTGCGATTATTCATTTTAAAACTGCAATAATATTGTTTTCGTTTGAAAAACTTCACCTGTTCTGACAAGAGTTGGCGAAAAGGGCGCGAATGAAACCGTCAATAAGAAAGAGAGAGGGTAAAAATGAATGAAATGACAGTATTGACAGTTAACCGGGTCGAGAAGCGAAATAGTTCACAACAATACTCATAGATGGCGGTTTATTAATTTTTTCACATTTATTCACAACAATAACTAGCATAAGTTTTGCAGAAGTTAAGTAAAAAATAAAAATAATTTTGGTAGAAACTTGTTATGTGGGATTAATCAGTGTGGAAGCAAGGCTTTATTTAATTTATAAGTGGTACAAACATGACAAGTGGGACTAATCATGTTTTTATTAGAAAATCGTAAAAATATTTTTAAATATTTGATACAGAGCTGATATGTGGGAGTTATCAGAAATAAGATCTCAATTTTTAATTTTTTGCGTTTGATAATATCATGACTAGTTTAGTTACGTTTTTACCGCTACGATTCTCCCACTCTTATGATAGTTACACTTATCAGCAATAGACCAAAATAAAATATGATTTTTTTTAATAACAACATAGGACCCAACTAAAAAATAACGAAAATTGAGTTATCAGGTTTCTCCCAGACACCACAGATATCAATATAAGCACTTTGAGATCTTTGAAATTTGAGGAGAAATGACAAAAAAAAGAAAAAATGTCGACTTGCACATTAACGTGCTAGTAGATAATTTATTAATACGAATTTATATAGTATACATGAAGAAGATAATTTTAAGTAAAGTTTATTACATTAATTTTATCATTTGGAAACATACAGGTACATCCAGTACCAATCTATTCTCACAGCTGCGGTTATATCAGTAGTATAATTGTAGCACGAATGGGCCTGAATCGACTGGGAAAGAACCACGCTTTCACAAAATACCAGCGTGAAATAGTAGTTTAATGCTGCTTTGTTTCGTATGGTGAGTGTAGAGAACCGGAGAGCCTTTTTAATGGAAAAATGGCATTTCTTAGTCCTCACGGGTGACAACGCATGTGCATTTTGATTTGTAATCGAGGATAGATGTAGATGTCTATGGGCCGCAGCAACCACTTACCATCTGGTGGAGTGTGTGTTCATTTGTCAGCCTATCCAATAAAAAAACAATACAGCGGTCGTCTACAAGGCAGGTAATAAACGGACGTTGCAGTGTGTCGGAAATTTAATCCCAGTTTTGATCAAAATATTTTGACTGACAGTTTACCTAAAGCAGAGGCTTTAGGTAAACTGGCAATTCAGCTATTGTAGTTTGTTGTTATCGATAATTACAATAATATTAATAATAATAATCCACAACTATCACACAACGCCATCTAGTCCCAAGCTAAGCAGAGCTTGTGTTACATAAATATTATAGATAAATTACACCCAGACCCAGAACAAATGATCGTGCTCATCACACAAACATTTGTCCTGGGTGGGAATCGAACCCATGACCTCCGGCATAGCAGTCAGGGTCACTAACCACTAGACCAACAGGCCTGTCAAACCTGTCTATATCATACCATTTACTCCATTTAAAAAGTTTTTTAGATTAATTTAGTTTTTATTTTATAAAATTTTGGGGACTAACGAGTACGCATTCCATCAGGTAGTAAGTGTATGCTGTGGCCCATAGATATTTACATCTATCCTCAATCAAGAATCAAAATGTAGATGTATTGTCATCCCTTAAGACCAAGATGAAATGCGTCTTCGAATACGAAAGCGTTTACAGTAAATAAGCAAGGTTAATATTATTTTAAAAAACCCGACTGCGTAAAAAAACTTTATCATTAGATTAAATAAGAACTTTATTATATCTTTACTATAAGTTTTGAAAATGTACGCAAGAATGGTCTGAATGGATGAATGTTTACTCAAAGTGAAAAATGACTTGAAAAAAATTAATTTGATTTTCAAAGACCTAATCACTGATACCCCTCTCAATATAGTTCGTCGACTTTCACTTTTTTCTTTTAAGCAATATGGTGTCTGGTTTTTGCCATATTGAATTATGGTTACTGCCATGCCATGCACACTCAAAAGATTAATACGAGAAACGTGAGAATAATCAAAATCGGCCCATGGTCGTAAGAGTTCCACAAAGGAACAAACAAACATACAAAGGCTGATACTTTACCCTCCACAGTCAGGTAAAAATGTGTCTGGATCGACAAGAGTATTAAGCTTCTATGGCTCTAACACGAATAAAACCTAAAGTTACAGCCTATAAGTATCCCACTGCTAGGCACATCCTACTCATTCGTGATTTTAGCTCAAAGAAATGCCCGCCGCGATGCTTCATTGCGTGTGGGTGGACTTTACGTGACTTCGAATTTTTGTAGCTAGTGTTGTCCCTACAGCGTGACCTTGCCATCTCGGCCGTCACCCGCTACAATAAAAAGTCATTCGGATGCCCTGTTGAACTCGAAACATCTTGAGATACCTAGGAACACTAACAGAATTTATGTCGCTAAGCATTTGTCACTGAAGATTAAGATGTTACACGCTGAAACGCGTCGAATTGCCGCAGATAACGATTATAAATATACATGGGTGCGATATGGTAAGATTTACACCCGTCAAAACGTTTCTTCCAGCACAATTATGAATTAAAATTTTAACTGTTTAACTGAGCTGACAAAACCTACGTGGAAATAAAAAAAATATTACATAAATAAATCATAACTTAATTTATACCACAACATTATATTTAGTCTGTACTTTTTATTTTTATACTCAAATGGAAATATTTTATCAGAACGTCAATAGAATAAGGTCTAAATTGCATCAAATCAACATTAATATACTAATACGTCCCGATACCATCCACACCATCTGGATGCTTGGCGGTCCACCACTGTACGTTTCACAAGGAGTTTTCTTCCACGTACAACCTCTCTGTGGAATAGTTTACCACCGGCAATTTTTCCGGACCGATACGACCTGGGGACCTTCAAGAAAAGAGCTTATTCCTTTCTAAAGGGCCGGCAACGCACCCGCAATTCTCCTGGTGTTGCGGTTGATCATGGGCGGCGGTAGTCACTTAACATCAGGTGAGCCGCATGCTCGCTTGCCCCCTCTTCCATAAAAAAAAACTAAGTAGCAACTATGACGTCATCTGTCTTGCTAAAACTTATTATTATTATTATTGGGATATCTGTATAGTTTTCTCATCTGGTTGGGTTCTATAAATATACAATTATAAATTAAAATGAAAAGATGAATATACATAAATATCAATAAAATAAAATAAATAAAAAAAATACATAAATAAAAAAAGATTTCGGCTTTCACGAGGTTCTCGTCATACGGAATTGTAATGTCGATCAAAAATATCCTTGACTATGCCCGGTCCATCAGCACAATATCAGGCTTATTCACAAGAATAGTCATGTCCGTGATGATGGCCCGGTCCCAGTAGAGCCTGGTGCGGTCATTTTCGAGCACGGCTTCCGGCAAGTACTTTTAATACGGCAATTTCTGGTCCACGAGACCTTATATCAGAGCGAGCTCCTGGTTAAGAATTCTGGCTACTAGGTTGTGCCTGTGCAAGTACTCAGATTTAGAAAGCACCGAACAACCGGAGATGACATGTCTAAGTGACTCCCCGGGATGGCGACAAGCTCGTCAGACAGATGTATCTCCGATAGTTGTTTGTCTTAATAACTTGATCCTGTATTGCACAGACAAAACACTCGGTTTCCCCGAATAGTTCACCGAAACGTAGCCAGTTGAGGGAGGCGATTGTATCTACGAAGGGCTCATGTAGAGCCCTGTAGTACCTCACGTGGAGCTCCTTCTCCTTCCATACAGTATCCCGGTCGGAAATGCTAAGCACTACTGGGTCCTGCCATTGCTCGTTGGCTAAGGATAGAGGGTTAAGCCCTTTATCACTAGAAATGACGTCACTATAGAATGAATAATCCAATCTAGCCAGGAAGTTACGACGCAGGCTGCACACTTCGCAATTATGCATAGTGAGCGCGCTCCGAAAACCACGCCCACCATGCTTTCGCGGCAAGTACAGCCTCATTACCGACGATCTCGGATGATGCATCCTATGGGACGTCAAGTTAGTGCGGACTTTTCTATCCAGGGCGTTAAGTTCGGTCTAAGGCCACCTGAGTATGCCAAAGGTATACATGAGGACAGGAATGACCCAGCAGTTATATGCGTGTGTCTTATTCACACTGGACAAAAGGCTTTTAAGCACTTTGGACAAGCGTGCATAAAACACATCGCAGACTGACTGTTTCATACCAGCCTCATCGATACCGATATTCTGTGACATACCCAGGTATCCGGATGTTTCAGACTCGGAAAGGGACCTTAAGTTGACGGTCATAGACAAGTATATGCCCTCAGAGTTAGCAACCCTTCCACTTTCAACATGGAGGACCGCACACTTATCCGTCTCCAGCTCCATTTCAATGGAATTGCTAAATTCACAAGTGATGTTTAGCAATTCGATAAGATGGGAGCGACTGGAGGCGAATAACTTGAGGTCATCCATATAGAAAAGTTGGGTCACTTTTGTCCCTCTTTTCGTAGCTGAAATTCCCTCCCGAAGCCCTCCAGTAAGGTACTGAGAGGGTTCAGAGAGAGGCAGAACCATATTGTACTCAGAAAATTGCCCTGGAAGATACCCCTTCTTATCCTTATGTGGTTCTCCGCAGCCATCATCCGCTCGCCCAGATGACAAAGGATCGTACTCCACTGCCCCATACACTGCTCAAGGAAGTCTCGAACTGTACAGTCAATCTCGCACAGCTAAAGGAACCACTTTAGCCATGTATGGGGCACCGAGTCGAACGCCTTTCTGTAGTCTATCCAGGTGGCAGAGAAGTTCCGAAGCTTGCGTTTCACCACTTTGCCTTTGACCACGACAATGAGGAGTGTTTCCGTGGTTCCGTGACCACCGCCCCAACATCCATTTTGAGCGCGTGACATCACCTGTTTTAGTTCCAGGTGACGAGTAATTCTGGCGCTCAAAATGCGTGTCAGTGTCGTATATATGGTGGGTAGACACGTGATGGGGCGATATTTACTCGGGTCTTTGGTATCCTGATCTTTCGGAACCAAGTGAGTGATCCCAGTGGTGAAGAGGCTCGGGAGCGACTTCTGGTCGAGAGCCTCTTGAAACTATCGGGCGATCATAGCGTGACACACTATGAATCCCTTCAGCCAGTAATGATGGAGCCCGTCGAAACCCAGACTTTTCCAGTTCGGTGCCCACCTCAGCCACGTCTTCCGGCGTTATGGTGATGGGGTCCATAGGCGTAACACTCACACCCTGGCTCGCCACAACTTCCATCGAAGGGCCCTCGCTGTGGTTTACGGACTCTAACCACAGGCCATGCCAAATGCGATAATGTCAGCCTGATCCGGTCCTGGGCCCGCTCCACATACCTTTGGTCGCTCCAATGATTTATAGAGCCTCGTCTGATCACTCTGGAAGAGACGATTCTGGTTGAACCGCCTTGACCTCTCGGTAAATCGTTGAATCCGCTTCTCCCAAGCAGAGATCTTTTGCTTCAGGTCGTCTATGCGCTTTGTTAGTTTCTGCATGATATCCGGCTGGGACAAACTGATATTTGTCCCAGCAAACGCCATTCTAACGGTGCGCACAATCCTTGGTCTATTATTACCCGACCTCAAGCTTGTCAGTCTGCCGACAAGGGCCCTTGTCTTTGCGATACGGTCCTCGATTCTTTTTCTCCAGGTTGGGATGGCGCTACTTTGTCTAGTAGCGCGACTAGTAGCGAAGTTTTGCGCTAATAATACGGCAAACTGCCACTGCGGCGCCAAAGAAATTGAGTCCGTCTCGCAAAGGACCCGGTAGGCTTCTAAATAGGTCACAAACATTGGGTTAAGAGCCCTCATGACAGCCCGATTTCGCTTGCTTAGGGGTATGCGGGGAAGTCGCGGTCGATTTTCGAGAGCGTTGCTGCGCGTTTCGGGAGACTATTTCATCGTCGTTCGAATCACCAAAACTGGAAGATCCATGGCGGCTTCCACGTGTGGATGCCGGTTTGTTGCATGTGGAGCTGCATCCCCAGCCATAGCCGATTCATTCGACGATGGAATAGCCTCACATCGTAGTCTTTTGAGTTCGGCATCATCAAATATTTTCGAGCGCATGATGTACCGAACTCGGTCTGCCGGTTTTTGTTCCGTGACGGGAATAGACGGCTCCAGCTTAGCAAAAAAGCAATGCATCCCAGCCCTATACGCTATTCCCACAGTTTCTTCCCCTTTCGTCCAACGCATGCAATGTGCTCCACCAGCGGCGGGTGCCGATCACTGAGTCCGAGAAGACCCAACCGACACCAAGCCTTCTGGTGGGGATGATGGATGCGGGGGACTTCCAGGTGATCGTGCAGCTCCTCGGGCTCGGCTGGCGGCCCACATGCTGCCGCGTCCAGCGCCAGCTACAGACGCGCCCCGACGACTCCCAGGCAGCGGCCCTATGCGCGTTCCTCTCTGTGCCATCATCCATTTTATGGGCGTCAAATAACGGGAGACGCCCAAGCCCGGCACCGTTTCGTGGTTTGTTCATATGCACAAACGGACCTTTGTACCCACAATTTTGCCTAGGCACGGCGCTCAAACCTCTTGGCAGGGCGCTGACTGACTGCGCCTACGTAGCAATTTTGTCGCGTAACTGTTACGTCAGCGGGCGATTGGGTCGTCACTTCCCTACGCCTTGACGTATTATTATTATTTGTAACAGCGAAATTAATTTGATCGGAAAACGTGATATTATTACGTTTTCCGTAGGAATGGACAAACTACAAGTAATACTCGTATAAAAAGGACGGTGACGGAGTTGCATTGCCTATTTAAAAAAAATGTTTTTCGTCAACAGTTATGGGAAACTCACCAGGAAGACATATGGATTACTATTCGGTTGAACTCTTCTAATCTCCCTATGGATGTACCCGTCAACAGTACACTCAGTTCAGCAGCTTCAGTCTCAGTTACTGTTGAGGAAATTATTAATGTAAATAAAAGCATTGACTCTTCCAAAGGAGCTGGGCCGTATAAAATACCTCCATTTTTCATCACGATCTGCGTAAATGAAATCAGTTTGCCACTATGTATACTTTTTAACTAATCACTCAGTTCAGGAATTTTCCCAGACCGATAAAAGATGGTTTACCTAGTCCCTATTTTCAAAAGTGGATATAGAGCTATTTGCAAAAATTATACACCTATCATTAAACTGTCTTGCTGCGCGAAATTTTTAGAATCTGTTGTGTCAGCTCATTTATAACCAAATAAAGCCTCTCTTGTCAACCAACCAACACGTTTTGTTAAAAATAAATCTATTATCACCCACTTACTATAATATAAAAACTATTAATTTTGTCCTTTTGCTAAAAATGTTCAGGTAAATTTTATATATACCGACTTCCCCAAGAATTTGACAAGGTTGACCATTTTTGCCTTCGTCGAAAGCTTTGTAAAATGGATATATATTGATCGCTGCTTAGGTGGGTCGAATTGCATATGTATTTTACTCGAAGGAGTTAGCTGGAGGCTTTCAAGGGTGAAATATCCAACCCAGTTTTTGTTACTTCAGGTTCCCCACAAGGCTCGATTCTCGACCTTTGCTATTGATAGCCTTTATAAAAGACCTTGTTGCACAATCGAAATGTCCCAGTCTACTATATGCTGATGATTTAAAAAAAATCTCCAAAGTGGCTACCCTTGAAGACGCTGAAGCATTACAAACAGATATCGGAACCGTAGCGAGATGTTGTACCGATAATTATATGTATTTAAATATTAATTAATGTTTTGTATTGTATTGTCTTTTAGTAGATACAAGAGACTCTTAATGGCCTAAAACTTAACAAGCCGAGTCAAGCTAAGGACTTATGTAGGTGTAATTTTTGATGATAAATTAAGTTTTTGCGAGGATTGTAATTATGTTCTTATGAGTGGTGGTAAAATGCTGGGTTTTGTCCCGCAAAACACCAAGCGGCTTAAAAGGCCGAAAAGTATGGTATAGTGAGATGAATCCTCTGAAGTATCCTCGTTAATAATATAGGCAGGCTTTTGTCGGTCGATCGATATAATCGTAGATTTCCTTCCGGGTATTTGTAATTTAAAAGTCTTGCTATTTCTCTCTAATACATTATACTGTCCATCGTAGGTAGGTTGAAATTGTTTTTTCACTGCGTCGTTTCTTACAAAAACTTGCTTGCATGTTTTCAAATCTTGATGAATGAATACTGATTTATTATTTCTGTGTGATTGCATTTAGGTACATTTCGACGATAAGGCTTTGTTGATTGATTCTCGAAGTTGAGTTACGAAATCGTAATCCATTTCTTGTTTGTTTGACTCTGCTGAACTGAAGAAGTCACACGGCAGTCTTATGCTGCAGCCGTAGGTTAGCTGAGCGGCGCTAAGACTAGTGTCTGCACGCTGTGTTGCTCGTAGTCCAAGTAGCACCGTAGGTAGCTCATCAATCCACTTTGTATGTTGAGATAAACGAGTTTCGAGTGCGGTTTTCAATGTACGATGCCATCGTTCGATTATTCCTTTGATTGAGGGTGGTATGCTGTTGTACGTGTCTTCTGTATTCACATAGTTTGAAGAAGTTTGAGGAATAGGTTGCTTTCGAAATTTCTTCCTTGATCCGTTGTAATGGTTTCAGGTAATCTGAAACGAGTAATCCAATTTTCATAAATTATCTTCGCGATGGATTGGGCTGAAGTATCATCGGTAGATATTGCTTCTGGCCATCCTGTTGTTCTGTTGATCACTGTTACGAGGTAACGATGTCCTTGCGGTGAAGTAGGTTATGGTCCAACGATGTCAACGTGCAGGTGTTCGAATCTCTCCGTGGGTGGAAATGTAGCTAGGCTACTTGATGTATGCCTTTGTACTTTGCATTTTTGACATTGAATCCATTGTGGTTGCGCGGAAAAACCATTCGTATTTTATTTTGACGGTAGTGATTTGCCAAATCGCTTATCCTTTCCAAACGATATCATTCATACCCTCCTATCGACACATCGGGGTGGTGGGGTGGGAGGGGAAAGAAGACGATTCTAGAATATCACGTAATCATCGCAACCGAAGGAATAAAAGGCACGCGCGACTGACGCGCGTCCTCTTCCCGCCGCGCTCGCCATTGCAACCACACCGCTCTTCCCGCCGCGCTCGTCATTGGAACCACACCTCTCTTCCCGCCGCGCTCGTCATTGGAACCACACCTCTCTTCCCGCTGCGCTCGTCGTTAGAACCACACCAAAAGTAGAACCGCTTTAGCCTGGAAGCAGTTGAGCTCCAGGAAACCCGCCTCACCTCGTGTGAGAAATAGTCGCGCACCGCACTCTCTTCCGACGCGTCATCGGACAAGAAAGGCAGAGAGTCTACCCAGAAGAAGTTCCAGAAGTCGCAGCAACATAGTGCCCAACAGCATAGAAGAAGTACCCCGGTGAGTGAACATTCCTAATAATATTTCCTGCTTGATATAATTGTGTTTATTGTGTTAATCCGCTCCAATTTTGTTTTCTCCTAATCAAGCAGGATTCCTTTCATAGATTTGGCAAATAATAGTTTTGTTTTTAGGGAAAAGCGAGTGCATTGTACCGCATGCTATAGTAGACGCTTTTACGTAAGCGTAGAAGCAATCGCATATACAGCCCACTAATTAATAGCTCGCGTAATAGGCTTAAGGTTCGATCGGGGAACTAGACTTCGGTAGCCTTAGGCTCGTCGCTCCACCATTTTATGGTCCTTCGAGCCGGATTTGGACTGGTGTTTAGTAGTCGTTCAACCACTTTCTGGTCGAATTATTAGATTAATTATTTAGATAATGCACTCTAATTTATGGAATAGACTTAAATAGTATTCGTTTAAAAATAGAATTATTCATTTAAATAGTGTTCGTATTTGGTTTAAATTTATACTTATCAGTCGCTTAAATAATTGAAACAGCGTAATCGCAACCATTTCGTACGCTTACCCGACAATTTTGATAAAAATATATTGAGTTTAGTGAGCGACGCGTCACCTCGACTCGTTGTAAGAGGTGTTTGATTTAATTACGTAATGCGGCGTACGAGCGTCCATCCTCCATTATTTGTGCATTGTGAGATTAATTGTGGTTAATATAATTTATTATAATAATTTAAATGGCAGTTAGTGGAAATGAAATCAAAATTAAAACGCTTTATGCCAAGAGGGACATACTTTTTTCACGTATGCAAAGTATAAGTGATCATATATAAAACATTAATGTAGAAGCAGTGCGGGAAACCTTTTTGAATGAAATTGAAACGGTGGATTCTTTGCGGACGGATTACGAAAAAATATATGACCAAATTAATCGTTTGGAATTACAAATCGATCCGAAATATATAGTGAACTACCAACCAATTCTAACATTTGAAGATATATTGTGTCGCGTGAAAAGAACGGCGAAACACTTACAATCTCCATCTCAAAACGAAGCAAAGCCGGAAATACAGGTACGTCCACGTGACTCAATTAGGTTGCCACCAATAGATATTCCGGTATTCAATGGGGATATTAAGACATGGCCCTTCTTCTTCAGTAGTTTTAAAAACAATATACACAACAACCCATCGTTATCGGACGCTGAAAAATTATATTATTTAATTAGTAAACTTAGTGGCGGGGCACAGTCAATTTGATCGGGTCTTACACCTACAGCAAACAATTACTTGTTAATATTCGAAACGCTTAAAACTAAATATGAAGATAGGAGAATGTTAGCTTACGAATATTTGAACCAGATATTCGATCTTAAACCTATATCATCCGCGTGCATCAACGGCTTAGTGCAGTTTTTAGATAAATTTGTGACATCGGTGGCTGCACTTAAGAATTTGAAATTTAATGACCTTATGGACGTGGTGTTTCTCCATATTGCACTAAAGAAGTTAGACCCCGACACCGTGCGTGCGTTTGAAATGGAGCATCGTAGCTCGGAGATGCCTCCCTTTCATTCATTAGCATCGTTTGTGCGAGATCAAATGAAGGTGATGCAGCGATCCTCGAACGTTAAACAGGAGAATAAAAAGTGCGTCGACCGTAGACAGACTCAACCATCTAAAATAGCAAGGTCGTTAACGTACGTAACCGCAACGTCGGCACAATTTCAGCATGCCTGTATCATATGTAAAGATAAACACGGTAATTTATACAATTGTGCGACTTTTCGTAAATATTCACCAAGCGAACGTTATAAATTAGTGAAGACAAACAACCTATGTCTGAACTGCTTAAGCGATAAGCATTTAATTGCAAAATGTAATTCTAGTGCCGTATGTAGCAAGTGCGCCAGGAAACATCACACGCTATTACATTTTGAAAATAGCAACATAGCGGCGTCAAGTAAAGCGGACAAGGAATTCACCCCTACTAAGGTCAACGATTCTAGCGGTCGACCTGATAATGTCGCTCTGTGCTCATTGGCAAATATGGGAGCACAACCTCCTTCAACCGTGTTACTGGGTACTGCACGTATTTTGGTTAGGGATTCGCGTGAAAACGAACAAGGCGTCCGTGCACTGCTGTACAGCGGAGCCGAAAATAGCTTCATAACGCGACAATGTTGTCAGCGCTTAGGCTTAGTAATAAATAGGTCACTTTCATGTCCTGTAGTCAAAGGCATCGGAGGTACTAGTAAAGCTACCCAGGGATATATAAATTTAAAATTTTACTCTCGGATAGATCGTAATGTTAACTTTGATATAAATGCACTAGTAGTAGATAGGGTCACTGAACGGTTGCCAAGCGTTTCAGTCGACACCTCGGCATTGATTGAATTTAAAAATTTGACTCTAGCGGACGACACTTACACCGTTCCTGGAAACATAGACATGCTCATTGGAGCATCGCTTTTCCCTCATCTTTTGTTAAACAATAAGGTCAGGGGCAACTCCTCGCATACCGCGCCTTAAGCACTGGAAACCGTATTGGGGTATGTCATCGTTGGCTCCGCCCCCATTGTAGATAGTATTTCGGCATCCTCTTATTGTGGTATGGCTGTCGAACCGCTCGAGTCATTAGTCCGCAAATTTTGGGAGATGGAGGAAGTGAACGTCCCACCCATAGCTAGCTCAGATGACAGATTATGCGAGGAAATTTACGTCCGCGAGACCGTTCGTGATCGCGACGGTAGATATAGTGTAGCGCTACCCTTTAAAGGAGATGTTTTACCTCTCGGCAATTCGCGTCACATGGCGGAAAAACGTTTCTACAGCTCGGAACGTAGGACGCTCGTTTCACCCCAGTTAAAAGAAGCTTATGACGGCGTCATTAACGAATATATAAGAGAAGGTTACATATCACTTGTGGCTTCGAAATTAGATAACTACGAAGACACACCGTCGTACTTCATACCACATCACGGGGTCATTAGGGAGGACAAACTTACATCTAAGTTACGTGTAGTACTCGACGCTAGTGCTAAAACTAGCACTGAACTGTCGCTTAACGATATCCTTTATAGTGGGCAAAATTTACAGGGCAGTTTATTTAATATAATAGCCAATTTTCGTTTGTTTAGTATAGCACTATCCGCCGATATTCGCCAAATGTTCCTTTGTATAGGGGTCCGTGAATGCGACCGTAGATTTCGACGCGTTTTATATCGTTTCAACCCAAAGGAAACTCTAATCGTGTATGAATTTAACCGCGTTTGTTTTGGTATAAAGTCGAGCCCATTTCATGCGTTACGCACGGTGAGACAGCTCGCTCACGATGAAGGTCTCTCTTACCCTAAAGCTAAGAGGGCAATTGAGAGCGGTTTATATATGGATGATTTTGTGTACTCGGTCGATAGCGTGGAGGAGGCCACCCTAACCACCGCCGAGGTTATAAGGCTCATGAAATCGGGTCAATTCGATCTTGTCAAGTGACTAGTAATTCGTGTCCGGTTTTAGACACAATCCCACTATCACACCGTCTTTCGGCGATAAAGGAATTCGACGATTCTGATACACACAAGGTGCTCGGTCTGTGTTGGTCACCAGAGTCCGACGTGTTTAGCCTTAAGGTAAATCCGCCCGTAGAGAAATGCACAAAGCGCACAATACTGTCATGCGTTGCTAGATTATGGGACGTCATGGGTTTCGTAGCTCCGGTGGTATTACACGCTAAGCTTTTGATTAAACAACTTTGGTTATTTGAATGCGACTGGGATGACTCGCCGCCTGACAGAATTGTTCGGTTGTGGCAGCGTTTTAGAGAGGAACTTCCTTTACTAAGAGAAATTAAAATACCGCGTCATATAAACGTCGATAGAAATAGCAAGATCCAAGACGAGTTAGAAACGCGGAACTTTTATCACGTGTCCGGTACGGAAAACCCCGCCGATTGTCTATCCCGTGGACTCAACCCGATGCAAATAATGGACCACCCGCTTTGGTTCCACGGACCTGCTTGGGTTCACTTGGATCCCTCGCAATGGCCAATAACCGATTTCGAACCTTCGTCAGTGTCACAACCGCCGGACGAGAAGAGACACGCTCTAGTGGCGAACGTTTCGAGCGAGGTTTCTCCATTCATTGCTTTGGCGAACCGCTTGTCCTCTTGGTCGAAATTATTGCGTAGCGTAATTTACGTTTGTCGATTCGCGAAGCTTTTACCACGACGTTCGTATGTCTTAGCATCCGATTACAACTATGCCGAGTCGCTAGTAGTGCGTGAACTTCAACGTGCGCATTTCTCTGAAGAAATTACAAGATTACAATCGAATAGAGCTTGTAGTCGCGCCATTCAACGCCTTAAGACATTTTTACAGGATGGGATTGTAAAGGGAGGTGGACGCTTGTCCAACTCGCAGTTGAGTTTCGACCAACGGCACCCTATAGTTTTACCGCGTAAAGACGATATCATGAATTTATTAGTCGATTACCATCATAAATTGAACTCGCACGCTGGCCCCGACTTGCTGATGTCGATCTTGCGTCAGAATTATTGGATTCTTTCTGCACGTAGTTTAATACGCAGTCGGGTGCACAGATGTATAGCTTGCTTTTGGGCACGCCCCAAGCCGTCATTTCTGGAAATGGCGGAACTTAGATCTTGTAGAGTAATACAATCAGTAAAGCCCTTTACGCACACCGGGTCTGATTTCGCTGGTCCGTTTAAGGTCACGCTCACTCGTGGGCGTGGTATAAGATCCAAAAAGGCTTATGTCTGCATTTTCGTGTGTCTAACTACTCGAGCGGTGCATATAGAACTCGTTGGTGATCTAAGCACAGCAGGCTTTATGGGTGCATTTAAAAGATTTCTTTTCCGCCGTGGCCCTGTAAGTAAATTGTATTCAGATAACGGTACCAACTACGTCGGGGCAAAACGTATTTTGTCAGAACTACATGAGCTCTTAGCTAGCAAGTATTATAATTCGGAGTTCGCTCACATTCTAGCCGAGAACCGCATTGAGTGGTCTCTGAACGTCCCAGCCGCGAGTCATTTTGGGGGCAAATGGGAGACTAATATTAATAGTCTAAGGAGTCACTTATACAGAGTAATAGGTGATCAAATTTTGTCCTTCGAAGAGCTAAGTACGGTGCTCGCTCAAATTGAATTCATAATGAATAGCCGCCCACTTTGTCGTACGTTGTCTAGTGACCCCTCAGAACGGCTAGCTCTAAATCCAGCACATTTTTTGAATTTAACGCCTTTAAAGTATTTGCCCGCCGCAGAAATGGATGAGAACAGATTAAGCATTTCCGCACGCCACAAATTATTAGACTGGTTAGTGCAATCGTTTTGGAAACGATGGAGGATGGAATACTTGCATACTTTGCAGTCTCGGCAAAAATGGAACACAGCAACTGAGCCTTTAGCTGTAGGAACTGTAGTTATGCTCACCAAAGAGAACACGCCGCCTCTCCATTGGCCGTTAGGAATTGTCGAAGAGGTCTTTCCCGGTTCCGACGGAGTAATTAGGGTAGCTCGCGTTAAGACCACGGTTGGGTCTTACCTGCGTCCTGTTGTCCGTTTGTGCCCCCTGCCTCTTCCATAATTTAAATTAGCGTTCTAAATTAGAAATTGTAGTTGAATTTAGGTAATCTTAGCGGTAGTTAGTTATTTTGTTAGTTTGATCTTAGCTCTAGTTGTTTTAGTTAATTTTGAAAGAAATCCTTCAAGGGCAGGGGAGATGGTTGCGCGGAAAAACCATTCGTATTTTATTTTGAAGGTAGTGATTTGCCAAATCGTTTATCCTTTCCAAACGATATCATTCATACCCTCCTATCGACACATCGGGGTGGTGGGGTGGGAGGGGAAAGAAGACGATTCTAGAATATCACGTAATCATCGCAACCGAAGGAATAAAAGGCACGCGCGACCGACGCGCGTCCTCTTCCCGCCGCGCTCGCCATTGCAACCACACCGCTCTTCCCGCCGCGCTCGTCATTGGAACCACACCTCTCTTCCCGCCGCGCTCGTCATTGGAACCACACCTCTCTTCCCGCCGCGCTCGTCGTTAGAACCACACCAAAAGTAGAACCGCTTTAGCCTGGAAGCAGTCGAGCTCCAGGAAACCCGCCTCACCTCGTGTGAGAAATAGTCGCGCACCGCACTCTCTTCCGACGCGTCATCGGACAAGAAAGGCAGAGAGTCTACCCAGAAGAAGTTCCAGAAGTCGCAGCAATATAGTGCCCAACAGCATAGAAGAAGCACCCCGGTGAGTGAACATTCCTAATAATATTTCCTGCTTGATATAATTGTGTTTAATTGTGTTGATCCGCTCCAATTTTGTTTTCTCCTAATCAAGCAGGATTCCTTTCATAGATTTGGCAAATAATAGTTTTGTTTTTAGGGAAGAGCGAGTGCATTGTACCGCATGCTATAGTAGACGCTTTTACGTAAGCGTAGAAGCAATCGCATATACAGCCCACTAATTAATAGCTCGCGTAATAGGCTTAAGGTTCGACCGGGGAACTAGACTTCGGTAGCCATAGGCTCGTCGCTCCAACACATTGCTTCGCCTAGTTGCCAACATCCACTTGCATTGAAGGCCAAAAGAATTTTTCAGTGATGAGTTTTCTTGTTGTTCTAACACCTGGATGACCGATGTTGTGAAGTGTATTGAAGACTTAGCGACGACATTCTTCTGGTAGGTATGGTCGCATGGTTGTCGTTGAGGCTTCACAGAATATAGGTAGATGCGTCATTGACATTGTAACTTGCTTGATGGACAAGTTACCTTGCTTCGATAGATGTTTTATGTTGTCGCTATCTCACTCTTGTACTGCGGCGATCTTATGATAGTCGATTGATGTAGGGCACGTTACACTGTAGATTGGTATGCGACTGAGTGCGTCGGCGACTATGTTGTTCTTTCCGCTGATGTGACGTATGTCGGTCGTGAATTCACTTATGAAAATAAGTTGTCTTGCTCTTCATGATGTTTCCGATAGCGATGGTTTCTTTGGAAGTGCATATGTTAATGGCTTGTGGTCAGTTAAAACAATCAGGTTTCGACCCTCGAACATTTTTCTGAAGTGCTTGATAGCCATGTAAATAGCGAGTAGCTCTCGGTCGAATGTACTGTAGTTACGTTGAGTATCGGAGAACTTCTTCGAAAAATAGCCAAGTGGTTGCCATTTCCCATTGCTGTATTGTTGGAGGACGGTTCCTGCTGAGAGATCGGATGCTTCGCTGAAGATAGCAAGGGTTGCTTCCCGTGATGGGTGAGCGAGCAAAGTTGCATTTTGGATCGCCACTTTACAAGCTTCAAATGCCTTCGTGGCTTCATCGTTCCATTAGATTGACGTTCTATCTTTTTTCTTCATGTTGTGAAGGTAGGCGTGAAGTGGTTCTTGGATTTCAGCGGCTTTAGGTATGTGTTCTCTGTAAAAATTTATCATCCCAATAAAACGCCTTAGCTCTCCGATATTTTTAGGTTTCGCATAATCGATGATTGCTCTGACTTTTTTGGCAGGCGGTTTGATTCCTTCCTTGCTGACGGTGAAACCAAGAAGTTGAACTTCTTGCTGTCCAAATATGCATTTCGAAGGGTTGATTGTGATTCCGTTGTCTTCTATTCGCTGTAATACGGTGCGTAGATGGGTTTCGTGCGTTTCTTTATCAGGGCTTGCAACAAGGAGATCATCAATAAATGCGAAAACGAAATCCAGTCCATGAAGTACTTCGTGTATGAATCTTTGGAAAGTTTGACCTCCGTTCTTTAATCCCGAGATCATTCTTGGGAATTCAAATAATCCCATCGGGGTAATTATTGCTGTCTTCTCTATGTCTTCGTTGCGTATTTTTATTTGTTGGTAAGCTCGGTTGAGATCGATGGTGGAGAATATAGTCTTGTCTGACAGTTGATGAGTGAAGTCCTTGACTCGCGGTATTGGGTACCGGGACCAAGCCTGCTGAAGCAAGCTTGGTCCCGGTTATTTCTTTCTTTCGGATGAGTCCCTGTCTAGCTGCAGTAACCTTATTATTCTTAAGTGTAAAACTAAAATTAATACCTTATCGACTGTTGTAGACAAGCTTACTGTGCATATCTAAAGAAATTATATTCTTAAAACTTGCAGGTTTCCTCCACGATGTTATCCTTTACCACTGAATATCGCTAAACGTTTTTCCAACTATTTACTGGTTAGACAAAAAGCAATGCACTTCTTAAAAAATGCATGAATTTCTAGTTTTTCTAGATTTCATTTCATGTAAAGGGGGATATATATGCTTGTTGACTTTAAGATCGTTTTATCGTGAAAAAAAAACCGTGTAGAGGTGGTGTAAGTATATTCATTTCGCCACATTATATAGCAAGTGTCGTAAGAGGTGACAGAGCAAAATTGAGCAAGGCGAAATTTTCAACAGAATTCTCATGATAACAGCTTAATCCTGATACCCGGGGTGACTACGGCAAATATCTCCTTCCTATGAGGCTGTCTATAAGGGCGGACTATATTCAGCAGTGGCCTATTAATAGATTTAAATGGAACGGATGGATGGAAAAAGAACAAAAACCTTTGCCTATCGATAAATTTACGCCAATATGGAAACGTTATATGTAAGTACAATAACCCATTATCGGAGGCTTGAAACCGGCTTTGAATAAAAATTACCGCAATAGCCCATCGATCAGTGAAAAGCTCTCGGGCGCAATGTTTTTTTATGTACACTTAGCTTAAAAGCATTTTACCTAGCGCATTCAATTGAATGAAATATTAAACGTTATTTTCTATAACCGCTAATGATTCAATATCGACAGAGCTAATGAGCAATGAAGGGATGATTGAATTTAAACTATCATAATGGATTTTTTCTTAATGTACCTAAAGCAAATTTATGCTGCAGGAATGAAAGACAGAGTCGTCTGTAGACAAAAAAATTAGGGATGAGCAAAATTAAAATGTAATAAATGAGTAGCATTTATGCGTAGAAATATAAATGTGAAAGAAGCGAGAGGTCTTTAGGATTATGCCAAAGTCCATAGTCATTGCCTACCCCTTTGCGTGGTAGGTATAAGAGTTTATGTACGAATCTATGATAAAATTTAAAATTAATGTTAAAATTATTGCCATAATTATACGGGCTTCCTCTATTTCTCACAAGGTTTTGAGGCAAGAAAATGTCCATATACACAAACTGATGCATGTGTTCGAAATATACATACATGAATATATTTTTCAGTTTCTCGAATATGCACTTTTTTCACTATATTTAACAATTTAATTTGTGCTGGTGGTGACAAAACCGAGTTGCTCGCGTACTGTAAAATAATAGGAAGCGTTTAGCTCCTGAGCTACCACGGCTTAAATAAGTTTCGGTAAAATGATATATTATGCTTACATCAAATTATCTTATTACTATACACATTGTGTACAGATTGTACAGATTGTACAACCAGTGCGTGTTGCCAGTGATGACTTACGGATCTGAGACGTGGTCCTTCACTGCTGGCCGTATGAGGACGCTTAAGGTCGCTCAGCGAGCTATGGAGAGGGCTATGCTCGGAGTTTCTCTGCGTGATAGACTCAGAAATGAGGATATCCGCAGGAAAACCAGAGTGACCGACATAGCCCAACGGATTAGTAAGCTGAAGTGGCAATGGGCCGGCCATATAGCTCGAAGAACCGATAACCGATGGGGAAGAAAGGTTCTCGAGTGGCAGCCTCGTACCGGTAGGCGTAGTGTAGGGCGACCCCCCACTAGATGGAGTGACGACCTGGTAAGACATGCAGGAAGTCGATGGATGCAGGTGGCTCAGGACCGTGCTTTGTGGCATTACTTGGGGGAGGCCTATGTTCAGCAGTGGACTTGTGAAGGGCTGTAATGATGATGATGATGATGATGATACACATTGTGTGGGCTATATTGAAGCGAATTTCTACGAGTTTCCATTGTGTACTGTACCATACGGGATATATTTTATTATACAGGACATTAATGTGAAGTGGCAAGGAAGTAAGACAACAAAAAATACGACACGGAAACAACGCCTAGAAGTTTTTCTATCCAATTTTCTTCACATCAAAATAAAATTCTCACATTATGTGATGTTAATGGTGTTTACGAGAGCTTGTATATTTTTCCTGTTTCTATGTCTCCATAAATATCTTGTGTTACGTTTTCAACTGTTAGGTGGGTCATGAAATATGGGTAAATACCTACAGTAAATACGTTTAGAAGATGCATTATTACAAGTTAATTTGAAATATTATATATTTTATACCTACAATATTCATTACAATAAAAAAAACTAAAACTACTCGAAAATATACGCGGCGCAGAACCAAGAAAACTCGCTTTTGTTTTCGTAGATTTATTTTTATAGAACAATAGTGACAAATGTTCACTCAGTCCACCTCACAATAAGTGATATTGTGGCCCATAGACACCTACATCTACCCTTGATTAAGAGTCAAAAGATGTGTCGTCACCTCTGATGACTAAGATGGAATGATTTGTATGCAGTAAAAAGGGTTTCGGTTCTCTACACTCACCACTCGAGACGCAGCAGCATCAAACTGCGTTTACGTTGGTATTTTGTGAGAGAGTGGTTTTTTCCACGGTGCAATCGTGATACAAACATTACATATAGCTGTAGTGTGGCAGCATATGCAATTATGGCTTAAGAATATACAATAAAATAGTGTTTACTTATTGAATGGTCATACGTAGCATTGTCTAAAAATATTTAAACAAATTACTTATAGCTATTTTATATTTTTAACTTTCTGAAATAAATATGGTCCTTACACAAAACATGATTGATTCATAGACGTATAAACTATGCGCCTATTAAGAAAATTAGAAAGAGTTTTGTCTTGTTTGTTTTGTTTGAAAATTAGAAAGTGAGGGCATGTATATATTTAAATAGTCTTATAATTACAGTGGTTTTCTATTAAATTTTAATAAGAAAACAAACTAGTAGAGAAGCCCAAGCGCGGATTTCGGGATTTACTAGAGTGAGGCAGAATAACATGGTGGGGGAACCTTGCACCCTATGTACCCCTACAAATGTGAGCTCTTTATGTAGGGAAGTGCGCTTAGGGCAGCCGATCAAAATAGTAAAAAAACCGAAAGTTCAAAAAACTCGAGCGCGTCAGATTAAGGCAAGGTGAGTTAATTATATGCAGAAAAGTGTGTATTTCAGTAATCTTACGATTTGCACTTGAGCTAAGGAAATAGGAGAGTTGTAAAGTTGTAAAAAAACGTCACCTGGATTTACTCGAGCGCGGTTATTTTATTTTATTTTGGAGGGAATCATTCAAGGATCACGAAAATAGTATAATCTGCTGATTTTCACAAGCCTTAGTGGTTAAAATCCTCAATATAGTGGGATACGTGCAGCTACTGAGTACTATGTATTTCCCACTCAGTGCCTCTCTTCCTTTCTCATCCTTTATCTGTCTCTCGACGATGATTCAAGTGACGATGAAGATTAAAAATTTATTGTGACCGTTTTTTTTTCTCAATATATTAAGTGTATATTATACCGATTAAAAAATCGATGATTCTTTGTTTGAAATCTCGTATTAAAATATTTTCAGAGTACCGAAAAAAGACACCTGTGAAAACCAGAGCTATTAATTTTAATACCTATTGAGAGGTTGCGCATGGCAGATTTTTATTTCCCGTTTAAATAACACAGGATTTTTTTTTTTTATTTAGAATATTCTACCTCACAAATCGATCAAAGGTTCAACTTATGTGCGATGAATATTTTTGTAGAAAATCAAGAAAAAGAGAAAGACATAAATACAAGGACTTTATGCTGAACCGTCTTTATATTTCTCTGACGCGCTCGATTATTTCAAGGTCACGATTTTTTTAGCATTTTCAAAGATTTGCCAAGAGTTTCGATCGTGTAAAAATTGTCAGTGTTTTGAATAGAAGCTTCTTTAGGGTGTACTTAACATATCTCTGGAATATCTGACGCGCTCGAATAATTTATTTTATCCCATTTTCAACGCCATCGTACGGCCACCCCCACCATTCAATCCATAAGATTAATATTTCTCCGTTCTCAAAAATACGTGGGGCGTATACGCTGTTAATATCTAACGCACTCGAGTATGTTTGTGACTGTTTTTTTTTTCATTTTCGAAAATCTATACCCGCTCCCCCAACCACTAAAAAGGCATACATCATATAACCTTTTTTGTTTTTAGCATTTGAGCTTCACAACACTCTTGCTCCTCACATTTTGTCGACTGATTGTCACTTAGCAAATTTTGCCAAGTTTATTTTCTGCAATCGTTGACTCTAATATAAAACAATAAAATGACACAACAACATGAGACAACCACAAAGTTATACAGCAAAAAATACTACGAAATCTGACAGTGCGTTCGAACGAACAGTGCTCAGAAAACTAACTACTGATCATAAACAACGAATGAGGGACGAGCGACACTTAATTACAATGAACGTTAATTATAATAAACCTGCGAGTATAGTCTCTCGCTAGCTACTTTACGCATTATGCGACTAATTTATTTATTTTTATTAAAAAAACTTTATTGCACCTAAAATGTATAATTGGCGGACTTAATGCCTTTAGGCATTCTCTACCAGTCAACCATGAGCTAAGCAGAGAGCTTTAGCAGGTGCCATAAAATATGTGGATAATTTATACGTAAATGTAAATATATAAATAGACATACCATAAGTGTAAATACAAAAATAAATATACACAACTACAATTAACCTAAGTAATATATGATACATTTCATACATAATATTTAAATAGTACATAATACATACATTTTAAGTATACTTACATACGAACATAACTAAAACAAATTAAATAATTTAAAATGTCAAGTCACATATAAGCAGAAACAATTAAATATGAAAGTTACTTGCTGGAAGAAGAAAGGTAGTGATCAGTCACCATCCTCTTAAATGTAGCAACAGAAATCGGTTTTCTGATATGAGGGGGTAAATTATTCCATAGCCCTATGTCCTCAGCGGCGAAAGACTGAGACATAAATTTGGTACGGCGAGGAAAAACACATAATGTAGTTCCCCCGGAGGATCGCAGGTTACGATCGTGAGAAGAACCCAAATACTGAAACTTGCATTTCAGGTATTGGGGAGTGCATGGATCATATAGGATTGAAAAAAAGCGTGCGAAGAATTTTGATACATCTACGCTGATGGATAGGGAGCCATTTAAGCTTAGAACGATATATGGGTACATGAACATATTTACGAAGACCAAAAATAAAACGGATGCAATTATTTAATAAACAATCCAATTTGCACAGAAGTAGTTGACTCACATCAGAGTAACACACATCAGCACAATCAATGAGTGGTAAAACAAGCACTCGCACCAACATAGCCTTAGTCTCGGTTGGAAGGAAATTTTTGAAACGATAAAGGCCACGCAGGGTGATTGTCACTCTCCGGCTTATTTCAGCCACCTGAGATTGCCAACTTAAATTAGCATCAATCATTAACCCAAGGTCTTTAACTACTTGACTAAGAGGAATAATTGTGCTATTTTAAACGATAAACTCCAGTGAATTAAAATCTAATTTAGCTATACGGCGAGGACTACCGAGAATTATCGCTTGACATTTAACAGGATTGACAGCAATTCCATAATTTCTGCACCAGTCCCAGATGGTCTCAAGATCTAGATTTAAAATTTCGATCGCGGAGTTAACCTCTGCTGGATCAATCCGAGCGCACAGCTGTAAATCGTCAGCATACAGATGGTAGGAGCATTTGAAATTTACAGTTATGAGATTTATAAAAATAGAAAATAATAAAGGAGAAAGAATTCCGCCTTGTGGAACCCCAGTAGTAAGATCAGACTAATTAACAAAAATTTTAAAGTATTTGTTTTGTTTTTAATGCCTCAGTTATCATAATATTTTCTTATTCTTTTTGTTTGAATAATTACAGGTTTTGGATTTCAGTAGCGAAAAATATGATAATTATATAAATGAGAGAACAATCCAAACAAAAAAGACTTGTAACTTTAACGTCATTGACAAGGATGGCATAATTAACGAAATACTTTCGTTAATTATGCCATCCTTGTCAATGATTGCTAACGATTTTCAAAGATATCGTAACGAACACTGGCAAAGAGTATATCAATCACTATACATATCTGACATACGGGTTATGATAAGATTTTTATAGAGAATAAGCGTGACAAGTACACAAATAGATTAAAAAGTAAATATTCTCTTTCTACGTCTACGTCTAAAGATCATATTACGATTGTTTATCCGTCAGTCCACTCGAATGAAGTCTCATCAGAACCTTAACTAACTACAGCACCCCATTCAGTGCTACAGGTACACACAATAAACTTTCTTTGTCCTTTGAGTATAATTGTAATGGTTAGAGGCGACAGAGAGAAAATGAAAGAGGAGTTGGGCACCAGCATCTTCCTGATATCAACTCAAAATGAAAAAATAACGGTGGTTGCCAACCCGTTTGCCCAGCATGGCAACTATGGCAAAATCCCCCCATAAGGTAATCTATGAGGGAGGCCTATGTTCAGCTGTGGGCTTTTGTAGGCTCTAATGCATGGATGGACTTCAAAAAAGAAGAGACATCACTGATCTATTTGTGACCCCTTTCAAAGAGGTCATAGCACCGCGGTGCGATTTTTACAAATGTGCCTATGTTGCATTGAATAACTTTTCTACGCAAACTGATTGGGATAATAGGCTGCGCAATAACTCGATAAATGAAGCTACGAGTTTGTTTTACAATAAAATAGAAAAATGTTTTGACCAGTTTCTACCACTAAAAAATAAAAATAGCACTAAGGCAAATTATGCCAATTGGTATAACTCTATTTTAATAAAAGTTACACATGAAAAGAGCAAGTTACGTAAAAAATGGAAACGCTTTGCAAATCTAGAAATGTAATCTAGAAAGGCTACTTCAACAACAATGTTTCAATAAGTGCATCAATAGCTTAGAGGATGGGATTGGTCTCACTCCTAAGGATTTCTAGTCATACGTTAAATCCAAGCGTGGTGGTTTTCGGTATATGGCCATGCTTCATTACGTATACTGAATTCAATAATAACTTTAAAATTATGTTTTCTAGTTCTTGCCCACAATATGCAAGGTCTGCAAATGGCAGTAGTAAATACCGCACAATAGACACATTATCTGGTCTAATCGTAACGAAGGACGATGTTTTTAAAATGTCTCTAAAGGTTGATGTGATGGATTAGCACCTGTATTTTTATGCAACTGTTTTAAAACATTAGCTTATCTTATTTATTTATTATTACATAAATCCTTAAACCAATGCGTCTTACATTACGGAAGAAAGCATTTATTATACCGATCCATAAGAAAGGTTCCAAAGTGGAAATAAGTAATTACCACCCCATTTCTATTTTAAACACAATTAGTGAATTGTTTGAAAAAATGTTAAGAACATCATTTATCCTATAATTATAAAAGGCAATTCACATCATCAGCATGGCTTTTTAAAACGAAAGTCTACCATTTATAACTTGGATGAATTTTGTGACTATGTTCCTTCTGGGTTGGAAGATTGTGGACAAGTTGACTTTGAAAAAGCTTTCGACCGTGTCGATGATATCATCCTCTTAGATAAGTTTTACAGGCTCGAAATTCGTGGTGATCTACTAAGATGGACTACTTCTTATCTCTCTAATTTTTCTCAGGCGACTTCAAATCTGATTTCATATAAATTCCATCCAGCGTTCCTCAGACCTTGGTCCACTTTTCTATTGTACGTATATCTATGATATTAATCAATGCTTCGAATTTTTAATTCATCTACTTTACGCTGTAGACAAAAAGGTGTTCATGAAAATTAATTAGATTAATGAGTGTAAACTAGTTCAACGTGACTTGGATAACTTATATTCATATTATGCCCATAACAATATCATAGTAAATATAAGCAAATGTCAATGTATTAGTTTTAATCGAAAGAAAGCTAAAATTGTTTTTACGTATCGCTTTAATGGTAAAGACATAAAACGGGCCGAGATAGTAAATGACTTGGGAGTTTTTTTTGATTCTAAAATGATGTTCTCCGAGCATGTCAATAATATCGTAAATAGATCATACCGCAACCGCAGGTTTGTTATCGCACGGCGCGGTCACTCGCTACTTTGGTGGGGAGCGATTGTGTCTGCGTGTATAAATAGCAGCTGTTTCGGTTAGCCGCTCAGACATTCCGCCTGTGACATCGCTTCCGAGCTGTAGCATCCAGGTAGTCCGCGCTTTCGTTCCTCTACGGTAGTGATCTCCCGCTCTCGCGCCTCCGCTGTCCCGCTCGCGCTGTACAGCGCCGACGCAGTGCTCAGTCCGCCGGCGGCATCGTTCTCGGACGGTCGCCTCCTGGTGGTCCGCGCTCCCGTACAGTACGGTAGTGCTGTCTCGCTCTCACGCGCCTCCACTGTCCTGCTCACGCGGAACAGCGTCGAGGCTGCCGGTGAGTCACTTCTCGCTACAGCTCTTGCCCCCCTGTCTTCGGGCAGGGAGGTCTGACTGACCTCCGCTTTCATTTTCATTTTAATTTTCATTTTCACTTTTCATTTCATTATCATTTTCATTATAATTTTCATTTTCATTTATCATTATCATTTTTTTACTGTCTCCTTTATTTTCTTGTGTTCTTGCATTACTATTACGTGCATAGTGTGTTGTAGTACGTCTCGCGTTCTAGTCCCTGTTCTACCGAGAGCGGGGACCCGTCCTCATCTTTACTTAGCTTAGCTCACTCAACCAAAATGGCCAACTCCAGCTTCACTGAGTCCCTAGCCGCCCTCATTACCCAATACGGGTTAAATGGCAATGAGACGGTCCTCGCCGCCATCGCCACCATCGCCGCCCAGGCTCCCCTCCCTGCCCCTCAGGCACACCTTCCGCCGCCAGTAGTACAGTCATACTTCGAAACAAGGAACTCATTTGCCCCACTCGAATCTGCCCCCTTAGAAATGGAGTACGCATGCTCCAAATTCTCGGCGCCGACCTCCCGGAAGAGGCCCGCCACTACCTCAGGCTCCGGTTCATCGGAGTCCTCTGACTCCGACGGAACCGGGGAGTCCAACTTCACCACCGTCACCTCCAAGCGCAACGGAAAGCGCGCCGCGATAAAACGCACCCCCCCTACAACCTCCGCAGCCCTCGACGCTGCCCCCGTCCCACTGATGTCACTAGACATCCCCACACCATCCAAACCAGCCTCTCGTTGTGCTCCAGTACTAGCGAAGAAGCAAGTCCCGCCCCCTGTCTTCCTAAGAGACAAGGCTAAGTTCACCCACTTGTCTAAGACCTGCTACGACGCAGGTATTAAATACGATCATGCCGTCAACCTCGGGGAGGCGATCAAAATCATCCCAAGCTCGATCGAGGACTTCCGCGCAATCACCCGGCTATTCACAGCCGAAAGGGTCTCTTACCACACGTACGCTCTCCCTGAAGAGCGTAAAGTCAGGGCCGTCATCCGAGGCGTCCGCTTTGAGTTCTCCAACGTGGAAATCCTTGAGGACCTTAAGTCCCAAGGTTTCTCCGTAGAAGCAGTGCACAAAATGCACAACAGAACGGGCAAGAGATACAACCTTGCCCTAGTAATCCTGTCAAACGTGCCGGAGGCTAAAGCCATCTTCCGGCAGGTGCGCACAGTGTGCGGCCTGTCAAGGGTGAAGGTAGAGCCCCCACATAGGCCCGGTTTCCCGGCGCAGTGCCACCGCTGCCAACTTTATGGTCACGCGGCGGCCAACTGCTCCGCCCCACCCAGGTGCGTTAAGTGCCTGGAACCACATAACACGAAAGAGTGTCCCCGGCCCAAAGACGCCGAATCCCCGCCCGCCTGTGTCCTGTGCAATCAGACAGGACACCCGGCCAACTACAAGGGTTGCCCACACGCACCTCAACCTCGCCCCAGTAGGCAAGCTCCACCGCCGGTGAATGACCGCTCATTCCCGGCCCTCCAACAACGGCCCCGTCAGGGCCCTTCTCAGCCTATCCAGGGCTTCACTCGACCCTCTCAGTGTCCCCCTAGGCCCCCTCAGGGTCCTCCTAGGCCCCCTCAGGGCATAATTCGGCCCCTCCGGGCTTCTCCAAGCCAATGCAGCCCCCAGTCTTTCCCTGGGGGCCCAAAAAGGCAGACCCACCGCGGACAACCTCGTACGCACACGAGGACGAGCCCACACCCGACGACTACAACACTCTATATTCCGCTATTAGGAATATTGATGTTAGGGAGATCACCGTTATAGCACGCAAACTGCGCGCGGCGAAGTCCCCTTAAGAACGTCTCCTCGCTCTTGCTGAACACAACAATCTTCTGCTAGCGTTGTAAGTTAAGTTAACTTAATTAACTTAACTTAAATGACTGAGCAAATTACCTTACCAAGATCTCACGGTCGTATCAAACCTAAGGGTTTATCGCTTGTATCATTTAATATTCGCGGCTTGCGAAATAACCTACCAGAGCTTAAGCTCTTTCTTCGGAATCGTGAAGTCAATTTCCTCCTCCTACAGGAAACTAATCTCAAAACCAAGGCCTTTCTATTAAAAACTTCTCTCTTCTTCGTAACGACAGACCCGACCGTCGAGGCGGCGGAACGGCCATCTATTACAAGAAGACACTTCATTGCTCGCCCATTTCTACTCCGCAGCTTACCAACATGGAAGCCACTTTATGCAGGATAGCTATGACTGGACATCAGTCCATCCTCATAGCCTCCTGTTACATCCCTTCAGGAACCCAGCCCCTCAAAAAAGATTTTGAGGCTATTTTATCTTTAGGCAATTCAGTCATTATGTTTGGAGATTTTAACTCTAAGCATACTGAATGGACATGCCGCACTACATCCCATAGCGGCAAGTTACTGCTCGATATCACGCAGTCTCTTGATATTACCGTCCATAGTCCCCTCGGTGACACGATGTACTCACTTTCCCGATAACACCGATCACGCCCCCGACGTACTAGATTTTGCGTTACTTCAAGGAGTTTCGCTCAACCTCAGAGCAATCGAGACTCTAGACGATCTGGGATCCGATCACCGACCGGTCTCCCTCATTCTTGGCCATCAGCCACCTCCCCCAACACATACGAAAATCTTCACCAACTGGAAGGGATTCAAGGAGTCCCTAGCTAAAGCTCTGGACTCACAGGATTCTACCATCTCCCTACCGTCGGACTTAGACAGTCCCGAAAAAATCGACACCGCAGTCGATTCATTCTCCACCCTTATTAAATCCTCCCTTAAGGAGAACGAAAAGGTCGTCCCGGTTGCTAACAATAGTGGGCTTCCCCTACATATTAGCAACCTATTAAAAGCCAAAAAAGCTGCTTTCCGGAGAGCAGCAAAATATCCCACCCCCGAATATAGGCGCGCGGCAAATCGTCTTCAACGAGAACTCCGCTTCCGCCTCTCTGAATTTCGAGACCTCGAAAAGAGTGAACTCATGGAGAATATCTCTCCATCTCATACAGCGTACTATCAGATGGCCAGAGCCCTCCGCATAAACGCTATCACCCACACTCCCCCTCTCTCCCGTCCCGACGGCACGGTTGCCTTCGAGGACGAGGAAAAGGCTGAGTGCTTTGCAGATAGCATTGCCGCTCAATGCTCGCCTAGCTCTCAACCCGTCGACCATTCACACGTACAGGCAGTGGAGGATGAGGTCCGCCGCCGGAACTCACCCCCCACGACCTCCGAACCTATCTCTGTGTCCAATGATGAGATTTCATCCCTCATCAGATTTAATCCCTCATCAAAGGAATTAAGCCTAAAAAGGCTCCGGGCGCGGATGGCATCTCCAACCAAGCCCTGAAACACTTTCCTGAGCAGGTGTTAACCTTTTTATCTATTATCTTCAACGCCTGCTTCAACCTTAGTTACTTTTCCACTACTTGGAAAGAGGCAACTGTGATTGGAATTCCCAAGCCAGGCAAGCCTTTCAACCTCCTCTCCAGCCATCGCCCCATTAGCCTCCTCAAGGCAATGGGCAAGCTCTTCGAAAGAGTCATCCAAATACGGATGAGGCGCTATCTATTTCCCACAGACGGTGACCCTCTCATCATTCCCCACCAATTCGGTTTCCGAACCCAACACTTATGCCCCCAACAGGTTCACCGTATTGTGGAATATATCCTCAGCGGTTTCTATCCTCGTCGTCATATGACCATCGCAGTCTTTTTCGACATAGCTAAAGCTTTCGATAGAGTCTGGCATACAGGCCTTATCTACAAATTATACAAGATAAGTCTCCCCGATCGCCTAGTACGTCTCGTGGCCTCTTACCTAGAGTATCGTAACTTTCGTTTTAGACACGAAGGCACGCTATCCTCACAGCGAACTATCAAGGTTGGTGTCCCTCAGGGCTCAGTACTTGCTCCTCTGCTGTACATCCTGTTCACCAACGACATTCCCATCCCGTCGAAAGGTGTTCAGCTCTCCCTCTTCGCAGATGACCCTGCTATCTACTGCAAAAGCGTCTCCGTGCCCTTCATACGGAACAAGATCCAAACGTCAGTCGATGACCTAGGAGCTTGGTTCAAAAAATGGCGCATCGATGTGAACCCGGAGAAGAGCTCCGCCGTTCACTTCGACTATAAATGACGCCGTCTTAAAAACACCCCTCCAATACGTATGCTAGGAACCCCTGTCCCCTGGCATACGACCGCCAAATATTTAGGTGTCACTCTAGACACAGGGCTCACTTTTAGGCCCCACGTCAAACGAGTCACCCGTTACGCACGGTTTTATCTGAGTAGGCTCAACAGTATGTTGGGCAGACACAGTAAAATGTCCCTTCGAAACAAGCGTACCCTTTATAAGGTCTGTATACGACCAGTCATGTCCTACGCTGGCCCCGTCTTTGCCCACGCAAACCCCAAAATTATTAATGAACTCCAAATAGTTCAAAACCTTTTCTGTCGTCGAGCTGCGAACGCACCCTGGTACGTCCGTAATGCCGACCTTCATCGGGACCTAGAGCTCCCAAAAATTCAACAATTTCTCAAAAAACTCTCTGAGAACTTCTTCAAAGCCTCAGAGTCGCATCCTAACCAATTAATTCGTGAGGCAGCTACTTATGCAGCGCCACCCCCCTCTCGCTATCGTGTCTGCAGGCCGAGAAACTCTCTCTCGGACCCGCCTAATAAACTGACCAACGACGTGAACTGCCTCCTGGCGGCTCAGGCCAATTCTAATTAAATTAATTATTATTATATTAACTAATATTATTTTGCCTTCGTAGGCACTCCCTCAGCGGCTCTTAGCCGCTTGCGCCCTCTTTTCCCAAAAGAGGGTCGCTCATGATAAGGCACAATACAGCTTATTCAGCCAGTTGCCTGTCCCCAAAGGCGGTTTTAAGAGGGTATCACTTAGGGTCCCCGATAGAACAGTGAGTCCCTCATAACCACGATAGACCGGCTATCGTGGTATGCGTAATGCATTTTCCGTTAATTGCTTCGGGCGCAAAAAAAAAAGCTCGCCGCTCCCATATAAATTCCGGAGTTGCACGGAGACCCTTACAAATGTAGCCTCTTTTATGAAACATTTCATTCAACGGTTAATTCTAATACTGAGTTAACGAACTTGGAAAAATCTATTATCTAATTAGCAAACTTAAAGGCAAAGCGCAACATGTTTTTTCAGGTATTAACCCCACTGCTGATAATTACGATTCTATATGGATTGCTTTAATAAAAAATATAAGGACAAGAGTTACCTCGCGAGCACTTTTCTCGATTCAATATAAGAGATGAAAGCTTTACCTAACCCCGCAACTTCAACTCAATTGGAAGCATTCATTCATTTTGTGCTCAAGCGCTTAGATCGCGACACTTTGAAGGCATTTGAAATGTCTGTCCAAGATGTGGACATACCTACTTATGATAGCTTTATTAATTTTGTAAAAGGTCAAGTCAAAATAATGCAACGCGTAAACGCACCCGCATACAAAGTGTCAAAGAAAGAAAGTGATGAACCCAAGTTGCCTGCCATTCCTAAGATCTCGCATTCTTATATTACAGCGAATTCTAATGAAGTTACATCGACATGTAGACTTTGTAATAAATCGCACGACCATATTTATAGCTGTCGCGAATTCATGAATTTGTCACCCGAGCAACGCCATAAATTTGTGAAAGAAAATCTTTTATGCACAAATATTCTGTTCTAAGCATATTTGGAACGCATTCAAAAGCACTAATGTTTGTCGTATATGTGGGTCACGCCATCATTCGTTAATTCATTTGCAAAAATTAAATTATATCAATAATCGAGTTAAGAATTCTCAAAATGTTACAAATCCCGACACGGTTGCAACGCGCCCGCGCTCTCCCGCTCCCGCGCGACAGCCAGAGCTTAAGGATTCATCCGGTGGTGTAGCCTTTCTCTCGGCTGAAAGCGCAGACAACAAACTATGTCTTATTTCAAAGCCACAAAATATTAACACATTGTTAGGTACTGCGGAAGTTGATGTGCTAGACCGCCATAATAACGTAGTTACTTGTAGGTGCATCATTGATCCAGGTTTGCAAAATAGTTTCATCACGACCGCATGTTGCCGCAAATTAGAGCTAAATATTAAACAATTAAATCGCAAAACTATCATAAACGGATTAGGCGATCATTCGAGTCTTGCAAAGGGAAAGGTGAACATAAATTTTTTAACCGAATAAATCCCTCTAAAGCATACGCTATTGAAGGTTTGGTTTTAAAGCAAATTACGGGTAATTTACCTACCGCGCCCATTAATACCACATCGCTAGATTATCTTAAATGCCTACCGCTGGCTGATGAAGAATTCTCTAAGCCGTCAGAAGTCAAGATACTTCTCGGGGCAAATTATTTATTAAGCTGTTGCTGCCCGGCAAAGTAACTGAACCCCCACAACAACCATCTGCGTTTTTTACGACATTAGGCTACGTAGTCATGGGAGACGCGCAGTTTGAAGTCAACGACTGCATTGACGTATCTCACTCTTATCTGTGCAGCGTTTCCTCCTCGCATTTAATTCATGACCAGTTAAGCAAGTTTTTTGAAATTGAAGACCTCAGCGATGCCTCGATTCTCTCCGAACAAGACAGATATTGCGAGGAGTTTTATTCTGTCACTACTTAACGTGAAGAGACTGGGCACTTCGTTGTAGGTTTACCTTTCAAGGATGAAATTATCCTCTTAGGAAATTCATTACAAACGGCTCGTAAAGGTTTCCTTCATTTAGAACGCAAATTTCATAAAAATCCAGCATTTAAATCCCAATATGATGAAATCATCCGTGAGTACCTATCTAAGGGTTATCTTGAAAAAATTTTGGAACCGCAAAATTATAGCAAGGGTTAAATTATACCGCACCATGGGTAAGTTTTAATGGTAAGTTCATAAGTTTTAATGGTACAAAGTGCTGTGGATGTGCGCGGTCGAATTCGACTGCTTGGGGGCTGTGGAGTTAAGACCCTCCACTAGATGGACGGACGACCTGGTGAGACATGCAGGACGTCGATGGATGCAGGTGCCTCAGGACCGTGATTTGTGGCATTACTCGGGGGAGGCCTATGTTCAGCAGTGGACTTGTGAAGGGCTGTAATGATGACTTTCGAAGCAATTATTAAGTTTCATTTCAATTGCGCTATTTAAGCTTTGCTCATTAAAAACGTCAAAATAAAATTGTCGTTCAATGATCAACAGCGTCTCAAAGCGTAGTGACCAAGCACTTGGTCACGGCACTGTGGGGCATGGGTACGAATCGTTCGAAACACGAAATGAATATTTTATGGCCTGTAATCTTTTTGAGTCACGATGTTTTGATTTTCTAACGTGGTAGTTTTCTATATGTAAAACACTCAAGATGCAAGTTATTCTTAGTCTGTAGCTTTAAAAAATACAACATGTCTAAAATCCCTTGTAAATAATTAACTACAAATCCTTATACGTCTTTTCTTAAAAAGTATATAATATAAGCTAATCGATGTGTGTAACCACGTAATAATATAATCTCATTTTATTTTGTTGACCTTTACCTATCACTGGAACAAAAAAACTGTGCCACAGTTTGTTTAGGATCGTAAAGGAATTCGCAAATATGTAAGATATTGAAATTTTTGTATACGACAAAATTTTGGTAAGAACAATATTATTTCAAATAAGGAGAGTGTTTTATGGCCTTTTTTAACAGAAGCCTATGTTTAGTAATGGACTTGAATATTATTGAACAAAATTAATAGTTTCATTAAAATATATCCTGAAAAAAGCTCTAAATTCTAGAGAACATTAATTTACTTGAGGTTTTGTTAAGAATGAATAAATGAATGATTCCAATCTTTATTTGCCGTGCCGTGTAGTGGCGGTTAAGAATATCCACTACCCCATATCTTCCCGTGGGTGTCGTAAAAGGCGACAGAGCGAAACAGGCAGGAGATGGGCAGCAGCATCTTCCTGATAACAACAATTACACAAAAAAAAACTGCGGTTGCCAACCCGCTCGCCAAGCGTGGCAACCCCCCATGAAAAATAACACAAATAGACGGCCCCCAGTCCCCGGCGGCCCCGCTATTCCTGGCTACGGTGGCGACCATGGTAACGGCGGGGCAGGGGTTGCTAAGAATCTCCGGTGGAGGTTCGGTTGCCACCTACGACGACTCGACCTGGCAACATTTAACGCACGCACACTGAGGACTGACGAGAAGATCCTGGAGCTGGAAGAAGAGATAGACAAGTTGCACTGGAGTATTATAGGATTATCCGAGGTCCGAAGAGAGGGGGAGGACACGGTGATTCTCGAATCCGGCAACTTGTTCTATCACCGGGAGGGCGACCATCTGTCCCAAGGAGGTGTCGGATTTATCGTCCACAAGTCTCTCGTCAACAACGTTGTAAAGATTGGGAGTGTGTCGACGAGGGTCGCGTACCTGATACTCAGAATCACCAAACGGTATTCGCTGAAGGTCATACAGGTTTACGCACCAACCTCGGCACATCCCGATGAGGAGGTGGAGGAAATGTATGAGGATATTTCCAAAGCCATGCATTCCTCCAAAACCCAATACACGGTGTTGATGGGAGACTTCAACGCAAAACTAGGCACAAGAGAAAGCGGTGAGCTGAAGTTAGGGAAATTGGGAGTAGGGCAACGGAACCGAAGGGGCCAGCAGCTGGCCGACTTTATGGAGAAAGAGGGACTCTTTATGATGAACTCTTTCTTCCAGAAGCGGCCCCACAGAAAGTGGACCTGGTCGAGCCCCGACGGTTCGACAAAAAATGAGATTGACTTCATTATGACGACCAGACGCCAACTGTTCAGTGATGTCTCAGTGATCGCAAGGGTGAAAACTAGCAGCGATCACCGAATGGTTAGAGGCACACTGAACCTAAACGTTAAGTTGGAGAGGTCTCGTCTAATGAAGTCAACGCTCCGTCCCCCTCGTGCTCTAATCCAGAATCCCGAAAACTTTCAGCTCGAGTTACACAACCGCTTTCAGTGCCTACAAGATTGCAATGCAGTGGACGATATGAATGACAAGCTCGTGAAAACTGTCCATGCGGTCGGAGCTAAGTTCTGCAAGACCCGCCGCAGAAGAACACAAAAACTCTCCGATCACACTCTTAATCTCATAGCTGTTAGACGGGAGATGAGGCTGCAATCGTCAACAGACTTGACAGTATACAGGCAACTGAACAGACAGATCTCCAAATGCATGCGGCGAGACTTACGCAACTTTAATACTGCTCGTATTAAAGAAGCGATCGAGCGGAACCAGGGCTCCAAAGTCTTTGCCAGAGATCTGTCTGCCCGTAAGAGCCGACTGTCAAAGCTGAAGACTGAGTGTGGTAGCATCGTTTCCGGGACACCTGAGTTTTTGAGTGAGATTGAGAGGTTCTATGGGCAGCTGTACACATCATCGTTGGAGCCACACGTAAGTGTGAGTAACGATCCAAGAGCAAGTCTTATCCGACACTATTCCGATGATATCCCGGACGTCAGTCTAAGCGAGATTAGAATGGCTCTCCAGCACCTTAAAAATGGCAGGGCCCCAGGCGAGGATGGAATTACAGCGGAGCTTCTGAAAGCGGGTGGAACACCGGTACTTGAAGTCCTTCAGAGGCTCTTCAATTCCGTCCTCCATGGTGGCACTACTCCAGAGGCGTGGAGCAGAAGTGCGGTGGTCTTGTTCTTTAAGAAAGGCGACACCGCTCTCTTGAAGAACTACAGACCGATTTCCCTTCTGAGCCGCGTCTACGTGCTGTTTTCGAGAGTCATTACGAATCGTCTCGCACGCAGACTCGACGACTTCCAGCCTCCCGAACTAGCCGGTTTCCGAAAAGGCTTCAGTACCATAGACCACATACATACCCTGCGGCAGATTGTACAGAAGACTGAAGAGTACAATTTGCCACTTTGCCTGGCGTATGTGGACTATGAGAAAGCCTTTGATTCCGTCGAAATTTGGGCGGTGCTGCAGTCCCTTCAGCGGTGCCAAGTTGACTGTCGGTATATCGAAGTGCTGAAGTGTTTGTACAGTAGGGCTACGATGGCTATCCGAGTACAGAACCAGAGCTCGAAACCTATCCAACTGCAGAGAGGTGTAAGACAGGGTGACGTTATATCCCCGAAACTCTTCACCGCTGCTTTGGAAGACGTTTTCAAGCTACTGGACTGGAAAGGATACGGTATTAACATCAATGGCGAGTACATCACTCACCTTCGATTTGCCGACGATATAGTCCTTATGGCAGAATCGCTGGAGGACTTAAGCACTATGCTCAATGACCTCAATAGTGCCTCCCAACGGATAGGTCTTAAGATGAACATGGACAAAACAAAGATCATGTTTAATGTCCATGTCACACCTATGCCGGTAGTTGTTGGGAGCACTATGCTCGAAGTTGTTGACGAGTACGTTTACCTGGGACAAATAGTCCGACTAGGTAAGTCCAACTTCGACCGAGAGGTCAATCGACGGATTCAACTCGGCTGGGCAGCGTTCGGGAAATTACGACATATCTTCTCGTCAGGTATACCTCAATCTCTAAAAACTAGATTGTACAACCAGTGCGTGTTGCCAGTGATGACTTACGGATCTGAGACGTGGTCCTTCACTGCTGGCCGTATGAGGACGCTCAAGGTCGCTTAGCGAGCTATGGAGAGGGCTATGCTCGGAGTTTCTCTGCGTGATAGACTCAGAAATGAGGATATCCGCAGTAAAACCAGAGTGACCGACATAGCCCAACGGATTAGTAAGCTGAAGTGGCAATGGGCCGGCCATATAGCTCGAAGAACCGATAACCGATGGGGAAGAAAGGTTCTCGAGTGGCAGCCTCGTACCGGTAGGCGTAGTGTAGGGCGACCCCCCACTAGATGGAGTGACGACCTGGTAAGATATGCAGGAAGTCGATGGATGCAGGTGGCTCAGGACCGTGCTTTGTGGCATTACTTGGGGGAGGCCTATGTTCAGCAGTGGACTTGTGAAGGGCTGTAATGATGATGATGATGAATCTTTATTTACTGTGTTCTTTGAACAACGATAGTTCAGGGATGATCACTCTTCTTAAATTCCACGCAAGAATTAAAAAGAATCCTATTTCTATTTCACCTAACTAGCGTGACGTATAAGACGAATCTTCCCCACAACGGGAAATCCCCATGTTCAGCAGCTTATTATGTCCTGTTAATTAAAACATATGTGTATAAAATGTCATAATTAAAGACATTTTCTAACACTTAGCTACGAAATTATTTTATCTACATTTTCGTTTTAGATTAATTATTATTTTAAATTTAAATAAGCGGCTAGAGTGACACACGTGTTCATTAACGCGGTGCTGTAAATCTATGCGAGAATTTTAAAGCTTAATTTAACAATAGAGTTCTAGGCTACTGCAGGGCAATTTCATAATAAAATGGGTATTTAAAAAAAAATTAACAACTTATTGTGATGTATTTACCTATCTATATAAAGACGGTTATACATCAGGAAGTTTAAATATAATAAGTTATGTATCAATCCAGTGAAATAGTTTTGGGTCAGCGTATAAGGCTGATACTATACTTTTGTTATATTACATAACATTTTGTTAAATTACACATTTTTTTGCAATTTATCACGCTAGCATTCATATTTCCGGACATAATTTTTTTTTAAATGACCCGTATTAACAGCTCACATGAGTATTACGAACCATAAATATTAGAGACAGCAATTTTTACAGTGAAAATAATTTTGCATACTATTTTAAACAGTAAATGCCAGAGCCTGGAATCGAAACTTCTTCAAACGTAAAAAAATTAAAGCCTATTTTTAGGGTACCAACCAATGGAGCTGTATCTTTAGCGCGTTAGTTAAAATTACACAAGTTAACACTACGCCGTAATGAATTGAAGGCCTAAACCCACTTTAAAAGATTTAAAAAATCTCAATCCACATAAAAACCCTTAAACTTAACTTAAAACTGAATATAATTATGTTTTTACGTACAGACACGGAGATAATTCATCATACTCTGTTTCGATCATTGGTTTACGCGAGGAAAGCCGCAGGAAAAAACTAACGCTTAAATAAGAAGTTGTAATTTAAGCGTTTATTTATTTTAAAGAATTAAAAAATAAATTTAAAAATCCAGTACAAGAACAAACCCAAAAGTAAGTATAGTCGACTGATTTGCGGGTTCGTTTATATTTTGTCCTAAAAAAACACTGTGTTTTACTCTTTACATATAATACGAACTTGGCAGTGCTTTTCAATGCAACGCAAATGTTAGAAATCTTTCGGCTATTTACTAAGTAAGATATATTTAGTAATTGCTTTCAAAAAAATTATTTTAATTTTTTCGTGATTTCTTGTTCTATGTCATGACAATTTCCTTGTGATGATTTCTTCATCACTAATTTTTTCGTAAATTAGAACTTAGTTGGTTAAAAAATGAAACCTATGACGAGCTCTTTGACCCTGAGTTATTTTGAAGACTAAGTGAAAATTCTCACTGTACCAGCGTAACGGACTAATGACACAATGTTGCTATTAGGGCGGCGCCACTTAGGAATGAGATGAAATACATAACAGTAGAAGAAGGAGAAGCAGAAGAAGGAAGTAAATTTTTCGGAAAAGTCTAAAGATTATTGTTTCTTTCTGAAATTTGTTTGATTAGAAATAGATAAATAGAGCTATTGATTGTTTGAAAAGTAGCCTAATTAAAAAAATGTGTAAAATATTAAAGAATACAGCACTGACACATTGTTTTGTGTAAATGCATTCTTTAGAAACCAACAAACTTATAATAAAATCACAACTTTTCAATAATGTCATATAATGAAATTTGGTGAGCGTAAGTTTAAATCAAATCAAATCACATATGTAGTTTATTTTTGACTCACAGATTACAAAAAGTTTTAATTAAATACATATAAACTTCAGCCTCATGGGCATACAAATGTCAAACAATATCATTCCTAGTTTATATATTACATATTGATAATAATAGATTAAAATTAGGAGTACAAATTAAGAGTACCCTTGACCGACGGGTGTGTATGCGTAGGTATATGGATGTGAAGGAGTCGAGAGAGCTGTGTCAGGATCGTGCTAAATGGAAGTCTGTAGTCTCTGCCTACCCATTTGCGTGATAGGTATAAGAGTTTATGTATGAATCTATGATAAAATTTTAAATTAATGTTAAAATTATTGCCATAATTGTGCGGGCTTCCTCTATTTCTCAGAAGGTTTTGAGGCAAGAAAATGTCCATATACACAAACTGGTTAACAGGCGTGAGTGTTTTATAATCATAATTATATAAATTATTAGATTAAATTATTCATCTTAAATATTATTAGCAATATTATTTTTGATTATATTATTCATGTGATTAGATTATTCATAAATTTTAATATATGTACAATTTAACTGTAAAATTTAGCCCTCACTGCTTTTTATTTCTTAGTTAAAAACAAAGATGTTTTAAGTTTATGAATTCCTTTTATAATTTATTCTTTTTATTATTCTAAAATATATTGCCAACAAATTCAACAATACGTTTTACATAAAGTAATAGCCAACCAGCCTACAAAGCGTGGCAACGATGGCAAATATCGAAATAACGTCAAGAGAAGATGGTGGAATATCCATCAGAATAAAACGAGGTAAATGGCAGTTGCTTAATACAATTAAATTATTTATTTAGTTTTCAATAAGTTGTGGTTCTGTATTCTCTTAAGTTGAAAGCACAATATGTCGATACGATACGATGTGCACAAAAAACGGACAACATTCGGTTGGCCGGCCAACGTTGGCGCTGACTACCAACATACCGCCAATTAAGCCTCCACACGTTGGTCCAATATATTGGCCCAATGTGTTACCACGTTTTGTTAAAATATTTTTTACACTTGTCACCTGTGTTCTTGAGCACTTTTAACTTCCGTAAACGCAGCAATAGTTTTACTGTAACAGTGGTCATAAATCGAACCTCGGCAAGGCCGTAACAGATAAGCAAACAAAATATTTGGACTTGGCTCACGACTTGACCAAAATGTGGTGTGGTGTGCCGACCGACAATATTATTTCTGTAGTCATCTCTGCGAATGGGCTAATTCCGGTTAGCCTCTCAGGTAACCTGAGGCAACTGGGACTCCGTGACGGACCGCTCCGGTGGTGCTCCATCATTGTCCGTCGATTATTTTCCATCTCACCTTAACCCTCGGCGGTTTGGTCTCCCCTGCCAAGGACTTCCATCTAATTGGACGTTTATACATAAATACATATACATAAACACTCACGCCTGTCACCCAGAGGGGTAGGCAGAGACTACAGACTTCCATTTGGCACGATCCTGACACACCTCTCTCGCCTCCTTCACATCCATACACCTCCGCATACATGCTCGTCGGTTAAGGGTACTCCTAATTTGGCCCGTTTTCAATAAATCGCCAATTTGGTCGATAAATTTTCGCCTAGGACGTCCCTTTCCGACTCTGCCACTCACTTCTGCAACATAAATTTTCTTTGTCACTCTTTCCTCATTCATTCTTTCCACATGACCAAACCACCGAAGCATTCGTTTCTTAATCCTGGTCACAACATCATCTTGCAAACCACACTCTTCTCTTATTACACACTTTCTTACCCCGTCATTAAGATTCAGCCCTAACATACTCCTTAACGACCGCATTTCTACTGCGTTCATTCTACTCTCGTGCTTCTTCTGCGACACCCAACTTTCACTACCATACGTTAAAGTAGGGACCAACACAGCATTGTGAATTACCATAAGTGCCTTTTCGACACATTTTGACTCTTCACAATAAAGTGCAGGGCCCCATTTACTCTATTTCCCGCATTCACTCGTCGTTCTATATCCTTAACATATCTCCCATCCCTGCTAAATACGCAGCCCAAATATACAAACTCATCTACTTGCTCGATCAACTACCCTTCTATTCTTATTTCACAAATCGTTTTACTTTCTTCTCTTTCAAAAACCATAACCTTCGTCTTACTTGCGTTCACTTTTATGCCCCTGTCTTTTAATGATCTGTTCATTAATGTAACCATCATTTGCAACTCGGCCGCCGACGACGCAAGGATAACTCGATCATCGGCGTACAAAAGGCATTTGACGGTTAACTCACCCATTCTTAATCCGCATTCGTCAACTTTCAAATTTTGCAAACAACTGTCCATAAATAGGTTGAACAGCCACGGGGAAGCCACACAGCCCTGTCTGATACCTTTATGGATGTCAAACCTGTCCGAGTAGACCCCGTTGATCCTAACACAAGCACTAGAGTCCCTATAAAGGGACTCCAATGCCTGTATCAAGCCAGCGCACAACCCAAATGAGTTCAGTGTTTGCCATAGCACATCCCTATTCACTCTTTCATAGGCCTTTTCCAAGTCCATGAACGCACAAAAAACCTTTGGTTTTTGGCCAAAAACTTCTCCGCGATCATGCGCATGGAAAAGACTTGATTTATCTATCCCATTCCCTTTCTAAATCCCGCTTGCACATCCCAAATTTTTCCATCAGTTTCTATCATGACCCTTTCAATCAGTACCTTAGCATACAGTTTTCCCACAATGCTAAGAAGGCTGATGCCACGGTAGTTTTTACAGTCCTGCTGCGACCCTTTTCCTTTATATACTGGGACTATCACGGCTTTGCACCAGTCTACCGGTACCCGCTTCAGTTCCCAGCATAAATCGAACAAGGTGTGCAGCAGGCCTGCCACCACTTCCTCTCCAGCCCTTAGCATTTCGAGTGAAACTCTATCATATCCAGCAGCCTTACCTGCTTTCATGCTTTTCATTGCTTTCATTATTTCATCTTTACTTATCTCGCTACCTATTTCCTCTTCTTTCGGAATTTCTACTTCACTTAGTACACACGTTGTCTCCTCACTCATAAACATGCTTTCAAAATATTCCTTCCATCTCTTTTAACTCAAAACTTCCTCATTCAGAATATAGCCATTCTCGTCTCTTATAGCCTTCATCATAGGCATTAAATGTCCCCTGGCAGTTCTTACAAGTTTCCAGAATATTTTAATATTTGGCTGGAAGTTATCCGATATTCTTCTATCATTCTTATCCGTTCTTTCTTGCTTTTTTCTTTCAACTACTTCTTTTACTCTCTTATTAAGATGTCTAAAGACTGCCTTTTTTTCTTTCAATATCATCATTCGTACCGCTAGAATTACCAGCCTTTGTTGCTAGTAAATCTAGCCATGCTCTCTTCTTCGCTTCACTTCTATACGTACCTCATCATCCCACCAGAACGTATTATTTTTCCTTTCATTCTTTCTCTTACTAACACCACATACCGGAGTAGAGGGTAGCTGTAGGTAGCTGTGGTGGGTAGCTGCATCCACTAAACTTTTCTTTACATTTTGCCATACATTCTCCAAGTCTAACTCCTTCATACATAATTCATTCAAACCACTTATATTTTCTTTCATTCTACATTTGAACTTATTTTTCTCACCTTCATCTTGTTACCTTTCTGTTCCAATACGCTGTAACGCAGTGGTAGACATAGATGATCGATGGCGCCAACGCCTGAATAGACCATTAATTCGGCATAAAACCAAATAATGATCCGTTCCTACGTTAGAACCCAGGTAAACCCATGTATCTACCACTGCGCCCCTCAATCTTTCATCCACAATTATAAAATCTATCATGCTTCTATCGTCACCTCTTTCCCAAGTATACATGTGAATCCTCTTGTGGTGAAAGCAAGTGTTCGTCACAAAAAATTCTTTTCCATACATACGGTGAGGAGACTTTCACCATTCTCATTTATACTTTCATCACCAAACGTTCCCAATATCCTTTCATAACCAAGCCTCCTCACCCCAACCTTTCATCAGCATCAGCATAATAATATTTTCATTTCCCTTACACTTCATTAACACCATCCTTACCATTTCCCAAAACTGCTCTCGGATATAAGTGGGCTTAGACATGTCTGGGGCGTAGATCCCTAACACAAACCACTTCTTTAAGCCCACTTTCATTCGTATCCATAGCAGTCTTGGGCTTACACATTCATACTCTTTCACATATTGGCCCATTCTTTCTGAAAGGATGATACCTACTCCCTGGCATGTATATTTCAATTAGTATAAAGTTCGCACATTATTGTTATTCCAAATAGTTAACACATTATATTTATTTTGATTGTAGCTAAGCTTCCTTACCAGTAGGAATGTGGAAAAATAAGTACAAGTCTCAATGTGTCACTAAACGTAAAAAAGAAATATATTATGTCTGCATGTTTACCATATGGATTGGCCCAGATTATGCAGTAAAAGTGCCTATTAAAAATCTACAAAGACGACACATTTTAAATTTTGAATATGCTACCCAAATTAGAAGCGTTTTATAAAAAGTGTGTACTGCCTGAAATTATTGACTCGAGATAAGCTCGGTCAATGCTGTTGATGCATGAATGCTTTTGAATGCCGAATGAAAAATGTATCAAATAGATTATAATAAATTAAATAGGTAACATAAAACTTACACTTCTTTTAATGAATATTTCTTCACCATTTGCCTATATTAATTATTCTGAAGCTTCTCTGCAAACTTGGATGGTAATTGCAAAATAACCTTGTATAATAAGTGCGGTGTGTCAGTAGATGAACATGTTGTATCTCCAGTTACGTTTAAGGTCACACAGGTAGACGATATCAACGAGTAGGTAGATCTCTTGTACAGTATTTTTAAACGGGAATTAAATAGTTTACAACGAGCGAGTATATTTCTTGTACAGTATTGTAAAATAGAGATTGTGAAGATTACAATGATTTAGTATATCTCTTGTACATTACTGTTAATTAGGGGTTAGGTAGGTAACAATGAGTGAGTATATCTCTTGTATGGTACTGTTAAATGGAGACTGAGTATATGACCACGAGTGAGTATATCTCTTCTACGGTATTGTTAAATGGGAATTGGGTAGGTTACAATGAGTTAGTATATCGATTGTGAAGTATTATTAAATGGAGACTGTAGGTTACAAAAAGTGAGTATATCTCTTGTACGGTATTGTGCCATAAGGACCGAAGTTAAGCAACTTCGAGCGCGGTCAGTTCAAGGATCTGACTAGGAACACCGCGTGATGCAGGCTTTTTTTGAAAAAAAAAAACGCCTGCTGCTTTTAATCATTTTACGTTTTGTTCTTCACTTATAATATACTTTAAATATACTTACTTGTCGCTCTTTTTATTCAATATATTAGAGTCTGTTCGGAATAAGCACAGTTGCGTCTAGGCGAAGGATCTTATAAACCAGAGGTTATCAAACTTATTTCTTTTACCACCCCCTTTAAAAATCAATTATTTTTCAGCGCCCCAATTTTTCACACACGCCTAAAACTCGAAAACCGCAATGTCATTACTTTAATGGACTTAGATGGTGTGATGGTGTGGTTATGGTAACATGTTGAATACCTTCCTCCTCACATAACTCTTTGAACTCTCTACTCGTAAAAGCAGTACCTCTGTCAGAGATGATTCTGTACGGGTTTCCAAAGTGCTGCTGAAACACCTTCAGTCTCTCCATAGCTTCTTTGCTCGGAGAAAGCCGATCTTCTAGGCTCTTTCTTTGCGTCCAACTCGACTCTCGATGACGGGGAGAGTACGCCGCCGACCATCCCGCGGTGTGAGTGCTCCATGTCGGAAGTGCAGTTCGCACAGCGCTCGGTTCGCAAAGCACTCCTCTCCCTGGACATCCACAAGTCGAGTTTGCCTGACGGAATCCCCCCAATTGTGCTGAGGACGTGTGCTCCAGAGTTGGTACCGGTTTTAATGCATCTTTTCCGCTACTCCTACACACTACGCGTAGTCTCAAAATCATGGAAGACGGCTTTCGTCCACCCAATCTCTAAAAAAGGTGACCGCTCAGGCCTGTCCAACTACCGGCCTATCTTTTTTTTTTTTGTAGAAGATGGGGTAAACGAGCATGCAGCTCACCTGATGTTAAGTGACTACCGCCGCCCATGATCAACCGCAACACCAGGACAATTGCGGGTGCGTTGCCGGCCCTTTAGAAAGGAGTAACCTCTTTTCTTGAAGGTCCCCAGGTCATATCGGTCCGGAAAAATAGCCGGTGGTAAACTATTCCACAGAGAGGTTGTACGTGGAAGGAAACTCCTTGTGAAACGTACAGTGGTGGACCGCCAAGCATCCAGATTGTGTGAATGGTATCGGCACGTTTGCCGTGTAGTGCGTTCACGAAATTTGGCGGCTGGGATTAATCCGAACAATTCCTCAGAGCACTCCCCGTGATAGATGCGATAAAATACGCAAAGAAATGCAACATCTCTTCGCAGCGCCAGTGAATCGAGCTGATCGGGAAGCACTCGGTCGTCGACAATTCGAGCCGCTCTGCGCTGGATGTGGTCAAGTGGAAGGAGCTGGTACTAGGAAGCCCCAGCCCAGAGATGGGAACAGTATTCCATGTGCGGCCGAGCCTGCGCCTTGTAAAGTTGCAGGCGGTGTGCCGACATTAGACACTGTCCCGCTCTGCTGAGCACGCCAAGCTTTTTAGAGGCCAATTTGGCCTTCCCTACCAAGTGACCACGAAACTGCACGTCACTCGATATGTCTACGCCGAGGATTCCGATACTGGCTGAGGCAACAAGGGGAGTGCCTTGAAACTGAGGGGATACGACGAAGGGGTTCTTTTTAGCGGCAAACGCGCAAACTTGTGTCTTCTGGGGGTTAAACTGGACTAGATTTAGTCGTCCCCAATCCGAGACTCTGTTCAGCAAAGACTCGACTTCAGACACAAGTTTGTCCCGGCACTCGGAGACGTTTTCCCGAGAAATATTGGCTCGGCCGGTGTAAAGAGCATCACCAGTGCTGTCATCTGCGTAGCAATGAATGTTACGGGTATGCAACATATCATTGATATGCAGAAGAAACAGCGTTAGCGATAGCAGGCAGCCCTGTGGAACACCAGCATTAATAGGCTTGCAATCGGAGCTTGCACCGTCTACAACGACCTTGATCCGATCTGCAAGAAAGCTGGTGATCCAATCGCACAATTTCTCGGGAAACCCATAGGAAGGGAGCTTCGAAAGAAGCGCTTTGTGCCAAACCCGATCGAAGGCCTTCGCAATGTCCAAACTAACGGCCAATGTCTCCCTCTTGAACTCTACTGCCTCCGCCTATCTGGGAGTGAGGTAGACCAGAAGATCACCAGCTGACCGACCGCGGCGAAAACCGTATTGGCGGTCACTAATCAGCTGGTGATCCTCACGGTACCTCATGAGCTGGCAGTTTACAATGGACTCCATTGTTTTGGAGAACAAGGAGGTGATGGCGATAGACCGACTCTTCGACCACGTCCAATGGCTGCAGATTCGTTGCTACAGCAGATCCACTCCGCAGAGATCGTGATCCTCCGCGACTTTACCGCCCATCACGCCGAATGGCTTGGTTCACGTTTAACCGATCATGCGGGGAGATCTGTTCATGATTTTGCCCTGGCATATGGTCTGACACAACTGGTTACTTCGCCTACCCGGATTCCCGTGAAATTGTGCTATTGGATCACCAGCTTTCTTTCAGATCGGGGCATCAAAGTTATTGTAGACGGTGAAAGCTCCGATTGCAAGCCTATTAATGGTGGTGTTCCAAAAGGCTGCGTGCTATCGCCAACACTGTTTCTTCTGCATATTGTGACGGCCCAATATTATTATTAATAATTAAATTCAATATAAAGGGGCGTCAAAAATAATCTTAAAAGATATATATTAAGCAATTAAGTCAAATTAATAAACATAAAGTTAATATATTTCAAACATCCCAATAACATAGCAAATTAAGGGCAAAATTATTGTTTCTCGTAATAAGTAAATTTATTATTAAAAACTTGTAAAAAATATTTAAAATAAGATAAATAATAGAAATACAAGTCAAAAAATATTATAAAATTAAGTTAAATAACGTTTATAAGATAATTAGAGAATTTGTTAAAAATTGTTTAAGTCATGGGAGGTGTTCATGTATAAAAGAAAATTTTCCTAAGTTATTGAAGGAGTTCACGTATAAAAGAAATTTCCTAAGTTGTGGAAGGAGTTCACGTATAAAAGAAAATTTTCCTAAGTTATTGAAGGTATTCATGTATAGATGTCTTGTATGGATGAGCTGCCGGAGATACATTCCTGCAGTTCTACATATATATGGGGTGGTCGGGAGCCCGACTGCCTGAAGTACTGTAGCACAATGACTAGTCCTATATTAGGGACTTATGATATTAAACTCAATGATACAAAAGCAATACTATAGAAGGTCTCCATGATGAATTTGCAATACAATAGTAGGGTCGTGGGTTCGAACCCTATATATGAATGACTTATGAAAGTAAGGTCTATGATTCAAAAGCAATACTATAGAAGGTCTCTGTGATTAATATGCATGACAATAGTAGGGTCGTGGGTTCGAACCCTATATATGAATGACTTATGAAAGTAAGGTCTATGATTCAAAAGCAATACTATAGAAGGTCTCTGTGATTAATATGCATTACAATAGTAGGGTCGTGGGTTCGAACCCTATATATGAATGTTTTATGAAAGTAAGGTCTGTGATTCAAAAGCAATACTATAGAAGGTCTCTGTGATTAATATGCATGACAATAGTAGGGTCGTGGGTTCGAACCCTATATATGAATGACTTATGAAAGTAAGGTCTATGATTCAAAAGCAATACTATAGAAGGTCTCTACGATTAATATGCATTACAATAGTAGGGTCATGGGTTCGAATCCTATATATACATGACTTATGAAAGTAAGGTCTATGATATAAAAGCAATTTTATAGGGGGTCTCCTTGATGCATAAGCATTGTATGGGGTGGTCGGGTGACTGACTGCTCCTAGTACTGTAGCAAAATGACTAGTCCTTATTAGGGACTTGAAAAGGAATATTATGGTGGCGTGTGTGCTGCTTCACGAGCAATTGGTCCGAGGTAAACTTGGACTCGCTAACCGATGTGTCCTAGACATATCATCTTAGTGCCGGTGGTAAGCGGGTTTGTTGTAGCAATACGGCTTTCCCGTGGACATCGCACACCCATACCGGTTGTGGGCGGCGTAGTAGCGCATAGCGATGCGTCGTCTATATTTCGGATCGGGATGATGAGTGTGTTTGGTAGCACTTTTAAGTGTAACAGGCATACTCAACTTCATGTCTTAGTGCATTAGCGCTATGATACGTGAAGTTTTGTCCACTGGCGTCTTAGTAGCGTGCTACTATGATACGTTGGTGCAGTTTTATATAACAACAATCTTAGTGCCGGTGGTAAGCGGGTTTGTTGTAGCAATACGACTTTCCCGTGGACATCGCACACCCATACCGTTTGTGGGCGACGTCGTTGCGCATAGCGATGTGTCGTCTATCTTTCGGATGGGGATGATGAGTGTGTTTGGTAGCACTTTTAAGTGTAACAGGCATACTCAACTTCATGTCTTAGTGCATTAGCGCCATGATACGTGGAGTTTTGTTCATTGGCGTCTTAGTAGCGTGCTACTATGATACGTTGGTGCAGTTTTATATAACAACAATCTTAGTGCCGGTGGTAAGCGGGTTTGTTGTAGCAATACGGCTTTCCCGTGGACATCGCACACCCATACCGTTTGTGGGCGACGTCGTTGCGCATAGCGATGTGTCGTCTATCTTTCGGATGGGGATGATGAGTGTGTTTGGTAGCACTTTTAAGTGTAACAGGCATACTCAGCTTCATGTCTTAGTGCATTAGCGCTATGATACGTGGAGTTTTGTTCATTGGCGTCTTAGTAGCGTGCTACTATGATACGTTGGTGACATTTTTTATATAACAACAATACTAACTTTGTTGCCAAAGTCGATAGGAGTCATGTGGGTGTGTTGTGAGGGTGCGCCACCCGTATGATAGTTGCATTGATGCTTACTGCTACTTGCGGTATTGCGTCTTGTGATGGATCTGCGGGTGTGCTGCGCCTGATTCGACGCATTCCTGTTGTTCTGGTCGATGGAGGTATACAATTAACATCTTAGTGTCGGTGGTAAGCGGGTTTGTTGTAGCAATACGGCTTTCCCGTGGACATCGCACACCCATACCGTTTGTGGGCGGCGTCGTAGCGCATAGCGATGCGTCGTTTATATTTCGGATGGGGATGATGAGTGTGTTTGGTAGCACTTTTAAGTGTAACAGGCATACTCAGCTTCATGTCTTAGTGCATTAGCGCTATGATACGTGGAGTTTTGTTCATTTGCGTCTTAGTAGCGTGCAACTATGATACGTTGGTGATATTTTTTATATAACAACAATAAAAACTTTGTTACCAAAATCGATAGGGATCATGTTGGGTGTGTTGTGAGGGGGCGCCATCCGTATGATATTTGCATTGATGCTTACTGCTACTTGCGGTATTGCGTCTTGTGATGGATCTGCGGGTGTGCTGCACCTGATTCGACGCTTTCTTGTGGTTCTGGTCGATGGAGGTATACGGGTGGTGATGTCTGCTGGGATGTATGGGGGACCTTGGAATGGTGTAAGCCCGACGATAGTCGTATTGATGCTTGTTGCGTTCTGCAGCATTGCGTCTCTGCGATGGTTGTTTGGTGGGACGCTATTCTCAATGGCGCTCTCTGCGTCTTGGTTTGACTCACACCTAAGTAGCTTTGCCCAAGTCGGGTCCCTTCATTGCGGGGCTGCAGACTGTCTGCCCTCCACGATGTTTTATATAACAACATAATATTATATCTCTGTAACTTTCCCACCTTTGAATGATTGAAGGCAACTTGTTGGTGGGTGAGACAAACATGATCGAAAATGCATTTACTCAACGTCAGTGACACAAACCCTTTCTGATGGCGAATTATTACTCTTATCTTATAACTGCCTTTTGGCTATATCTGCCGTTGTATTGGTTGGTGGAGCATATGTGTCGACCTCATGCGGGTGGTACCTGGCGGGAGGATCTGAGGAGACTCTCAAGGCTGCGGCCGAAAGCCGCACAACGTGGGACCCCATTCCCTTGAGGTGAGCGGTAGACTCATGACACGCTCTGCGGCTAGTAGCCGTGCTGATCATGCAATTGGTGGTGATGCCATACACTTACATCACGTCTGCAGGAGCGGCGGTCTGGCAGGTGGTGGCGCTTACGGAGGGTTTACGTTCAATGTGCCTATTTGCCTAAACCGTGTGACGTACATTCACTGTGGCTGGATTCGTTCGTATTCTGTATGGCGTTTACACGCATTGACATGCGCGACTTCGGTCGATGTTTGTGCTTACGGACCAGGCCTCAAGGGGCCAAGCCTCTTTTACTGGTTCGCCAGTTATTTTGCTGTGGACTACGGTCCAGTTCCCGAATTAGCGTTCCCTTCCGGGGGGAGTGCATCAAAATGGTTGGCACTCACCGTGCACGGCGTGTATGGGGCCGTGTACCTCCCCTACATTTTTTTTAAATAAATGTAGGAGAGCGAAGCCCTTGTATCGGGTATTTTTTGTATAAATATATTGTGAGCCTTATCCAAGTGGGAAGGGATAAATAATAATAAATTAATAGTGACAACCTGATACAAGTGGAATAAAGACGTTTTATGTTCTTAACCTTTTTTGAGCCCTGTTTTCGTGAACGGGGTTCACTTAGCTTATAAGGCACTACCAACAGCTTTCAATTGCCCTAGTGAATATTCATTCTTCCAAAAGACACCTAAAAGAACTAAGTCACTAAACAAACACAACGTAAATAAGGGTCCTAACTAAGACGATCACGCCAAAATATAAAAAACGGCCTATTAATAAACCTTTTGAAAGATCATTTAGAAAGATCAAAACATATTTCATTAATCCTGGTCTCATATATATAATGTTATTGAAAAGGGGATATTTTTAACATTATAAAATTTTTATATAGAGGGGAAGATCGTTACAATATCAACCATATGTTGCAAACCCTTAACATTCATTGCTGTACAGACGACAGTACTGGTGATGCTCTTTACACCGGCCGAGCCAATATTTCTCGGGAAAACGTCTCCGAGTGCCGGGACAAACTTGTGTCTGAAGTTGAGTCTTTGCTGAACAGGGTTCAGGGATTGGGGGCGACTAAATCTAGTCTAGTTTAACCCCCAGAAGACACAAGTTACCGCGTTAACCGCTAAAAAGACCCCCTTTGTCGTATCTCCTCAGTTTCAAGGCACTCTCCTTGTTGCCACAGCCAGTATCGGAATCCTCGGCATCGACATATCGAGTGACATGCAGTTTCATGGTCACTTGGAAGAGAAGGCCAAATGGGTCTCTAAAAAGCCTGGCGTGCTCAGCAGAGCGGGACAGTATTTCATGCCGGCACACTGCCTGCAACTTTACAAGGCGTAGGTTCGGCCGCACATGGAATACTGTTCCCATCTCTGGGCTGGGGCTCCCCAGTACCAGCTCCTTCCACTTGACCGCATTTAGCGCAGAGGGGCTCGAATCGTCGACGACTGAGTGCTTTCCGACCGGCTCGATTCACTGTCACTGCGAAGAAATGTTGCATCTCTTTGCATTTTCTTTCGCATATACCATGGGAGTGCTCTGAGGAATTGTTTGGATTAATCCCAGCCGCCATATTTCGTGAACGCACTACGCGGCAAACGTGCCGATACCATCCACACCATCTGGACGCTTGGCGGTCCACCACTGTACGTTTCAAGAGGAGTTTTCTTCCGCGTGCAACCTCTCTGTGGAATAGTTTACCACCAGCGATTTTTCCGGACCGATACGACCTGGGGACCTTCATGAAAAGAGCGTACTCCTTTCTAAAGGGCCGGCAACGCACCTGCAATACCCCTGGTGTTGCGGTTGATCGTGGGCGGCGGTAGTCACTTAACATCAGGTGAGCCGCATGCTCGTTTGCCCCCTCTTCTATAAAAAAAACCAAATGGAGCTCTACAAAACTCATGCTGCCCCGTTGATGTTACAACGGCTGTGTACTTTATAGAGTCCTCATGAATTTTTAAATGAAAGTACCCGTTTTTAAGTCTATTGCACTAAATACTTTGCCAGCGTTGCATTTGTCTATCAAGTCATCAATAAGAGGTAAAAGATATTCGTCTTATACCTTTAACGCTAACTTCTTTGATCGTTGAGCGATACGAACGTCATTTTTTAACACGATTCTCAACTGAATCAGCGCCTCTTTTGTCTTTTCCAGCTTGTAGTTCTCCACCAGGCACCTTGCTTGTTACTGCGCACTCATACTTACTGCCGTACCTACAACATCAAAATCAGACACCACACATGTAAGGTTATACATTCATTGCTCAATAGATGGCAAAAACACATTATGGTTACACTCAAGAATCATAACAACATTTTCGAGAAACTGTTGACCCAGAATAATTTTATAGGCTATACTATTTTTAGGCACAATATTAAATAAAACGTCCTTATAATTGTTGTTATCAACACACACCGTCGTACGCAACTTTACAATAGCTTTAATTTTTGACGCTCCAAGTCCATGGAAAATTTTGTCACTTTGTCCATACACATACATGGAAAATTTTGTATTTGTCTGTTTTTGTTTACGTTCACTGACTTTGAAGATAGCTGGCTGCCATTTTCTTCGCTCTCAGTGCTGCCAACCTGCTAAAACAAATCGCTCTGTTTCACGATTGGTCCAGTATCGGATTGAAGTTTGATTCGTTCACTGCTGCCAACTTCTTATGGTGAACTCGTACCTAGTATCACGTTCGTTCTCGATCTCGTTCTCTCGTTCATTCTTCGGTCATCGTTGCCGACGCCTACGCATTTACCTGTGGCGCCATCTTTCGCCACTTCTTGTGACTCACAATCTTTGGCAATGTGTCCGAGTGAATTGCATTTAAAACACTTTATGCTGAGTTTCCTATGTGGACATTCCGCAGACAAATGATGATTTTTTTCTCCACAGTTATAGCACCTCAAATGCCGCGTAGTACCTCGACTGCCACTATGACTCCGTTTTGGCACGTTTTTGCTTCCCTGCTTCGACGATTGCACGTTTTCACTGAACTGCTCATATCTTTTTAGTTTTTCTTTTAGGTCAATGTAGTTGGTGACACCGTACAGCATAATTTTGTTCACTTATTCGTCCTTGATGCCTTCTATTATATATTTTATTGCGACATAATCAGGCATTTTCCCACGCCGACCCATTTCTTTCATCACGAATAGATAATCTAAGGATGTTTCGTTGTCTTTCTTTTTCCTGGCACACACCATTTCATGCGCCGTCGTGGCATCAATGGTATCTAATGGAGATTCGTCTTTAGCTCCTCACACGACTTGTATGTTTTTTCTGACCGCAACCATAGTGCCGCACTGCCACTTAAAGATCTCCTTGCCATTAGCAGCTGTTGAACCAGGGTCCACCCAAATATTTCGCCATTGTTTTCTATGTCTTGTACCCATTTGTTAGCCGAATATGTTTTATCTTGTCCGGTGAAATTTTGGAATGAGCCCTTCTGCCAGATGCAACATGCCGCTACTTTGCACTGCCAAATTCGCATCTTCAAAATCCACCTGACTACTAGCTTGTCTTGAATCCTTTGCCATTGTTCGTTTTCGCCTTGAACCCGTGAAGCGAAAGTATGTACCGCGTGCATCACGTGGATAACCTCCAAATTATACCGTCGTCGTCGTCGTAAACGTCGTCAAAATTCTTTGTTGATTGGTTTGTTTAGAATGAAACACTGCTTGGTGTTTGACTTGAAGTTTTAATCTCTTTCTCTTCACAGCTATATCGTCTTGACACAATGGTTTCTCGTTTGCTAGTGCTTAAAATCTAACTTCCCTTCATTCTTACTTCTTATTCAGTCACTCGCTTGTTGTTCACTCATTTTAAATACTTGCTCTTTCACTCACTTTCAAACTGTCATCTTGCTATCTTTATCACACATCCATTTTCTCACTTCATACCTTTACGTTCCGTCCCACTTATTTAAGAAGAAAAATTGAATTTAAAATATTTACAACTCCAGAAATTGGCGTTTAAAATTGTATTGTTTACTGAATACCATATGCAAATTTTAGAAACAGTATTCACGCTATTGTGTCGTCCCCACCACGCTTTCCACATACATAGAAAGAGAAAGTAAGTCAGGAAAGAGAGAGGGAAGTTAGATGCGCGACTATGTTGAGCAAATGAAACCCATAATGGCATCACATTATAGTTAACGCTTGATTTTACTACTCGTATATTTTTCTATACCTTGTGTTATATATGAAAAGATTCTTAATGAGTAAACTCATGACAATTTTTTTTCAAGGATTGCGTTATTAAGTTGCACTCTCACAATCTCATTTTACTTAATAATATTATGTACTCGTATGAATATTGATTCTACATAAATTTATGAATAAAAATGATGGAATCGATATCACTGTAATAAAATGAACGCAACAAACTTGAGACGTGTTGTTTGTTACGAGTCGCGAAGTAACACATTCTCTAGGGCAGTCGTATCGAGAACGATATCGTTTGAACAAATTGATGTAATTTATCTCACACTAGCGCTTTCTTGTGACAAATATGGAGCAAGTGAGTTTGTTTACCATTTGCTGGATTATTAACTACAAGTAACCGTTTTTATAATCGTGTTTCTTACTCATTTAGTTTTCTTTTTTAGTAAAAGGATAATAAACGAGCACACAATCTACCTTATGATAAATGGATGCTGTGGCTCATAGAAATCTATATTGATCCTTGAGCAGTCACCCTAGAGATTTAATATGGAACGTCTCGTTTCCATTAAAAAAGATCTCCGGTTCTCTACATTCACTATACTGTATACTACTTTCATAAAACACAACAGCATTAAGCTGCTATTTTACACTGGTATTCTGTAAGAACCTGATCCTTTCTTGTTCGAGCTGACACTTTTATACTACAATTATAATATAGTTCAGTATGACTCTTTCACGTAGTTTTAACTTAAGCTGCTTTATTAAATCAGGAAGATTAGGGGAGAAAATCGCAGGACTAATTTTAACTAATTTTTGCCCAAGCTTTTTTTTTTTAAAAAAAAACGTTACCCCTACACTAGGATTTTCTCCTGTATCGCGGGGGCAGTTTACAAACATAAATTGCACAAGGACAGACAGCACAGACCCGGAACAATTATTTGTAGACTATACAAATACTTGTTCCGTGCGGGATTCGAACCCGCAACTCCCAGCGCAGCCACTCATTGCTAAGCCGCTACGCCACGGAGTCGTCTAAGCTTTTGTCCTGATATGTTACCCAACCTGCCTTCTTACCTATTTATGCCGCCAAACAGTTGTGCGTGTACTACCGTTTTTAGGCCTATAGAGAAAATAGAGGTGACAACGTATTTATAATCTTCTTTGTTTAATGCAGATGCCATTTTCCGTCACATGGAATGTAAGTTTCCTTGTGACTTCAATTTAAAAATAATTAACGCTACTCCTCTTCGCTGGTCTAAATATATTTATATATCTAATAGAATCAAAGTACCGACATTTGATAGAGGTCAGCTTATCAGTAAGCTGTAGTGGCGATGGGCCGGCCATATATAGCTCGATGTATCGTTACCGATGGAGAAGAAAGTTTCTCGACTCGATATCCTGGTACTGGGAAGCGTAGTTCAGGGCGGACCCTCAGTAGATGGAGTAACGGCCTGGTAAGAGAGGAAGTCGATTGATACAGGTATCCTAGAACCCGGTTTTGTGACACTCCTTGAAGGAGGCCTATGTTTAACAGTGGACTTGTGATTAGCTGTAGTGATGATGATACCGCTATCTATCGGCAGCCACAGGTCATGCGTTTAGTTACCTCATACAACTCTAGTGCCGCACGGTACGTGAAAAATGTGTTTATATTACACAATATTTTTATTAATACTAATTTTACTAAACTTTGACACTGTATACTCGGAAACATTCGGCGGTATAATAACTATAACTTAACCTTTTTAACTAAATTTCACAACGCGAGCAAAGGTCCACTAACAAGACAACTGGTTTTATTACCTTAAATGCACAAAAACATGAAATTGAGAAAATTTTGTTTATTTAGATTAATGCAAACCACTTGTAAAGATTTAGAAGTAATATGGTAAAAAACTTCCATCGCTTTCTTACAAGAACAGTTTACTTTTATATGTAATGAATTTCATAAAACATTTAATTCTAAAACATTTCCCAGTAACAGTCGCAAGGCATTTAAAGAGCGGGCGACAGTAGGTGTTGAAGCGCCTGTCAAAATATATTAGCGGTTCTAATGCCAATATTAGTTCGTAAGCCGTGTAGGTTTTATATATATATATATATATATATATATATATATATATATATATATATATATATATATATATATATATATATATATATATATATATATATATATATGTATATATATATATATATATATATATATATATATATATATATATATATATACATGGGAGAGGATAGCGGTGCGGCCTAGCGTGTGTTCATTGTTTACTGTTTATTCATTGTGTATTACGTTGTGTGGTAACTAGTTTGTGTAGTAACTACTGACTGTGGGCCAGGCAAGAGACAGACACTCAAAAAAGCTGAACATCCAGAAGTGGAAGAAGCTTTATACATGTGGTTTCTTCAGGAAAGATATAGGCATGCGCCTATTTCGGGACATAATAAAAAAAGTTTTTTTGATAAATTTTATACTTACTTACTTACTTACTTACTTATCGTCACGCACAATCCCTAACGGGGTAGCCAGAGAGAACAGATCGCCAAGTGTCACGATCCTTACATACCTCTTTCGCTTCTTTCAGGTTCATTAACTTCTTCATACATGCACGTCTAGGTGTCCGAGTACTCTTGACCCTCCCCTCTTCGAGCAATTTGCTCACATGGTCTTCGAAAGTTAGTCTCGGTCTACCTCGACACCTTTTAATATTTACTTTCGCTCTATATATTTTCTTCACCATTCGGTCTTCACTCATTCGTTCAACGTGCCCAAACCATTGGAGTACGCCCCTATCAATTTTTGTGATAAGGTCATCTTTCAATCCTGTTTTTTTTTTTCTTATCTCTCATGCCTCCTCTAACATTCCACGTGCCAACTCTGCACTCCGTCCTCCACCTTCCGCCGTGTCGGGCTGTGCGTGACGGGTGGCGGTCCCCATCGCCGCTTTGCGCGCTGCATTCCACACCAACGGGGACGAGCTGGTGTGCGTCGCCTTGGGGGGACGCCCTAACCCTCGTTCGCATGGGTGCGCAGCTGTGTAGAATTGCAGCCCTGAAAAGGGCTGGCAGGGGTCGCGACGAGCACGCTTCTACAATGACCCCCAGACCAGGTAAATTTTATGGTATTCATAACGTTAATTTTATAATAAAACGTTATCTTTCTATTGTGTTGTTTAATTTACTAAATTTGACATACATAACGATGTATGATTTGTAATCTGATCATTGGATCTGTGATTTGTCGGATTACAAGGTACTCTTTTGTAAAAAAATTCGGACTATAGGATATCTTAGGCAGTATATAGCTCTATAATCCGACAAATTCGATAGTTCGACACTGCCCTGCAAAGTGTTTGTCGGACCGGGGATCCACTGTATATATATATATTTATATATATATATATATATATATATATATATATATATATATATATATATATATATATATATATATATATATATATACATATATATAGATATATAGATAGAGAGAGAGAGAGAATATAATTACAGATTGTAAGTAATTCTACTTTCGTTCTCGGAGGTGACAACAAAACATCGGTAGCTTTCTTTGTTTGAAGTTGGTTGGTAATTACAGCCCATTGATGCCTATGGGCTGTAATTACTAAGTATCTACTAAAACGGACTATTAATATTGGTTACTTTAATTTATTTTTATTAAAAAATATTTTTAATCAAAACTATATTTCGATAGCTATTGATAAATTGCCAGCGTTAGTATTTCTGTATATATATATATATATATATATATATATATATATATATATATATATATATATAGCCGTTATGTTTTTAAAACAAAATATAGTTGTATCTGTCATCGTTGCAAAAAATTAGAAAATAAAAATGAAGGTCGATTGAGCAAATTACTGCATTTTATTATTAAAAGGAGATCATATTCCTATTCATGGTCCTAAATCGAAGCCGGATTTGAAAAAACGTAATTGGACAAGATATTATTTAGTGGATTATGCTTGGGAAGTCTTAAATATTCATTGTGGAAATACCACCGAGGGAGTGAAGATATTTAACCAAGAAATCTGGAGTCTTAGCCCCTTAGATATTGGACTATTATTTAATTTATTTAACCCAGCACTCATAATCAGGTTGTATTTTGTGTAAATCGACTGCTAATTTATCAGGTTAGTACCAACCAAATTACCCACAAAATAATTACGTATAACTTAAAGTATTTAATCAGCTAAAATTCATTTTATATTGTTTTATATAGTTTCTAATAACCGTCAAATCATAATTAAATTAAATTATTAAGCTTAGTTAAATTATATTGACAATATTATATATTTTTTTTCTTTATTGGGTTTAAACTATCAAAATAAGTAAGGGAATTAGTTTTCATTTCTTTATAACTGTAAACAAAATTGTATAAAACTACTTATGAATTATTATTTTTTTTTATAGAAGAGGGGGCAAACGAGCATGCGGCTCACCTGATGTTAAGTGACTACCGCCGCCCATGATCAACCGCAACACCAGGAGAATTGCGGATGCGTTGCCGGCCCTTTAGAAAGGAGTAAGCTCTTTTCTTGAAGGTCCCCAGGTCGTATCGGTCCGGAAAAATCGCCGGTGATAAACTATTCCACAGAGATGTTGTACGTGGAAGAAAACTCCTTGTGAAACGTACAGTGGTGGACCGCCAAGCATCCAGATGGTGTGGATGGTATCGGGACGTTTGCCGTGTCGTGCGTTCACGAAATTTGGCGGCTGGGATTAACCCGAACAATTCCTCAGAGCACTCCCCGTGATAGATGCGATAAAATACGCAAAGAGATGCAACATCTCTTCGCAACGCCAGTGAATCGAGCCGATCGGAAAGCACTCAGTCGTCGACGATTCGAGCCGCTCTGCGCTGGATGCGGTCAAGTGGAAGGAGCTGGTACTGGGGAGCCCCAGCCCAGAGATGGGAACAGTATTCCATGTGCGGCCGAACCTGCGCCTTGTAAAGTTGCAGGCGGTGTGCCGGCATGAAATACTGTTCCGCTCTGCTGAGCACGCCAAGCTTTTTAGAGGCCAATTTGGCCTTCCCTTCCAAGTGACCACGAAACTGCACGTCACTCGATATGTCGACGCCGAGGATTCCGATACTGGCTGAGGCAACAAGGGGAGTGCCTTGAAACTGAGGGGATACGACAAAGGTGTTTATTTAGCGGTTAACGCGCAAACTTGTGTCTTCTGGGGGTTAAACTGGACTAGATTTAGTCGTCCCCAATCCGAGACTCTGTTCAGCAAAGACTCGACTTCAGACACAAGTTTGTCCCGGCACTCGGAGACGTTTTCCCGAGAAATATTGGCTCGGCCGGTGTAAAGAGCATCACCAGTGCTGTCATCTGCATAGCAATGAATGTTACGGGTTTGCAACATATCATTGATATGCAGAAGAAACAGCGTTGGCGATAGCACGCAGCCCTGTGGAACACCAGCATTAATAGGCTTGCAATCGGAGCTTGCACCGTCTACAACGACCTTGATCCGATCTGCAAGAAAGCTGGTGATCCAATCGCACAATTTCTCGGGAAACTCATAGGAAGGGAGCTTCGAAAGAAGCGCTTTGTGCCAAACCCGATCGAAGGCCTTCGCAATGTCCAAACTAACGGCCAATGCCTCCCCCTTGAACTCTACTGCCTCCACCCATCTGTGAGTGAGGTAGACCAGAAGATCACCAGCTGACCGACCACGGCGAAAACCGTATTGGCGGTCACTAATCAGCTGGTGATCCTCAAGGTACCTCATGAGCTGGCAGTTTACAATGGACTCCATTGTTTTGGAGAACAAGGAGGTGATGGCGATAGGCCGGTAGTTGGACGGGTCTGAGCGGTCGCCTTTTTTAGGGATCGGGTGGACGAAAGCCGTCTTCCATTATTTTGGGACTACGCCTAGGGAGTAGGAGTACCGGAAAAGACGCGTTAAAACCGGTGCCAACTCTGGAGCACACGTCCTCAGCACAATTGGGGGGATTCCGTCAGGCCCACTCGACTTGTGGATGTCCAGGGAGAGGAGTGCTTTGCGAACCGAGCGCTGTGTTAACTGCACTTCCGGCATGGAGCACTCACACCGCGGGATGGTCGGCGGCGTACTCCCCCCGTCATCGAGAGTCGAGTTAGATGCAAAGAAGGAGCCTAGAAGATCGGCTTTCTCCTTTGCAGTATGGGCCAGTGAGTCGTCCTCCCTGTGCAGAGATGAAAGAGATGGCTGACAGAAATTCCCCTGGACAGCCTTGGCGAGAGACCAGAATGCACGGGTTCCAGAAGGAAGGCGAACTAGTTTCTCGCCAATTCTGCCTATGTGCTCTGACTTTGCCTTGGCAATGACTCTTTTGAAGGACCTAGAGGCGGAATTATACTTCTTTTTTAGAGCGCTGGTGTTTACATCCCGGGACGCTGATGCATCAACCCAGGCTTGATAGCACTCCTGCTTATAGCATGATGCTATTTTACAGGAGCGACCAAACCATGGCTGAGATTTGCCTCCAATGGGCACCACAGAGGAAGGAATAAAAAGTTCCATACCCTGAAGTACCACATCAGTAACAGAATCCGCAACAACGTTGGGATCATCCGGCGAGAAGCAAACCCGCCCCCAAGGGTAGGATGCAAAGAAAGACCGCATCCCATCCCAATCGGCTGACCTATAGTGCCAAACACGGCGGCAGCCTGCAGAATGCAACAGCGATTTCAGCGTGAGTGGCACAACACTCCGGACCAGACAATGGTCCGAGGAGCCTAAAGGGGCGTCGACGGAAATCTGATATCCGTCCGGGTGAGAGGTCAGCAGAAGGTCCAACAGGGAAGGTGCATGATCCTCCACATCTGGGATCCGCGTAGGCGAAGTAACCAGTTGTGTCAGACCATATGCCAAGGCAAAATCATGAACAGATCTCCCCGCATGATCGGTTAAACGTGAACCAAGCCATTCGGCGTGATGGGCGTTAAAGTCGCCGAGGATCACGATCTCTGCGGAGGGGATCTGCTGTAGCAACGAGTCTGCAGCCATTTGGACGTGGTCGAAGAGTCGGTTTGTTTCGGCATTACCGCTATGGGACCTATAGAGGCACCCGTAGACGCGCGGATGGTCGTCGCTGTCTACGCGTAGCCAAAGGATGGACAGGTCCGAACCTTCAAGTCTGCCGAGGCGTCGCGAACAGATGTCTTCTCTGACGTAAACGCAAACTCCAGCCCGAGGCACAAAGGAGTGTTCCAGTTTGTACCCCGGGTAGGAGAGATACGAGACATCAGCCGGAGAGGACACCTGCGTCTCGGTCAGAAAGAGCAGAGCCGGCCTCGCCGTCTCGAGATGGTAGTGGACGGCGTTTAGGTTAGAGTGAAGTCCCCTGATATTGCAGAAATTCACGGACAGCGTGGCAGGGGTCGCCTTGGTCTTGTTGCTCCGTTTGCCCCGAGCAGTTGTAGTCTTGAGCTGAATTTCGCCCCCCCCAGAATACGCGGGGCAGCCTGAGCACCCACGCTCAGAAGTGGAGAAACATGGTCGTGGATGCTCAGCGAGGGATTCTCCAGGGGTGCTGGTACCCTCCTGGGGTAGTCTATCTTTATTTAATTCCGCTACCATGTTGATGGGGGGGGGGGGATTTGGGCCTCCGGCCACCTGCACTCACCAGACGAAACGCGGAAGCAGAGCTTCCACTTCACGCCGGTATTCTGTGAGGTCGTGGTACCACCCCGGTTTGAGCCGGCCCATACGTGCAACAGCAAAGCTGCCGCATGGCTCTACCACTGTTAAAATTTATATTTTATAAAATATAAACTTCTTGTTTGTATAATTTATCAGGCATTTGCACTAGTCTCCCAATCCCAGCCAACATGCCAGAAGATAAGGAGCAAATTAGGAAACGAGCTAGCTACAAGGGACAAATAACTGCTTTTTCAAATTAAATTCACTGAAGGTATCTTCATTGGCTGCTACTGAGGTAAATGAGTTGCAATTAAGTATTAGTAGAATTGAGTTAATGTAAACGATACGATATGATGAGGTACAATTATCCATCGAGTGTAATACTGATAACATAGACGCCCAGATATCAGAACGAACTGAGTTTGAATCCCTTTATTTAAATCGCTTTCTCTTGCAAAAAGAATCTTAGCAGATTGCATTAAGTCAGATGACGCAAACAGTGACGGTGGCTCTCATTCCGGCAATCATAAATTTGTTAAACTGCCCACTATTCAACCACCTAAATTTAGTGGTTCTTATGATAATTGGTTAGAGTCTCATGACACGTTCATGAGCCTCATACATTCAAATGACGAGATAGATGACATTAATAAGTTTCACTATCTGAGAGCGTCGTTAGAAGGGTCCGCTGCTGTGGTAATACAGTCAATCGAATTCTCGTCGCATGTCGCATGGACTATATTATGTGATAGGTATGATAACAAAAGACTACTAATTCAAAATCATGTGACAGCCTTATTCAATATAGCACCAATTAATAAAGAATTGTCTGTCAACTTAAAACGTCTCATTGATCAAATAAATAAAAATTTAGGTGCATTAGCATCCCTCGGTGAGCCAACTAAACATTGAGACACATTTCTCATTCATATTATTACTCAAAAATTAGATGCTAAGACATATCGTGAATGGGAAGAGTCTAAAGGTCGTTTGGAGAAAGATACACCTATTACGTTCGATATATTTTTGATGTTTTTAAAAAATCGAGCCGATTTAATCGAAACACTAGAAATGTCTAATTCTGCTGCTACTAACCGTTTAAATTCTTCTATAAAATGTGCTCCAAAAGTTAAGGCAATGCTTTCAGTTCGGTATACCGGTTATAAACGGTTCGGCCTTTTCCGCCAAACTGTGCCCTAAATGTAAGGGTGACCAAAAGTTAAGCAGTTGTCCTCAGTTTCTTGGATTAAGTAACGATGCGCGTCTACAGTTACTGCCAGACTATAAAGTATGTTTCAATTGTCTTAATTCAGGACATTATGCAAATCACTGCAAAAAGCCAGGATGCAAAATATGCCACCGAAAGCATAACACTCTCGTGCACGTCGCAGATTACCAGTCAAAACCAATTACAGATATTAGTACATCTAACACGAGTAGTGGTAATAATAAGCCTGTTATGCAAGTTCATTTTGAAAAAACAAACACTTCGACGGGCTTACAGTCGTCATCCAATTCTAACGCACATTTGTCATTGTCCACAAAGGTAGGCACTGCATCGTGTAGTAAACGAGGCGACGTATTGTTATCGACGGCATTAATTAAAGTTATAGGTAAGAATGGTTGTCCATATATTGCTCGTGCTATTCTTGATAGTGGCAGTAATGCGTGTTTAATAACTGAAGAGTTATATCAAAGGCTAGGTTTGCCCGCTCTAAATGTAAATCAGTCGGTAGTCGGTATTAATAATGCTTCGGCATACATCAAGAAGATTTGTAAGGTATCGATAAAATACTCGTAACTGAATGATAACTTCTCTAGTAATCTTCATTGTTTTGTCCTACCATCAATAACCGAAACTAGATATGTTAATTTATCAAACTTAAAAATTCCATCAAATATTTCACTGGCAGATCCTAATTTTCACTCACCTGCTCCCGTTGACATTATAGTTTATAGCCTTATAGGTGCTGACGTCTTTTGGGACTTAATAGGAACGCAGAGATTAAAATTAGGGGACAGTCAGCCGATTCTTTGTGAAACTAGCTTAGGATGGTTAGTATCAGGTCCGATTGATTATAGATATGTAAAGAAGGGGGTCAACTCTATTAAATGTAATTTTACAAGAATCTTTCAAGATGAGGCTAGTAAAGATTTAGATGAAGATATACAAAAACAGTTAGTACGCTTCTGGCACCTCGAAGAGGTAAGCCCTGCGCCTCATTATTCAAACAAAGAAAAATTATGCGAAGAACACTTTTTAAAAAAACACAACGCGACTGGCAAATGGTCGATTTTGCGTGAGGATACCCTTAGAATATGATGATTATGTAAACCAGTACGGACTGGAAATAGCAAATAAAATACGCCGATTAGAAGATCTAAAGACCCAGCGCGCAAGATACATAACAGCTTTAAATTTCTTGAAGAGATGCAGAGATCATAATCTCATTCCTACGTGTGTCAAGATATCCACTAAAAAAGACATTCGAGGAAGCGCTAAGATCTTAAATCAGACTAGTAAAAAGTTGTTAATAACGGTGATTCCGATCTATATTTCATAAACAGCATAGATCGGACCATAAACAATAATTAAAAAAGCTGAAGGTACTCCGGGTTTAACAATGACATCGGGACGTCAGTCATCTCAGTCCCCGGTGACCATGGGTGCTGGAAAGCGCCCGAAACGTCGGGAATTAAACACAAAAGTAATTAAAAGTAAAAATAAACGCGATAAAATCCGTAAAAGTAGTTTAAATCATGTGTAGTGTTCGCGTAAATATAATAAATCATTATGTAATCCTGACGTATTAGGTGATTCTTGGCCACGAGCTAAGAAGTGTTTACTATCGCTAGAGCGCAGGTTAGCAGGTCAGTCTCAGCTCTATGAAATGTATAAAGAATTTATGTCAGAGTATGAAAGTCTGGGTCATATGGAGAAATGTGAGAATGATAATTTACCACGTAAGATGCATTTTATACCACATCACGGTGTGCTGCGGGAAAGTAGTACTACTACTAAATTAAGAGTCGTTTTCAATGCTATCAGTCCGACTTCTTCTGGTGTTTCATGGAATAATATACAGATGGTAGGTCCCGTGGTACAGGACGACCTTTTGTCCGTTCTTTTACGCTTTCGGCTACATAAATACGTTCTCATAGCTGATTTTGAGAAAATGTACTGGCAAAGAGTCATTTATGCCGATGATCGCTATTTACAACAAATTGTCTGGCGTGATAACCCTTCAGAACAGCTTCAAGCTTATCAACTTAACACCGTGACTTACGGCACCTCTAGTGCTCCTTTTTTGGTAACTAGGTGCCTCCAACAATTAGGCTTAGAGTGTACCGATGATAAGGTTGCTCAAGTGATCATTCACGATTTTAACGTTGATGACTTGCTAACGGGAGGGGATGATATTAACGAGGTTACAGATTTACGCCGTAAAGTGACTTCCACACTTGCATCAGCTCATTTGGTTTTGAAAAAGTGGAAGTCGAATGAATCTCAACTGGTTAGTGAAAATGATATTTCTTCGCTTGATTTAAATATTGGTGGCTTTGAACCGACTAAAACTTTAAGCCTTGGTTGGCAATCACATACTGACCGACTTTGTTTCCCTATAGGAGGGCTATTCTCTGGTAAAACAAAGCGTGATATGTTATCTGTGATTTCACAGATTTTTGATCCACTAGGACTTCTATCTCCCTGTGTAATTAAGATGAAGATGCTTCTTCAACAGTTGTGGCTGCTCAAGCTGTCGTGGGATGAGCAGTTGACGCCAAAAATCAGCAAGAAGTGGGCTGAGATAATTGTCGATTTACCTAAATTAAATACTCTACGTATTCCACGTCGTATTATTTGTGACTCGCCTAGTTTGTTAGAATTTCATATTTTCTCAGACGCTTCTGAGCGTGCATATGGCGCCTGTTTATATGTGCGTAGCGTTAATGATCAAGGTGAGGTTTTAATTCAATTATTGATAGCGAAAAGTCGTGTCGCGCCGCTTAAACCTATAACGATCCCAAGACTGGAACTTTGTGGTGCACTTGTTGGAGCTCGCCAAAAGCCAAAGGTTCCAAAGGTTTACCAAAAGGTTGTAGCATCGCTGAGACAACAAGTTAAGCGCACTTTCTTTTGGACAGATTCATCCATCGTGTTAGGATGGTTAAAGGTGTTATCTAGCAAGCTACAACCCTTTGTTAGAAATAGGGTTGCTGAAATATTAGAGAATACTGGAAATTACGAGTGGAGGCATGTCCCAACAGAGTGTAATCCAGCCGATCATATTTCTCGCGGTGTGGGTTGTAAGGATATTTCATCCATGAGTAAGTGGTGGTCAGGAACTGAATTTTTAAAGAAAGAGGTCTCTCACTGGCCTGCAAATTTCTTAAGTATTAATCACGAGTTGCCTGAGATTAAATCGTCAAATGTTATCCTCCACGGAATACTTCATTCTAACAACAATGAAGATTTAGGCGATGATGAAATGATGATGATGATGATTAAATTAATTGAATTTAAACGCTTTTCTAAATATACTAGATTAAATCGGGCCGTTGCTTATGTGCTGCGTTTTATTAATAATTGTAAAAAGCAATCCATTCACGGTCCTCTTAGCAATCAAGAGTTGCAAACCGCACTCAATGTTATTATAAGAATATCTTAGAGTGAATCATTTGAGGATTACGCCATGTTAATTAAAAATAAAAGCTTACCCAATAAAAGTCCGTTACATAAATTTAATGTATTACTCGATGATAATAAAATAATGCGTGTTGGTCTTGAAAATTCCGATTACTGTTATGAGAAAAAACATTCCATACGTATACAGTCCACTCATTATTTTACCAAATTGCTCTTCAATTATGAGCACATAAGGTTAATGCACGCAGGACCACAGCTAATGTTGGCCACTATAAGAGAGATATACTGGCCGATTAGAGGTCGTAATTTGGCCAGATCTTGTTATCGACAATGTGTAAAATGCAATAGAATGAAAGGAAAAACCACCTCTTCAATAATGGGCAACCTACCAAACCAACGCATCCTTTCTGGTTTTCCATTTCAAAATATCGGACTAGACTATGCGGGACCAATTCAATTTGTTTCTCGCCATAGCCGTGGTTGTAAAGTTGTAAAGGTGTATATAGCTATTTTTATTTGCTTCGCGACTAAGTCAATTCATCTTGAATTAGTGGGTGATTTAACTAGCAATACCTTCATATTAGCTTTGCGCAGATTTATGTCAAGAAGAGGGAAACCTCTTAATATTTATTCGGATAATGGTACCTCCTTTGTAGGCGCATACAATGACATTTCAAAATTTATTAAGACGTGTTATAATTCTTTATCTGAGGTAATGGCAAATGAAGGAATTAATTACCATTTTATACCGCCTTATTCTCCCCATTTTGCTGGGCTTGCTTGCTGGTGTCAAACGCATTAAATACCATTTAGTTTGAGTGCTGGGCAATTGTAATTTGACTTACGAGGAACTAAATACCACATTGATACAAATTGAGGCTATACTTAACTCCAGACCACTCACACCTTTGTCAACGAATCCTGAAGACTTGCCACCACTAACGCCCGGTCATTTTTTGATTGGACACCCCTTGACTTCCTAGGCGACACCAGACTATAAAGATCATTCCGTAAGCTCTTTAGCCCGATTTCAACGAATAGAACAATTACGTCAACATTTGTGGGCTTAATGGAGCAAGGAATATATATCAGAGCTTCACCTACGGATGAAATGGCATTCCTGTAAAGGATCTTTGAAGTTAAATTCACTGATACTCCTAAAAGAGGAGAATTCACCGCCATTAAAGTGAAAGATGGGTCGCATCGTCGCAGTCCATCCAGGCTCGGACGGCGTATCAAGGGTGGTGGATATTAAAACATAGACTGGTATAGTTCGCCGATCATTTATCAAATTTTGTCCGCTTCCTGAACCTGAAGAATCTGGTTGAAAGGTAGACTTTCAGCGCCGGGGTGCATGTTGAAGCGCCTGTCAAAATATATTAGCAGTTCTAATGCCAATATTAGTTCGTAAGCCGTGTAGGTTTTATATATATATATATATATATATATATATATATATATATATATATATAGCCGTTATGTTTTTAAAACAAAATACAGTTGTATCTGTCATCGTTGTAAAAAATTATAAAATAAAAATAAAGTTCGATTGAGCTAATTACTGCATTTTATTATTAAAAGGAGATCATATTCCTATTCAGTAGGAATTCATAAGAGCAGACGTAGGTTATATAAAATTTGCCGTGAAAAGTCATAATTATAATCTTTTCGTTAGTATTATGGTATGTTAAAAATTTTCTAAAATGTCCAAGAGAGTACGCTAAACAGCCAAAACTTAACTATGTTAGCAATAAAATTAAGACTGCTAAAAAAATATTCCAATAAGTGTAATTAATAGCGAAACCGGTATAGACAGATGTCGTAATACAAACTATTAATTGAAAATTAGTAATGAATTGGGTAGATCAAATCAAGAAATAGAAGCGGTGTTTGAAAAATATTAAACCTATATTCCTATCTTGACAACAGGGTCATTGATACTTCTTCATCTGTCGCCGAGTCATTACTAAAACAGAATATTATTACCTGTACAAAAGGATAGAGACTTGTAAAAGTATTACCACAAGATATTGTAGAATATTTCAAAGTCTTAGCTGTAAAGAAAACTGCAGATTTATTTGGGATTTCCGTTACAGTTATTATATTACAGTCATTGACTTATATATTACTAGCGAAGGACCAGACTGACCGCGCAACTAAAGCGGACCCAAAATGACAATTTATTTTCTGTGCGCTTGCAAGACAGATTTTCCTGTCATAAATATGCCTAGTTGCGTGGTAAAATGATGCAAAAATTGTGATAAAAAGATGTGGATATGACATCATCGGTAAGTAACCTTATATTAATTTTGTTACAATTAAATTATTACATAAACGTATTTTTAAAGTTTTATTTTACATTTGGTCAGTTTTGTTACGTTACCAAGATGAGGCCAGGGTTGGATTCAGACCCTCAAAATATTTGTACATGGAAAATAAAAATATATTATTTGTCAAAAATTATATCACGCATGATGTTTCATGTTTCTTTTTTTCCATGTCCCAACATTTTGGCGTCACGCTGCTAATTTATCTATGCGTTTCGTTTTTTTGGCGGTTTTATTTTTATTTCCGATTTTTTTTTGTCTAAAGAACTTATTGTCAACCAAATCTAAAAATACATTTTGACAGCTGTCAGACATGTTGCACCTAGCATGTCAACTAAAAATTGGAAACCGTACAATATTCGATTCATAAAAAAAACATTTATTATAGATTATTTAGAGTTGGTAATCATTTACAGTTTGGTTTTAATAATACCAGAATAATTTAAACAAGGATAATTTAAAACCTAAGATTTATCACTTTCTTCGTATTTGTGGTTACTGCTTATTACTAGAGACACAGTTATAAAAATTTAAAATTGAAACTAGTATAAAAATAAATTTATTCAATCACTTTCAGTACAACTAGTTGAGATGTCGTTGTTTAGATTAATTATTATTTGATTTTAAATAATGCAGTCAAAAAGTCATTCATAATCAATATTTTCGTTTTTTTTTACCACATTTGCACAATCATCCTTTGTAACATGGGTACATGCTTCAACGAATATAGAAGAAACAGTTAAAAAGTTAAAACTGAGTCACAAAATAAGAACACAAACACAAAATCACTAAATTACGCACAGTAAGCTCCCGAAATGGCGGGTGATTGAAATTACGTACTGGTTTTTTTTAGCGTGGCATGTATAAAATAAACTTGTGTTATTCATGATTCATGTAATTTAAAGAATTTTAAAAATAAAAAATAACTAAACAAACAACTACATTAAAATTAATGATTCGATTATTTGAATATTTTTGCCGATTATTCGCATTACAATGAATTTTAATCATTCATACACTACGGAAGTTACATAGCGACATACATAGTTATTTTTTAATGTTTTGCTTTATTTGAAAGATTAGAATTAAAATGAAAAAAGAAGTATAGATCACTTCATAATTCTTCGGAAATACTTAAAAGGTTATTTTAAATTCTGTGAGTACGCTTGTACAAAGTAATTGCGGATTGATTAATGTGAAACGTCAAAAGGTATTTCTTAGATTTGGTTGATTATAGTGTAAGTAAAATTTTGTATATTGGTACCTAATTCATTTTATATTAACTAAGGGTAATCGAAAAGAAAGGATACCCACTTAAATGAAACTGAAAATCTGATTCATAAAATATTTCGATATTTCGTTTCCAACCCGATTGTAGCATAGAGTTGTTATTGTTGTAGCCCTAGATTACAGTTGTTTCAAGGATGCATCAATCGACAACCGGTGGACCAGAAAAGAAGCTATTGCTAAATTTATTTAAAAAAAGTGGTACACAGCTTCCTTTTCAAATCATTGATCACAGTTACATCCATAATATATTTAATTGTACCGTGTACTAGTGTCGATTCTGGTCTGTTTCCTGATTTAACTCTTCAAGAGCCATAAAAATCAATCTTACAATCTCAAACTGACATATCCATGATACCTGCTCAAGCATTTGAACCTCAACAACAAAAATCAATCAAGAGAAAATAACGACGCGAAAAAATCCAGCAACTGTTTAGAATGGCAATAGACAAATATAATGATTTCTTATATTTTCGCGAACACTACACATTGATTAAAACTACTTTACGGATTTTATCGCGTTTATTTTACTTTTAATTTCTTTTATTTTTAATTCCCGACGTTTTGGGCACTTTCTAGCACCCATCGTCATGCGTAACTGAGATAACTGACGTCCCGATATCATTGTTAAACCCGGAGGACCTTCAGCTTTTTTAATTATTGTTTATGCTCCGATCTATGCAAAACTATGTCCTGAGGTCTTGCAGTGGTATGCTTGGGCTTAGTTATCAATAAAATTAAAGAGTGTGTGTCTGTGATACCATGCGCGAGTGATCGTATAGTTGAAATTAAACTTTGTATTATGAGTCGTTCAATACTGGTTTTCTCAGTTAATATGCCTACTAATTCATCTGATAATTTTGTATAGCGTGTAGAATGTATAGGCAAAATAGTTGCTAAAGTGGGAAACAACAATATTGAATTTGATGCCTGGAGTAGTGGTGTTGGGAGTAGTGGTGCTAGGATTAGTGGTGACGGGATTGGTGCACGCAATTGAGGGAGGGCGGAAGGTGCTCTTCAATCCAGGTAAGACACATCATTGTACTTAGTAAGCGGAAGTTTGCAAATTATCAACATCTTTATTATAATGGATTTCCGCAAAATAACGCCTGATTCTACCAATATTGAATCTGTATTTGTTTTGAGAGATTTTAATGCACACCCAGGGAAGCTTTTTTGTTAGGAACTAATAATTTTTTTGTAACGATCAAAACTGGGAGTGCATAGATCTAAACTTTAGGTCATAGTTCTAATACTGTATGTATTAGAACTGACTTACTATATTAGTGAAATTAATAGCAGTCAGGGCAGGCTTGACCATTGTTTGATCAATGAGGCCGCCGGTAGTTCCGTCCGGTCAGATTATTTTCCACTTGAAATTCAGTGCAATATTAAAACTTTGATACAGTCAACGGGGCTACCGTAGGCCACTTTTAACAAATTAATCTAGGGGAAACGTAATGAGCAATAAATGAATACCTACAATAAAGTTGATTTTTTACTACTATTTATTCAAAATTTTTCCATTCTATAAACACCAGAAAAGAACCGTTTATTTGTTTAATATATTCTAGATTTTTTATCATTCTTTGAACACCAGAAAAACCCGTTTAACTCCTTAATATGAGCCCATGTTATAATAGGAAGAACAATAAGTAAATTTCTTACTTTACCTACCATGATTTTAGACAATAGAAATATTGTATATACAGACAAGGGCTCAATGAATATTTTTATGCTTTTCATACATAAATACTTCCCTTGCAGCACTTTGACAGCAAGATAAGGTAAATCAAAGGAGATGTTACATAACAGTTGTTGACCAGAGTAAGAATTTTAATGTTTTTTTTTTCTTTTTAACCAGGATTTAGTAACATGTCTATGAAGACTAGAAGGTTATTCCTTCTTCTGTAATCCACATTTGTATTTTAATGCATCAACTTTAGTTTATCTAGTAACTTTGTTCAAAAACTTAGAGGTATTTTTCTTATAGATTAGGGAATTCTTTTTATTTCTTCATCAATTTCCCTGGAATCTTTGCAAATATAATACAAAAACAAAAGGCACGAAACAAATACATCGCTGCTTAAATTCAAAACTACCTTAAAAAAAAGATGAAAATTGGTGTTATTGTATAATTCATTTTATAGTGTATTATATTTTTACCTGAATCGAAGACACCCGTTGATTTCGACCTTAAAATACCAAAAATATACGAAACATTTGTTTTGAATTTTGACCCTTTGCGACTAACTTCAAGTCAAAACCGCCGTATTGTCAGTTGTTGTCGGGCTGCCAGCGTGAACGCACGTTTTCTTGGAACCAAACTAACACATGTCAAAAAACCATGTAAGATTCATTCATATTTTATAGTTAAAATCACCATATTACGGAATGTGGTTGTTTTGAATTTAAAATTCAAAAGTACACAATTTTATTTTAGGATAAAAGAGCCACATTTTGTAATACACTTGTTCTGCTTAAAAAGAAAATACAAATATTCAATTAATTTATCAACAAAAATGCTGTATATAAAATACGTTTGTTTTGCATAAATTTTTCAATGAAAATTTTATTAAATTTTTAAATTAAAACTTACTGTTTTGCTATAATGTTGTTTTTTTGATACATAACAATATGGAAATTAAATAAAATATTACAATTAAAAGTAGTATTTACTAATCGTCTCTGTTTTTAGAATGTAAAGCATTATAGATTTTTTAAATTTTATTGCTCTGTAACATCTTTTATGTAACCTGAACACTCAAAAGGAGAGTAATGTGTTCGTTTATTAGCATTATGTTATGATTTTTAACATTTTTGTACCCATTTTTCGTTTAAAATTAATAATAAAAGTGTATGTTAAAGTGTAAAAGCTAAGTTAGTGATAAATTAATGATATTCTTTAGAATTAACAATCGAGCGCAAAGAATTCTAAATATGTTGGAGCTTGGGAGTCCCGTCAAACCCCTAACAAAAAAGTAAGTACATCGTATTATATTTACTAAAACATTTACTTACTTACTTACTTATCTTCACGCACAATCCCTAACGGGGAACATTTACTAAGTTCACGTATAAGTGATTACGAGTATTAACATATCTTTACTAATTTTAAAGATATGAAGTTGAATGAATTTATATCTGGAATTAATGGTCTAATTCTTACCCTTCTTTATTACTTTACTTTGGGGTCCGAAAAGCTGTTACGATTATAATAAAGGTGATCTCGGGTAGCGAAGTCTTGGGTAGTATTAGTAATTCATATTATTATTACAATACTCATTTTGTTTTGTTTTCTTTGTTACAAATAGATTTTGCGATGAAAATGGCAGTCCAGGAAAAATACCAAGAGATCTAGGGACAGTCGTATTCAACTATAGTTCTAACACAATGCCGCTTAAAAATTCACTTGAAAATATATCTCAAGAAAATGATGCCGTGGATCTAAATGATGTCTCCACAAATTCCATTCCAAACAGCCAGCCTGATCTCGGTTTCTCAGTACTCGATGAAATAGATTCATTTTCTTTTCCAAATAGTCCATCGAAAAAAAAGCCAAATATCGAAGAGATTAGATAAGATTAGATAGACTCTACGGGGGCTGACTTAGCGGTCAGCCGCCGTAGAGTCTATATTACCTGAGGATGCCTCGTGTAGAGGCGAAACACGTGTCGTATTATCGTCGATGGTGTGTCTTGCCTGGAATAGTGGTGTTGAGAGTAGTAGTGCTTGGTCTAGTGGTGACGGAGTTAGTGTATGCAATTGAGGGAGGGCGGGAGGTGCGCTTCAATCCAGGTAAGACACATCATTTTATATGTTTAGCGGAAAGTTGCAAAGAAATTGATATTTTTATTTTTTTTATTAGAGTTGCCAAAACTTAAAAGTGTGACCCACAAATTTCCTATTAAGGGTCACACGCAAAATGAAGGTGATTCTGTACACTCAAATATCCAAAAAAATATCTCAAGAGCACTGAAAGCATCGCCTATCTATGTACCAGACCAGTATATAACACTCATTAATACGTCAAAAAAGAATGGCACTCCGTACAATGTAAAGGAACTCACGTATGAATATTTTTACGATTTAAAATCGTTAGCTACGGGAAACTACACAAGTGAAGACGGAGAAAAAGTGAAATGGGCAGATATTAAGATTATGAAAATCACCAAGGACAACAGAGTTACATTTTTATTCAAAACGTCCTATGAAGATAAAAACTATAAAAGGGTACACACATTGAAAAAGAAAACTAAGACTGCAACAGTGCCAACTTTAAAGAAATTATATACTCTATATAAAAATAGCATATAAAAAGCAGGGTATCATCAAATTAATAGGAAAAATTGTTATACCTAAATATTACGAAAGCTTTTATGCAAATCTTTAGATTTTCAGTGCATATTAATTTAATTATTTTTATTGAAGCTATTATTTTAAGATTGTTATGTTATTTATAAGTTTTCATAGTAGTTTTTAGTTAAATAGAAAAAATAACAAATTGTCAAGACTGTGATTTTTATAACATTTCATTTAACTGATATTATTTTTATAAATATTATGTTAATATTAATAACTATTGTGATCTTCATGGTTGTAAATAGCATAGTACTTATTCATAAATAGTAAGTAATAACTGTGATAAGTAGAACTATTATAAAGATCTATCTAGATCTATCTAGTTACTGAATGATCTCACAATGTTTGAAGCTTTTAGATTTACCTTTTTAGCTTTTGAATGAGAACTTATACTTTTGAAATATTAAACAGATTTTGATTTTTAAGCGGAATTACGTAATAAGAATATTAATTATTTCAAAATGATGCTATATTTTGATTTACAAATAAACTTAACGACTTATGTGTCTTATTTAAGAAAATAAATATATAAAACCCTGATTTTTTTTCGACTTGTGGCTTTTATTTCATACATTTCAATGTCATTAAACTTTAATTTATATTCAAAAGTAACTTATCTGCTTCTGTATGCTTCCTTTTAAAGATAAGTGCAGAATTACTAATTTAAAGTCATTAAGGATGCAAATACCCATGTAATGATGTACTACACGTATCATTCGGTCGTGATTTGGTTGAGTTATTCAAAAAATAAAATTTGAAAATTTTCAATTGGCTCTCCTGTAAAATTAATACTTTTTGGCATGTGGTAGTTTTGAATTTAAGCAGTGACATATATTTTACAAGGTCAATTTTACAAACTAAAATATGAGCTCACTTGATGTGGTTATTACATATTTTACGTATGGTTTATGTATGATATAGCTGTAGTGTTATAAAAAATGTTAGCTATGGGGATTATAACAAAACGTTATGATCCAAAGTAAAAATTAAAAGAGTACCCTTCTACTATTTACAAAAATATTGTGCTCTTAATTGTATTAAAATGTTGTTACGAGCTTGGGGATCGTGACAATAAAAACTGCCGATTGAATTACCAAAATTAAGCTTTAACTAGCGAACACCAATTAAAACTAAAAAACACTAATAATTTATCACACTGATTCACTTTATTTCTCTTGTCTCGCCAAATTCAATACTGCCTCGATCGCGGCATTAACATCCAGAATATTCCAGTAGATACGGGCGCCGACCAACCAGATGCAGCCATTTCGAGTGTGGGGCTTCTAGAAAGCTTCATTCTTCTGTTCGATACTAGATGGCGCTATTGGTCGAAAGTTCAAGATTGACATTTTCTAGGAAGCCCTCCTCGCTCTGGTCCACAACACTAGATGGCGCTAGTGCCAAGTACCTGACGTCAACTTAGACGCGCAACACTGCCCCCTTCTAAGACATACTCGTCCCGAGCATTATCGGCCCCATAATAACGCGCCAGGCGATCCACATGGACGATCTTAGGAGTCCCTCTTGCGCCTTTCTGTATCCGGTAGGTTACATCGTTGATACTGGTCACAATCCGGTACGACCCATCCCATTTAGCTTGAAACTTAGGAGATTTCCCTTTGCTGCGGACTGGATTGTGCAACCACACTAGCGAACCTTCGTCAAACTCTTTGTTGTTCATTTTGCGGTCATATCGTGTTTTCATTTTTTCGGACATTTTCTGGCCCGATTGTCTGACGTACTCATAAATGTCATACATTTTGTTCCGCAAGTCATTTGCATAATCGGTTATACTGCGTGGGGCATCAGGTGGTATCCCGGTAATTAGGTCTGCAGGCAGCCGTAATTTTCTTTTAAAGTTTGCGAAAGCTGGTGTCACTGATTTACTTTCTTGAACAGCGCCTCGATATGACAACAAAAATGGTTGTACGTGCTTGTCCCAATCTCGTTGCCGATTGTCTACAAATTTTTCTGGGTAGGTCTGATTAAATCATTCTACCATTCCATCAGATTGCGGGTGATAAGAAGTCGTTCTTGTTTTATGAGTACCCATAACTCGGCAAGTTTTCTGGAATATTAGAGACTCAAAATTCCTTCCTTGATCACTCTGAATCTCTAAAGGTACTCTAAAACGACAGAAGACTTCATGAACTACTACTACTACTGTATATCTGCAACTGTTGAAGCTTCTTGATTTGGAATGGCAAACACTCCTGGCCACTTAGTGAAGTAATCCATCGCAATCATGAAATACTTGTTACCGCTTTCACTCTTCATAAACGGCCCCGCCACGCCAATGGCTATTCTCTCCCATGGTTCACCAACATTGTACAACTTCATTGCACCTCTACTACGAGTCTGAGGTCCCTTCACTGCACATTTGCGACACAAGTCCTCGACATCGTTTCCACAGTGGAGCCAGTAAAACCGTTCCCGGATATTCTGTAGAGTTCGTTTAACTCTCAGATGGCCTCCTGAACAATTATTATGGTACAGCTGTAGAGCATATGGTACTTTAGCGTAACGGACAACCATTTGCAAATAACAGCTGTCTCCCCAATCATTTTCCCATTTACGGCACAGAACTCCATCCTGAAGCAGTAAGTTGTCCCATTGGGCCCAATAGTTTTTAGTGGTCGAACTCATCGCTGAGACGTCGCTCCACTTGGGCTTGGGAGCACTGGCCCAAGTGGAGCGACATCGATCCATTGCAGAATCGGCTTGATGTCCGGATTTTCCTGCTATGCATGTTGTAAGCTGTCTTTCCACTCGTTGCTGAGGTGGTCTGTCCTTAGCATCCTCACGGATACCACTTCCTTACTCTCTTGCTTAGTATAATGCTTGCAATCTTCAGGACAAGGTTATCTTGACAATGCAACTGCGTTGCCATGAGATTTCCCGCTGCGATGTTCGATCTCAAAGTCAGATTCCTGCAGTAGTTCAATCAACCTTGAAACCTGTCCTTCTGCATTTTTAAACTGCAATAGACATTTTGTTGCAGCATGGTCTCACCTCAGAAGATAGTTGCTAAAATGCTGCAACGACTTTACCACAGCTAGCAATTCGCGTCTTGTGACGCAATAGTTCCTTTCCGGTTTTTACAACGACTTGGTTAAGTACGCTAATACGATCTCTTGATCACCATTCCGTGAAGACTACACACCACCAAGTCCTGTATCACTTGCGTGTGTGTCAACTATAAGTTCTTTGCTTGCGTCAGTTGTGTGTTTTGTTCAGACGGTCCTTGAGCTCCTGGAATGCGATATTACAACTTTCATCCCAGCAGAAATGTCGCTTCTCCTCGGTTAGTTTATGCAGAAATTCGGCTATATTCGTAAAGTTCTTCACAAATCACCGGTAATAGGAGCACAAACTCAAAAATTCTTGCATCTTGTCTTTTGGAACTGGCCAATCCTTTTCTCTAGATTCGTGCGGATACCTTCTTCCGATACTACATACCCCAAAAAGTTAACTTGCCGTTTGAATAGTGAACATTTCTTCGGACTGAACTTGAGGTTGGCACTCTGAATCTTCATGAGCACGCGTTCCAGGTTTTGAAGGCGTTTCTCAAACGTACGGCCTACGACGATGATGTCATCCAAGTAGACCAGACAGGAATCGCCAATTAGCCCGGTAAGTACAAGCTCCATCAGCCTTTCAAACGTTGCTGGAGCATTGCACAACCTAAACAGCATTACTTTAAATTGCCACGGACACTTTCCCGTCAAGAACGTAGTTTTCTTCTTGTCGTCAGTGTCAATTTCAACTTGCCAGTAGCCACTTTTTGATCTATCGTGCTAGACCACTTTACTCCTGTAAGCATGTCCAGCGTGTCATCAATTCTCGGCAAGGGATAGCTGTCCTTCTTCGTAACGTCGTTAAGACGGCGGTAATCAACACAAAACCGCATGCTGCCGTCCTTCCTCCTTACCAGAACCACGGGTGAACACCATGGACAAGATGAAGGTTCAATAACACCACCCTTCACCATTCCCTCAATCATGGTTTCCACTTCCTTTTCACGTGCTAGCGGCAATCTTCTTTGCTACTGATGCATAGTCAATTCTTCTCCTGTATTTATTTTGTGTTGAACTAAGCCAGTCTTTCGTATGTCAGCATCGTTTGATGAGAATACATCGGCATACTTGAATAACAACTTCTTCGCCTTGACCATTTCGTTCGGGGAGAGAACGCTGCGACAGTCTTCCAAATGTGTGGTCACTCTCGTTTGTACACCCTTGCTAGGGGTCCCACTCGGTAGATATTGGCACCGACGTAACCAATCCACTTCCTCACAAGTACCAACTAGTGTGCCTTTTTCTATAATCTGTTCCTGGTCACAAAGGTTAAGCTGACGTACTCCTGAGATGTCAGTGTTTCTGACCAAGGTTCGAGCTACTTTCCATGGAACGTCATTGTTTACCCTTTCCACAAGTACACAACGGTGAGCTTGCCTAGGGTTCCGAGGAAGACTAACCGGCAGAATCATTTCTTATTTTTTTTTGACTTGACGGCGGAAGAACAATCTTCTTAATGCTGTACACGTTCCCTGGTAACGCACCTTCCATAAAAAGTTCCTCTTCTCCACATTTCAAAACACCTTGCTTAACGTCGATTCCACAACAATATACGCTGCCCGGTGGCTGTTACCAAATTAATGCGTTCTCGGTTGTATGATGAGACCCCAAGGAACTGAGTTATAATTTGGGAACTAACAACCGTATGAGAGGCTCCAGTGTCTATGGTCAGTTTACACGGCATTCCGTTGACCTCGCCCTTGATGATTAGACTGTTCCCATCATGGGTTTGTTAGATCGAGACCTTTGGGGGCTCTTTTGTCACCACCCGCCAGTTTCCATGTTGGTGCTGGGCGTTGCTGTTAGCCGCACCACCCCACTCGAGATCGATCACCTTCCCTTCCCACAGATTGCTTAGGGAAGTTGAATCGAAGATGGCCCCTTTCCCCCAAGCCATAGCACCTAGTGCTGTATCCTTTATTACGATTGCGAACTGTAGCTGCTGCAAACTCCCTGAAGCGATGGGAGCGATGATCCTGCCACACGGCTCCCACCTCCAGTGCATGGACCAAGGCGTCCTTAAGCGTTTCGTGGTGCCCGAGCCTCACAGCAGCTCTGACTTCAAGGTCGTGGATGCCATCGATGAATGTCTGCACCAGGTTCCCTTCAATGAGCGCAGGTACAGACCGGTATGCTTTTCGCACCAGCTTCTCCATCTCAAGGGCCCACTGCTGCAGGTTTTCTTTGATGCGCTGCACGCGATCTTTAAGCTGCGCACGAAAGACGTGTTCCAGGTGAGCGTCGCCATATCTCGCCTCCTGGAGCTGCTCATAAGTCACTTCCTCACCGAGAGCTTCCAGAACAGTTAAAGCCTGGTCGCGCAGGTGTGAGAGCAGTCATGGCCTGACTTTTATTCCAGCCGTTCGCCTTCATAACAGCTTCGAATTGGATTTTCTAGGCCGGCCAGGAAGAAGTCCCGTTGAACGGTGGCACCTTAAACCCATGTAGCGAATATGTAGTAGCTACGACGGGAGCTGTAGTTCCATCCCCAAGTTTGAGTTCGTCCAGTGATTTCTTCATGTCAAAGCCATTACGTTGTCAACCCGATTGTTCACTTGGTTGATTCGGGTTTCAGCTTCCGACAGGCGGTTTTCATGTTGAGCAACCTTATTCTTCACCTCCCTTACCTCTTTCCCGAAGGTAGTGTTAATGTCCTTCATGAGGAGCATCTGTTCTTCCTTACCGCGTTTGAGCTGCTCTTCCAACCGACGGGCCTGTTCCTCCTGTCGGCGGGCCTGTTTCTCCTGTCAGCGGGCCTGTTCCTCCTGATGCACTTTCAACCAACGGGCCTGTTCCTCCTGTCAGCCCCGCTGCTGCTCTTCTAATCGGCGGGCCTGTTCCTGCAACATTATCATGAGAGCACCTAAGTCAGGTGCTGCAGGTGTATGAGCTGCTGACGGGCCAGCCTCCGTGGTTGGCAGTTGGCCCTCCGACGTCTGCGGCGTTGCACCACCAAATTTTCTCTGGTCCGACTCCTGCTGGCGTTGACTTCGGGCACGGACACCCTCCGTTTCCTCCTTCGGTAAAGTTGGCATGAGTTTATCCCACTTCTGACACCAATTGTTACGAGCTTGAGGTTCGTGACAATAAAAACTGCCGATTGAATTACCAAAGTTTACACTTTTACTACCGAACACCAATTAAAACTTAAAAAACACTAATAATTAATCACACTTATTCACTTCATTTCGCTCCAAAGCTTCGCTTGACTGGCCAAATTCGATACTGCCTCGATCGCGGCATGCAGCGGCTTTAAACACACCTTTTACACCGAAACATCCAGAATATTCCAGTAGGTACGGGCGCCAACCGACCAGAGGCAGACGTTTCGAGTGTGGGGCTTCTAGAAAGCTTAATTCTTCTGTTCGATACTAGATGGCGCTGTTGGTCGAAAGTTCAATATTGACATTTTCTAGGAAGTCCTCCTTGCTCTGGTCTCCGACACTAGATGGTGCTAGTGCCAGGTATCTGACGTCAAATTAGGCGCGCAACAATATGTTGAATATATTTGTCTTACTTAAAAACCATGTAGTTTTTTGACCAAAGAACAATATCACATTCACTATGAGTTGAAACGATTTTTTCATTTTATAAACAGCCCCTCTAATTGGATTGCTTGAAATGTGAATATCATTTTTCATTGTTAAAGTACATAATAAAATCAAAATGTTTTATATACATTCACCCATAAGAGACAGCCGAAAAAACAGATATTAATTTGTCTATTAAATTAACAAATGTCCTATATAATTCTAGTGAATTGTAATTAAATAAACGGCTAAATATTTGTGTTTCACTTCATGTATATAAATTATTTAATTTTATAAATTATTTCCAAGTAATTTATATCAATTTTTAAGTTATTCATGTTTTTAAGAGCTGGGGTAGCTCAGATGGTAGCTGCCGGCACCAATGAAATTGTTAATTGCAATTTTAAGTGCTGATTTACCACGTGTTCGGCGGTGAAGGAAAATATCATGAGGAAACCTGCATGTCTGAGAAATAAGAAAAAAAATTCGAAGACATGTGAAGTTTGCCAACACGCGTTAGGGCAGCGTGGCGGATACTTCCTTGCCTTAATACCCTCTCTTGCGAGAGGAGGCCTGTGCCCAGCAGTGGGACGTATATAGGCTGTAAATTTACTTTATGTTTTTTACTTCGAGTTAACTTTATAATTCAATTAACTTTAGTTTTTATTTTCTGAATTTCATCATATATGGATATACCGTTTCACGATGTTTACTTATAAGTAAAAATAAAATGAATACTAGTATTTGTTTTAACTAATTTTTCAGCTGTATTAAATTCAATATTTTCTGACATACAAAACTCAATATATTATGATGAAGCACATGTTTGACTCACACTTTAATGAACTGATCTCGACCTACTGAGAGACAATTTTTTTTATATATAATATTTTAGACCATTTCGAATAAAATAAGGTCAGGTGAGTATGCTTACCTCTTTAGCCGTGTTTACCTCTATTCGTTTTTCCTCGATTGTTGGGGTTGGGCACCTGCCACATATTACTTGATAATATATCCTCTGCTGATACAGGACTACTGCTGGAGGCTATTGCATGCATATATATATATATATATATATATATATATATATATATATATATATATATATATATATATATATATATATATATATATAGTGAGTTGTTCGTGATGGAGATTGGCCCCAATAGTTTGAAAGTTTATGTATGTTTGTTTTAGATATATGAAGATCCTTTGATATTTTTAAGACAAAACTCTACACCAAAATAAGAAGTTACTTGGGCTTACTAAAACTTTCCTTATCATTGGTTAGCTCTGATAGTAGTAATGCTGTTTTTAAAGGAGACTTTAAATTGTATAAACCACATTACGATCCAATGAAGTCATAATATAAAGTATCATTATTTTCTTTCTCAGTCTTCTTGATAAGACCTATACATAATGTGTTGAAATTCGAAAGAAAAGAGTTCATTTTTCACATAAACTTCTATCCCTGGTTTGTTTCCTTATAGAATTATTAATTAGAAAATTCGAAAAGCTATTCATTGGCATATAATGTGCAGACTCCCGTTCTGTCACATACATATATTTTATTTTGCGCTTTTATAACGCTGTAAGCAACGCTATTATTTTATATTTGTTATTAATATCATTGACTTAATAAAACATCAATTTAAAGTCAATAAACATATAATTTAATTGAAAAAGTATGTACAGACGCTCGTTCTGTTTCACACATATATTTCATATTTAGCGTTTTATAAACCTAACCTTCTGGTTATTTAAATACATTTAAAATATGCGTATTCAATATATAAATACAATATTTATATTAAGTTTATTAAAAAATTGTGGACTTACAGACTCTCATCCTGTCATATATATAGATTTTACATTTCGCCTTATAATTAATCTACCCTAGAAGGTATTTAAACGCAAAAGTTACGTGTAATGCAATCGTCGAAGACCTTTGTGAGTGTTTCAATAAGTTTAGACCTTTTGCTAATAATAAAATCCAGACTTTTCACATAAAAAGCCAATTTTAATACTATATATAATTTGAAGATGCGACTCACTGATTCGGGACAAAATATTCACAATGACGTGCATACTGTTGCCAGTGAGAGCTCATATAGTTTGGGATACCAGTAAAAATCTTATTTTCCCCCCAGGAAGGTTAAAACTCGTGTTATTCGGCTCGTGAAGTCATGACTACATAGTATACAAAGACTGAAGAGGCGTCATCGAATATAATGGTATAAATAAATAATATTATTGTAAATTCTTGTTTAAAAAAGTCCAGCCGGTTCTTCTTAGGACAGAGTTTTTTTTCTTCTCAAATCAGTGGTAGAGTTTTAATGACGTTCAAGAAGTATTCTTGTAATCTTCGTTGAATAAAAATTATTATATTGAATTTTATTTTATTAAAATTGATTTTTCGTTTACGCCTTTTATTTATTTTAATAGTGTTTGTTATTTGAAAAGGGTATAAAGGCCGATTAGAGCACACACTATTTAATTAGCACTCGAAACGTTGTGTTGTTTCATATTCACCGCATTTTAACAGCGCTCATCGCTGTTGAAATTTCTAAAGCAACCCGGCAATTAAAAAAAACCATTTTCCTAAGAAGGATTATTATTAATTTTGTGATTTATTTCTTATGCTGAAACATAAACATAAATACATAACATAAACACTCACGCCTGTCACCCAGAGGGGTAGGCAGAGACTACGGACTTCCATTGGGCACGATCCTGACATACCTCTTTCGCCTCTTTTACATCCATATATCTACGCATACATGCTCGTCGGTTAAGGGTACTTCTAACGTGGCCCATTTTCAAAATATCGCCAATTTGGTCGATAAACTTTTTCCTAGGGCGTCCCTTCCCGACTCGGCCGTTCACATCTGCCATATAAATTTGCTTTGTCACTCTTTCCTCATTCATTCTTTCCACATGACCAAACCACCGAAGCATTCCTTTCTTAATCCTGGTCACAACATCATCTTGCATACCACATTTATCTCTTATCACGCAATTTCTCACCCTGTCATTCAGATTCAACCCTAGCATATTCCTTAAAGACCGCTGTTGGCGACGCGCCTATAAGAATGTTTCAGTTTATTAAGTCAGCCGATGACGAATAACTTTTCAAAGACTTATTGTCCAATTTAAATGTTCTGATAAGAAAATGCTTAGTTAAATCTTAAAGAAATGTCGAATTAATGATAAGAAGGTCTTGAGTTCGACTCCCAGGCCAGACTAGTTTGTTCGTTTTCCTAAGTAATATCGCTTAATAAATTCATAAGGAATTTAAGATATAAATTATATTACCGGATTTGTTCCCCGGTTGAAATCATCTTTCTAACGATGTAAATTCAAAGGAATATTAAAGTGAAGTTAGGGATCGCATTGGTTCCCCGGTCGAGATGATCACTCTGTGCATAAACAGAATTAACGGAAGTTAATTGCATAAGTATTGTCTTGTATAAGTATGATATGTTTGTACGAAAACAAATGCCTATTTGTTATGATTGATTAATGAAAACATTCACTTGTATTGTTATCTGATAAGAAGCATGATAACGAATAAGAGTCTTATCAGAAATAGTTTCCTACTGTTTGAAAATTATGTAGAAGCACTCGTTTATTTAATATTGTTAAAATTAAGTGTATTTCAGACTTTCATTTTTCTGATAGTCGAGAGCCGTGCAAAGTTAGTTGTTCAAATAGTGTGAGTTCACGGAAGCACGCTGGCCACGCCCTTAGGAGGCCGAATATGTAAAAATGTAAAATGTTAGTAATTTCAGCAATTTATGTAAAAATGACTTGTAAAACATTTCAGGTTGATTGTACGTGCTAAAAAGGTGAATTCTGTGTTATTTTTATGTGAAAATTCCTGTGCATAAGTGAAATAATGATAGTTTTGTATAAGAAATTTAAAAGTGTTTTAAATAGTGAAATAAATAGAGAAAATGTAAATTAAACTATTGTATTAGTTAACATATGTATAAATTCAAGTGGGAAACATTGTTTTAACTTTCTGTGTTAAATATTTAAGAAGTTTGGATTTTGGATTTGTGAGTAAAGTAGGCATATTTTGTTTTATAAATTAAAGGATTTTTGTAATACGGAAAAATAATGTATATCATGGTGTAGATATTGTTTTGTGCTATCTAAATAGATAACTTGTGTTTATGTGTGATTTATGTGAATAAAGAAATTAAGTGAAACGTGAGAGAGTAATAGTACAAATTCATGTTGTTAAGTTGCGCAGGCACGCGAATGGCGCGGCTCACTTTCGCGTATAGTTCTGGGGGTAGCTTAGTGAACGGGTTTTATTGCAATTCGTTCGGGGAAGAAAATAGTTCGGGAAAATAGTTCGGGGTAATAGTTCGGAAAAACAAGAAATTCCTTCGGGAAAAGTGAAAACCAGCAGTCAAGAAGAAAAGTATAGGGAAAAGTGATTACTCTCTCACGGAACGGTTTGAAGATAATTGCTGTTTCATTCCCAAGATCCCTTAAGTTATACAGTCCACATCGAAGAATTAAGGCGTCGGGACCGGGACGACTTCGGAAGACCCGTAATCCCCGTCTGAACCTACTTGCTGAAAAGGAACGAGGTTATCGCCCTAGTGTGTTACTCCGTTGCGGAGATCACATACGTTGTTCCCGAACCCAACGTAGGCGTTATAGGAGGCCGGATCGAGAGAAGCCTCGATTCCTCCCTTCTGTTTCTTAGTTTCCGTCCGTTGTGTCCTTTTCAATTGGTCCTTCGCAGCCGGATCAGGAGGACCTTCCGAATTCCTTTTCAATTGGTCCTTGCGAGCCGAATTCCTTTTCAATTGGTCCTTCGAGCCGGATTAAAGACCACCCGAACCCCGCCAGCTGGATCAAGGAACCAGCTGTGGACTGCTGGTTGTGGAAAAAAGAAGACCTTCGGAGCCGAGTGAAGATCAGCAACCGAAGGAAGCCGGAGGTTTGAGCTGAAGCAATAGGACCAAAGGCCAGAAGACCAGGACGTCAGTGCTGAAGGACGGGACCTGGAACTACCGGAAGAAAGAAAACCGGGATTGCGGCCGGGGGCGTGTGCTCGCATGGGGCACGTATCGCAGCCGGGCGCAGGTGTCTTGTGAAGGCACTCATCGTGGCCAAGCAGGGCTTGGCATTTTTCCTGTCGGACGACCGTGTCTGGCATTTTCCTGTCGGGCAAGCGTGCTCGGCATTTCCTGTCGGACGACCGTGTCCGGCATTTTCCTGTCGGATCATCAGGGTGCTGGACGAAGCATCCACCGTTGCTGCTGCCGGGCGAGGGTGCGCGTGGGCACCTGACTGCATCGCGGCCGGAGGAGGGCGCTTGGACGAGGCGTCACCGGCAACTGGGCGGCGAGCACTGCATACATCCCGACCACCTAACGGTGCCAAACGGTTGGGCTCTGGCACAACACCTTCGGGTGGAGCAGTTCTCTCGAGCGAGACTGCGCTTGCACTACCGCTCGACTGTTTCGTCATATTCCTTGGCGGGACAGTTCCTAAACCTTTCCTCCATTCCATTCCTGCACGACTCCATCCCTGGACGGCTCACCTCGGTAGGCCCCGTCCAGGATTGATAGGGCTGATAGGGCTGTTAGGGTGGTAGTAGGGTTGTAGGGTTGGGAGATAAAGGGGGGGGAGGGGTAGTGGTGTTAGGTTGGGGTTTAGAAGGGTTGTAGGTAAGGGGTTGTAGGGACCGTAGGGACAGTTAGGGACCGTAGGCCAACAATCACCTTCCTGCAAGATGAAAAAGGCACAAGACCAGACAGGGAGAAGCGAAGGGAGCAGGACAAGGACAGGGCTCTCAAGAAAAGCTAAAGAAGCGGAACCATCTGGAGCGACCACAGCTACTGCGTCAAATGGAGCAACTCCTTCAAGTGGAGCCACCACCGACACGTCCACATGCACGTGGGACACAGGGACGTCCGTGGCAACGACAAGCAACAGGACGGACACCAGTGGTACGCAGGCCAGCACCGCACAACAATCCGTTATATCCAGGAGTGAAACGGTGGTCGAAAAAGTAGGTCAAAGGACCGAAGAAGCGGCATCGTCAAGGACAGTAATCGGGCACACTAGTGATAAAGGGTCACAAAGAGGTAGTAGGTCATCGCGATCGGCGAGGCTGAAAGCCGAATTAGAGGCGCGGATTAAATTCGAACGCTCAGAGCTCGAACGAGCACAGGCAGCTGCTGCCTTGGCCAAGTCTCAATTGGAGTTGGCACGACTCAACCGAGAAGAGGAGATCGACTCGAGTGAGGATGATGAAGAGCGGAATACTCAGGTGGAACCTTTCGTAAGGAGTTGGGTTCAGCAGACCATAATGAGCGCGCCGGTTAGTGTAGCACAACCCGATGTTACTGATAAGGAAGCGTGTAAAGGATCACGCCGCAAAGGGGCGGAGATCGAGCGCAACCAAGGAAATGCACAGAAAACACACGCGAGTGAGGTGTCAGAATTGACCGAAGCGATTGTGAGTGCAATAAAAATAGCTGGTAAAGATAAGTCTTCCCAGCTTCATTTTCTCCAGGAATTACCGGTGTTCGATGGAGACCCGGGTGAATGGATAATTTTCAAAACGGTGTTTGAAGACACGAGAAGCCAATTTTCAGGGGTGCAAAATGTCGCACACCTTAGGAGGGCATTAAAGGGCACCGCTAAGGAAGCGGTTAAGTCGTTGTTGTTTACTTTGTGTGAACCGGAAGAAATAATGAACGCTCTCGAAAGAAGATTCGGTAGGGTTGAGATGCTCATTCTAGCCGAAATCGAGAATGTAAAGCGTATGCCAAGATTGGCAGAAGATTGCCGGAATATAGGATCTTTTGCAAGTCGTATTACGAACGTGGTTGCCACGATACAAGCGTTGAATCAACCACAGTATCTGTACTCACCGGAGTTAGTGAGCCGCATAGTGGAGAAGCTCGGAACTATGATTAAATTTAAATGGTTTGAATATCGAGCTCAGTATCCTTTGGAGCCAGAGTTACAGAAGATGGCCAAGTTTTTAAATTTATTGAGTGAACAATTTGGAGCGTCCTTAAACAATGAAAATGCGCCTGAAAAAAGGAAGCGTCCTGAATTCAGGAAGCAAACTGTACACACTGCAAAGGGAGGTGTACGCAGATGTGCCGTGAGCGAGCGCTATATGCGCCGAAGTAATTCGAGCGAGCGTCTAGAACGCCGAAATAGTAAAGGGCACAACCGACAGGTGGTTATGACAACCCAGGATAAGCCTGTAAGTCGGGTAACACATAAGTGTGTTATATGCAACAAGGAACACTCTATAGTGAGTTGTTACAAGTTTAAGGACATGAATATTCACGAGAAATGGGAAGCGGTCAAAAAGGCGAAAGTATGTTTCCAATGTTTGTCACCTAACCATAGGAGGTTAGAGTGCAAAGCGAAAAAATGTGGTGTAGAGGGATGTAGAATGTCACATCATCGAATGCTACACCGATACCCCAAAGAAAAAACCTCGCCACAAGGGGACGAGGGGGGTAAGGATGCTCAGATTACAACTGTTAGTACAGTGAATGCACTGGCATGTGCATACTTAAAGATTATACCGGTCGAGTTGTATGGACCTAGAGGAAAGGTCAAGACAACAGCTCTTCTGGATGAGGGATCGACCATGACACTCATAGAGGAGTGTATGGCTCAGAAATTAGCGCCTCGCGGACGTAAAGAGGGATTACGTATCGAAGCCGTGGGAGGTAAGCGAATTAACGACGACAGTTCGTATCGCTTAAACATTAAGATAAAAGGCATTTACTCGAGCGACTTAGAAGAGATAAGTGTACAAACAATTAAGTCACTTAACCTTTCTCCGCAGTCGGTAAGCCGAGAATTATTGCAACGGTGTTCTCATTTGACACCGATTAAGGATGAGTTGATGTATGAGAGGTCCAAACCTACCATATTAATTGGTCAGGACAATTGGCATCTCATAGTTACTCGTGAATTAATTTCAGGAGGTAAGAACCTACCTGTAGCATCGCTCACCAAACTTGGATGAGTTTTACATGGTCACATATCGGGTGGTATTAAACCGATCAAGATCGTTAACCACATTTCCACCAAGAAGGAGGAAGATATGGATAAATTGATCAAGGATTATTTTAGTTTGGAATCTCTGGGAGTATCGGCTAGAAAGCCCGTGAACGACCCAGAAGAACGAGCTTTAAGTATTTTGAACAAAACGGTACGTCGTATACCTAATAATAGGTACGAGACTGCTTTGTTATGGCGCACAGACAATGAGTGCATGCCGTCGAATAGAGCGCAGGTTGAAAGTCGCCTGTTGAATATTGAAAAAAAGCTCGACAAAAATAGCGAGTTGAAGAAGGAATATGAGAAGCAAATTGAAAATCTCATCGTTAATGGTTACGCAGAGAAAGCGAACCATATTCCCATTTCCCCACGTACGTGGTACCTTCCTCACTTCGCAGTGACTCACCCACAAAAAAGGAAAATAAGGATAGTTTTCGACGCCGCCGCAAAGACGGGCGGATGTTGTCTCAATGATGCATTGTTAACCGGACCGGACTTATTGAAGTCGTTGTTCGGAGTTCTGCTACGATTCAGAGAAGGAAGCGTGGCAGTAATGGCAGACATTAAAGAAATGTTCCTGCAAGTGAAAATCCGGGATGAAGACAGGGATAGCCTTCGATTCTTATGGCGGCACAATCGTGACGCGCCACCGGAAGAGTATAGAATGACGTCACTCATATTTGGAGCGGCATCATCACCATGCATCGCTATATATGTAAAGAATAGAAATGCGCAGGACAACGCGCATATCTATCCAGAAGCAGCTTCCGCTACAGAAAGCAATTTTTATATGGATGACTATCTACAGGCATTTCCCGACGTGACGACGGCCGAAAGGATAGTAAACGATATGTATGAATTACATAAGCATGCTTCTTTCCAACTGAGGGGATGGGCTAGCAACCGACCCGAAGTTTTAAGTAAGATGGAAAATAAATATAAGAGCGACAGTGCTTCGCTGGGAGATAAAGAGCACACAGAGCGCACGTTAGGTTTGATTTGGAATATCAAACGGGATATAATAAGTTTCTCCACAAGTCTTCGTAACACACCGGAAGAGGTGATGGAAGGTTTACGACCGCCTACGAAGAGGGAGATAACTAGCGCTGTGATGTCAGTTTTCGATCCTTTGGGACTCGCATCACCCATAACGATTCAAGGGAAGTCGCTGATCCACCAAGTATGGAGGACAGGCATTTCTTGGGATGAAGAAGTTTCACACGAATTACACGTGTTATTTTGTAAATGGATATCGGAAGTGAAGAAATTAGGTCATTTAGAGGTACCTAGACCCGTTGCTGAAGGCGTCGGCAAGGGAGAGTTACACACTTTCACGGATGCTAGTGAAAAAGCATACGCTGCCGCGGTGTATTACGTCACCACGGACGAGCTAGGAATAAGGCGGATTACGCTGATCGCCGCAAAGGCAAGAGTAGCGCCGTTGAAACCAATTTCGATTCCAAGGCTTGAATTGCAAGCAGCTCTTATGGGCAGCAGGCTGGCTGCCTCGGTTAGTGAAGAGAGCAAGTACGAGATGTCCGAGAGAGTATTTTGGACAGACTCACGTACAGTGTTAGCGTGGATTAAGTCAGATCCTCGCGCCTTTAAACCATTCGTTGCTCATCGATTGGCTGAGATCGAAGATCACAGTAAGCCATGTGAATGGCGATGGGTTCCAACGTCACAAAATGTGGCAGACGACGCCACTAGAAATTTTCCTTCCACCTTCGATGTAAGTCATCGCTGGTTTCAAGGACCTGAATTCCTCAGGAAAAGTCCTGATTTATGGCCCAAACAAGTGGACACCATAAAAAGCTTAGAAACAGGTGAAGAAAAATCGCCAAAGGGCGTAAATGCGTTAAGAAAGCAAGAACCGTTAAGTCTACCCGACTACGGACGATTTAGCAGCTTTAAGAAATTCCTTGGGGCAACTGCACGCACCTTGCAAGCGGTAGAAAAATTCAAGAGTTTAAGAAAGTCGGTTAAAGGACCCGACGACGCAGCCGAAAAGTCGGTTATGTGTTCCAACAAAGTTTTAGCAAAGTCGGTTAAAGGACCCGATGGCGCGTTGGACATAGCGCTCTTGAAAAAAGCGGAATTATTAATTTGGAAGTTCGTTCAAGACGAGTGTTTTTATTCGGAAATAAAGTGCTTGAAAGCAGGCAAAAGTGTTGAAAGAAGTTCACGCTTAAGTAAATTATCTATGGAAATAGGAGAGGATAACTTACTCCGTTTAAATGGACGTTTACCTTTCAAGTCTAATTTGACCGAGGAAAGTAGAAAACCTGTCATATTGGACGGTAAACACGAAATCGTTAAAATGATGATTAGAGAAGTTCATCATCATTTTGGACATGCCAATCACCAGACGGTGATGAATGAGGTGAACCAGAAATTTTATGTCTTGAACTTACGTAATGTAGTACGTAGTGTGTCACATCATTGCCAGTGGTGCAGGACATACAGATCCAAACCGCAGAACGTGCCACAAGGAAATATTCCTCTGGAGAGAATAGCTCATCATGAACCACCTTTTACATGCTCAGCTGTGGATTATTTCGGTCCTATGAGTGTAACTATAGGAAGGCGACACGAAAAACGTTGGGGTGTTTTATTCACGTGTCTGACTACCAGAGCAGTACATCTGGAAATAGCAGCCTCATTGACACCAGCGTCAATGATAATGGCGTTGAGGCGATTTATCGCCAGAAGAGGAAAACCGGCCGTTATATACAGCGATAACGGGACAAATTTCAAAGCTGCGAATAAGGAATTATTGAAAGCATGCGAAGAATGCCATGAGGGCATGAAAAATGAGTCATTTAAGAAATATATTAAATGGAAATTTATACCTCCGGGAGCACCGCACATGGGTGGCGCCTGGGAGAGGTTAGTAAGGTCGATTAAAATTGCGTTGACCGCTACGCTCAGAGAAAAGAGCCCACGAGAGGAGGTTCTACATACATTACTTTTAGAAGCAGAGCACACAGTGAATTCCAGGCCTCTGGTAACATTCAGTATGGATAGTCCTGAAGAGGGTTTGACACCCAATCATTTTCTTCTGGGACGCTCATGTGGTGATCGACCACCTGGATTATTTCTAGAGCGGCATCTCACGGGTCAACTCAATTGGAAAGCTGCACAGAGGTTAGCCGACCATTTTTGGACAAGGTGGCTGAAGGAATACATGCCTACCTTAATACCGCGAACAGGTAATAACGGAAAGTTCATGGAACCTAAAGAAGGCGATATTGTTTTGATAATAGATCATTCGTTGCCACGAAATACGTGGCCGAAAGGCAAAATTAGTAGAACGTTACCGGGACCAGACGGTCACACCAGAGTGGTTGACGTCATTACTAGCACAGGTATCTTGAGGAGACCTACATCCAGAATAATAGTCCTGGTACCCGCGACGCCTCCCAAATGATGGTGCTAACGCACGGGGGGGAGATTGTTGGCGACGCGCCTATAAGAATGTTTCAGTTTATTAAGTCAGCCGATGACGAATAACTTTTCAAAGACTTATTGTCCAATTTAAATGTTCTGATAAGAAAATGCTTAGTTAAATCTTAAAGAAATGTCGAATTAATGATAAGAAGGTCTTGAGTTCGACTCCCAGGCCAGACTAGTTTGTTCGTTTTCCTAAGTAATATCGCTTAATAAATTCATAAGGAATTTAAGATATAAATTATATTACCGGATTTGTTCCCCGGTTGAAATCATCTTTCTAACGATGTAAATTCAAAGGAATATTAAAGTGAAGTTAGGGATCGGATTGGTTCCCCGGTCGAGATGATCACTCTGTGCATAAACAGAATTAACGGAAGTTAATTGCATAAGTATTGTCTTGTATAAGTATGATATGTTTGTACGAAAACAAATGCCTATTTGTTATGATTGATTAATGAAAACATTCACTTGTATTGTTATCTGATAAGAAGCATGATAACGAATAAGAGTCTTATCAGAAATAGTTTCCTACTGTTTGAAAATTATGTAGAAGCACTCGTTTATTTAATATTGTTAAAATTAAGTGTATTTCAGACTTTCATTTTTCTGATAGTCGAGAGCCGTGCAAAGTTAGTTGTTCAAATAGTGTGAGTTCACGGAAGCACGCTGGCCACGCCCTTAGGAGGCCGAATATGTAAAAATGTAAAATGTTTGTAATTTCAGCAATTTATGTAAAAATGACCTGTAAAACATTTCAGGTTGATTGTACGTGCTAAAAAGGTGAATTCTGTGTTATTTTTATGTGAAAATTCCTGTGCATAAGTGAAATAATGATAGTTTTGTATAAGAAATTTAAAAGTGTTTTAAATAGTGAAATAAATAGAGAAAATGTAAATTAAACTATTGTATTAGTTAACATATGTATAAATTCAAGTGGGAAACATTGTTTTAACTTTCTGTGTTAAATATTTAAGAAGTTTGGATTTTGGATTTGTGAGTAAAGTAGGCATATTTTGTTTTATAAATTAAAGGATTTTTGTAATACGGAAAAATAATGTATATCATGGTGTAGATATTGTTTTGTGCTATCTAAATAGATAACTTGTGTTTATGTGTGATTTATGTGAATAAAGAAATTAAGTGAAACGTGAGAGAGTAATAGTACAAATTCATGTTGTTAAGTTGCGCAGGCACGCGAATGGCGCGGCTCACTTTCGCGTATAGTTCTGGGGGTAGCTTAGTGAACGGGTTTTATTGCAATTCGTTCGGGGAAGAAAATAGTTCGGGGAAGAAAATGGTTCGGGGAAGAAAATAGTTCGGGAAAATAGTTCGGGGAAGAAAATAGTTCGGGGAAGAAAATAGTTCGGGAAAATAGTTCGGGGTAATAGTTCGGAAAAACAAGAAAATCCTTCGGGAAAAGTGAAAACCAGCAGTCAAGAAGAAAAGTATAGGGAAAAGTGATTACTCTCTCACGGAACGGTTTGAAGATAATTGCTGTTTCATTCCCAAGATCCCTTAAGTTATACAGTCCACATCGAAGAATTAAGGCGTCGGGACCGGGACGACTTCGGAAGACCCGTAATCCCCGTCTGAACCTACTTGCTGAAAAGGAACGAGGTTATCGCCCTAGTGTGTTACTCCGTTGCGGAGATCACATACGTTGTTCCCGAACCCAACGTAGGCGTTATAGGAGGCCGGATCGAGAGAAGCCTCGATTCCTCCCTTCTGTTTCTTAGTTTCCGTCCGTTGTGTCCTTTTCAATTGGTCCTTCGCAGCCGGATCAGGAGGACCTTCCGAATTCCTTTTCAATTGGTCCTTGCGAGCCGAATTCCTTTTCAACCGCATTTCTACAGCATTTATTCTACTTTCGTGCTTCTTCTGCCACACCCAGCTTTCACTACCATACATTAAAGTAGGGACTAACACAGCATTATGAATTACCATACGTGCCTGTTTTGACACATTCTGGTTCTTCACAATAGAGTGTTGTGCCCCATTCACTCTATTCCCTGCATTTACTCGTCGTTCTATATCCCTATCATATCTACCATCCCTGCCAAATACACATCCCAAATACACAAACTCATCCATTTGCTCAATTAACTCTCCTTCTATTCTTATTTCACATACCGTTTTGCTTTCTTCTCTTTCAAAAACCATCACTTTCGTCTTACATGCGTTCACTTTCATTCCCCTTTCTTTTAATTCCCAGTTCATTAATGTAACCATCATTTGCAACTCAGCCGCCGATGACGCAAATATGACTTGATCATCGGCATACAAAAGGCATTTGACGGTTAACTCGCCCATTCTTAACCCACATTCTTCATCTTTCAAAGTTTGCAAACACCGGTCCATAAATAGGTTGAACAGCCAAGGGGAAGCTACACAGCCCTGTCTGACACCTTTTTGGATGCCAAACCAGTCCGAGTAGACCCCATTGATCCTGACACAAGCACTAGAGTCCCTATAAAGAGACCTCAATGCCTGTATCAAACCATCGCTCAACCCATATGACTTCAGTGTTTGCCATAACACATTCCTGTCCACTCTGTCATAAGCCTTTTCCAAGTCCATGAATGCACAAAAAACTTTCTGGTTTTTGGCCAAAAACTTCTCCGCAATCATGCGCATGGAAAAGACTTGATCTGTACACCCCATTTCCTTTCTAAAACCCGCTTGCACATCCCAAATTTTTCCATCAGTTTCTTTCATAACTCTTTCAATTAACACCTTAGCATACAGTTTACCCACAATACTAAGCAAGCTGATACCGCGGTAATAATAATAATAATAATAATAATAATGCTTATATGTATAATGCTTTACACCAGTCATCCGGTACCCGTTTTAATTCCCAACATAAATTAAACAAGGTGTACAGCAGGCCTGCCACCACTCCCTCTCCAGCCCTTAGCATCTCGAGTGATACTCTATCATATCCAGCTGCCTTACCTGCTTTCATGCTTTTCATTGCTTTCATTATTTCATCTACACTTATCTCCATACCCATTTCCACTTCTTTCGGAATTTCTAGTTCATTTAATTCAGACGACTCTTCACTCATAAATACGCTTTCAAAGTATTCCTTCCATCTGTTTAAATTCAAAACTTCATCATTCAGAATACATCCATTCTCGTCTCTTATAGCATTTATTATATGCTGTTTTGTATTTCCCCTGGCAGTTCTTACGAGTTTCCAGAACATTTTTATGTTAGCCTGGAAATTATCAGATATCCTTCTATCATTCTTATCCGTTCTTTCTTTCTTTTTCCTTTCAACAACTTCTTTTACTCTCTTATTTAGACGTCTAAATTCTGCCTTTTTTCTTTCAATCTCATCATTCATACCAGAAGAATTACCAGCTTTGGTTGCTAGTAAATCTAACCATGCTTGCTTCTTTGATTCAACTTCCACCCGTACCTCATCATCCCACCATAACGTATTACTTTTACTTTCATTTGTTCTCTTACTTACACCACATACTTCGGTGGCGGTATCCACCAAACCTTTCTTAATATTATCCCACACAGTATTCAAGTCTAAATCATTCATACACAACTCATTCAAACATCTAATATTTTCTCTCAGTCTACATTTATACTTCTCTTTCACATCTTCATCTTGTAACTTCTCTATTCTTATACGCTGTAACGCAGTGGTAGACACAGATGTCCGATGCCGCCAACGCTTGAAAAGACCATTAATTCGACATAAGACCAAGTAATGATCCGTCCCTACGTTGGACCCCCGGTAAACCCTTGTATCTACGACTGCGCTCCTCATTCTTTCATCCACAATTACGAAATTTATCATGCTTCTATCATCACCTCTTTCCCATGTATACATGTGAATCTTCTTATGACGAAAAAAAGTATTCGTCACAAAAAGATTCTTTTCCGCACATACGGTGAGGAGGTCTTCACCATTCTCATTTATACTTTCATCACCAAACGTTCCCAATATCCTTTCATAACCAGACCTCTTCACACCTACCCTTCCATTAAAGTCTCCTAACATAATAATATTTTCATTTTCCTTACATTTTGTCAACACCATCCTTACCATGTCCCAAAACTGCTCTCGGATGTAAGTGGGCTTAGACATGTCTGGGGCGTACACCCCTAGCAGGAACAGCTTCTTTAAGCCCACTTTCATTCGTAACCATAGCAGTCTCGGGCTTACACATTCATACTCTTTCACACATTGACCCATTCTTTCTGAAAGGATGAGACCGACTCCCTGGCATGCCCGTTCGGTCTCGCCTATACCAGACCAATACGCGGTATACGTACCATGTGCAGTGGCATCCTTTCCCTTTCGTTTCGTCTCATTCACACATAATACATCTATTCCTCTGTCATTCATCATTTCGCATACTTCATCCATCTTATCGTTCATTCCTCCACATACATTCAGCGTAGCCAGACGGGTTTCCGCAATCCACTTTTCGCCCCTCCGGGAGACAGAACGTGACGGGTGGCGAACCTCGTCGCCGGTTTTTCTCCCGGAGATTCTTCGCACCCCTGCCCCATTTAAGGGGCGCCGGGAACTCGGGGCCATTTCTTTTAATAGCTGCGTCATGGTGCGAACAAGGGGTGGTGGTAGATTTTACGCCGCTACCATACGGCGAGGAGCCGAGTCTATTTTTTCGGCTTTGTCGCTCGTTTAGCACCACCCGGGGGACACGTGTAGGGTGGGCCTAAGGTTAGGTGGTCGAAGCCTACGGACGCGAGCGACTCATCCCCCCGAGCGACTCATCCCCCTGAAACTACATTTTATTTAATTTTACTGCATAGAAAAGTATCAAAGTATGAGCTATTGAATAAAAATCGTGCTGAAATGATTAAAATGATTTTATATTGGGATAGGCATCAATAACTCTATTCATTTTTGTAGTTTTAAAGAATTTCCTTATTTTTCTTATTACATAGGGCCATTATGGGGTGATTTCTTAATTGTCAGTTAAAAATTATTGCAAATAAATTATAACTTGACAATGTAAAATGAGACAATTGAGCAATTCTGTTCATAAAATAACAACAATTTTGATTTTGTTTTTGTTGCATTTTATCGTATAAATAAATTTCATTTAATGATTTAAAAATTATTCCCCAAATAAATAAACAAGCAAGCAATAAAAGAGTTGTTTAGAAACACTTTGACATAATGTTTCCTTGTTATTGATGTGGCTACGTGTATTCTTACTTTTACTGAACAAATAGTCTAGTGGTTGTAAGTACGACTGCTGTTCAAGTGAACCGGGGTTCAAATCTCAGGTCCAACCAAATTCAGTTATTTGGTTTTTCTGTTAAAACATTCTCAGTAGCAACAAATATATTGGAAGCTGGCGGTGTTTTACTTTTGTGCTTCAGAAAGTACATAATGCTGTTGGTTCTGCACCTGATCTTTCTTTATGCATTTTACTTTTTTTCTCAACCGGTAATAAGAGTTAGGTAATAGGGAGTGCATCGATGTTTGTGTCAACTTTCTTGTATTAACATCATGTATTGTGCAGATCGTTATTCTCTGTTGAGACTGTTCGTCATGATCGAATTCAGTGTGGAGGACATTATCATATATGTATTCTTTAAGTATTATATAGTAGTGGCACTAAAATTTTGAGATGACTGATTGTAAAGGAACGTAGAAAATATATCAAGGATCACCTCCGCCATTATACCGGATTAATGAATCATAAATTCACGCAAAACAAAGCTAAATGCTACCATGAATTTGTAAATATTCATAGATTTATTAATCTGTGATATTTATGCTTGACAATAAGTGATGCAGATTGCGCAGATAGGGATAAAATTTACAATACATAGCTGAACGTATCTATACATTAGCATTGACAGGATATCAAACATATTTGTTGAAACTGATTTGACAGTGGTTCTACAAATCACCCGAATAGTATAAATTTATCAACCTTCGATTCTAAATATGTTGATGCCATACTTGTTTCTGAAACTTTTCTAAAGCCTGAACTTCCGTCGGTACAGTATTGTCTCCCTGGTTTTCAACTTATACGTAATGACAGGGTCGGCAAAGGTTATGGTGGAGTGGCAATCTATTTGAGAGCTGACATTCCTTATAAAATAGTTGATCATTCACCCAATATATACACAAATTTTGCTGAACATTTATTTATTGAAATTACTATTAATCATTCTAGGACTTTGCTTGGGGTCTACTATCCCCCCTCTCGCAATATGAATTATTTTTCTTCTTTGGAAGAAAAACTTGTAAATCTAACTCCGCTTTATGATAATACCATTATTTTAGGCGACTTTAACACATGCCTGTTAAAGAACGATTCTCGTAGCAAAAAACTGCTCTCCCTGGTGTCATCTTTTAATTTACATATTCTTCCTCTTTCTGCTACTCACCATTCGCCTAATAATACCCCTTCTCTTTTAGACCTTATTCTTGTTTCTGATGCTGACCGGGTTGCTTCCCATGGACAACTATCTGCGTCTTTCTCTTACCACGATCTTATCTTCCTCTCCTATAAAATTCAACGTCCTAGGCGTAAATCGAAATTCTTACTCCTAAGAAGCTTTAAATCAATTAACCTGGAGCGTTTGAGAGATGATGTAAATAATATTGACTGGTCCCCTGTTCTAAATTCCGAAGATGTTAATCATAAGGTTTATGCTTTTAATCACCTCATTTTAAAACTATTCGATACACATGCACCTCTTAAGCGAGTCAGGGTTAAACACTTTCCAGCCCCCTGGCTTTCAGAGTCTATAAAAGCAGTAATGGCCAAAAGAGATACAGCTAAGAGGCGTTATAAGAAGCACCCTACTAATGAAAATTTATTCACATATAAAAAACTGCGTAATCGCTGTAGTAAGATGTGTCGTGATGCTAAGAGGAGACATATTTATAATGAGGTTGAAAATTCTCATTCCGCTCAGATGTGGAAATTTTTTAGAACTCTGGGTATTAGCAAATCATATATTGATTCTAATATCTCGTTTGATTTGACTCCACTCAACCGGCACTTTTCTGAGCCTCCGATTTCTATTGATGACTCTATTAAGTCTACTACACTTAATCTTCTCTCCAATATTCCTAAACCGCTGTATTCTCCTTTTAATTTCAGTAAAGTTACTGATGGTGACATAAAAAAATGCCTTTTAGCCATTTCCACTAAAGCTATTGGCTATGACAATCTTTGTATGCAAATGATTAAACCTATCACTAATGAACTTGTCCCTATTATCACTCACATTATCTCTTCTTCGCTTGAGACGAGCTCCTTTCCGACTTGCTGGAAAAAAGCATTCGTCATTCCCCTTCCAAAAACTTCTAATCCTAAATCTTTATCCCAATTCCGCCCCATTTCCATTCTTCCGATCTTATCTAAAGTACTAGAAAATATAGTTCAGAGGCAACTATCTCAATTCCTAACTGTTCACAGCCTGCTGAGTCCTTTTCAATCTGGTTTTCGTCCAGGCCATAGCACAGTCAGCGCTCTGATTAAAGTGTCTGATGATATTCGCTGGGCCATGGACAAAAGACTTCTCACTGTTTTAACATTATTGGATTTTAGCAGTGCATTTAATTCCGTTGATTATGACATACTTCTTGGTATTCTTGCGTCCTTAAACATTTCACCATCAGTAATCTCTTGGTTTAATTCTTACCTTAGGGGTCGCTCGCAGTGTGTCCGCCATGAGGAGGATTTCTCCGAGTGGTGTGATCTTACGGCGGGTGTTCCTCAGGGTGGTGTTCTTTCCCCACTTCTCTTCTCTATTTTTATCAATGCTCTCACTACTGTTCTCTCCTCTCATTATCATCTCTATGCTGATGACTTGCAATTATACCGTCATTTCAAAGTCCAAGATATAGATGAGGCTATTAATAAGATGAATGCTGACTTAAGTAGCATAAGCAGTTGGGCAAAATCGTTTGGTCTTCGTGTTAACCCTGCTAAATCCCAAGTAATGATTATCGGCAGCTCATATATGCTTAATTTATTAGATCGTTCGAAGATCCCTGCAGTTACGTATGATAATACTCAAATTCCATATACAGAGACCGCTAAGAACTTAGGTGTTATTTTTGATAATAATTTGTCTTGGGTCGCTCACATTAATATGATTAGCAGAAAAGTGAACTACTCTTTTCAATCTCTCAAGCGTCTCCAGATGTTTTTACCGTTAAAAACTAAGATAACCTTAGCTCAAGCACTTCTTCTTCCTCTCATTGACTACGCTGATGTTAGTTTTTTGGATGCTTCAGAGGAGCTGTTGAACAAACTGGAACGTGTTCAAAATTTGTGTATACGTTTTATTTTCGGTCTTCGTAAGTTTGATCATGTTTCAGAGTACAGGGCTCAATTAAAATGGCTTCCTATCCGTAGACGTCGAGACTTACATGTGTTATCATTTCTATACTTTCTACTCTTTAATCCTCTTGCACCTCCATATCTCCGCGAGCGTTTTGAGTATCTTGTACCCCGTGAAACTCAGTGCCGGACCACTAAACAACTACTTCTCAAAACTCCTTCTCATTTCACAAGCCGATGTGGTGGATCCTTTACAGTAAGGGCGGTCAAGCTATGGAACTCACTCCCACATGACATACGTGCTAGCTCTTCTCTTGATATATTTCGGAGCAGAGTAAAGAAATATTATCTGTCAACTTAGAATTATAAATATTTACATATTTTATGTATTTATATGTATAATTGTATATATATGTATGTGTCTATGTATGTATATATATATATATATATATATATATATGTATATATATGTATATATATATATATATATATATATATATATATATATGTATATATATATGTGTGTGTATATGTGTATATATGTATATATTTATTGTCTTTATTGGTATAATATATGTATGTAAATCAATAGAAATAAGAATAAAAGAAATAAGAAAATGAATTATACTTATATGATAATTGTTAACTGTAACTTATAGCCAATTTCTATTAAGTAGCGTTATGTTAATTATTAAGTACGCACGCTGCTACCTACTTGCTTTATATATAAAACTATTTCTCTCTCCCAATAGGTTTGCTGGAAGAGAACTCTTATTAGGGTTAAGCTCGCCTTTGTACATTTATTTAAATATTTAATAATTGTTACCAACTTATTGTGTGTACAATAAAGAATAAAGAATATAAATTTAATAAATGGGATAAATTTGTAAAAATTGGTTTATGTGTATTGTTATCTTAAATATAAGGGTTAGTTACTCATGTAAAAAAGGATTACAAAAATAGCTGTTTTTCTCGTTATACAGAGTTCATAAAGAAATAGCATAATGTAAAGAAATGACCCTTAATATTCTGACTTATTTTTATAGCGACCAATTTACGCTATTAATTTATTTAGATTTAAATACCTGTATTCTACAAGGTAAAGATAATGATGAGATTTTCGCAAAATAAATAATCTTATACACAACACTATAAAATGATGCTTTTCATATTGATAAAGCTATTTTCTTATCTATTTTCGGGAATAACGGTTATAAGTTTTAATCCCAATTTAATGATCCCATTTCAAGTCTATATTCAAATTAAATTACGTTTTTTGCTTTTCGGCTGTCATCTTGTTAAGTTTTAAGTAAGGTAAACATTTAATTTAGCCGTGTAAAATAATTTGATACTCCACCCTCACACTCCCACGACATAAGATGGAGATCTTATGAAATAATATACGAAAGGATAGAAGGCAACGCAAGAAGGGAAGCAGAGTCTTCCTCACAAAATCTCAAAATAAAAGACTACATTCAAAATATTTTTTATATATTCTCTAAACATAATTCTTCATGGGGGTATATTGCCACAGTTGCCACGCTTGGCGGGCGGGTTGTCAACCGTAGTTTTTTTTTTTGTTGTACAGATGCTGTTATCAGGAGGATGCTCCTGCCCATCTCCTGTGTCCGTGTCATGTCCATGCCCTCGCGTGGCACCTCGTACCGGTAGGCGTAATGTAGGGCGACCCCCCACTAGATGGAGTGACGACCTGGTAAGACATGCAGGAAGTCGATGGATGCAGGTGGCTCAGGACCGTGCTTTGTGGCATTACTTGGAGGAGGCCTATATTCAGCAGTGGACTTGTGAAGGGCTGTAATGATGATTATATATATTAATTATGAGTATTCAGAAAGTAATATTATAATCACCACCGAGGATTACATAATAACTAATGAATTACGTTTTTATGGTATCTATGAACGTGATTCATGAACGTATTGTTACCCGACAGCCCCTCACGCTACATGTATTACGCACGTACGCTTTAGCGGTAACTTTTAATTTTATGGTATATTCTTTGAAAAGACTTCCATTCATACATTCAATCATATCATATATAGTCCACAATAAAGTTCTAATGGCAGAATCTCTGGGGGCCCTAAGCATTATGCTCAATGACCTCAATAGTGTCTCACAACGGATAGGTCTTAAGATGAACATGGACGAAACAAAGATTATGTGTAATGTCCATGCCATACCTATACCGGTAGTTGTTAGGAGCAGTTGTAGACGAGTATGTTTACCTGGGACAAATAGTCCGGCTGTGTAAGTCCCACTTCAACCGAGAGGTCAATCAACGGACTCAACTTGGTTGGCATAGTTCGAGAAATATCAACACATCTTCTACCTTAAAACGAGATTGTACTACCAGTGCGTGTTGCCAGTGATGACTTGTGGACAGTAGATCTGAGGCGAGGTCATTCTCTGCTGGCCGTATGAGGACGATCAGGGGCGCTGAGCGAGTTATGGTGAGGACTACGCTCGGAATTACTACGTGATAAGCTTATAAATGAGGATATCCACAGTAAAACCAGAGTAACTGACATTTCCCAACGGATAATTAAGCTAAAGTGGAAATGAGTCGAACATACGAGGACATATCTCGAAGAACCGACAACCGATGGGGAAGAAACTTCTCGAGTGGTAGCCTCGTACAGATAGGCGAAGCTTAGGGCGACATCTCACTAGATGTATTGACGACCTTGTAAGACATGTAGGAAGTCGATGGATGCATGTGACTCAGGACCATGCTTTGGGACATTCCTTAGGGAGGCCTATGTTCAGAAGTGGACTGGAGGATGGTGACTGGAAGGACTATAATGATGATGTTCCATTCATACACGTAGCCAGTAAATACTAGTGTTGAACAATGGCCTCCCTTATAGATTGCCTCATAGGGGAATTTTGCCATAGTTGCTATGCTTGGTACGCGCGTTGCCAACCCAAGTTTGTTACCAGAACTGAGCAACTGCTCATATCCTGTCTCAGAACTTCCAACGCCTCTGGCGGCACTCACGGGGCGAAATAGTGTGATTACTAACCACCAGTTATGTGAATATGATCATTATATCTATAATTTAACATCTTGATAGCTCAATGTCCTAGCGTATGGCTGCGGTTGCGGGTATAACTTTTGTTAATGATTTTGTTTGTTAAAATTTTGTATGAAATATTATTTACATGCTACTGAGACATGAGTAACCATTTTTAAGATTTTCATTTCTGTCCAAGCTAATTTTCTAGTAGTAGTAAAACTAACGAAAATAGTATATAGAGAGTAAACTAGACTAAATTTTATCCGAAAAATTTAGATACTTTATTAAATAATGATTTCATAAATTTACGCAAACACTACACATTGATTAAAACTATCTTTACGGATTTTATCGCGTAGGCTTATTTATTTTTATTTTAATACCCCACATTTTGGGTGCTTTCCTGCAACCATGGTCAGGGGGGACTGAGATAACGGACGTCCCGATGTCAATGTTAACCCGGAGTACATTCAGAGTTTTAATAATTGTATTTAGTCCGATCTACACAGAATGAACATACTCCGTTTTGAAGTCGTACTATATTTGGGTATAGTTTAATTTTATTAATTATGAGTCCCAAGCAGGTAGTACCTATTATCCTTGTCTATTGAAATTAGGATATTTTTTTTTAATTTCAATAGCCTCACGTATCGTCCTTGGTAGGAAACGGCGTTCTTTCACGAGGATTTGTTTCTATCAAATCTGTTGTAATTGTTGGGGCCGTCTAGAATACGATCACAAATTGCAGACTTCTCGGAACGTTGATGCTTCACGTCAGCTATGTGTTCTCTTACGCGGGTTCTTATTAATTTTTTTGCCCTATATATGACATCTTGTAAAGGAATATGACACTTGATGGATGGTAAGAACTGACTAATATTCTTCGTCGGCTTTTAGTATGTTATAACAGAAGCTCGCTTCATGATGAAGCCAATCTTGTACGTGATACCTCTGACATATGGTAGTACATCAGGCACAACCACGACTGTGGCCGGCTTCTGTCGGTCACTGACGTAGGCGCGGAATGTAAAGCTTGTTGTCATGAAGAACCTGCTTGACGTGCTGAAACTTGGTGGCCAGGTGTTTGCTTTCACAGATCCTCGTGCTCTCTGTAACAAATATTTGCCCACGGTAGCTAACTGAAGAATGATGGTGAGATTCACCGTTTAAATATCGTTTTTGTATGGGTCTTTTTTCTATACACAGTATGACCTATGGTGTAGATAGGATTTCGGATGAGTAACACATCTAGGAAATCTAAGGAGTTATTTGCCTCTAACTACATAGTAAATTCAATTTTATCGTTTATGGAAGTAAGATGATTGATTGATTTTAAAGTGATTATTGCGTATATAACGTGAGTAACAGTACTGATCGGACGGCTTTCCTGTCGTTCTAATTTAATCTAAAGTGAAAACAATCAAAAATAAATCTTTAATGAACTAACGTAAAGACCGTAACCTTGTGCATTTATTAAGACACGTTAGCCTGTTATTATTTGTGTGAACAGATAAGCAGTGTTTCTTAGTCAATGAATCCCCACACCTCACCCCCTCGAGTAAAGGGTACGGGCTCTTAAATTTTTTGTCCCAATTGACGCTCGATACAACTAAATCACAGGCCTCATAATACTGGTTTTGCGATACATAATCAACTTGCAAAGATCTCTGCCTGTGGCCAAATTTGGTCTTGTTAGTTCCCAGCCCAATATTGCAAAATGCGATAACGAAGATTCGCAGCAACGTAATATTACCCTCCGAGGATCAAAAATAAAAAAAATCAGAAAAAACAATTAAAACCGAATTAAATGATTTTAGGAATGAGATGATGTCCTTTCTTACGGAATTCAAAACTTCGCAAGAGGAGAATCTTAAAAAATACATGATGAAGAGTATCATCACTTAAGGAACAACTATTTAATCTAAAATATATTTCAGACGTTCTTTCTCAGGACCAAGTATATATTAAGAATACTTTAACTGCTGAACACTCAGCACAATAGGCCACAGCTACCACAATCACCGAAATGCAAACCTCCTCAGAATTCTCCTCCAAGCGCATCGATACATTACAAGAACGTGCTAATTGTTCAGAAAAAAAAACTTAAGATTCAAAGTCATGAAATTAGAGAAATGCAAGTGATATTAAACAGGCTTTCCTTCCAAAACCGAAGACAAGAGCAGTGGGTACTTTTCGTCTGATTATATGCCAAATATTAGAGGAAGTAAATTTATTTCTTCTACTAAGTTGAAAAATGTCATCCTTATTGTAGTAGTGTTATGTTTGACGTTTTTTCACAAGACATGACGTCTTTTATCTATAGTGAATTTGATGTCGATTTTAGCAACAATCGACCTAAATATAACATGGTACTACGATGTATAATGGCATTTATATTAAAGAGCTAAACTCCGAGAATTTTATGCTTATTTTAGGATTCCCTCTACGCTAGTAACCACTCGGAGAGTCACACTTTTACTTGTGACGTGTAAAAAAATGCGTGATTATTTGAGTAAGTAACACTAAAATCTATCTAACAATGTAATATTAAGTTACCAAAGTAGGTACTTATATAACTACTTATCTTTTTTTCTAATTATACTTTTGTTTTAATTTTTTTAAATAGTTTCAAAAATGTTTTTTACAGGTTAATTAAATGTCTTTTTTAGTTTTCCATCCTTTTTATAATATAAATGATTCATTTTTATAATTGGTTCAGGTGATTCTGGATATACACCAAGTCCATGGTTAATGACACCCATTCCTGTTGCTGTAGAGGGAAGCCCTGAAGCTAATTATACCTTACTTTACGGGAAAGCGAGAGTGATTATTGAAAATACGAGTACGTTTGGAAGGTTGAAAATTAGGTGGAGATGTGTAAACAAGGATCGCACTCTGCATTATAAACCAGAAAAATGCGCCAAAATAATTATAGCTTGTTTTCTACTACATAACATAGCTATGCAATTTGGCGTACCTTACACAGAGGCAGATATATATGATAACAACCTGACTGAACTCATAAGTCAACCTGCTTTATGTATTAGAAGTGACAATATTCAGGGTGATTTAGTAAGAGGCCGTGCTATGAGAATAATTCCTGTAGATAGACTTACTGCGGCGTAGTTCTTCTATATAATATATATATATATATATATATTCTATATGTAATATGCTCAAATTGATTTTTTATATTAACAATAATAATAATGATTTATTTTTTACCTTTTGTAATTTACATTAATTTTTAACAAATTTCATCCACTGACAAGTTCACAAAATTTATTTAGCAAATATTGTATCAATAGGGTTATAATAATATTAAACCCTCAATTCCCATAAAATTCTCATGCAGTCGCATGCGCCTGGCAAAGATTTTTAGACACAGCACTTTAAAACCATTAAAACTTATATTGAGAGACTACTTTTCTATGAAGAAGTATTGTACATATTATAAAATCTAAACAAAAATTCCCAAGTAGTCTCTAAACGTAAGTATTTATGGGTTAAGGTGCTGTTTGTGGGTGCGCTTAAATTTGACCACTTGAATTTTGACGGAATATCGAAGTGGTCAAATTTGGACGCTTGGCGTTTGAGAGGTTAAGGAAATAATTGATGCCAATTACCCCTGGGAATGAGTTAGTCGCTTCCAAGCTATTTTTAAAATTATTTGTATAGTTAATTATAGAATATAATACTTCATTGTCATTTTTTAATGTACCTAGGGTTTCTTGCTAATATTTTTTTACTTTACTTTTTTACTTTGTAACAAAAGTTTTACCCTCACTAGGATTTTTTTCTGTATCGTGGAGGCATTTTACAAACATAAATTTCACAAGGACAAACATCCAGACCCGGAACAATTACTTTTAGGCCATACAGATGTTCCGTGTGGGATTCGAACCCGCGGACCTCAGCGCTATAACTCATTGCTAGCTACAGCGCCACGGAGCCGTCAAAATACTAATGGGTCTCCGGTTCTCTACACTCACCTTACGAAACACAGCAGTCCTTCCCCGGTCGAGCCGACAACCCATTCGTGCTACAACTATACTACCAATATAACTGCAGCATGGCTCTAACATAAAAATGTGTAATGTCATAATATTTTTTAATATTTATTAATTGTAATGGGTTATATATTAATTGCAACATGGGTACTGGTTATTTGAAAATCATAATAAATAATAATTACAAATAATTCTAATTAGTCATTAAATATTTTATACATATGAGTAGTTGGACCGACCAATTGGAATTTCAGGTAGTTCAGGTATTAAATCCTCTGCATTTGGCTCCGCAGGTATAAAGACAGTTTTGTTAACTTTTCCAGATTCTTTTACCTGTAAAATAATATAAGTTATTCGCCTTATTCTAGTTATAAACATTTATATACATCAATTTCTTCTGTATGGCATATTTTGATAGAGAAAGAATTAATTATGTTATTATGATATTAATTCGTAAAATTAAAGTTTTTGATTTCTAATAATATTCTATTTATGTAAGTATGAAAGGTTTGTAAAACTAGAATGGTGATGATGAATGTATATGCAATAAAAGTCGGCAAAGAAATTCGGAATTGGGGTTCGTAACATTTTATATTAACGCATATTTAGTTTGATATTGATTCATGACAAAAATTTAACAAACTGTGTTAAAACCAACTTTAGCTATGGACATCCCAGTTGCTGCTTCGACACTCATTATCGAAAGCACGCTGTTCTCCAAATCTGTGAGACACAATTTTAAGGCAGGCCCACCGTCAGTACCATGAGCAGTTCTGTTAACTTTTGCCCACTTCTTCTTTGTACTGTTTTTAAATCACTCCACACCTTACGTAAACCAAATAAAACGATAAATAACTTAAAATTTTGACAACACTCTATGTAAGCGCTCTTGATTTGTATTGAAGGTACAGTGAAACTAGAACTTACTTTTCGCCACTTTTCTTAATTTCGAGACTCTCCAATTCCTTAGCTGTTAAGCAAATTACTCAGCATTTTCCCCTTCCTAATACAAAACAGTGGGTCTTTCGGTAAATTTTGTGGATTCGATAAATCACCTTTGATATTCATTACTTAACAGGCATCAATATACAATGATTGTTGTTGTGTATCTCTAACATTATTGTGAATTGTATGGGGCTAGTTCTTGATGATATTGTAAAGACATTCAGCAAAAATATTAATACAAACATGCACAAAACTTTCCTACGACAACACGAATTCCAAAGTCACAAACTAGTATGAATAGGCCGCGTTCGGAGATCACAACTCAAAATACGTAAAAAACAACACATAAAAATGATCCTCCATATATAAAAACCAAAATAATGTATTTATTTTATAAGTATTTTACATAAATTAATATACTATTATGGTATTTTTAAACAAATTTCACCCATCAACGCTTGACACAAAAACTGGGCAACGACTGTGACGTCAAGAGAGATGTGTTGACATTAATGGATGTGAATTGACATGTTAGTTCAGTTGAGTTTATACGAGTGCGACACTGGAAATTTCTAGAAAATTAAGAACTGAAGAACCAACTAGCAAGTTACTAGTTTTAATATACATTCAAAATAGTGTCCATTTACATCAATACATCGCAGCATCCGGTGGAACCACTGAGAAAAACACTTTGCCCATTCGTCCTTAGAAGTATCTTCGACGGAATTTTGAAATGCAGCCACTGCTTACTTCTTAGGCGTCCATAAAACGTATTCCTCAAAGTTTTACTTTGTTTTCGAAAATAAATGAAAATCTCAAGGTGCGAAGTCGGGGCTATAGAATGGGTGACCTTAGATTGTTAGCTTAGCGACGTGCGATGAGGCGTTGTCGTGGTGGAGGAGGATCCTAATGCGAGGTTGTTTCTCCCGAACTTTTTCCAAGACAATTGGCAAACAATTTATAGTGTACTAATCTGCAGTAACTGTTTTTCGATCCTCTAAAATAATTGTTGTGTAATGACCTGTCCATACGAACAACGAGGCCAACATCTTGTTTCCCACGCTTCGACCTTTTTTTTTTATAGGATAGGGTGACAAACGAGCACACAGTCCACCTGATGGTAAGTGATTACTGTGGCCCATAGACATCTAAATCTATCCTCGATTACGAATCAAAATGCAGATGCGTTGTCACCTGTGAGGACTAAGATGGAATGCCTCGTATCCAGTAAAAAGGGTCTCCGGTTCTCTACACTCACCATACGAAATACAGCAGCATTAAGCTACTATTTCACGCTGGTATTCTGTGAGAGCGTGGTCCTTCCCCGGTCGAGCCGACCCATTCGTGCTACAACTATACTACTAATATAACTGCAGCGTGGCTCTACCACGTATAAATCACCTCAATCAACCTCTTTTCACTTTAGTTGGCAACTCTTTGGAAGAAAACACTCAGACAGCAAACTGTCATCTTTCGTCACTCGTAAGTATGTCGAACACAGCATTTAAGTCACTTCCGTTAAATCTTTGAACCGTTTCACGAAACCATTCAACACTACGGAGTTTTTCAGCTTCTGTCAAAATATGAGGTATACACCGGCCACAAAGCTTCCTGAACGCTATTATTTATGGAGGATTTTGTGCGCTTGACTCAGACCGTTGCCTAAGCTAGTCCGAATCTGCTGATAACTCATTCTTTTATCAGTCTCTATCATACGCTGCACAACACTGGTGTTATCTTCAGTCATCACCATAGAAAGCCGTCCCTCGCGCAGATCGTAGATGAAATTAGTGTGACCACGTTTAAACTCATTAAACCAGTTGTAAGCCTTTCACAATCGAAATCTATCATTATTTTCTTGTTGACTTAAACGACATCTAAAGTCATAAAAAATCATTGTAGGAAAATTGTATCGCGTTAAATTCATGCTGACGTGATACAGGCAATTTTCAATTTGCCGCCAAATCGTTAACAAATTACAAACTAATTAAATGCATATACAATAAAATTGGAGAAGCGTTCCATTTTCAAAATTTGAACTTATAACGTTCACTAGTCAAGGTTGATTAATGAAACGTTACAAATATTCCGAAAACACAGTTTATTCACATAAGCAGTAAAATACAGGTGCTTAATAAGTAAGTAAGTACATAAAACGACGTCTCGCGAAATGCGGCGCGAGCGCGGGAGCGATTGATAACACACATATATTTCCGAGCTAGTCGGCTAGCGGACTACTTGATGCTTGTACAGGAGCCATGGCGTGGCAAGAGCGTGACCCCGCGGTGCAGGTAGGGTATCGTACGAGAGGGGATGGCGAGGTATCGGGTGGCATAGGTAAGTATCTGCACGCTACAAACTTATTTTTTTATTATATCGTTTACAAGTGGCCATTTCTAAAAACTTTCAGTTTCACCCTCGTATTATAATATTCTATGAAGGTGACAAAACTTAACTATAAGTGGATACTGTTGCCTATAGATTTCTACGGTTATCCTAAGTAAAGAAGAAAGGAATATTTATATACCTGGAGGTCTCCAGTGAAATCGTGGTCGTTCCCCAGTCGAACAGACACATTCGTGCCACTACGTAGGTACCACAATACAATATGTAGATATCTCTACCACTGAGAGTCATAATATACATAATACGTAATACAATGGGCTCAAATCTAATTATGTGAACAATAAAATAAATAATTTATAAATTTATTTATTTCAGGTGTTAGGCAAAATAGTTACAGTATAATATTTACTTAAAAACTATCCGGGCACTAATAAATAAATGTGTTATTTGAAATAAAATAAGTCTATATTGCTGAAGATTTATAATAAAGTAATTGAAATTTCTAAGAGAATTCTATTTTTCGTTTTGTACTTTTTCTATACGCAGTAATACTTAATCCAACTCATCCAACTTCATCTGAGAATGTCGAAACTTCCCTAGAATTTCTTCTTACAAAGAGCAATATTTGAAAATAGATTTACTCACCAACTTCATTACAAAGTTTTGCATCTTAGATAATTTTTATTAACAGCTTCCTCCTTCAGAGTTTTTCAAGAGATTATAGTGTCGTTCAAGAGATTCCAGTGTAAAAAATGTATGATCTTATTTATTTTAACTATTACAACTCTGTGCTTAAGAGCGCGTTATACGTAGCCGAAGATGACAAAACGTAATGAATAAGCTCAACAAAATCCTGTTCACTATTTATGCACTATTAATGAACATTCATAATTGTACAGCAACATTCGTTTTCAGTGGCGAAGTGGCGCTCGAGCAGCGTTGTTCTTGATACGGCAATTGCCGTAATATACGGCATTCAGGCATCTTAAGCAATAAAAATACGGTATACGGCAGCTATTTGATTACTATATTAAAATATACGGTAATTGTCTAAAGTAAAAAAAAATATTTCGTATAATGGAACACACCAACTTGTGAACCATGAAGGTTAGAGAACACAAGAACGATCACTACGTATAGTTGCCGGCACGAAAAGTGAGCACAGGTGAACTATGGTGGGGGCTGAACCAGCGTAGGCCAAAATTATTAGGTACTGTTGTTATTTCAATTCATAATTGAATATTTTCGCTGACTTTTTTTCGAAATTCTGAGTCGTTTACTTCTTTAACTATTTACATTAGTCGCCTTAGCAGTCTGTTTATAAACGTCTATCATGTTTTTCCCAATATCTAATTATTTCTTGTAACAAAACACTGAATAGACCATTTGTCGGGATTGTTTATTTAACACCGAATTCTTTTTTCTCTGTATGTTTAGCCCAAAATCCGAATGTTGAAATTATAACAAAAAAAAATTACAACAAGAAATATCAAAAACAATTAAAAACAAGAAATACGTAAAGAACAATTAACAACGAGGTAACACTACAATTAACAAAAATAAACTAATTAAAGAGTTGTCACTAAAATTGCTCTCAAGTGTACGGTAGTCGAATGATACGTGCGAACCCAATAGACGATGAGAATCGGCTGACGAACCAATCACGTAAAGCGTCAGCGTGGTCAACGTCATATCAACCAATAAAAAGTGTGCTCACGACTCGTGATGGCAATTATACTAAAGCATAGCCCACCTGTCCTTGAAAATTGTAAAATTTATAGCGGCGCTGACGTCGGTGAGTAGTGGGTGCGAAATTAGCTGTTTATGAGTATAAGTGGATGAAGTTAGTTGAATAATGTACAAATTTTCTCCGCGGCATTGGTGAGAAAATTTTCATGCTCCGTAATTTTGTAATTTTTGACAAAAAAAATTAAAAAATGGAGAAATATTTTATTGTGCGTGGATGTGCAAGTGGATTAGCATCTGATCGAAAAAATGGACTGAAAATGACTTTTATTGACCGAACTTAGCGATCGCAGCGCTTCACTTATGGTGTCCATATTTCTGGGACAATATTTACTATGGCGATCATTCTTCTGTTCTCTAACCTTTAGAAACATGGAGATCCGGATCGATAACAGCTGTAATTTTTTAAAATTTCAAGTGCCAAACTAAATGGTTCGTAAAATGAAAGATAAAAAACAGTATAAAAAACGACCCAAATGCAACAGAATCGGAAGTACTGGAAACTATTCAAAACCTATATGGTGAAGAATAAAATTAGTACATTTATAGTACACACTTATTTATTATGTAAACATGTATTTCACGTGTTTTTTTTATTGTAACCCTCTAAACAAATATTTTGTACAATACGGCATTTTTGTTTGTTTTCTCTAAAAAATCGGCAATTTTGGAGTTAGAATACGGCAACTCTAAATTTGTCAGGAACAACGCTGCGCTCGAGCCGTTCGTACGTGTATCGTTGCGCGCACGGTTATTATCGGCTTAGGATTTTTTTACCTGCGTTTACAGCTTGGCCAAGCGGGGCCGGCCGTTCAGTTGAACAATAATGAAGGCTGATCTTCTTTCTACTGAGTCATCGGGGGAAGAACCAATACTAGAGGAAATGTCTGATCTTTTGGAATAGCATATAAACTACGAATCTAGCCAAATATTGGGCAAAAGAGGTAGGAATACTTCGCCTTCGGACCTTCAAATCGAACAAAAAAAAGCAAGAGGATGTGAGCAAGAAGGAGATTGGGAAGAAGTGAAAAGCAGAAAAGAGAAATCTAAAGAAATAAGAGGTAGTATTGAAATATGTATAACATCTAAAGAGAACTTCCCGAAACAGTTTGCCCTTGCCAAGTTATTTAAAAATCAGAACCTAAACATTGTGCGAGTAAAATATATCAATTCATACAAAATAGTTATAGAACTATACGGAGAGAAAGATGCTGATTTATTGATACAGTGTGATCATCTTGTGGAATTGGGCTGGAGGTTTCAGCGACAATTTGAAGTATGACTCTCTTATGGTGTAATTAAAAACATCGAATTAGATTTATCAGAAAAAGAACTGTTAGAATCTATTCCTTGATCAATTGAGGTCGCCAACGTGAAACGACTCAAACGCAGAAAGCAGGGGATGGAGAATCTGGCTGGACTGAAAGTGAATCGGTACGAGTTGCTTTCATAGGGTCTACGTTACCATCGTATCTGTGCATATATGAAATGCAAGTTAAGGTGGAGCCATACCTATTTCCTGTTACTCAGTGTTCGAGATGCTGGCGCTTTGGGCACACCCTTAGAATGTGTCCTTCAAAACGTGTATACTGCCCCAAATGTGGAGGTAAGCATGAAAATTGCGAAACAACAATATTTAAGTATATTAATTGTACGAAAAATCACACGGCATTGACTCGTCAGTGTCCAAAATATATAAAGGAGAAGAAGTTACGGGAAATAATGGCTGAATTTAATGTTTCATGGCTATGGCAATGTATGTACCACCCGAAACACCTACTTATGTGCCAACTCAATCGGCAATGCCCCGTTTAGGTAATTTAAATAAGATGCCTCAATTTTCGGAACCTATCCCAGGAACCACAAATAAGTTTTTAGCTCTATTTTGCCGATTCAGGAGAATTCTACACCAGTTACTTACGCACAGGCCGTGTCATCGAGCCCCATTAACAAGAACAAACTGGACAGTCGGGGAGAAAAATCTGTTCGAAATGACACAACTAAGAAGATTAAGAAGAGAATTCAAGAACCTAATTTAGAAGAGTATATACATGACGGCAATTTGTCGACAGAGTCTGAAAGTAGTGTATGTGATCAACCAGTGTCTGGACAAAACAAAAAAATGAATCGTAATGTACAATCTGATATTGCTTTCTTTAATTAATTAAGCCAACTTAAAAGTTTTTTCTCTAATGATAGTAATGAGCCTTTAAAAAGTAGAATCGAGAATGTAGTGCACTTATATTTTGAATGGATAATCACATCGATATTAAAAATATCTTCAACTTGTCTTTTTTTACAAAATTTACTCGGTAATAATAGGTAAAGTCAGCCTTAACATTTTGCAATGGAATGCTCAAAGTATTAAATCAAAGTGTGCGGAATTTTAACAACTCTTGTGTCAGGAGAAAATTCATGTCGCCGCGCTCTCGGAAACATGGTTGAATCCTGATATAACACTTAACTTTAGAGAATATAACATATTTAGACTTGATAAGGCGGACTCTTATGGCGGAGTGGCTTTAATAGTACACAAATCTCTCTCGGCTGACTTGCTTCCACTGCTAAGTGCCAACGCGGTTATTGAGGTGATATCCGTTAAAATTTCTAATTGTGAAATTGTTGAAAATATAATTTCTCTATATTGCTCGCCTAGTGCTCGAACTTCATGTAGTGATTGGGATTCAATATTTTTGTTTTCTGATAAAAAGACTCTAATACTTGGAGATTTTAATGGACATCACCCTAATTGGTCGAATAAAACGATTCCAGGGACACGCAAATTATGGACTCATTAGAAGACCATAATTTTGTTTCTATAAATACGCGATTAAAATTAGTTGGCGGTATCTTACAACAGTCAGCTCCCGACATTACATTTATATCATCTGATATCGCTTTTAAGTTTAATTGGAATGTTACAAACGAGTGTTTAGGTAGTGACCACCTAATAATTAAGATTTCATAATCTATGAATCATTCTCCTATTATTCATAAAAGATGAAACTTTGAAAAAGCTGACTGGGTGAAGTATCGTCAGGTAATAGAAGAGGAGTGCGCTCATTTCGAAATTTCAAGTAACCCACAAGAAGCCTATGATGATTTTATCACTTCGTTGTTCAAAGCCGCAGAAGCAAGTATTCCATTTATTCAAATATGCCTAAATCCCAAGGCTAATTTTATTCCTAAGCCATATTGGACTCCTGATCTGTCTTACGCTGTTGCAGAGAGACGGCTAGCACTTAAAACATTTAGACAGATTCTCACGCCGGCTAATTTAAATAGATTTCAGGAAAAAACTCGCAAGGCTCAAAAACTAATTAGAAACGCTAAAAGTAAAGGATGGTGGGAATTTTGTACGTCATTGAATGAAATACCTTCAGCTTCTGAAATATGGAGGAAAATGCAGTGGTTAAAAGGTTATAGATCAGCTAAACCACAAATTGAAAAAAGTATTGCTGAGTCATTATTGTGCAACTTAACCCCTGACTATGTAAGTCAACCCTTCCCAGGTTACACATCTCAAAATCCTAAATTAGAAACCGAAATATCTAGATCGGAGCTTTATAAATGTTTAAAATCTAAATACACGTGCCCGGGCGCAGATGATATCTCTTATTCAATGTTACTTAATTTACCTATAGTGGGCCAAAACGTTTTACTCAATCTTTATAATATATTTTTTACACAAAGCTTTGCACCATACCAATGGCGACGTGTTCGCATTATACCTATACCTAAGTCGGGTAGGAACACTAGTTGTACTTCATCTCTTAGACCTATTTCTATTATTTCGTGCTTATGTAAAGTATTTCATGCCATTATCAATATAGAGTATACCGTATAGAGTGGTATATTGAAAACAAAAAATTACTTTCTGAGGAAACTAAAGGATTCAGAAAATCACGTTCCTGTCACGATAATTTAACCGATTTAGTTACAAGCATTCAAATAGGTTTTACAAAAAATCTTTTTACAGTAGCATGCTTTTTAGACCTAGAAAACTCATAATAAGAATGTAGACATAAATTATCTTTTATCGACCCTCGATCGTCTTAATGTTGGCGCAAAATTTTGCAACTATCTCTGGACTTATTTAAGCCAAAGATTTTTAATAATTGAAGGGATAGATTATAAAATAACTAGAAGTTGAAATTGAAAGAGGCGGAAAATCAACTGCAATTGGCATTAGACATTTTAAATGATTTATTTTTAACTATAAATTTGGATATCTCACCGCTAAAAACTAAAATATGCACCTTTTCAAGAGGGCGTCGACAACATAACATTAGTCTAAAAATTAATATGTTTAAGATGTTGCTTTGGAAGTAGTAGATAGCGTAAAATACTTTGGAATGTGGCTGGATCGATCACTGCGGTGGAATAAACATATAAAGGAAACATCTGAAAAAGTATTAAAATTTTTAAATGTTTTTAAAGTTTTCAGGTTCGGGCTGGGGTGTCCACCCTAAACATTTACAGAACCTCTATATTAGTATTATAAAAAGTCGGTTAGATTATGCGAGGTTTTTGTATGATAACAGTAGTAAGACTAATTTATTTAAGTTAGAAAAGATTCAAAATCAGTCAATGAGAACTATAGGAGGTTATATAAAAAGCACCCCTATTCACGTAATGGAAAGCGATCTCAGCTTATGCCCATTACATTTAAGAAGACGCTACCTTGCAGGCAAATTCTGGTTAAAAAATAAATCCGTGTTAAATAACTCTCCCATTAATCTTATCTCTAACCTATCTGATATCATTCAAAACAGGTATTGGAATAATAAGAAAAAACCGTTATTAACAATAATCCATGACAACTTCAAATCACTTTTTATATACTCAAGCTCACAGTTAGGTATGTTTTCTCTGGATCAGTGAATCACTAGTTAAAACCTTTCAGATATTTTAGGACTAAATATAGACGGAGTTCTAAACCCTAAACATCAGTACCATGTATTGACCATAAAAACATGTGTATTAATTACCTAAACGAACATTACCCGAATTATCTGAGGATATTTACAGATGATTCGAAAGATACTTTCGGAAACGGGGCTTCATTTTACGATATATTAAATGATATGGCAATAAAGTTAAAAATTAATACTAATATTTCTATTATTATTAATTTTTAACTTTATTGCCATTGCCATCTTGGAAGTTGAACTTGTAGCAATCTATGAAGCTTTATCCTATACACAATCATGCAACTATGTGTATATAATATATAATATACAATGTGGTTATTTTAACAGATTCAAGGAATGCACTTCAAAACCTTGCTCGGTGTACTTCGGTTTTTTGAGGCTTACCAGTAGCATATGCGATTTTGAAGCTTCTAGTTAAGTTGCAGGCTGACTGCATAATAGTACATTTACAATGGATACCTTCGCACATTGGTTTAGAGGGTAATGAAAAAGCTGATATTTTGGCCAAACAAGCTATTTCGAAAGGCACTGATATTAATATTACCCCATTTATTTCAAAATTATATACCGTTATTAAAAAAATTGTTATGATCCTTTTGAAGGCATATTTTGATATAAGAGCAAAAGCGAAGGGTATATGGTACCGTACGATCCAGCCGTATCCAATGCGCTCAACCTGGATAGATAACCGAACATTGTGTAGACGCGACACTGTAATAGCATTAAGACTCAGATCTGGGCACATTCCATGCAATAAATTTTCATACTTGATGCGAAAAACTACCTCACCAAACTGTTCAACTTGCAACATTATCGATGATGTTTATCACATATTGATAGAATGTGTCCAGTACTCTGGAGAAAGAAAAAATTGTAATATACATTTATCATTGATTGGCAGTATTAATATTATTTTATAAGACCCGTTATCAATAGACGCCAAAAAACTTTATGTGTTAGTAAATAAGAGATTAAGTAGTTTAAGTTTATATAGTTGTTAGTATTTATCCTATTTAAGAATTTTCTTGTACCAGGGCGTCATAATCGCTTCAGCGACAAAGCCCTTTTTTCTAAGAACAAGAAAAAAACATTCGTTTTGCATAAAATATAATCGGCAATGTCCTGGGTTGAAGTCTCTTTATCAACATTGTTTATAAACAACGGTATTCTTATATTTGCTGCCTTAAATTTACCCGTAGGATCCTTTGCCTGCCCCTGTAATCCAATAAATACGTTCCTAAATCTTTTCATCTGCGCTATAATTCATTTTCCATCCCTTTTATTCAGAAATTCGCCCCCCCCCCCATTCACGCTGCTTGTGAGAACGTACTTCGTTTATTAAGTTTACTCATTGGTGCAGTACCACTCGCTCGTCCCGCTACACCTGTAGTTGAAGCCACCAGCGTCTGCGCGTACGCATTAGTTTCTGACTGCGTCTGTGCGGAAACCACGGTACTCGAAGAAGCCTCTACGCGCTCGCCCTCGCCTTTTATTATAAATAATTATAGAATTTAAATAATAAAAATATCAACTTTATTTTTAATAATTTGAATTCTATAATACCTGCGAGGTGGGTACTTAGTTGTAAACTTTTTTCACTACAGGAATGAGTTATTCTTGTGATTCTGCCTACCGTTGCAGAGTACAGGTGTGGAGCTATGTATATATGCTGCAAATAAAATTAGTTCGCATATGTTTAGAAGCCAAGTCATTTCTAAAATGATTTGTATGATTAATTTTACAACGGAATTCATTATAATGATTTCTTATTATTATTTAAAAAAAAATAAAAAATTTAGAAATAGTAAAATTATTATTTCAAACTGTTTAAAATAAAAAATTCCTAATGATTTCTAATATTTACGCGAACACTGCACATTAATTAAAACCATTTTTACGGATTTTATCGCGTTTAGTTTTTACTGATTTTAATTCCCGACGTTTCGGGTACTTTTCAGCACTCATGGTCACGGAGGACTGAGGTGACTGACGTCCCGATGTCAATGTTAACCCGGAGTACCTTCAGCTTTTTAATTATTGTTTAGGGATTGATCTATGCAGAATGAACTTACTATGTCTCGAAATCTTGCAGTGGTATGCTTGGGTTAAGTTTTAATTTTATTACCTACAGGGTCTCAAGCAGGTGAAAATACCCAGCCTCCTTCTCTATCAAAATTAGGATGTTTTTAATTTTAATAGCTTCATGTGTCATCCTTGGTAGGAATCGATATTTTTTCGCGAGGGTTTGTGGTCTATCAAATCTAATGTAATGGTTGGGGCCGCCTAGGATATTATCACAAACTGTAGACTTGATGCTTCACGTCAGCTATGTTCTTTTACGCGGGTTTATTTTTTTTTGTTTTTGTCTATTTGTTTACCCTATGTATGAGAGACCACATTCTTAATGAATCTAGTACATTACTGCATCTTGTAGAGGAACATGACACTGGACAGATGGTAAGAACTGACTAATATTCTCTCGGAATGACTCGGCGGTTTGTAGAATGTTCTAATAGAAGCTGCCTTTAAGATGTAGCTAATCTTGTCTATGACACCTCTTACATATGAGAATACAGAAGGCACTCGCTTTACTGTGGCTGTCACTGTGACGTAAGCGAGTGACATTGAAGCGTGCAGTACCTGCTTGACGTGCTGAAGCTTGGCGGCCAGGTGTTTACTGTTACAGATCTCACGTGTTCTTACCATACCGCGGAAAGTAGAATTGTATAATAATTTAAGTTGTTATTGCTAGTTTTTTTATTATGGTGTTAAATGTATTCTTGAAAAAATTATTTACTTTAGATTGGATTACTACCTTACTAAAATTAACTTTTTGTATAACCAACAATATGGCTTTCAACCCAAATCCAACACCCTTGGTACAACTATAAACTTAGTTACCACTATCAAAACCAATATTGATCAAAAACAGTTTGATTTAAGTGTTTTTGTTGGTTTGAAAAAGGCTTTCGACACAATCAGCCATTCCTTACTACTAAAAAAATTTTAACGTATTGGGATTACTGAAAACTACTATACTAAATTCTTATTTGGATGATTGGTATCAGATTGTAAAAATTGGAGTGTTTGCCCAAGATCCTGTTCCTGGATGCGGCAGGAGTTCTTGGGTGATGTATATAATAAATTGATGTCGTCGAATCCCCAAAATAAAAATCTTGACTTTAATTGTATTAAATGCATATAATTCAAGAAGTAAAGGATGAAAACAAGATTTCTATATTGAAAGACAATTACAAATGTATATAAAAGGTGAACTACTATCTTAAGTTAAACTATGCTATCGTGTCTCGAAGAAGTCTAGAACCGTTATATATTTAATTCGAACTCCCCGATTGGCCCGGGCCATCTGTCATTGTTGCGTTTCGATTTACGATAAAACGCAACATGCTCCCCGGCGTTGAAGTGGTCTAGTCCGCTTCAATTGGTAATGTGACGAGGCGATTATAGGCCCGAAGAAGATGCCCTTTCTTGGTCTTGACTTCAGCTACTCTGGCAACACCATCCTTTCCTGGAATGAGTTTAGTGACGCGCCCCAGAAGCCATAACAGTGGAGGAAGATTGTTTTCCTTCACCGAAACCATTTGTCCTATAGTCAGGTCCCCGCAAGAGATGCGCCATTTCTTCTTTTGCTGTAGGAGATGTATATAATCATTAACAAAACGCTTCCAAAAATGTTGTTTTAGCTTCTCCACTCGCGCAAATCTAGATAGTGAGTGGATATGCCTATCTTCGATTTGTGGATACGGAACTGAGGTAGTTGTCCGTCCAATAAGAAAATGGGAAGGAGTTAAATATGTTAGATCAGTGGGATCGGATGATAAGGGTGTACGAGGTCTGGAATTTAAGACAGCTTCAATCTGAGTCAGACAAGTTGAAAGCTCTTCAAATGTGAAGTGAGTGCGGCTCATAATGCGTCTCAGATGATGTTTGACGGACTTGACGGCAGCTTCTCACAATCCGCCAAAATGAGCAGAATATGCTGGGATAAATTTAAATTCTATACCTTGTTCTGCGGTGTCTGAAGTTATGTGATCTGACGTGTGCCTAAGAAAGGAAGAGAGTTCATTGCAGGCACCTACGAAGTTGGTACCGTTATCTGAATAAATGCGCTGCGGCTTTCCTCGTCGAGCCACAAACCGACTTAAGGCTGCGAGATATGCCTTCTTCGTGAGATCCGTGACGAGTTTTAAGTGGACAGCCTTTATAGCTAAACAAACAAAAATACAAATGTAAGATTTTATTAAGGTACTGCCTCTACCTTTACGATTGACTATCAGCACAGGCCCGCAATAATCTACTCCGGTGCTCAAAAATGGGAATTCTAAGTGAGTCCTATCGGTAGGTAAGTCACCCATAGCAGGCTGCACGAAAGTTGCTTTAAATCTATTACAACGTATACAACCATGAACAATAACCTTCGCTAGATTTCTACCGCCTAAAGGCCAGTAAGTTTGCCTGATGTCCGCCAACAGCAGTTGAGGACCTGCGTGCATTAAGCATTTGTGTTTCATTTCAAATATGATTTTGGTTAAATGATGCTTGCTACATATTATAATAGGGTACTTAATATCATAAGTGTAGTTCGAATTGCTAAGACGACCTCCCACACGTATAACACTGCTATTATCCATGAAAGGTGAGAGGGATAATAGTCTATTTTTCTTTGGTAGGGAATTACCTGACTTCAGAATAGCATATTCTTTAGGAAACATTTCCATTTGAGCTATACGTCTTGGTAATGATTTCGAAAAATTTAATTCTGAACATGAAAAATAATTGGTGTTATGAATATTACTTCTTCTACAATTGTTAATGAACCTTTGTATATAAGTTATTATTCTAATTAATTTTGTGAAATTGGATGATTTATTGATTATGTTTGAAATGACATTGTCTGTTTGCGTATTTATGTCTGTATGTAAGGATATTTCTGGAAGTTGATTTGTTTGAATGGAGGGAATTTTTGGAAACTTGATTGGGTCATATTGTAGAAAATCGGGCCCGGACCACCACAAAGAGGAAATCCTGAGGACATCAGCCTTCATTCCGCGCGAAACTAGGTCCGCTGGATTATCTTTGGAGGGTACGTAGTTCCAGTTATAGCCAGTTGTACTATCTTGTATCTCACATATCCTGTTCCGAACAAAATGCTTTAGTCGACTCGGAGAAGTTGATAGCCATCCCAGGACTATTGTCGAATCTGACCAGAAATAGCAACAATGTGTAGGTATAGTAAGTGACTCCAGTACCTTTCTAAAGAGTCTTGTACCTAACAAAGCACCACAAAGCTCCAAACGTGGTACTGTGGTTGGTTTGAGAGGAGCCACCTTATTTTTAGATGTCAAAAGGCGAACGCACACAGATCTATCTTGTCCGATTGATCTGATGTAGACACACGCTCCATATGCGCTCTCTGAAGCATCTGTGAATACGTGGACTTCCATTTTAGTAGGGGTTGTAATATGGCATATCCAACGAGGTATTTCAAGGGAGTTTAAGGAAGAAATTGAGTGCATGGCATCTTTAAACTGTTCTTTTATGTCCGTACCAACTTCTTCGTCCCAGTTACTTTTATTAATCCATAATTAAAAAATAAAAATATAAATTTCTTTGCAACTTTCCGCTAAACATATAAAATGATGTGTCTTACCTGGATTGAAGCGCACCTCCCGCCCTCCCTCAATTGCATACACTAACTCCGTCACCACTAGACCAAGCACCACTACTCTCAACACCACTATTCCAGGCAAGACACACCATCGACGATAATACGACACGTGTTTCGCCTCTACACGAGGCATCCTCAGGTAATATAGACTCTACGGCGGCTGACCGCTAAGATTAGATAGACTCTACGGCGGCTGACTTGACTTGGCGAAACACGTGTCGTATTATCGTCGATGGTGTGTCTTGCCTGGAATAGTGGTGTTGAGAGTAGTGGTGCTTGGTCTAGTGGTGACGGAGTTAGTGTATGCAATTGAGGGAGGGCGGGAGGTGCGCTTCAATCCAGGTAAGACACATCATTTTATATGTTTAGCGGAAAGTTGCAAAGCAATTTATATTTTTATTTTTTATTATAATGGATTTCCGCAAAGTAATCCATAATTGTTGAAGCAATATTTTTATAAGTAATATGCAAGGTCCAACTAACCCCAATGGATCAAAAACTTGGGTAATAAGAGACAAGATTCTGCGTTTAGTGATTCTTATATTGCTGTTTATATTAATGGTATAAAAAAGATTGTCTGACTCAGTACGTCAATATAAACCTAAAGTTTTGCTCAACGAATGATCAAGATTTAGAGTCTTCTCTGAGTCGCCTTTAATGGAAGAAACTGATTCCAAAATTTCACCGAAATTTGACTGCCATTTACGTAGATTAAACTTCGCAGATTCTAAGGTTTTAATGACACCTCTGCAAGTCTTTATTACGGATTCTACAGATGAGCCACTGTACAAAAAATCATCAACGTAAAAATTATGCTTGATAGCATTTTGAACATTGATATCTGGGGATTTATTAGCAAGGGAAGTTAAGCATTTTGTGGCTAAATAAGGTCCCGATGCAGTCCCATATCTAATTGTATTAAGAGTATACGTCTTAAGTGGTTCTGAGGGGTCAAACCTAAAGACGATTTGCTGGAGTGAGCGTTGAGAAGGCTCGACTAAGACAGCACGATACATTTTCTCTACGTCAGCTGTAACAACACATTTATGCTCTCTAAAGCGAAGCAAGGTGGATATAAGATCATCTTGTACGGTTGGGCCTACCATTTGGATAGAGTTGAAAGATTTACCCGAGGTGCTCGAAGCCAAAGCGTCGAAGACTACGCGTAATTTCGTAGTTGTGCTTGACTCACGTACGACACCATGATGAGGTAAGAAATAAGAAGGTTGTGTGAAAACTGGTTTTATTTTGTTTTCAGTCATATGACCTAACTCAATGTACTCTTTCATGAATTCTAAATATTGTTCTTTAAAATTAAAATCCTTCTCAAGTCTGCGTTCCAAGCACAAAAACCGGTTTTTTGCCATATTGTACGAGTCACCAAGCACATTGGGTGAATCTCTCAACGGTATTTTTACAATAAATTGACCGTTTTTGCATCTTCTTGTATTTTCCTCAAAGCTCTGCTCACATAATCGCTCTTCGGAAGACATGTGATACTTCGCAGGTACAGAATCCAGCTCCCAGAAGCGAGTAAGAAGAGAGTCATCTGTTTGAGTGTGAGTAAAATGACAGATAGAAGATGTTGCCTGCGTAGGCTGAGGAATACAGCCAGATATGATCCAACCAAATTTTGATTCATGTAGCTTTGGCTGGTTTTTTCCTAAGCTAATATGGGTGGAACCTAAAACATCCCAGAAGACCTCTGCTCCAACTAGGATGTCAATTGCGGAAGGAACGTTGTAGGAAGGATCCGCTAAATGTATTCCTTTCGGTATATGAATATTATGTATATAACATGATGGTAACGACTGAGAGATCTGTGGTAAAACATAACAATTTATGTTGGTCGTAAAGCTACCGCAGTATGATTGGATAGTAAGATCACATGACTTTGACGTACTAGAAGACTGGTTATTAATACCTGAGACTGTAGAGTTCGTTGCACGTCTTACCAGACTCAGCTTTCCACACAAGCTCTGCGTTATAAAGTTCGCAGTGCTGCCATTGTCAAGAAGTAAACGAGCCGTGTGTAGGTGCCCATGAATATCCTTCACCTTCACTAGTGAGATAGCAAGACATTGCCTTGATTAGTATTGATGTTTGCTAAAACAATGTCTGTGGAAAGGGCAACACTGTTTTCAAAAGCAGAACATGATACATTTTCCGCGTCAGGTTCCTTATGTAGCAAGGTATTATGCTTAATATTGCAATACTTACAATGAGATAAACGGCAACCTTTTTGGGAATAACCTGGGCGCAAACAGTTAAGGCATACATGAGCAGCTGTAGCTTGTTTTATACGTGAATCAACGCTTAAGCTTCTAAAAGAGGGACATAAGTATAAATAATGTTTATCACTACACATGGGACAGCTAATCTCATTCATTGCATTTTTACTGTTTGTGTGATCTGTAGTGGTAATGAAGCTCTTAGGCTTAGGCGGTTCAAGTGTTTTTTGTTTTTGTATATTATGTTTGCTATTATTAAACAATGTTTCAAGTAAGTCTGCTCTATTATTTAAAAATTTTAAAAATTGTTGTAATGTTGGAGAACCGGTAAGAGTATTACGATACTCCTCCCATTCGCGATACGATATACCATCTAACTTGCGAGACATCATAAAAATAATAAGCGTATCCCAATGGTCGGTGGGCTCACCCAGAGTAGCAAGGGCCCTCAAGTTTTTGTTGGTGACATCAATCATGTTTCTTAAACACACGCTAGATTCTTTTTGTAAAGGCTCAAAATCGAAAAGGGCTTGTACGTGGTTATTTACGAGCAGTCGTGGATTATCGTACCTGTCTGATAGAAGTTGCCATGCAATGGCATAGTTATCAGATCTAAGTTCTAAACTGTGCACAATTAAAGCTGCACTACCTTTTAAAGCAGCGCGCAAATAATGTAATTTGTTTATATCACTCAAGCTATTGTTATTGTGTATAAGTGAAAGATACGTATCTCGAAATGCAAGTCAGCGCTGATAGTCGCCGTCAAAGTGCGGCAGGTCGATTTTGGGCAACCGCACAAAATCATGTCTGCAACTAGTGGAACCCTGACTTGTCACGGACTCTTCACCGGGTCCCGAAGGTGGCTGCAGCGTAGGGGCGAGCAAGGTACGCGCCAGCGACACGGCGCCATAATATTGTGTCTCGAATTGTTCGCGCTCAGCAAACTGATCCTCCTGTTGTTCGGACTGTAACTCGATGTTGGCCTGTAACGCATCGTAATCACTATATATCGCATCAATTCGACTTAAACGACACTCCAATTCAGATGCCTGCAACTCACTTAATTTCGCACAGCTTTTGTATACATTCAAATCGTTAACAAATTGAGTCAGCTTTGCTTTAAAGGTGGCACGTTTTTTCACTAGCTCCTTTACTTTTGCATCAGTCATGATTACTAGACTAAATTTACAAACAAAGAATTCAGAAAATGAACAGTAATTCACTAGAAACAAAGTAATTCTAATAGGGTTATAAGATTTAACTGTTATGCAGTGAAGTACGTTACTCACTAATTACTACAGATGCAATGTTGACCTTGCCGGCCGAACGAAGGACAAGCGGAGCCACTTGAATAAAACTATGTCACTATTCACAACTCACAGCCGTTTTAAACGATGTAAAGGCACAGCGGTGACACTCTCTGTACGTGAGAGCTTAAGCGCCGGCGACCTTGAGTCGAAGCGTGTAACGCTAGGGTTGATATCGAACCGAAATGGAATATTATAGACTTTTACCGAAGAAGATACAAGGTAGGTATATTATGTTATATATTATGTAAACTAATGTATTTGGATAGTGAAAGATACGTTTAATTTTAAATCAACTTTTATTAAATGAGGAATATTAAAACTTCCGACAAAACCAAATATGCACAACAGTTAATGGTAATCTTAAATAATTAACCAACACTTAGTATTTGAGTACGCAATAATCAGTATTACCTACTATCCTTTAAAAATAATTTACTCTTATATATTTTTGAATTTTTCGATTAATTTTTTAATTTTCATTATTATTTCTAACAATTGCAAAAATTCGTAGCATGTATATTTTTTTAGAAAATCCAAAGGTATAAAAATCCTGGGACATGACGGCCAAAAAATTGTTCCCTATGTGTTGAGGAGATAAGTCATTTTTATTTCTAATGAAATAATCCATAAATACAACAATGAACAAATACAAAAACTCTTTATAGATATCTAAAATTTCTTGACTCTCTAGTGGTATTTTAATAGTGTATATTTCAGTTAATGTAATATAATAAAATTATTGGCGATATATTAGTTTTATTGTCATGGTATTTCCTCATAATTCTTGTTAAGATCATATCGACTTTCATTAAAATGAGTTCACATATTTTTAGGTATCATAAAACATTATTAAAAATTAAACTAACAAAACAAGGGCCCTTGTTTTGTGCAGTGGAATTTATTTTAATTCTAATCACTTTCAGTAATACTGATACATATACTATAATATCATTTATTAAATAACAACATTAATATTTATCAAAGCATATAAACCGGCTATAAAAACTAGTAATTTTACTTGGTAACATAAACTTAATACCTACACGAATAGAATAGTAATATGTACATTAAGATATCAGTAATATTCATATATTAATTGAAATATTATAATATCACTTGACGAATATATTCATATTAACTAATACTGACAAATATCGGTATTACTACTAGCCCTCGGCCAGGGCAGTCGGCGACTGCCCGTTCCACGCCCCGCGCGCCTCTCAAGGCCCCCGCACACATCCAGACACCCACACATAGCCGCAAGCGATTTTACGTGCACACATGCTTAAGTGTCGTTTCTTTTCGCGTAGTATATATATTCTTTGGTAAAGGTAATGCGTGTAGGTAAATAAACAAGAAAGAAATTATTTCAACGCGGTATAGTATTTTTATCACGTAAGGGACGGATGAACAATGTAGCAGTTTTAATTATTAAGTGAATTAGATTATTAAGAAAATACAATTATTTAAATGTTGTAACAATGATATCAAGTTGCCTGCCACTTTAAAGCTGTTTAAATTATAGGAAGTGGGAATTATAGAAAAATGGAAAAGGAATAAATATTGGAACGGACTCACTCAGTTGATATTATTGATCTTCAAACGGTTTCGGGCTTCGAATTGAGTGCGGTCTTGAACAAAGTCTGCTTGCAAAAATAGGAATCGCTGCTGAGTATTGAAGGCTCGTTGACGACGACTCCTTAATTTTGCGCCCGAGACCCGAAGACCTGGATTGCTCTGAATTCTTGAATTTTAATTGGCTGGTTGTCTTATAGAGGATAGAAGGACCAATTGTTTGCCCAAGATCCTGTTCCTGGATGCGGCAGGAGTTCTTGGGTGATGTATATAATAAATTGATGTCGTCGAATTCCCAAAATAAAAATCTTGACTTTAATTGTATTAAATGCATATAATTCAAGAAGTAAAGGATGAAAACAAGATTTCTATATTGAAAGACAATTACAAATGTATATAAAAGGTGAACTACTATCTTAAGTTAAACTATGCTATCGTGTCTCGAAGAAGTCTAGAACCGTTATATATTTAATTCGAACTCCCCGATTGGCCCGGGCCATCTGTCATTGTTGCGTTTCGATTTACGATAAAACGCAACATGAGACTACCAGAGTAGTCGCAAGCCTCTAACATTTGGCGTATCACAAGGCTCAATTCTTGGCCCATTGCTGTTTCTGATCTTAAGTAAACAACATTCACCAAGGAGGACTACAGGGTCGCCTTACTCTCTACGCTGATAATATAAGGTTATTTTATTTTAGGAGCAATGTCAAAGAATTAACGATGCGCGCACAAGAGGATCTAAACATGCTTCACTGTTGGCTCCAATACAATCTATTAACAATTAAAACTTCTAAAACTTCATACATAATATTTAGTTCCAAAAAAAGAAAAATACCTGATCGACCTTAACTTAGCATTAACGGTGAGATATTACAACAAGTTAAGCAAGAAAAATACCTAGGCTTAACACTGGACAAAAACATTACACGGAAAGCTCACTTGCAATATATTCACAAAACTCTCCTCGCTTGTGGTTTCACTGCATAAAATAGTTCGATATATACCGAAACATGCTCGATTTTTAATATACAATAAGTAGGTAAAGCCTCACTTACTGTATAGATTCGAAATATGAAGCACTGCAGCTAAAAGTAATTTAAAACCAATACAAATATTACAAAATAAAATAATTAAAATCTTACCCAACTATGACTTCTTAACACCATCAAAAACTATTTACAAAAATACAAAAATTTTAAATATTTAACAACTTTTTAAGTTTAATAAATAAATACAAGCTAACTCACAAGCTTATTCACTCACACGTAACATTCACAAAAATAGTTAAATAAACAAATAAAAATGCCGTAAGAACAAAGTATGGAAAAAATAACATAACAGAGCACAATTATACAATCAACTTCCAAAACATGTGAAAGAAGCGACTTCAATCAATATTTTTAAAAGAAGATTATTTAAATGTATTTAATTATAACCATGAAACTATGCATTAAAATAATACTTGGACCACCAACTTATAGTTGATAAGAACAAAATGATCTCGCTACTTGGTTAACGATCGACCGATGTAATTCTTTTTTTAATACCCACACGCACTAGAATTATAATATAGATGTTATTGTTCTCATATAAGTAACAATTGTCTTAATGAGAAATAAAGTTCTTTAAACCAATATTTTATTGTTTGAATAAGGTCATTACATATGAAAAATATACATTGTGTAATATTTTCTCGCTACTGGAATTATTTATTTCTTCTTTAAGTACTCTTGAACTGAACATTACTGTATTATTCCAGGGAAAATTTTTCGAACACTTCAACATTTAAAAAAAATTAAACACATGATCTCTATACGTGACGCTCCACCAAACTTAACCACCACGCTCACGAACTTAACCAAAAGTTGAAGGAAATGCATTCCACTTGTTTACCTACACGACTAATATTAAATTTCAACTTATTACTAAATTCATTGTTTATGTAAAATAAGTCACTTAAAATTAAGTTGAAATTATTAAAATACTTGCTTTTCAGTACATGTATTTAAAACAAAATGTTATGTTACTCATGAACGTATAATTTTTCCTACAACGTTATTTAAAAAAAAATAAATTTAGAGCTTTGTAATGAAATGATTGTGACAGCTTTGTAACAATTTCATTACCTTTTATTACCTTTGAAATGTTTTGTCCTTTTTTTAAAATTATGGCCTCACAAAGCATTGTCCGCAAAGTATTATAAAAGTAAATTGCATTGGGAAGTTACTAATAAACACGATAGAATATATTACAACGCGATTTTAACAAATGTGATTTTTTTTTAATGAAATAAGTAACAAACAAACTAAATTGGTCGGGGCAAAAATTCTTCTTATTTTATATTCAAATCAAAGACTTTTTCAAGTATTAAGTATTGACATAATCCCGTGGCTGCTGAAATTTTGGTATTTTTTATGAAAAAATGCGACAAGTAGTTTTGACAGTCCTCTTTGATGTTAACCTAATGTGACGGTCAATTATTATTTTTAAATAATTAATAACCAATTTCTATATAAAAAGCCATCAAATTTTGGATGAAAAGTAATATTTTGAACAATTAAAGTACATTAATTACCATAAAGTTAAAATAAATACAATTCAGACATTAAGCATTATAGTAAATTAAAGGCTTAATGTTGCCTTAAGATATAATAAATTTGAAAAATTATTAGAAAATTGGTCATTGAGGGTATTCGTGATTGTGTATAAGAAAATTTCCCCCAAGTCATTGAGCGTGTTCATGTCTATTAAAATTGCCTTTGTCATTAAACGTGTTCTGCTGGCCATATGAGGACGCTCAAGGTCGCTCAGCGAGCTATGGAGAGGGCTATGCTCTGAGTTTCTCTGCGTGATATACTCAGAAATGAGGATATCCGCAGTAAAACCTGAGTGACCGAAATAGCCCAGCGGATTAGTAAGCTGATGTGGCAATAGGCAGGCCATATAGCTCGAAGAACCGATAACCGATGGGAAAGAAAGGTTCTCGAGTGGCAGCCTCGTACCGGTAGGCGTAGTGTAGGGCGACCCCCCACTAGATGGAGTGACGACCTGGTAAGACATGCAGGAAGTCGATGGATGCAGGTGGCTCAGGACCGTGCTTTGTGGCATTACTTGGGGGAGGCCTACGTTCAGCCTTGGACTTGTGAAGGGCTGTAATGATGATGAATGATGATTAAACGTGTTCACGTATAAGAAAATTGTCATTGAGCGTGTTAGTTAAGTTTTGGAGGGTGTTCGTGTAAAGATTGCATAAACATAGACGGAGCTGCCAAGGAAGCATATCCAAGGGTGTGCATATACAGGGTCATTTTTAATTTACTGAAGACCTTTGGGGAATATATTATTAACACCATAACAACAACATCTGTAAGAAAAAAAAATATATTTCTTCAATTTTTATTTTCATACAAAAATAAAAGTATTTTAATTGGAGCTTCTAAACGGTAATAGTCCTAGTTAGGCAGTTAGCAATAAAAAGCGCGTGGCGAGGGAGGGGCGGAGGGGTGTAGGAGGCGACAATACTCATTCAAACTTGACCTAATTAGTAACATGTGTCGTCACTCGCCTTTGATGCGCCCGCGACGCTTGTCTTTTCGTTATGAGATTATTGTGAACGTTACCTTGTTACGATGGCTTACCGATACTCAAATGTTGAGTGTACCGAAATGGTGCGAATTTTAGCAATTTGCAATGATAACTTTAGTGAAGCCTGCCGTGAATATTCAAGGCGATTTCCCAACTCATGTGCACCGTGCTACGCTACGATGCTAGGCGCTACACAGCGATTGCGAGATTACGGGCAATTACAGCCTGTATCAATCGATCGTGGTCGTCCACCGCGGCGCACAGTACGTGAGCAGGAAGACATACTGCAGTTGTTTGAAGAAAATCCAGCAGCGAGCACTTATGAAGCAGCCCGACAGTACAATGTGTCACAATATTACGCATGGAGTGTCATACATAATGAAGGGAAGTACCCCTTTCACCTGCACTGTGTTCATGAACTCAGCGAAGCTGACAAACCTGCGCGAGTTACATTTTGTAATTGGTTACTAGCTGCTGAACGAGCTAACATTTTATGGACTGATGAAGTAACATTTGGCAGAATAGAGCTATTTAATACGCACAATGAACACTTGTGGTGCTATGAAAATCCACATGAACCAAGACCACATAGCTTTCAACACCGGTTTAGTGTCAATGTGTGGGCAGGCCTTATTAATACAACGTTACTGGGCCCTGTTTTCATAGAAAGATTAAATGGTGAAAGCTATCACAATTTTCTCACCGACACGCTGCCGGAATTGTTAGAGGATATACCACTTGCATCTCTACGCAATATTTATTATCAACTTGACGGGGCACCGGCGCATTATACTCATCAAGTTAAGGATTATTTAAACAGAGAATACCCTGGACGCTGGATCGGACGTGGCAGGCCTTGTGCATGGCCTCCCAGATCGCCAGATCACACCAATGGATTTTCACTTGTGGGGGCCTGTAAAGACATTAGTGTATATTGGTAGCACACTCGAAACCCGCGACATGTTGAAAGAAAAAATAATTTGGGCATTCGATCAAATCAAAATGAATACTCAACTTTTATCTTGTGTCGGTGAACAGTTAACGTTTAGGTGTCACCTATGCATAGAATGTGGAGGTGATTATTTTGAACGCTATGTGCGCGATACTCACCGCCATCCGCGGACGAGTACCTCTAATTCCAATGTATTATTTTAATATTTTTATTGAACCCTTTTTGCCTAAATATTTTTATTCAATTACTGTTGTAAAACGTGTGTTAATATCTGTATTTAATCATTATAACTATTTTATTGTAATATTTGTAGTTATTTTAACCCGCATCCATTTTTTAAATACAACTTGCATTTAATAAATAAAAAAATAGCTAATAATACTCGACATTTAAATTGCACGTGCTGCGAACCGAAATGGGCAGGCGGCACCTTTGATGACGCCTGTATCGACGTCAATGTATACCTTTGGCTTGGCCTTGGGCAGTGATCGTAACAAACTACCTAATTGTTTATTAAAAAATTCTATAAATTCGTAAATAAATTAATAAAATAATCAAATAGTCAATCAAATTGCTTTATGCAAAAAAGGAGTAGGTATATGAAAATTTAATGTAAATTTGTCATTTGGAGTGGCGCCCTGGTACCATAGGCGCAGTGGTGAATAGTTTAGTAGGCAGTGTAAAAAAGTACTCTGTGGGCAGTAGGCACTCGCGACACAATCAGCTGAGCGCGAGCGTCAACCGGCGCGGCGGCGCGTCGAAGAGGTTACTTTATAATTACCTATTGCTCATTTTAATATTTGTGATTTTTTTAATGTTATTTGCCTATCTAATTATGTATATTGATTTTTCAACATGATGAGTGATACTGATATCAAGTGTAAAATATAAAAGGCATTTTATGTGACTATGTATTCTGAAATTGTTTAGGTACTACAAAATACAGACTTAAAAGGAGTCAGACATGACAATAAAAACTTAAAAGTAGCTTTTATGTAAATGTATTACATTCTGTAAAGAGTGATCTCGCTAAAATCGTTTGTAATTATGCCACCATTATATTCATTTATTATATTATTAAAAGGTCTTTAGTAAATTAAAAATTACCCTGTATATGGGATAGTCGGGTGACCGACTACTTATAGTATTGTTGCACAATGTATAGTCCTATATTAGAGATTTATGAAAGTAAGGTCTATGATATTAAAATATTACTATAGAAGGTCTCCTTGATGCATAAGAATTATGATAATAGAGTTGCGGACTGAAGTCTGGAGAATAAATCAAATATGTGGGAGGTGTAAAAAATGTAAAAGCATTATTTAAATAGATATGGGAATTGAAAAGTATTATTGTAGTGCCGTGTGTACTGCATCATAGGCGACTGAGAACGAGGTAAACTTGGACTCGATAACCGACGTGTCCTGGACATATCATCTTAGTGCCGGTGGTGGCGGTTTGTTGAAGCAATACGACTTTTCCGTGGTAATCGCACACCCACATTGTTGGTGAGCGACGTCGTAGCGCGTAGCGATACGTCAGCAATGTTTGGGATTGTGTTTGGTAACACTTTTAAGTGTAACCAGCATACTCAATTTCATGTCTTAGTGCATAAGCGCTATAATACGTGAAGTTTTGTTCACGGGCGTCTAAGTAGAGTGATACTATCATAGTAGTGTGTTGGTGTTATTTTTATTAAACAACAATACAAATTTTTTAACCAAAGTCAAAAGGGAGCAATTAGGTGTATTGTGAGAGGGCGCTACCCGTATGATAGTTGCATTGATGCTTACTGCCACTTGCGGTATTGCGTCTTGTGATGGATCTGCGTGTGTGCTGCGCCTGATGGTTTAAGCCAGAAAATAGCCGTATTGATCTTTGTTCGCAATTTGCTTTCTGCAGCATTGCGTCTTTGCGTTTCAGTAGCTTTGCCCTAGTCAGGTCTCTTAATTACGAGGCTGCAGACTGTTGACCTACATTACTTTTTATATAAAAACTTAATAATATTTCTATGTAACTTTGCCACATTTGAATGATTGAAGGCAACTTGTTGGTGGGTGACAAAAACATAATGGGTGAGAAAAATGCATTCACACATTGTCAATGACATAAATCCTCTCTGATGGCAAATTATTACTATTATCTTATTAACTTGTGGCGGCGCTGTCGTCGCGCCGCAAGTGAAACACACCGAAGCCTAAATCACGCTTTCAATATTCCGAATCATAAACAGTTTATATAGAACATCTCTGAACTATCACAGCGTTAGCCGCTCCCCAGGCAGAACACCTTACCCGGCGGGAGATCTCCCCTTTTGCTTCCACGGCCACAGTGGTGACCATCTGACGTGATCTGAACACGCAACCAATAACCTTCGGAAACTTCAAGCTTCATCGTCGTCCTAGAATACCCCACCTGAGCAGATATCGTCTGCAGTCTTCATATCCTGCAAGCCAGCTAGCTTCACAAGGTTCATCGCAGCACTGGAATAATAATGCTTTCTGTTCCTTCAAGCTACTCTCTGCGCTACACAGTATTCGGCAAAGGCTCTGAGCCTTACTGCTCGCCTCTTCTTTATGGCACTCTCGCAGATTACTTGCCTTCTTCTCGACTCACCGTAGACTACAAGGCAATCTCCTGGCACTTGCACAATCGTCGACAACAAGGCTGCACTATCGATTTTATCACAGAAACGCAATCCAAAGTCGTTTTGGGGATAACTGAAATTCCACAGGAGTGGTCAGCCATTTCCTAACAACATGTCACCGAAAAATGAAACAGGTGTGAATGGATGGCAAATAAGTGATTTATATGCAAAATACTTTCATTCCATATTTTCATCTCCAACTGATAATTGTCACGCTGATCGTACCACTTTTAATGAGTTAAACATTTCACAATTAGTCAATTTAAATACCATAAATATTAATAAAAGTGAAATTAATAAATTACTCAAGTCATTGGATCTCAACAATACAGGTGGACCAGATCCTAAACCACCTATTTTTATAGTTAACTGCACCAACAAAATTTCGGAACCTCTGTTCTTTTTAGATGCTCCATAACTGAAGGAGTTGTTTCCAAAACTCGAAAACAGGCATACATAACACCTGTTCATAAAAAAGGGAACACTATCAAAATAAATATTATCGGCCTATATGAAAACTATGTTTATTTGATAAAGTATTTCAAAATATAATATATCAACAAGTTTATAATTCCATTTTCCCTACAGTTAGTGATGCTCAACATGTATTCCTTAAAAGTAATCAACTTTTACTAATCTTATCCTTACATGTATACACACGTACAATTTTAAGGTTTCTGCTGACTTTTAACTGCTAGCTTCATAAACCTGTACAAGTACTGGTGCGGCGGTAAATTCCCCGGTTTGATTCCAGGAATATTGACCTTGAAAATTTGTATGCGAGATTAACGATAGGTGTTCTAGATTGAAACATAAAGTATACTGTATATACGTAGTTAATTATAACTAAAACAAAATGGCTGATGTAGCACGTTGTCGGCTTTAGGACAATGCACTTGCTATGACTTAATTTACCATATCGAGCCGATACCTTTACACGGGAACAAAATATGAGTTGCTGGGAAAAAAGACATAACAAAGAAAAAAACAGCTTTTAATTCTAAATGAGAAAGAACTTATCGGGGTGGTTCTTTTGACTGCCCTTGGTCAAAAGCCTTGAGGCCGCTGACACTGCATTACAACTGCGTTACAAGAGAGCGAGCGGCGGCAGCGGACATCCTCTTATCTTCTCGGCCGTCTCCACTTCTATCTAGACGGAGCACGCTTTTTCGTTGGAGGGAAAAATTTTGCTACATATTTTAATCTGCTCACCCCCCACCTCTTAGTACATGCGGATAGGGATATGGATGTGACGGTAGAATGTACCGGCTAATTAATTATTAACATGACAAAAATGCGAGGGTATTCGTTTTCCGTGCAACCACTCCCACCAGCTTGAATGGTTCCCTTCAACTAACTAAAGCTACTACTAAGACCTAATTTAAACTACTAACCTAACCTAGAAATAAATTTCGAAAATTATTAGTTAGGTTAGGGACAGAGACGGACAGCATAATGCATATACGACCCGGTCGCGGTCCTAACACGAGCTATCCTCGATACTCCGTCGGATCCAGGAAAAACCTCTTCGATGATTTCTAATGGGCAAAGAAAAAGCGACGTGTTTTTTTTTTGGTGAGAATAACTACCGTTACGACCGTTAATGATTCAGTGGTCGTTTTCCATTTCTGCCGAGATTGCAACAAATGCGGATATTGCGCTTTCCATCGCTTCCAAAATGACTGCACTAGCCTAACAGGTTATGACGGGAAAGAACATGGAGGTTATCATCATCTATATCCATAACGGATAAATACTTCAAATGATGTTAGATTTAAAAAATGTGCTGGAGGCTCCGAGGGGTCACTCGATAACGTACGACAAAGGGGACGGCTGGACATAACGCACCCGATTTTTGTGAGTACAGTGCTTAATTTTTTAAAAGATAAAATTTGATCTCCAATTACGCAACATAAATGACTCACTAGACTTTTAATATTAATTTCCCAATTCCCCCCAAAATGACTTGAGGTGGCGACGTTCAGAGACCACTCGATGAGGTTCGCAGCTACGATGTGAGTGAACTTCGGATTATAATATTTAGAGATTAAAAACTCGTCACGCCAGATAATGTCCTAACAAAAAAATGGTTCGTATACATATATAATGACATTGCAAGAATTGAATGTGACGTTCCGCGCCTTTCTTTAGCCTTCTTCACCCCGCAAACTCCAAGCGTGCCATTTTGTGATGTCAATGTCACTCACCCGTCATTGCTTATTTCGTGTTGATAAAAGTGCTTGCTTCGATCATCTTTAAATCTACAAATAAAGCAATATCAGGGTGAAATTTCGGAAAATGATTCGAAAGTGTTGTGTTTCAGAGTGCAATAGTTTACGACAGGACGTTAGATTGCATCAGTTACCGGCAAATAAAGACATTAGACACAGGTGGTTACCGTGCATAGGTTATAGTAATCTCGTTGGCAAAAGTAGTGAAAACACTAAAAACATGTATGTTTGCCATAAACGTTTTGAGCAAAAGTTTATTAACGTGAAGACGAATCGTCTCAAGTGTGACGTCTATCCAAGTTTATTTAATGATTTGGAAATTTCTTCAGGAAACCCGTCAATATATTTCAAAGAAACAGGTTAGTCTTAAAAACGGGAATAAATATACCTACAGCTAACAAACCTTTTTAATTGTTTATTCTCTTTTTTTAGAATCCAAAACAATGACTATTGATCATAAATATACAAAAAAGCGTCATATTGATCATTCATATTCACAACTTGCAGAAAGCGCATTTAACAAGGTGGCGCGCCTCACAGTCAGTGGTATGTTATGTAGTATTGAATATCTGTAGCCGCCCGGTCGTTGAGTTAGTCCAATAGCTGAATGCCTAGGTTGTTCCTGTTCTACTGTTTTGTAACAATAGGTAAATTGGTTTTTTAATTTACTTTTCATTTACTTCTGCTCCGACTCCAGTAGAAAACGCTGTAGCGTCTTCCAGCAGTACAATCCAAGATGAACAAGGTTATAAATTAAAACTGCACTGTATAAACTAGTTAAGGAACAATCCTTAGGGATCTATTTAAATTATTGTTACCATGTAGAAACTTGTACTTACCTAAGTAGTTGTAAGTATTTATATACATTTTAATATAATTATGTTTATAATTATATATATACTATATTAATGTATGTAATTATATGCTATTTTGGGTATTATAAAATTATTGTATTTGTTTTAATTGTTTAACCAATTCTTTTTTTTTTGACACGTTCTACCTTTTCCGCTTTACATATTTCTTACTACCCAAAGACTTTCTCGCAAAGATTTCATGTTAGCAATAAAGCCGCCTTGTTATTCATTCCTAACTGTTATTTACGATATTTTAATGTAACATTATTGTTTTTCTTTTATATGCAAAAGAGTGCCATATTGATCATTCATATCTACAACTTGCAGTAAGCGAATCTAATAAAGTAGCGTGCTGATAGTATATATAGATAGTAGATGTACTGCCATAAACTATATTGATTGATTGAACTTTTTGGTTTATTTTTTCTTCAGTTACCCTGACCACCATGGAACATCCTATTGCATCTTTTAGTACGAATGCTATTACCTCTTCTAGCACTACAAGCCAGGATACACAACAAGGTAATAATAATCAAACTATCTATAATGTTGAAAGTCCCATTTAAGACAGACATATAAGAGTTATTTCATTATTGTAACAACATGCTTAATTTTATATTTTAGGTGAAGAATTGTGTGCGAGTTTTGAGCAAGTCAGTATCGGCAGCACTATCATATACTTCTGCTTTTCGTAAGTGCTTATCTACCTATATTTCAGTTTATGTTGTGTAATTTATAGTGTGTGTTAAATCGGTATTTTTTTCTAATTTTAGCTCTATATCGAGATGGAAGTCCTATAAGTAAAACGTTGAAAAATACAGCAGCAGCGGTATCGTTTTTTGACGACTTGTTTGATAGTGTCAATGGAGCGAGCACAAATGAGAAAATGTCGAAAGGAAAAATCTGCGCAAGGTAGTAATACTTAAATCAGCCTATCACGAGTTTTGGAACAAAGCCATTAAAATATTGGAAGGTATAAAATTTATTTGCAAATATGGCACACTAAAAAGTGTACCTTCCTCAAAAAATTGGATTATCACTCTAAAAAAATAAAAAAGGGTGTGGAAGTTATTGGCCTCAAAAAACATCAAAATTATGAGGCCTATATACTTCAATTCTGACATAATAGAGAACTTTTTTGGCCAAGTACGAGCATAAAATTACCGGAGTAATGACCCAACTACTTATACATTCATAAATACATTCAATCATTATTGGTAACAAGATTTATAAGCTTTCATTCGGAGAGTTACAATTGCGAGGAAGATGTCAGCCGAGGCGTATTAGATATACAGTCCCTTTTTGAGAATGTAAACATTGCACCATCATCTGATTCAAAATCAGAAGCCACACCTGTGTGTAAAGAATTTTCTGTATAAAATATTTAGGAACAGGCAAGACGAGAAAGGATTACACTCAAGGACATATACGGCTGGATGGGTAACCAGAAAAATTTTATCTAAAATCAATTGCGAAGAATACAAACATAGTTAAAGGTTAGCTGGCAGAGAATGCCTTTTCGGCATTAAGTTCGCCTTTGTACCAAATTGTTTTGTTTGAGTGCAATAAAGAATTTTCTATCTATCTATCTATAGTTTGCTGTCGGAAAATAGCAATATTCATGATTTTGTTAAACAAAAAGAATATAAAACAAAAAAAAAAACTAGAAAATTAATATATCCATCCGAAAATGTTGTATGAAGTTTTGGAAATGTAATAAAAACAACAAATGAATATTTGGAACAACATGGATATCAAAATAACATTAGTGAAATAATAAAAAAGGAAATAAGTTCCAAATATTCATTTTCGTTTCTCAGTTGTCAGTTACACAAAGATATAGTTCTTGAATTTTTATTGAAAATATCTATTAACTCTAAAATTATAAACTCTGCATTTTTAATTGGTGCACTGTAATCAATAAAAGAGACCGATGTAATGAGGGCCGAAAAATTTAGTTTACTGCCAATGCAAAAAAGAAGCTCTAAATAAGTACAAGAAAAAATTGAAAAATAATAATGTAGACAAAAACTGTTTTATTTACTATACCTGCAATACATTTTAAAATATTAAGTTAATTGGAAATACTTCGCTACGCTGCTGTAATAATATTTGGCTATATGGTTTTTTTTCCATTACCTAATACTATTAGCATTAATATGTATAAAAAAAGTCATATTCAAATCTTGCATACGGTTCAAAGACAATATACGTAACATAGCAGTCTGAAACGTTAGTTTCTCTATCTAGTCTGTGAAACTCGTGTAACTCTGAAAAGATACGTTTTGCTCCTATGTAGTTTGTACTAATAGCCGAGTATACTTTACTTATAGGGCCACGGCGAGAAAGAAACCTTTTAAATGCACCCATGAAGCTAGCCGTGCGTAGAATGTACACCACCTAATCACTTCCAGAAAGGCGTAATGACAGAATAATTCAAATATCACACAGTGTCAACATACTGCTGTGGTGTAACTAACCATTACATTTTGTATGAAACACTAATAAGCTAAATATTTATTTATAATTTACTAGAAATGCATCAAACTTTAAATCACACACGATTATATAATCGTAAATATTCATATTCATATTCATATTTATTGCATCCATAATGTTACAGTTAAGGTGTTAAAAATATTTTAAGATTTAACTTAAAACTATGAGATCATTATGGGCCCTGCAGGGCACGGAAATTAAGAGAGAGGAGGGCCATTTTAATGAAACATCTAGTGTGCCATATCTAGTGTGATAAAGAAGTACTATAATAACTATAAGCGGTGAAGCTATGCGACGAACGTTTTGAAATAACAGTGCTTGTGGCCTGTTGTTCACGATGCCTCCTCACTTCTCTCGATAAAGCAGATATGTGTGCTTGCAACTTGACCCTCCTTACTTGCAAGTACTTTATCTAACTCCACCAAGCAATATTGGCATCACCAGGTCCATCCCGTCGCTCCCAAGGCGGCATACTTTCTGCTGCTGCAGCTCGACATCGCAATGCCGTGCCGTGCCTTGGTCATGACATGGCTCCGCACTGTGCGAGCTTTCCTTGACAAGTCGACTTGAGTCCCGTGTCACTGACCACGTATACCGAATCTGTACCATGACGGGTTGTACTGTGATCTAACTTTGTAAAATTGGGCCGTCTTCCCGGTGTCTATAAACCTGGCTCCAGGGCTATCCATATTCGGTGTTTCCTTCGGCTGCAATAAACTACTGCAGGATTACTACCTATTCCCGTACGAATAAACTCGAATTTTTTGTTTTTATCTCCTACTCCTACTAACTGACTGACTCCTAGCATAATTTATTTACTGAGCTAAGTATGGGCGCAACGTTCTCTACCTCAATTTCCCGAAAATTGGTGTTTTAAGTTTTAATTTGTGTAAAGAAAATTAAAGTGTTAATTTAGGTAATTCTATCGGCAATTTTTATTGTCACGAACCTCAAGCGCGTAACAATATATACACTTTATAAGAAATAATATATACACCTTACAAGTGCTCAAAACGTCGGAAATATAAAATAAGTTATTAATCACAGTAAAATCGGTCAAACCTAGTCTAGTTGTAATCATTAAATCTTGTATATATATTTTAATAGAATAAGTCTGACAAACGAGCACATAGTTCATATGACCTATAGATATCTTAGATATCTTCGATCTAGAAACAAATTGAAGATGAGAATACTTGTAGAGCTAAACTAAAACTGCTCAAAATAATAATTCGCATGTAACTATGGGAAACAAAAGTTTTATATTATTCAATAGATTATTCGTGATTTTATTCATAAAACTGAAGTGACAATCGAACTTACAGTCCACCTGTTGTTAGAAGACTTGTAGCCTATGAACTAAAGCTAACTTTAAATGAGGGTCTTCCTTACCCAACTTCAGCATAAAGGTGCATTGAAAAAGCAATAATTGTAAAATGAATACGTCTATTAGTGCAGTAAAGAGTGGTTACGTTTGGTACTTATCATCAATTTTACAAAACTTCTACGGGGTCAGGGGTCGGATTGAAGTAAATTAAAATTAAAAATCTAAAAATCATTCTGTTCAAGTCTGTATTTTAATCAGATGTGCATTATAATGTTATGAAGCGACTGGTATCGGAAGGCAAGATTTATTTAATAACAGATTTCGAGAGAAGAATTCAGATACTCATGTAGCTATGATTCATATTTTGTTAGGATTACATAAAACTATCTTAGCGATTATTAAGTTATTGATTACAATACGAGACAAATAAAAAGAATAACAAATAATTTATAAAATATAATGTCACATTATTGGTAGATGTACTTGTAAAAATGTGGAAAGGCCACAGAATATACTTATCATCATGTGTACTGTGTGCTCGTTTGTCACTCTTGTTCTGTAAAAAAATTATAAATTGATGTAAAAAATATGATGGGAACATGTCTTTTGCAAATAATACAGAAGTTTTGTTTATAAAACCAATGTTTTGCAGGAAAACAAACATTTTTCTTATGTAAATAAGAACCCTTCCATAAAAAACTGACCTGCTATTACCATAAAATAAAGACATAAATCTTTTCAGTTGTTTATATCAGTGTGAAATTATGTAAATATAAAAAGCCGGGCAAATTTTCCCGTTGCGTTTATTTGGTAAATACCTCGGTTTGTAAGGTCATTTAACTGAATAGATAGAAATTAAATATTAAACGCGTATAATAAAATTAATAAATGTTTTATTATTACATTATTAATAAAATTAATTAAGTATTAGTTATGTAATAATAAAATTTAAACACATTTAAATGGGAATACCGATGCAAGTACGTGAGGAACAGAAAAACATCCAGAGAAAATATGTATATTACCTATAGAATAAAATATTTTGAGGACATGTGAATTTCGCCGACACTCACTAAAGCATCGCAGCTGACTAACGACACTACCACCCTCAGAAAAAAGTCATTTTCATCATCGCCATTTCAGCCCTTCACAAGTCTAACATCCCCCCCCCCCTCCCAAGGAATGTCATAAAGTAAGTGACCTGCATCCATCGACTTCTTGCATGTCTCACCATGACGTCACTTCATCTAGTGGAGGGCCGCCGTAAACTGCGTCTACCGGTACGAGGCTGCCACTCGAGAACCTTTCTTCGCCATCGGTAAACGGTTCTTCCAGCCGGCCCATTGTCACTTCAGCTTATTATTCCTGTGGTCTATATCGGTTTGTCAGAAATGTGTTGTTATTAAATTAGGGTTGTTATGTTGCAGAAGTGAATGGAAGAGTCGGAAAGGGACGTCTTAGGCGGAAGTTTGTCGACCAAATTGGCGATATACTAAAAATGGGCCAAATTAAGAGTATCCTTAACCGACGAGCATGTATGCGTAGGTATATGGATGTGGAAGAGGCGAGAGAGATATGTCAAGATCGTGCTAAATAGAAGTCTGTAGTCTCTGCCTAACCCTCTGGGTGAAAGGCTTAAGTGTTTATGTATTATGTAAATAAGGGTCAAGGTAGTATTTTCACAGGGTCAAAGTCATCTGCGCCCGATGTATCTAATAGCTTACTACGAGTATAAAAATTATTTTAATCATAAATAAAAATCGCTGTACCTATAATGTTGTATTTAGTTTGATAGGTGAGTAAACCGAAGACATTTCACAGTAAACGAGGCATAATACTTTAGTTCTGAGGTGATAATACACCTGTATTTGGTTTCGTTTAGCTTTATAGAGGTTCTAAGTGTCTATTCGCTACATCATCCATCTATTTACTATTAGGTGAGCTGTGCTTATTTATCATCATTACATAAGTAAAATAAAATAATACGATTTATTTAACATGTAAGTATCTATATTCACAATTTACACAACGTTACGATGTGTCCCGTTGCCAAGTGAATCATGGTGAATTTGAATTTCAAAGCTATGTTTCGCTACGTAACTAACGTGATAGTCAGTCGAACTTACTTACTTACTTATCGTCACGCACAATCCCTAACGGGGTAGCCAGAGAGAACAGATCGCCAAGTGTCACGATCCTTACATACCTCTTTCGCTTCTTTCAGGTTCATTAACTTCTTCATACATGCACGTCTAGGTATCCGAGTACTCTTGACCCTCCCCTCTTCGAGCAATTTGCTCACATGGTCTTCGAAAGTTAGTCTCGGTCTACCTCGACACCTTTTAATATTTACTTTCGCTCTATATATTTTCTTCACCATTCGGTCTTCACTCATTCGTTCAACGTGTCCAAACCATTGGAGTACGCCCCTATCAATTTTTGTGATAAGGTCATCTTTCAATCCTGCCATATTGCGAATCTCTTCGTTTCGCTTTCGGTCGGCTATGGTAACGCCACACATTTTACGAAGAGATCGCATCTCCACTGCATTCAACTTGCTTTTATGCTTCTTCTGGCATACCCAGGTTTCGCTGCCATATAACAAAGTCGGTACCAACACTGCGTTATGTATTGCAAGGCGTGCACTCTTCACCACGCCTTGCCTTTTTATTAATGCATTCAGGGCACCATTGACTTTGTTTCCACACAAATCCAAATCCACATCTAAATCACATCTTCCATCCCGGCTGAAAGCACTCCCCAAGTATACAATTTCATTTACCTGTTCTAGACATTCCTGATTTACCCATATTTCACATTTCGTTCTCTCTTCGTCCTTTTCAAAGAAGTGTTAAAATATATAAAATAGTATAAGATTTAGATATTGTTGTATCTGTATTTTCTTTATTTTATTTTCTTTCCTAAAAAAAGACGTCACGCGCCTTTGACGCTCTGTAATGCCATTTATTGAATCCAGGAGATCTTTTTGGCACCTCACAGTAATCTAACAGTTGTTAGCGGATAGTCGTCGCTGTCTACGTGTAAGCAAAGGATAAACAGGTCCGAACCTTCAAGACTGCCGAGGCGTCGAGAATAGTTCACCTCTCTGAAGTTTACGCAAACTCAAGTCCGAGGCACAAAGGGGTATTCCAGTTTGTATCCCGGGTAGGAGCATCTTGTCTATCTCTCCTTTCAGCTCCAGGATCTTCTCATAAGTCCTCAGGGTGCGTGCGTTGTATGTTGCCAGATCGAGACATCTTAGGTGGCAACCAAACCTCCCGTCGTTGCCATGGTTGCCGCCATAGCCACGAATATCGGGGCAGCCAGGGAATGAGGGCCGTTTATTTGCGTCATTGCTCATGCTATATATTGTATTGTACAATTGCTATTATCAAGAAGATGCTGCTGCCCATCTGCTGCCTGTTTCCCTCTGTCACCCTTTAAGATACTCTCGGGAAGATATGGGGTAGTGTAAATTCTAAACCGCTACTACACAGCTAAATACAAAATGCCCGCACTGCCCAAATTTGCAAGACGATATAAACAATTTTTGTTTAGCAAATTGTTTAAATTGTATTACTAAACACTGGTGCTATTAATTTACTGAACATTGGTTGAATGATTACAAGCCCAGTATTTCATTTCAGTAATCACGGGGTGGTAAGTTCCTTCTATGTAGATACTAAATTACGTGGTGTTTTTGAAGAAGAGGGGGCAAACTAATGGTATTTCACTACCGCCACCAATGAACAACCGCAGCACAAGGGGAATTGCAGGTACGATGCCGACCTTTTAGAAAGGAGTATATCTCTTTTTTTTAAAGTCCCTAAGTCCGGTTCGGAAAAAAAAATCGCCGGTGGTAAACGATTCCCCAGAGAAGTTGTACGAGGAAGAAAACTCCTAGTAAAACAAGCAGTGATGAACCGCCAACACACACACACACACACACACACACACACACACACACACACACACACTCACACAATACATCAACATTAGATCATAGGTAATCTTGCTCGGCTTATCTCAGTATTTAATTTTTTTTTATTCTGAACGATACACATTGCGTTAAATAATTCATGCAAAAATACAATTGAATAACTTATTACCAAATTTACAATTATATAATATTAGAATAAAAATATAAAACTACAATAATTAGTATACAATAAAATTATGTAAAATGGCAATGACTATGAAATAACAATGATATAAAAATTACAATAAAAATTACAAGACAATTCTCACCACTATCAATAAAATTTAAAGTATTAAATATCAGAAAATAATAATAACTATATTTGCATATAGAAACTTGTCAACACTATAATAACATTTTTACAGTAGGAACTTTTTAAAAATGTTTTTGAAGCTACTCTTGTATAACCCTTAAACTGTTAAACCAAAATTTAGCAATTTTCGTAAATATACATATTTTTTAAATCAATAGGTAATCAGAATATAATCAAACAGAAAAACTGATTGATAATGTGAAGAGTGTCTAGTCATAACCATTTGATGGATGATTTTATTATGAAAGTATTTTCTCCTGGTGTTTTCCCATATGGTTTTTTGGTCTATAGTTTAATATTATAGTGAAAAGCTACAACAGGAAGTAAACAGAGTAGTGGCATGGAGCAATAATAACCGTTTATAGTTTAACACCTCCAAGTGTGTTGCCATTTCATTTACTAGAAAGCGCATGTCCATTGAATATAACTATGAAGTCGAGGGTTTGCCAATGGTAAGAATTAAAGAAGTTAAAGATCTAGGCGTTCGGCTAAATAGTGAATTATCGTTTAGGGAACACATCCTCTATTGCTGCAAAAAAGCATATAGAAACTTGGACTTCATTATTCGCACAGTTCACGGTTTTACTAACAATATAATATAATCGTTGCTCTGTATAATACACTGATAAGAAGTAACCTGGAGTGTAATACCTTAATATGGTCACCACATGAAAAAAGGCTGCTAGAACGTGTGCAAAATAAATTTATTCGATACCTATGTATGTGTCATTATGGGGTCTACCCTATGTACCCATTAATGTATCCAACCTTATTTATTCTGGGTATGGTTGGATACAACGAATTGAGGGTAAGACGAGACCTCGCATTAGCCTTATATATTTTTAAAGTGCTTACAGGAAAAATATTTACAGCGAGGATTAACCATTTAAGTAAACCGTTAACCCTCTCAGAAATGAGGGGAGGCCTGTGCCCAACAGTGGGACGTATATAGGCTGTAACTTTACTTTACTTTACAGGAAAAATATATAATAGTGACATATTGGGGCGGATTAGGCTGTGTGTTCCAGACGGGTACGTATGGAAACGGCGGCAGCCGCGGCTGCTCTTCGTGCCTCGCGCCTTAACTAATTTACTAGATAAAGCTGTTTTAACGCAAACGTTACGCATTCTTAGTAGAATGGCTGAAGACATTGATCTATTCTATTGCTCCTTGAGTGAATTCACTGGGGTGGGATTGTTTACATTTTGTTACAGTTAATTTTTACATTTTTGTTATACATAAAAAGAACTACACTGTCGCATTAGGTTATACCTGTCATGAAAGTTGTTAGTTTCAATAAACAAATAAATAAATGTTCGCCAATAACTTTTGTAAATTGTGTAATCATCATCATCATCATCATCATTACAGCCCTCTACAAGTCCACTGCTGAACATAGGCCTCCCTCAAGGTATGCCACAAAGCACGGTCCTGAGCCACCTGCATCCATCGACTTGCTGCATATCTTACCAGGTCCTCACTCCATCTAGTGGGGGGTCACCCTACACTTCGTCTACCGGTAAAAGGCTGCCACTCGAGAACCTTTTTTCGCCAACGGTTGTCGATTTTTCGAGCTATATGGCCGACACATCGCCACTTAAGGTTACTAATCCGTTGGGCTATGTCGGTCACTCTGGTTCTACTGCGGATATCCTCATTTCTAAGTTTATCATGCAGAGAAACTCCGAGCATAGCCCTCTCCATAGCTCGCTGAGCGACTTTGAGTATCCTCATACGGCCAGCAGTGAAGGACCACGTCTCAGTTCCATATGTCATCACACATCAGGTTTTGAGGTATACATGACGAGAAGATGCGTTGTAATTTCCCGAACGCTGCCATCGATTGACCTCTCGGTCGAAGTTGGACTTACCTAGCCGGACTATTTGTCCCAGGTAAAAGTACTCGTCAACAACTTCAAGCTTAGTGCTCCCGACAACTACCGGCATAGGTGTGACATGGACATTAAATATGATCTTTGTTTTGTTCATGTTCATCTTAAGACCTATCCGTTGGAAGGCACTATTGAGGTCATTGAGCATAGTGCTTAAGTCCTCCAGCGATTCTGCCATAAGGACTATATCGTCGGCAAATCGAAGGTGAGTGATGTACTCGCCATTGATGTTAATACCGTATCCTTTCCAGTCCAGTAGCCAAACATATTTATAGTGTCTTGCAAATTTTGGCAGTACGGGCATTTTGTATTTAGCTGTGTAGTAGCGGTTTAGAATATACACTACCCCATATCTTCCCGTGAGTATCGTAAAGGGTGACAGACGGAAACAGGCAGCAGATGGGCAGCAGCATGTTCTTGATAATAGCAATTGTACAACAAAAAACTGCGCTTGCCAACCCGCTCTTCAAGCGTGGCATAAATGGCAATATATACCATGAGCAATGACGCAAATAAACGGCCCTCATTCCCTGGCAGCCCCGCTATTCGTGGCTATGGCGGCAACCATGGTAACGACGGGAGGTTGGGTTGCCACCTAAGATGTCTCGATCTGGCAACATACAACGCACGCACCCTGAGAAAATTCTTGAGTCGATACAGACAACGCAAGGTGTTGATAACTTTTTTGCTTACTTCCGTGACTTGCGGCCGCCAACTTAGACTGCTGTCAATGATAAGTCCTAGATTTTTCACAGTAGCTAAATAAGGTATGACAGCATTATTAAAATTTACAGGTGGCAGTGAATTACTTTTAGTCATAATATTAAAATAATCTATAATTTAAAAGGAAAAATACATAAAATCATATTTCGTAATAAAACAAAAATTATTCAGCATTAAAAATATTTAGTATTTTCAAATACTATATAAAGTAACTTATACTTACGGAAGTCCAATATACTTCAATAAAAGAACAATTTTAATACTTCTCTGAAAACCCCGGTTGATCTTTCCGTTTTGTATAGAACTCGAACTCGATATAAAACAGAAATTTTTCTGTTCTGTAATACTCAAGCAACTTTATACATTTTTGGTATACGTGGTAGACTCACACTGCTGCTATATTATGGTTACAGCACGTATGGGTCGACTCAATCGGGGAAGGACCACGCTCTCACAGAATACCAGCATAAATAATAGCTGCTTAATGCTGCTGTGTTTCATATGTGTAGAGAACTGGAGACTTTTTTACTGAAAACGAGGCATTCTATGTTATTTCTCAGGGGTGACAACACATCTGCGTTTTGTTTGTTAATCTAGGATAAAGGGGAATGACCAGTCTTCATAGACACTTCGGCCATGAGTGCCCACATATAAAAGCATATAGATATGATAATATGCAATTAAAACAATGAAATGGTAAAGGAATTGCTTTAAAAAAAGTCGGGGTTTTGAAAATATTTGAAGTTTTTATTTTCACAAATGCAGTTTTTTTAACAACTATTTTTATCGATTTTATCGCGTTTTATTTCTTTGATTTTTAATTCCAGACATTTCGGGTGCTTTCCAGCACCCATGGTTACGGCAGACTGAGGTGACCGACGTCCCAATGTCAGTGTTAACCCGGAGTACCTTCAGATTTTTAATTTTTATTTATTGTCCGATCTACAGAATGAACTTACTGTGTCTAGAAGTCTTGCAGTGGTATGCTTGGGTTTTTAATTTCATTAATTACAGGGTCCTAAGCAGGTGGTAGTACCAAGCCTCCTTCCTAAAAAAGAATTTATATATTAGATATTATATAGAATTTATATAATAAAATACACTTTACGACTAATAGTGATGACTTGCAATTCTAGCCCTAAGTAAAGATCAGCTAGGGCTTAACTTTATTCCTTCCATAATGCTGCTCCTCTGGTTATTACAGAGTTCTATCCGGTAGCAACCATTAAATCTTATATGCTCACCATAATAGTAGCGAGCTTGCTTTAATTGGTATGTGACACAAGCAATTAATATTAAGTCGCTGTAAGTTAAAACAGGAAATTCCCTAACATTTTAAAGTCTACATTTATATTTCTAAAGTCTGCCTGCCCTAGCTCTATTTAGATTGTTTTCCCTAGCATACTCAGAAAAATCATTATTTGTCTCCATATTTTGATGAACTATTTCAAGTATTTGAGCCGCATCATCCCTGTCCCTTATTTTTGTGTGGAATTTATTAACTATAGCAGAAGCCACAGCAGTCTATCATCAAATGTGTAGAAGCCCTGTTAAAGTAATTTTGATGAAATATTTTAAATTCAGTTTTAAAAATGCCATTCACCACCTCTACTACCCATATCGACACATAGTCACGGCTCTGGATTTATTAGCATATCTTGTCATTAACTGAGATTCACCATCTGCTGGAGACATTTCTGCGACCCTTAGACATCCACATCTATCCTCGATTACAAATCAAAATGCAGATGCGTTGTCACCCGTGAGGACTAAGATCATTTTCTCGTTTCCAGTAAAAAGGGTCTCCGGTTCTCTACACTCACCATACAAAACACAGCAGCATTAAGCTACTATTTCACGCTGGTATTCTGTGAGAGGGTGCTCCTTCCCCGGTCGAGCCGACCCATTCATGCTACAACTATACTTCTAATATAACTGCAGCATGGCTCTACCAAGTATAACACACATACATAGTACTTGTCACTATGTATGTTTGTTATCGCAAAATGTAGTTAATCACAAAAGAGACATACTTGCAATGCTGATGGAACTGTTACAACCTGGTAAAAAACATTGTGCTTTTATATAATTAGTTAGCAGTACACTGTGTGATGTATGATCTAAGCTTTGTTGTTCTGGGTGCAATACATTACTCACTTCAGATTGCAACGAGGACGGACTAGATGATTCAGATGGTTCCCGTTCTGCAGTTGAACATGATGCTGTTCTATCAGTTCATTGCCAGCAATTATGATATACACGGCATGACAACTGAAATAATGTAAAATACAAAAAATGAAGTCAAAGTGAAAAAATAAAAATAAAATAGATTTATTTCAAACTCAAATATAAATAAAATATTTATCAAGTTAAATGTTACTGCACAAGGACGGATTTAATGCCCTATATTATTTAATAATTAAGGCCTGACAGACTACCAGCAGTCCAAAAACAATGAAAAATCAACTGTCTCCTTTCTTGGTAGTTGATAAAACTGGTCAATCTCATAAATAAGCTAGTATGTTTGTCAGATATAGCTAGGGCAGATGTGAAAAAATAAAACAAGTTCTTGAGTTGATATACAATCAGTGTAAAAACATGTGTAATTATCAGATATATGGATCACATTTAATAAATTGAAATGTTAAACATGTTAAACACTTACCTCACGTAGCGCAAATAATTCCTCACGTGGAAAATCGAAGACAAACAATGTGTGTGATCTTATTCTCATAAGTGTCAGTGCCACAGCTGATGTATAGATGTTCAAGACGAACTATTGGTGCATTTTGCGAGTGCCACACTACACGTTCACTGTACTCGAAACTTGTACCTAATAAAGAAGCTACAATTATTATATTGATATTATTCAAGTAAACTCAGTTATAAAGCATTTCTTAGAGGAAGACATACCACATCGTGATATGTACCAACTATTTACCTGCTGTGTTCGAACCAATTGTTGAGAGATCAACAATTGCATTTTACTTTTAAAACAAAACAATAACACCATAGATTACTGACTATATACTAGAGAAATAATACGATAACACGTAATTTAATTCTTGTGACATAACAGTGACAGCGGCCTACCTGTCGGATACGATGTTGCCACTTAACTGTCATAAAATCTATGGAATGATATCGATTTTTATTCGATTAATAATATCATAAAAAGAATAATCTTTGACGCGTTTTAAGTTCTGCACGCTTTGTAAAATATAATTTCCTTTATTTATTGAAACTCTATTTCAAATGTATTTTTAAGAACAGTTAGCTTGTGCTGTATTGTTTTGTTATGCTTTAGAGAATTCGTGGTAAATCAGCTGGAAATTAACTTCTTGAATTATCATAACATGATTCCATTTTAAATGTTATGTTAAAAACAGATAAGAATAACAGTTAACTTGTGCAGTAGCGTTTTGTTATACTCTAAAAAATTCTTGGTAAATCAGCTAGTAATTCGCTTGTTTAATTATCATAACTATAAATGTGAAGGTTGTCAATGAATTCAACCGAGCCTATAACAACGGTTGTTTTAGTTTTTAACGGTTGACTGCCGCTTTTGATGACTTGAAATTAATAAAAACCTATTTTGCGCAATAACTTTTTTCTCTTTGGTAATGAATAAACCACAGAAACCCCTTTAATGTATAATAGTCCTTTTTTTTTTGATACAAGTAGCACATTTTAAGGAACCGCAAAAACAACTTTGTTATTTATACAAACACTATGAAAAACAAAATAATTTGTTGCTGGCGATAATGATAGTGGTATTTTGACTCGATTTAAAATATATGCTTGTTACTACGGAACTCTTCATGGGCCTGCGAGTCCGACTCGCACTGAGCCACTTTTTTTCAACATTTAGTTTTATTCTAATAAATAGTTTTTTCGTTTAAGCGGAGCTCTTTTACTTTAGGTTTATTACCTCTTTATCTATAATAATCAATCTGAGTAAGTAAAGTGTGTAAATACGATTCTTAAATTGTAAAAATAATAATTGGATTTGAACATCTTAGGTAGGTATTTAGTTTTATTTATTTAGAAAATATTAATCTCACAATTATTTATTGTAATAATATAATTTATCACACAGCTAACGCCCTCATTAGCAATCTAATGGTGAAAGAATTTTCAAAATCGGTCTAGTAATTTTTGAGATTAGCCAAAAAACGTATTCATTGAAAGTGGCGCCCTCTATAATAAAATTAACCCTATATTAGATATCTAAAATTATACATAACAATCTAGTGGTGAAAGAATTCTTAAAGTTGGTCAAGTACTTTACGAGTTAAGCGAATAAAATATTCTTTGATAGTAGCTCCCTCAATAATAAAATGCATCCTACGTTTTAAGCACCATAGCAAAAAACGATTCAACATAGCCTAATCCGCACACTCAGTAAAAACATAACCATCCTTTTTCGTCTGTAGTCGGTAAACATTTGGTTAATAACGGTTGCGTATCGACTGCTTTGGATAAATATCCATTGTCAACGGTTATTTTAAACCTATATCATAACATCGTAATAATTATCGAAAGATCATATAAGCATTGTAATAATGACACCATAAGTAATCGATCGAAAAGGGGAATCGATTTTTTAATGATTTTTGTGATTGGCAACATTTTTTATTTTATTCACAGACTAATGAATTACGTATTTACCTAATTTTATTTTTATCTTTTCGGTACTTTTAATTTGTGCAAAAATATTCCCATTGTTTTAGGATAAATGAATACCGCGATTAATAACCATAAATAAAGATATATTTTTTTAACAAATGCACATTGTTGGGCGTTCTATGGCCTAATATGGGCATCCCCCTTTAACAAGGTATGAGCCGCAGCACCTGTTTACTATCAGGTGGACTGTCTACTCGTTTATCACCATAAATCAATACAAAAATATTTAGGCTTTTAAATATTATCATTATTAATAATATGTACATAAATTCGTTGAAATATTTTGCTTTGGCGAGAAATAAACGGAAACAAAGAAAAAAAATTCAATCATATATAAATTTCTTTACATTATTATTCCTTACAAACAACCGATAAATAAGCAAAGAAAATTACGCAACCTTCTTGAAATGAGACCCTTCATCCAAGCACTCTAGCAATAACTATTATTGAAATGGTCAACGTCTTACATAAATTTGATTCCCGCTGATCGAGCATCGCCCGGACGTCTGAATTTTGGATATCTTCCAAACTCAATAACCTGCACTCAATCTTTTTTCGCCTAAGCATCCACATTTACGGCGAATTCAGTGAATAAATTTAGCACTTTCGTTTACACATTCTTATTTTTAGCATTACTTACAATTTTATTATTATTAATCAACAAAATATTTGCTATTGCTTACAGATTGCGATTTTTTGCATCTATTATCATCAATATCAACTGATTTACAACGTGCTCGGTGGTGAAGGTAAACATTGTGATGAAAGGAATCTTGTATGTCTGAGCAATTAAAGAAGTAACTTTTTTACTTTTAAATTTCTGATAAAATTTAATTAAAACTAAAAGTAGTTTTCAAACAATAAACACTTACATGTGATTAATCACGTAATCAAGATCAAGAATCAAGTCGATTCTGACGGTAGACATAATTACTTTTAGATATAAAATTTTTTAAGTATTGCCTTACCCTGCTCTGATATATATATATATATATATATATATTGACTTGTGAGGACTTGTGAGGGGCTTTATTGATGATGATTATCAGGAATTTGACTGCGTTTTATTGTCTTCGTACAACGGGAAAGGTGTGAACTTCTTGATATGGAATGTTATGGGCTCCTGAATTGAAATTATAGTTTTATTAAAAATAAATGTGTTAAATAATAAAACCTCAGACAAAAAAAGAGAGAAAAATAGTTGTATTGTCCCCGATCCTACGTGCTCTCTGAAATACTTATTTTACATCACAGAAAGAGAGTAAAGAATCGACGTTCCAGAATGTCTGCAATTAGTTAATTTATCACCGCCGCAATTATATCTAATTTTATAAACACATATCTTTGCAGAAGAATACCGTATTCTGAAATTATGAAATGAAAAACGTTCCTATTTCAATAAAGAAGATGCTGAGTGCTATAATCTGCTTGAAATAGATAGAAAGCTATAAAACTACATCCGAAGCATATCACTTGTATTTTCTACCGTCTACAAGTTCTTTCTGCAAAGATCGGATAAAATTAACAATTTTAGGTTAAAGATAGCCGTGGTGCATCAGAACATCAAACAAAAATAAAAAAAGTTAAAAATAAACGCGATAGGACCCTTAAAATTGCTTTATTCCTTGTTTTTATACTTATTTATTGCAAATAAGAGATTTTTAACGATAAAAACGGAAATTGAATAAACTACTTTTTGATGTATTTTTTTGGCCAAAATGAGACATTCGGGTGCTAAATGTAAGATTTCGACGTATTATGAACTTACATTTTCTTCCAACGGTTTTCCAGTATGCATGCAAAGAAGTTTAATAGGATGTTCGGTAAAGCGTTTTAGTAAGGTCTTCTGTCTTGCGTAATGGTTTGCAATTTAGTATGATAAAATCCATTTGAAAGATATTGGCTTGCTAATTTCCTAATCCTCGGTTTGTATACCAATTACCTCCCTCCACAGAGTAACTTATATGGAGAATATAATATCGAAAGCAACCGCAGTTTTTATTTCTTATTTTTATTCAGCAGTAATCAGTATGATGCTGCTGGTCATCTTCCGCTCCAGCTTCCTTCTTTCGCTTCACACTATACCCGTGGGTTATTATGGGATAGTGGATCACTTTAAAACGCCTCTACACGGTTAACCTGTAATCTCATATTAATACTTTTCTTACAATTATGATTTGGACACGTAATGGCGACTTAAAACACATTTGTCCCGTTGAAGCCGTAAGAGGTAAATATTATAATAGTGAATGCCATGAAGATCAGGTAGGAATCCATTGAATGTAATATGTTTCGCGGAGTGAATTATGAATCTTTCTTTCGAGACGAGCATGGATTTTAGTATTTTTAAGTTGGCTTTTAATATTTATTATTCGAATTTGAAATTCAGCTACGATGCTGGTGTTTTAGTGTCAGTATATTTACATTCATTATTTTTTTCATTTATTTATTTAACATAAAAACAAAACATAATTAATTATTTTTACAGTCTGCCAAACTGCTCAGCAGTTTGTTGGCAGAAAAATGCTCTCTTACTTTCTAACATGCATAAAAAGAAAAAAAAGAACTAGCTTAATACAATTATACTACCACTAATATGACAAACCAATAGTATTACTATAACGTTATTCAATAATTTAAAGGATAACGGCATTTTTCATATATGCATAAATTTTGCATGTACGCTTACACATATACATACATACATGCGTACAAATATATGCATACCTTAATATTACAGCTTACCTATGATGTTGTACAATGGATCGTCGTGACACATTCCATTTTTACTTTTTATTAGTATAAAGTTTTTTTAACTTATTTTTAAAATGTTGTTTTGATTTATGCGTAAGGCATTCTTGGGGTAAATTGTTATAAATTTTTGCTGCTAAATGTTGGAACGTTCTTTTACCATAACAATTAGCACATTTATATTGTAAAGTTATTAATGTATGTGGTCTGCGCGTATTCTTATTTATGGGGATAAAACTACGCAATGCGTCACATAAGATTGTATAATACTTTTCACATGTCGCAAATGATATTTTAAATTGCTCATGTATCGGTATTAAATAACACTCCTGGAAGAGCTGCTCATAATTATCCCTATATTTTATTTTGGCTTTTGGGTTCACTAATATTTTCATAAATCTAATTTGAAACTGCTTCAATTTATCTAAATATGTTTTAAATGTCCTTCCATATGCTACTAATCCATATTGTAACGTTGACTCAACTAGTGCGTAATATACAACATACAGTACATTTTTAGGTGTTACTTTCTTCAAAAAATAGAATTTACTTAAAATACCTCTTAATTTATTACATACCAGTTCTATATGGCTACTCCAGTTCATATTTCTATCTATTGTTAAGCCCAAGTATTTAAATTTTTTTACAAATTCTATAACTGTACATTCACATTTAAACATATTGTCGTGTATACGTTGATGTGAGTGACCCACTATCCTGAATTTTTTTGCATTCTTTATATTATGCGGTGATGACATATGTAGTCCTTTAGTTTTTGCTGTATTAATAATAATTCCATTATCGTGAGACCACTTAGTTATGTTGTTAAAATCACTTTGTATGTTTTTCTCTATCTCATCTTGATTTTTGTCAGCATAGAGGATGCACATGTCATCTGCATACATAAAAACAGCACAGTGTTCAATTACGTTACATATACTGTTAACATGCATTATATAGCCCACTGGTCCATAAACGGATCCAGTAGGTACACCTGACTTTACATTTTCCTCGTTTCCCGTAATTTTTTTAATGACTGTCACTATTTTCCTATTTTTCAAATAATTACTTAGCCACCTATTAATAGGACCGCGTATACCACATTCATCCATTGCTTTCAACAAGACATTATGTTCTAAAGTGTCAAAAGCTTTTTTAAAATCAATAAATATTCCTACAATATGTTTTCTTTCATTTAACCTTTCATTTATATAGTCTGTAAAACTAGTTATAGCTGTAGCTGTACTCCTATTTCTTCTAAATCCATGCTGATGGTCGCCTAATATAGAATTATCCTCTAAGAAATCCGTTATTTGCTTAACAATTACTTTTTCAACTAACTTATTTATAACAGAAAGTATGGCAATCGGTCTGTAATTTTCATAACTTTTATGGCATCCTTGCTTATAAATGGGTCGAATTTTTGCCATTTTAAGCCTATCTGGATATGTACCTTTTTCTACACATAAATTAATAAAATAAGCAATGACAGGACTAATCTGGTCTTTGACATATTTTAAATCTTGGGCCCTTATTCCATCAACACCAGGAGCTTTTTCACACGACAACTCATTAATTAACTTTGCAATTTGGCCTGGTGTCGTTTTTTTAAATCTTATACTTACCAAGCTTTCATTAACATATTTACTCCTGTCCAAAAAATTAATATTACATTTATGGTTGATTCTATCTACTTCTTGTGTAAATGTTTTAGAAAAGCCTGTACAAATCGAACTGATATCACTATCACTTGAAAAATGTTGTAATACAATATCATCCACACTATTTTTTTTTTACCTATCCATTCATTAATATACATCCATTTTTTTCTCATATCATTTCCGCACTTAATAATTAACTCTTTTTTATAGTTATTCTTAGCTTGGTTAATACGTTTATTTAATTTATTTCTATATCTTGTATACTCTAACCGATAACACATGTTTTCAGGAGCAGATTTTGACCTTTTAAAAAGTTCATCTCTTTTTTTAGACATTAGAATTAGTTCATTTGTAATCCATGGTTTATATCTATTATTTTTCTTCACAGTTTTATATTTTATAGCACATTTATATGTCTCATCGAAAATTTCACACAATTTATCATAAAGTTTTAACGGACAGTTAATTAATAATAGGTTTGACCAATTAACTGCACTCAATTTTTCTATCACAATTTTGTTATCAATAAATGTACTTACATGCTCAGGCCGTTCACCTTCTGCATAATTACGTGTACGCAAAGTAAGTCCCGTTAAATAATGATCCGTTATCTTCTGAGCTGTATAAACAAACGACGCCGGCGGCGCCGAGCGTCCTCCGTCCCTTACCCACATATGATCGATGCAGGACACTACTAATCTCCCATCAATTATCTCTTCTCGCGTTACATCATCATAGGCGCACTGCAATCCGTACCTACATAACATGTCTTTATATCTCGACGTTGACGAATTTTCTGTACCATGTAAAATGTTAATGTTGACATCACCCACCAGGATAACATCGGTCATCGCTGGGACACCCCGCAATAATTCATCCAGCTCTTCCACAAATCTATTTTTATTAGTATGTGGGGGCCTGTACACAACGAAAACGTATACAGGTCGATCATACATAATTGTCATGAGGCCATGCAACACCTCACAGGATTGCCCGCTATACTCAGTAAGTGTACAAGTTATTGTATCTTTAACAAACATTAAAACTCCTCCCCCTCTTCTGCTATTTCTTGTATACGCATGCGCATTGTAGCCCGGTATATAATACAATGGTATTTCATATTCTTTTATGTTTATTTCGGTTAATACTATAATTTCTAGTTTATACAAATCTTCATCCAACAACACTAATATTTCATTAAAATTTTTACGCATAGATCTTATATTTAAACGTACAATATTTATTGACGCATTTTGTTCCTTTATAAATAGTTGTAGACGATCTTTGTTATTAATTCGTTCATAGTAAATGCCATTGTTATCATCTTGCACCATGGTGCCCTTTTTTACCATTAAAGACGCAAATTACAATCACCTTGAAGGTGTTTTTCGATATCCTTCTCACTTTTGATTTGGTGAATTTTATTTTCAGTTTCACTTTTCTTAATAAGTATTTTAGAATTTTGTATCCATATGAACCTATATGAGCTTTTTAATTTGTTCTTGGTAATGTAAAATAATTTTCGAGTTTATTATTTTATTAGATTATCTAAATGGGACGGAAACCGCAAGTATTTCGTCACTGGTCATAAATTTCGGTGTTCATTTGGATCTGAATCTAGAAAAACGATTTTACGATTAAATCGATCCTTTTATCCAATTAAGTTTGTAGTTTTGATACGATCTCCTCATAGCAAAACTACAAACGTAATTAGATGAAAGGTTGTATTTTCAAAGGTTGAAAACTATCTGTGCAGTGTTACATAAGTTTATAAAATTTGATGAATTTGAATTGAATCAGAACTGGATTTCACTATTACTGGAAACAAAGCATTCCATCATATTTTTCCGGAGTAACAACCTATCCGCATTTTGTTTCCATATACATCAGATAATTTCTGTATAAAATTTCTGCACAAAACAGGTCTTTGAAGATCGATCAGTCTGATTAGATGAGGTGCACCATATGCTCTTTTGTCTATAAAAATAATATTATTACAACTACTTTTACACTGTCGAAGAAAAAATATCTTTGTATGTAAAAATGTGTTGTTTATTATTTAAAAATGTTTTACCGTTGAAAACTCCTCACAAAATAAATACTACCTGGTACATAAATTAAAAATTTGTGCTGGAAAACAGAATCAAATAAGTGCTAATGACAATTTACACAAATAACGATTAACCTTTGAAAGCGGAAGTCACTTGTTACATTTTCAGTCGTATTAAACAAAACGAAATGGTGATTACATTTTTCTCATGACCTACTTTTTATTTAAGTTACTACGTTACACAAAGAATTTTTCGTATATAGTGGATTTGTTTTAAAAATAAATAATTATGTGTGTGGTAAACAAATATAGTACCGCGCTGTATTCGAACCGCAACCATACGCTTAGGCATTGCTCTATCGTGACGCTAAATTGTATATATAATAATCATATTTCGCCCCGTGAGAGGCGACAGAGGGTAGTAAAACTCCTCCTGGTCAGTTACTTAATTATGATAACAACTCAAATAAGTAAAAGTTGGGGTTAGCAACCCGCCCGTCAAGCGTATGAAGTATGGAGAAATTCCCCTATTAGGCAATCTATAAGGGAGGTAATTGTTCAGCACTGTATAGCACAGCACTTTATAGGCTGTATGAGTGGATAGATGAAATTATTTTCAAAGAATACATCGAAATATAAAAAACATTGCTAAACCTTACATGTCTAACACATGCGGCTTGGGTGTCTGTCGGGTAACAATACCGCCACATGTTCATAGATACCATAAAAACGTAATTCATACCTAGTGATTATAATATATTCTTTGGTAATGTTTATTATATACTCTTATATAATATATTCTTTGGTAATGTTTATAATATATTCTTTGGTAATGTTTATGATATATTGAAGATCGATCAGTCTGATTAGATGAGGTGCACCATATGCTCTTTTGTCTATAAAAATAATATTATTACAACTACTTTTACACTGTCGAAGAAAAAATATCTTTGTATGTGAAAATGTGTTGTTTATTATTTAAAAATGTTTTACCGTTGAAAAATCCTCACAAAATAAATACTACCTGGTACATAAATTAAAAATTTGTGCTGGAAAACAGAATCAAATAAGTGCTAATGACAATTTACACAAATAACGATTAACCTTTGAAAGCGGAAGTCACTTGTTACATTTTCAGTCGTATTAAACAAAACGAAATGGTGATTACATTTTTCTCATGACCTACTTTTTATTTAAGTTACTACGTTACACAAAGAATTTTTCGTATATATAGAGCTTACTTCCCTACCTACCTTTCTAAAGGGCCGGCAACGCACCCGCAATTCTCCTGGTGTTGCGGTTGATCATGGGCGGCGGTAGTCACTTAACATCAGGTGAGCCGCATGCTCGTTTGCCCCCTCTTCTATAAAAAAAAAATAAATACTCTCTGAATACCGTAACGAACAACATTGTGACCAGATTTTAAAAATGGCAAATCGTCGTAAACACGTATTTTAATCAAACTATTTTATATTCGTTAATAATAGTAGGAAATATTTTTGTTAATATTATTGCGTTAATTATGGGCCACATAATTCGTGTCAGTTGAGGTTTCTATTATATATTGTATGGAATTTTTATAAGGATCCTTTGTTACAATTTACTTGTCAACATAAATTTTATAAAATAATTTTTCAATTGAATTTAATTTTTTGAATGAATACGATAGTAGTCCTATCGTAGTCGTATCAACACGATAGTGAAGTTAAAGAAAATGCAATACCTGACGGTGGTAACTATAAACTGAAATCTTACAACGGATGTATCAAACTTACAAATACCGTAGTTATTCTCGGATTTCATTAGAAATAAAATAATAGAATCATTTATAGCATGTTTATGAAAACGTTTGAATTATTGTAATTAAGGTGCGTAATATCAAAGAACTAAAGTTGAAAACCATTGCCATGTCAGACTTCAAAATGTCCACTTTCGTATTCTCGACCCCTTTCTCAGATAATTTACTAAGTTTTACGATGTCCTTAGCAGTACGTATACCTACAGAATTTTAAACATTTTATGTCGGACAAAAGATAATTTAGATTCAAATTAAAGGTACTTCTGCTTTTCCGAAACCTGTTGTTTAAAAGTCAAAACCACAAAGTTCGTCTATTGTACGTCGCCAGGTCCAGTTCGTGGTGCTATCCTAACCTCTCCCGGGGATTCTTAGCAACCCTTGTCCCAATGCTGCCATAACTGCCACCATGATAAGGTATATAGGGACGGCCGGCAACTGACGGCCAGATTTTGGTGCTTACCATTGGGAAGTTTTGCCTTAATCCCCACGCTGGGCAAGCAGGTTGGCGATCGCAGAGTCAGATACGTCGCACCTGTAGCGTTGCAGCATGTAATGGATTTGAATATTTTTGGCCTTACCAAAAACATTCTATTTGAATCCTTAGGGGCAACAACGCATCTGCATTTTGGTTCTTGATTGAATATAATTTAGATGTCTACGGGTCACAGCATTCACTTACAATAAGATAAACTGTGTGCTAGTTTATCATCCTCAATCCATAAAAAAATATAAGAAGCACGGCAACAGGAAAGCAGCCTGATGAAAAATGAAGAAATAAAAAAATATATCATCATCATTGTTATCCCAAAAGTCCACTGCTGAACATATATCTCCACTATAAATTGCCACAAAGTACGGTTCTGGGGCATCTGGATACATACATCCACTAAGTGTCTCATTAGGTCATCACTCCATCTAGTGCGGAGTCACCCAAAACTGCTATAAGGCTGCCACCAGAGAATTTACCTCCCCATCGGTTTTCAGTTTTTTGAGCTGTGACCATTGTCCATTGCCAGTTTTACTTAGTGATGGCTCTGTAGCGGAATGACATAGCAATTAGTTGCGGTGCAATGTGCCTTGGGTTGAAATCCCGCGCGAAACAGTTATTTGGTAATAATAGATAAACATCAAAACCCGGAACAAACAATTGTTCTTGACTTAGATGTTTGTCTCTGTGAAATTTATGCGTGTAAACCACAGGAGAAAATCCTAGTGTGAGGGTAACGTGTTTTTAATGAACAAAATAAATAAGATCTATTGAGTCATATCGACTGCTGTTAATATTATCATCGTTACTATTTTATAGAGCTGTGAAATTATAAGCATAGCTCTTTCCAAAGCTTTATAGAAGAATACACAAATGTATTTAATATTTTACAGCACCTCATTCCAATATTTTCTATAAATTTGTGCAAACCGTTTTCGGTAAAAGGTTTTTGTTTACAGGCAATTAACGAATTTATACACAAATAATTGTCTTCCGCCCCTTTTCCTTTACCTTATTCCACGGGGCATCTAAATTATTCGTCAATACCCTGCAATAAATTTTGTTTTTGTATCTGAAAATCAATTAACTGTGCTAAAATCAACGAGGCCGAAAATAATTTCAATATCTTTTATCTTTTCTAATGAACAGTTTTTTTTTTCAAAAATAATTAAGTTGTGCAAAAGTTTTGGTTTATTTTGTACAAATTTGGAATTAGGTTTCGGACTAAGGTTCTGCGGCTAGTCCCACCTTAACTTTTTTACTTTACTTTACACCCTACTCCAAAAGAGGTAACCCAACTGATATTGAACCACTACCCTTACAGCCAATAAAAGTTTACTTCTGAACATAGGAATCCCCTTAGATTACCTACCTTATATTCTCTATAGTTGCTACTCTTGGTAAGCGGGTCGGCAACTGCAGTGTTTTTATTTCGTTACAAGGCAGACGCTGCTGCATATTTACTGATTTGTTTCCCTCTTACATTGAAACCATATACAATTTAGAAAAAAGAGGGACCTTTCTTTTTCAACGTAGATATGGTAATTAATAATTTAAAATGTAAAGAGTTCCTCATAAGAATTTAAATAAATTAAATATATAAACTCCACCATGAAAATATATTTATGAAAATGTAATGCATGTATATAAAACATGAAAAGATTTAAAAATACCTAGAAACGAATCAACGGATGGAAACTAATAGGCCAAACTATAAGTTTTTAAATCCCAATTTGCTTCCGAATTTCTTTAGCCCCTGGGTTCCCATACAATATAAAAGCGATAACCATGAATAAGCAAGCATTATCACCAATTATTTTTATTATGGTATGAGGTGCGAATACTACCATTAATATTATATAAAAGAGTGAAATTAGAACTAATATCTAATGCCAATCTAAAATTAGGTACCTAATTACAGTAATGAAATGAATTATAATATTTAAGTATTTCTAATATTATGTCTTATCCTGCAAATAAATAGGAAATAAAACTAAGCTCAACCAAGCAAAGTCCTTTGAACTTTAAGTAATAAGTTCGATCGGGCCTAAAATTAGTTTGTTTTTTTATCAAGAAATTATTGGTAGCAGTCTGGAGTTAAGAAATTAGCGGCGATTCCTTTTTGCCTAAAAGTAAGTAAATCCGTTGGTTCTCTATCTCATCATATTTTTGTCGCAATACCGTTCCATCGGAATATGAGAGTGAGGAACTAAAGGATATTACTGATGGGATGGAAACAGTTAGAATATATTTAGTGCTCAAAATAATACTTGCATACTCAAATAAAAATACGAACAACTTTCTACACCAAGTAAGTCGGAGCTTACAGTCATAAATCATTCCCATATCACATAGATTTTAAATTTGTTGTTTGTAAAATTTGTTTCTTTGTATTATGTAGTAATGTACGGCATTTATTATTATTATTATTATTATTATTATTTATTTATTTGTCAGAATAAGGTATTACATAATGGTCTTAAATCTAATACAGAAGTTCACTTATTCTGCCTCTTTTATAGGCGTACAAATATTAAATCGTCTTAATTTAATTTCGACATAAAATTTTAATACAAAACTATAAATGATTAATTACGGATAAATGTTATACAAATTGTCATAAATATGTCAATGTGAAAATCAATAATAATACATGTCATCGTCAAATTGCTATATATGTCACCTATATTTACTATTATAATTATATTAATTAAATAATAATTTTAAAAACAAAATTAGTTGTTGAAATATTCAGAAAGACTATAAAAACACTTGCTGAGAAGCCATTCTATCAACTTTCGTTTAAACGTTTGACTTGTTTCATTCTTTATTGTGTCTGGCAGATGATTGTATACACGGATTGCCATGTAGGAAGCATTCCTGTTAAAGAATGAGGTGCCTGATTTAGGCAAGAATAATTTATTTTTGTTCCTAGTATGCCTCTGTGTTACATCAGACTGTTTTATAAATAAATTTAAATTTTGTCTTACAAACAAACAGATATCCCTCACATACATACATGGTAAGGGAAGAATGTTTAATTTCTTAAAATGGGGTCTACAACTCTCACAGTACCCCAAATTGCATACAGCGCGAATACATTTTTTTTTGTACTACAAATGCTTTCTGGCTATCGGTAGAGTTACCCCATAACAATAACCCGTAGCTTAGAACTGAGGAAACATAACCATGATATGCACATATAGCTGCCTCTCGCGACACTGTTCTCCGTAATCGTCTTAGAGCATAAACAAATCGGTCTAATTTTTTACAAGTTTTAAAAATGTGCTCCTTCCAATTGCATTGTTCATCAAGTGTGATACCCAAAAATACTGCAGATTGTACCTTTTCTATCGATTTATTATGAAATTTAATGTTAATGTCTATTTTTTTTGATTTGTGTGTCGTAAATTGTATTATTTTTGTTTTGTCAAAATTAATATTAAGGTTATTTAATTCAAGCCATTTAACTACGTCACGAATAGAGTTATTGATTTGATTATTAAAATTATTTATGTCATTAGCCTTTATTATGAGGGTTGTATCATCGGCGAAAAGAATGCATTTTTCTTTCGTAGCTTGAGGTAGGTCATTGATATAAATTAAAAATAAAAGCGGGCCCAAAATACTACCTTGTGGAACACCATATTTAATAATTTTATAATCTGATCTATATGATGATTTTTGTATTTGTTTGTTTTTAGGCACCATCTTACAGATTTCAGTACATTGCCTTCTGTCTTTCAAATAACTAGCTATCCAATTATTTGCTTCACCACGAATACCATATTTTTCTAATTTTTGAAGCAAAATGTCATGTTCTATGTGATCAAAGGCCTGAGTCATGTCTAATAGTACTGCTACTACAGGTATCCCTTGAGATATGCTTTCGGTGACAAATTTAATAAGATGAAAGCATGCAAGTGTAGTTGAACTTTTCTTTACAAATCCAAACTGCTGCCGATTTAATATATTATGCTTTGTAAAGAATAAGTTTAATCTATTACACATAGCTTTTTCAAATATTTTCGATAACACCGGCACGAGAGTAACTGGTCTATAATTATTTACTGTTGCCTTGTCACCTTTCTTAAAAAGTGGTTTTACAATTACTTGTTTTAACTTCGATGGAAAGATGCCTTTACAAAACGATAAATTTATCAAAAAGCTTAAAATTTCAGATATGCTATTTGCACACGCTTTTAATATTTTCGTTAAAATTTCGTCGTATCCGACAGATTTACTATTATTAAGATTCATTATTATTTTACGAACCTCATAACAATCCGTAGGATATAGAAAAATTGTTTTGTCATTCGTTACAATCTGTTTAAGAAGATTATGATTTTTGTCGCGTTTTGTAATATTACCTATAAAGTGGTTATTAAAAATGTTTTTATTGTTTTTATGTTGTTAATATTGTTAAGCGTAGATTTGATCTCCCCTGTAGTAAAATATGAAAACGATTTGTCAACATACTTAGGAAAACAAACTGGCACAAAACTGTATTTTTATATATATTTATATATTTTATAATTATACATACATACCAACACGCATCGGGGCAGCGTGGCGGACAATTCCTTGCCCTAAAACCCTCTCAGAAATGAGGGGAGGCCTGTGCCCAGCAGTGGGACGTATATAGGCTGTAACTTTACTTTACTTTACATATATATAATAAAACAGTAACGAAAGAAAAACTGTACATTGAGAATTTTCGAGAAAAAATAAGTGGTTTCTGTTAAAAAAACGTAACTGATAACAAAAAGTGACTTTTTAGAGTTTTTGTCTGTTTGGACTACTAGATAGATTGAATTGAAATTCAGCGAAAATGTTCTTTGTAAACCAAAGAATTCTTTAGGCTACATATTATCACGCTGTATGTTATAGGAGGTAAGCAATATTAATTTTAAAAGGTTTTTCTTCGTAATTGAATGCAAAAAATGACATGTTATTTATTAGTAATAAAAATAAAAATTTAACTCTAAGAACGTAATAATTACGCTATTTTTATAATGGAGCAGGGCAGTAATATTATAAATTGCAAAGGAACAGCTGTTTAACAATATGTCAACGGGGAATTTAGCGGTGAGGTCAGGCGACCGTTTACCGCATTAAATGGTGCAAGTTTAAATCCTATTATATTGTTTTGAAAAATCGTAATTTTCGCGTCAATCAATCGCATTTTTTATGTGTATCAGGAAATATGAGAACTTTACATGTCCTATCTAATTGTATGGAGAGTTTCACACCAATAGTACTAAACAGATTGATTGGTGGTACAAAAAGTTACACTATCATGAAGTCAAGTCAAACTTTTGGTTCTAAGTTATATCTTACGCTTGGTAATTCTAAGCCTGTTATCTAACATTTGTTGTAGGTAATTGACTTTAAGTATGCAACTCTTAGTTTTGTTCCGTGCTACTGTTACCATATTTTTTAATGCAAACATAATATACTTGTCTGTTAAATTTACGAAAATTTAGTTTTAATTCATAATTTAATTATTTAATTTGGGTAAATAATATGTAGTTCCCGTTTTCTTAATAGATGGCGTTGGCATCGAGTTAGATTGCGCTATGGTTTCGTTTCCAAAAAGTGATGTTGTAGGTGACGATGGGCCGCTCTCATCCTGTAGAAAAGGGTGTTACCTTTGTAGTCTGTGTTGGTTGATGTGTTTTATTTTTCTGCGAATAATTATTGTTTTTCTACTTATTAGCAATTCCTACATACCTATTCGAATACTTTTCATTGTTTTGAATATCGTTAGTATCGGATTAAGAAGGAATTTTAGCTATGCCTTTTAGAAAAAGATCAAATCTGTCTCGAAACTCAAGGGTTTCTAAGATGCGCAGGTTAGTTCGATCTCTCGAAACCGACGCAGCGCGTGAAAAACGGCTGGGTACTAACCGTGAGCGTAATGCACTGAGTTTGTCCGCAGAAACTAGCACGCAGCACCAATTACGAATAGAATTTAATCGAGTCCGCACTACTGCTTCTCGATCTCAGGAAAGTGTGGAACGACGAGAAATGCGTTTAGCTATCGACCAGGATCGTCATTCTTTGTCTCACGCATCCGAAACGGTTACACAGAGGGATCAAAGGTTGAGTCTTCAGAATATCCGCTCTGAGACTTCTCGATCATTTGAGAGCAGTCAGCAGCATGAGATACGACTTGCGCGTGACCGAGAGCGTCATTCTTTATCTCGCGCCTCCGTAACGGATACAGAGAGAGAGCAGAGATTAAGTCTTCAGATTTTCCGCACTGAGACTGCTCCGTCGCTCGAGAACAGTCAGGAGCGCGAGCAGCGCTACGTACTTGCTCGGCAAAGATATCACAACATGCGTTTTGAGGTGTCTGTTCATTCACGCAAGAACGTGAGCGGATTCAGGAAATTCGGGCAAGTCAGTCATTCAAAGAGCGTGAGGCCCAAATTGATCTAGACCGTATACGGCGCAATTTTTGCAATTCATCCTCATTTGAAACTGAGTCTATGGTTTATGATCCTGAAGAGCAACCGTGGTTCAATAAAGAAAGGAGCGCGTTTTCCTATAACATTTATTAATTACATCGAACACGGAAACATTGGCACTGACTTTTAAAATTCAGGGGAAAGTCTACCATTGGATAGGTTCCCTGCTTCCCAAGTGCTTGGTTGCTGAAATTTTTGCAAATATATTTCATTGCAGATTTTTCTGAACAGGCTAATGTCCGATGCCGACACATTCCTAATTTAGACTTGAGCCTTATAAGGGGATTACAAAACACTCTGCACAGTGTCAACCCATACGTTACCGATTTCAAAACCACTCTGGAATCGGTGCCTGAACACGAGCACGATAATTTTAAATTCGTTATTAGTGCAGACAAAAAACGGACCGCAGCCCATTCAGGACGATATAACGCACCAACATCAAACGAAGTAGCCGTCCTCTTGGTTGACCAGGAATGCGACAAAAGAGACATTGTTTTACGCACACGTGATGATCGCCTACAGCGTATCATCGAGACACATCGCGCTTATGATACCCTACATTATCCCCTAAAGTTTTGTCGCGGAGAGGATGACTACCAGTTTGCCGTATACAATGTAGACCCGCAGACAGGTGCCCCAAATTATAACAAAAAGATTACCACCCTCCAGTTTTACAGTTACATGAGTCAGCTCCTTCCAACGACAACTCTCATCTCCATTATTACCGTGCACTCTTTAGTCAATTTCTGGTAAATGAGTATGCCAAAATTGAAACGGAGCGGTTGATGTTCATTGGAACGTATCAACGGAAACTGAGGGCGGAAAACTACGTGCACCGAAGGGACGCCATGCGAGAGGACTCTAACGCGGAAAATGTTGGATGGATGGTGATACTCTTACCAGTAAATTAACTACATAAGTTTTGAGTTTACTAAGCTAAATAGTTTTTGGTAGTGAAAGTTGGGTGTGGCAGAAGAAGTACGAGCGTAGAATGAATCGGAATGACAGGGTGAGAAATTGTATGATACGAGAAGAGTGTGGTTTGCAAGATGATGTTGTGACCAGGATTGAAAAAGGAATGCTTCGGTGGTTTGGTCATATGGAAAGAATGAATAAGGAAAGATTGACAAAGAAAATTTATGTTGCAGAAGTGAACGGCAAAGTCAGAATGGGACGTCATAGGCGAAAGTTTATTGACAGAATTGGCGACATATTGAAAACGGGCCAAATTAGCGCTTTAACCGACGAGCATATATGCGTTGCATCATGATGTGTAATGTCTTTAAGCCTGTATTTATGTTGGCTCTTTCCCTTTGGACCAGAACTCAGTAATGCGCACACTGCTTCTTGGTGGAAGAAATAAGTAAAAGGATGGAAACAAACGGACTCCTACACAAAACATAAAAATTAATAACATATCGTTGACTCATATTCCGGATTTGATTCATATTCCGGACTGGACTAAAATCAGTTATTCGGTTTTTCTGCCAAAAAATTCTCATTAGCATCCCGGAATCAGGATGTGGGCGGTGTTTCACCCTTGACTCTAATATCGGAATATCGGAGAGCTAATGGAGTCGAATTGCCGTCCCATTTGATTATGAAAGTGAGGGAATAGAGAGAGCAGCTGTGCAGATGTTTTATCTTCATTGAAACTGGCCGCCGTGACTAAAATTAGGTTTGGATGACCTATATATTCATAATTATAAATCAACCTTACGGTTCTTTGATTTGAAACAGAACGAAGCAAAGATTTCTAATTAAAATCCGTATGTGACGTTAAACTTTTTTTATATAAAAAGTTAAATGTTAGTTTTCGCTCTATTAGTTTATTAATGTTGTGGTAGAGCCACGCTACAGTTATATTATGGTTGCAGTACAAATGAGTTGGCGCAATCGTGAAAAGACTATGCTCTCACAGAATACCAGTGCAAAATAGCCACACATTAAATATAATAATAATATTTAGCTATTAATATGTAGTAAGCTTATTACATATTGGTTTTATAAGCTTTTTATAAATAAATTTTATTTTACAAACAATAGTAGATTTGAGATTTATTTATATTGAAAAATGATTTAAAAATAAATATTTTCTTTTAAATATTGGTAAAGAAAAATTCAGATTTAATATTATGAAATCTTTGTAATTGTATGAATGTATTAAGAATTATTGAAGCGGATTGAAATATTTATTCTGTCTACTTTTATTTAAGAATTGTGATAACTAGCAATTTAATAACGAAATAATTTCAAAGTTATAAAAGTAGCTTAAATTCATTCACTTTCAATTAAATCTCAAAAGTAAAATATGCTTTGATCGTGTAGTGGCGGTGTAAGAAAATCCACTACACCGTATCGTTCCGTGGTTGTCGTAAGGGCAAGAAGAGGGAAACTAAACAGAAGATGAGCACAACGTCTTTCCAATAACAATCTAAAGAGAACCACGGTTACCAATCAGCTTTTTAAGCACGGCACCTATAAAAATATCACTATTTAGAGTCAATCTACTTAAAAGTGTTCAGCAGTGGCCTTTCAATAGGCTGTAATGGTATTATCTGCTTAACCTTAGAAATCCAATGTGGTGTATAAGTCATATTAAACGAAGGGGATACTGTCACTTTCCACAAGAATTTAGGTGTTGAAATCCAGCAGATATCTCATCACACGTCCCGAAGCCAAAAATCGGTACCTCTGTTAAAATATTGAGAAATTAAAGCGCACCTAGTATGTGCAATGGCACAAGACTTTTAACAAAAGACCTAAAAGCCAAAGTGATTATAGCAACCAAAGCCGCTGGGCGGACAGCTTGCTTACATTCCATTTCACGTAATCCAATGATAGCGATAAACTTATCCATATCTTTTAGGCGGCTTTAATTCCCTGTTAAAGTGTCATAAGTCTTCACAATAAATAATTCCCAGTGACCAACGTTTTAGCTGATGGATATCGACATGAGAAAATAAAGCATTTCTCATAGGCAATTGCATGTTCGTGTGCCTTAAGTGAGATCTTCTGAAAATCAACACATATATTCTGCTACCGAATACCAAACACCACCGCAAATATAGTACACAGGGAAGTTTTTAAGTAATTAATATTTTATAATCAATACTAAGTGTGTATCATATTTTTTGTTTATTATTGTAAATAAATCTCGCGTTGACCAACATCTCACCTGATGGTGATAGTAAGCGATAATGAAGTCCACGAGCACGCTTGCTTGGATGTATTCCTTATACACGTGACTTAAAAAATTCCAGATCTTAGCTGTATTTATGATGAAAGTGTACCTAAAATTGATAGCAAATTAAGATTCGATAAACATTTTAATTCTATAGTGACTGCTTCTTTTAGGCTGCTCGGCTTTGTTCTTAGACAGTCTAAAGATTTCAAAAAGGTAACAACAATACTTCAACTGTACAACAACTTGGTCCGTAGCAAACTTGAATATTGTTGTCAAGTATGGTCTCCCGCTTACAAAAACCACATTGAAAGAATCGAAAGTGTTCAAAAAAGACTCGTTAAACACCTAATATTCTGTTTTAAGGCGTCAAGTCATAGTGAGTGCTACAATAATAAACTTGCTTACTTTAGGATGAAACCACTGGCAGTTCGTAGATCTCTTCTTGATTTGAAATTTCTTTATAAACTTTTTAATGGTAAAATTGATGACAGTGAGCTGTTGCAGATTTAATATTAACGTACCTCGGAGACCTCCTCGCAACCCATGTCCTTTCTCGACTGACAGCACTCGAACAAAACTTGGACAGAATTCTCCAATAACACGTATATCACGCGTATACAATGTATGTGTAAAAAAATATAGCAACACTGGACATTGGTTGTGACGGGCTCACACTTTTTATGAAAAAATGTAACGACTGTTTAGAAAATTAATTATTCACTAACTTTATGCTAAACTTAACTTTTATTTATGTTATAAAAACTATTAACTTTCTTTTGTTCGTAAGTAAGTTCGTAAATTCTTGTGTTTTTGTTCCAAATACCATTAAAATAGGCAAATTATAAACACTGCTATTGTTTTAGAATGATGTGTTCTCCTATAATTGGTAGTACATGGTTATTTATAGATGTAAAGCATGTGTTAGAAGTAATTTAATATGTACAACTGTTGGAGATCCATATAAATAAATAAATAAATAAATAAATAAATAAATAAATAAATAAAACCTATTACTCAATGATTGGACTTACTCAGGGAAAGAAAAGTTTTTAATGGTGAGTTAATTGTTAAGATCAGCATTTGCAAACGAAGTCACGGGTGTGTCACATAGTTGTTGATAAATTTGCAAGGGAAAATTTTAAAGGTCTTATTAAAACTAAAGTGTATCCAGAAATTTTCAATAGTTAGCACGTTCTAACAAAGCTTTAGTTGATTTTATAATTGAATTATTTTGAAAACGTATATCAACTTTAATAATCATCGAATATAATTGTTTCTTCGATTTACGAGTATACGGACTAACTCAATTACAAATTATAACTCTGTTGATTTATAAATTAAATATCAGCTAAATTGATTTATAAATTTATTGGATAACAAATTTGAGAAATTGTGTTTTTTTTGTACTCGAACATAAATTAAAATGTTTTCAGTAATTACTTCTATTTTGAAGCTTTATACATTTGTATAAAGTTACATTTCGAACCATGTTCTTATTAATATCAAAATTAGGACGTCAAAACGAAAGGAGCTTTTTATTAAGATACAGAAATACATTTCGATAAAATAGTTTGTTCGAGTGCAAATCATGAACATAAAATTTTCAAAAGCTATTATTTTTTATTTAAAAAGACACCTAAAGAAATTATTTAAAGGGAGCTATTTTAAAAATTGTGAATGATTTAATTTACGAAACGATTGATTGATGTCATTCAGATTTTTATTCATTCAGTATAATGGAGAAATCTATTTCTTTACAATAATGAGTTTTTCATTAGATGGATTTACTTTAGCTCCTTTAAAAGAAAATATTTGTAACCTATTCAAATAAACCTATTCATCAGGTAATCGTACGCAGAAATTGTGAACAACTCCAACACCAGGGAAATTGCAGGTACGTTGTCAGCTTTAGCTATAAAATAAATGGCTATACTGAGTCTGTTCTCGACGCCTCGGCAGACTTGAAAATTTGGACCTGTCCATCCCTTGGCTACGCTTAGACAGCGACGACCATCCGCGCGTCTACGGGTGCCTCTATAGATCCTATAGCAGTAAGGCCGAAACAGACCGACTCTTCGACCACGTCCATATGGCTACAGATTCGTTGCTACAGCAGATCCCCTCCGCAGAGATTGTGATCCTCGGCCACTTTAACGCCCATCACGCCGAATGGCTTGGTTCACATTTAACCGATGATCTGTTCATTATTTTGCCTTGGCATATGGTCTGACACAACTGGTTACTTCGCCTACGCGGATTCCAGATGTGGAAGATCATGCACTTTCCCTGTTGGACCTTCTACTGACCTCTCACCCGGATGGATATCAGATTTCCATCGAAGCCCATTTAGGCTCCTCGGACCATTGTCTTGTCCGGAGTGTGGTGCCACTCACGCTGAAATCGCAGTTGCATTCTGCAGGCTGCCGCCGTGTTTGGCACTATAAGTCAGCCGATTGGGATGGGATGTAGTCTTTCTTTGCATCCTACCCTTGGGGGCGGGCTTGCTTCTCGCCGGACGATCCCAACGTTGTTGCGGATTCTGTCGCTGATGTGGTATTTCAGGGGATGGAACTTTTTATTGCTTCCTCTGTGGTGCCCATTTGAGACAAAACTCAGCCATGGTTTAGTCGCTCCTGTAAAATAGCATCATGCTATAAGCAGGAGTGCTACCGAGCCAGGGCTGACGCATCAGCGTCCCGGGATGTTAACACCAGCGCTCTAAAAAAGAAGTATAATTCCGCCCCTAGGTCCTTCAAAAGAGTCATTGCCAGAGCAAATTCAGAGCACATAGGCAGACTTGGCGAGAAACTAGTTCGCCTTCTTTCCGGAACCCGTGCATTCTGGTCTCTCACCAAAGCTGTACAGGGGAATTTCTGTCAGCCATCTCTTCCATCTCTGCACAGGGAGGACGACTCACTGGCCCATACCGCAAAGGAGAAACCGATCTTCTAGGCTCTTTCTTTGCGTCCAACTCGACTGTCGATGACGGGGGGAGTACACCACTGACCATCCCGCGGTGTGAGTGCTCCATGCCAGAAGTGCAATTCACACAGCGCTCGGTACGCAAAGCACTCCTCTTCCTGGACATCCACAAGTCAAGTGGGCCTGACGAAATCCCCCCAATTATGCTGAGGACGTATGCTGCAGAGTTGGCACCGGTTTTAACGCGTCATTTCCGATACTCCTACTCCCTAGGCGTAGTCCTAAAATCATGGAAGATGGCTTTCGTCCACCCGATCCCCAAAAAAAGGCGACCGCTCAGACCCATCCAATTATCTGCCTATCGCCATCACCAAAGGGGAGGCATTGGCCGTTAGTTTGGACATTGCGAAGGCCTTCGATCGGGTTTGGCATAAAGCGCTTCTTTCGAAGTTCCCTTCCTATGGGCTTCCCGAGAAATTTTGCGATTGGATCACCAGCTTTCTTGCAGATCGGAGCATCAAAGTCGTTGTAGACGGTGCAAGCTGCGATTGCAAGCCTATTAATGCTGGTGTTCCATAAGGCTGCGTGCTATCGCCAACGCTGTTTCTTCTGCATATCAATGATTTGTTGCAAACCCGTAACATTAATTGCTATGCAGATGATAGCACTGGTGATGCTCTTTACACCGGCCAAGCCAATATTTCTCGGGAAAATGTCTCCGAGTGCCGGGACAAACTTGTTTCTGAAGTCGAGTCTCTGCTGAACACAGTCTTGGATTGGGGGCGACTAAATCTAGTCCAGTTTAACCCCCAGAAGACACAAGTTTGCTGATTAACCGCTAAAAAGAACCCCTTTGTCGTATCTCTTCAGTTTTAAGGCACTCCCCTTGTTGCCTCAGCCAGTATCGGAATTCTCGGCGTCGACATATCGTGTGACGTGCAGTTTCGTGGTCACTTGGAAGAGAAGGCCAAATTGGCCTCTAAAAAGCTTGGCGTGCTCAGCAGAGCGGGACAGTTCTTCATGCCGGCACACCGATTGCAACTTTACAAGGCGCAGGTTCGGCCGCACATGAAATACTGTTCCCATCTCTGGGCCAGCCCTATATAGCTAAGCCCTATAAGCTCTATACCTTCTCTGGGACAGGACCAGCCTGACTAGCCCTCTACCTTCTCTGGGCCAGGTGGAGAATCTAATGTGGACCTCACATTATCGACTAGGGACATATATCTTGCCGAGTGGCGAGTGCATGAGGGAATCTGCGCCAGCAACCATAATTTAATTACATACGGCCACTACCAGCAGGCCGACTACTTGCGCTGCACCCGTCAGGGATCCCCCACGTTTTCGTGACCGAGGGGTGGATTGGGACAGGTTCCAGGTGATCATCAAATTAAGAATGAGATGGTTGCATGTGGACAAACCCGCGGCCCTCGCGGTCATCATGCGCTCCGCGGAGGAAGGCCTAGGGGAGCGTCGCCCTAGGGGTTCCGCGGGGTATGAATGGTGGAATTCTGAACTGGATAAAACTCGGAAGCTGCAATGCAAGCTCAGGCATGTATGGCAGAGTAAAAGGCGTCTGGGAGGTAGATCAGAGGAGATAGCCAGAATGGCTTTTCGTAGCATGCGTGCGAGATATAAAAAGGTGATGGTGGAGGTGCAGCAGTCGCACCACACGAGGGTCGCCAATACTGGCAATGAGGACCCTTGGGGCCTGGCATACAGGTTGGCCAGCGGGAGGGTGCGTCCGCCTGCGAATGTGATCAATGGGATTGCATTCGCGGGTGGGCACCCAGATAGTCTGGGAGTTGCCATGAACAGCTTGATGACTGTGCTCTGTCCAGATGACGACCCTGGCTGTGACAAGCCTTACCACCGGCAGGTTCGAATGCTGGCGGCGTTTATGCCCTCTGGTAGAGCTGCACCTCCACTTGCGGTTGAGGACCTGGGTGGCATAGTCAGGGCCTTGCCCAACACGGCTCCGGGTCTCGATGGAGTGAGTGCGAGAATCGTGAGAAATGTTTGGATGGCTGCACCGAGGGAATTCCACTCGGTGTATGCCAAGTGTGTAATAGAGGGGGTTTTCCCCCAGGTATGGAAGGACGGTAGATTGATTGTCATTCCCGAGGGTAATGACAAGCCACTCACTGACACCAAGGCGTATCGTCCCATAACGCCCCTGCCTGTTTTGGGAAAGTTACTTGAACATGTAATTCTAAGGTGTGCTCCTGTGATTAGTCACGGGATATCCGAGCAACAGCACGGATTTTCTCCGGGGCGATTTTCTACGGTAACAGCGCTGCGAGTTTTGCTCAGCACGGCAAAGTATTCTCTGCATGCTACGTGCAAGCTACATTTTTGGATATTTCCGGTGCCTTCGACAATGCCTGGTGGCCGATGATGATGGTCAAAGCTAAGTGGGGTGGATGTCCACCTAACATTTATAAAATGTTGGTGGACTACTTCACCTCCAGGCGTGTGGGCCTCTACATCGGGGACCGGGTAGAGTGGAAGACCTCGACCATGGGATGTCCTCAAGGCTCCGTGCTGGGCCCAACACTGTGGAACGTGCTGATGGACGATTTGCTTCGACTCCCTCTGCCTGAGGGAGTTGCCATGACTGCCTATGCCGATGATGTCACAATCTTGGTTGAATCGGAAACGAGAGCAGGTATTGAATCTAGGGCCCGGGTCACTCTGGAACATGTACGGGAATGGGGGCTAAGGAATCGACTGAAGATCTCCTTGTCAAAGTCTACCACCATGACTGTTAGAGGGAAACTTCAGCGCCCCCCAGTTATTAAACTTGGTGGGGAATCAATCAAGTCTGTGACTACTGCTAAGGTACTAGGCGTGGTTTGGACTCAGGACTATCATTTCTGCAACACGCTTCTGATATCTCTGAAAGAGCGACTAAGGGATTTGGCAAAATGACTCGCGTATCGACATTGTCATTGGGTATGCGATACCCGAGTTTAAAAATTATTTACAGAGGAGTGTTTGTGTCCACGCTCTCGTACGCAGCAGAGTGCCGGTACGAGCGGGCGAACATGTAGACAGTCCATAGCGTTCTACTGAGATCGCAACGATCTGCACTTGTCTTGTTGACCAAGGCGTACCGGTCCACTAGCACGGCGGCCTTACCGGTGCTGGCTGGCGTTCTCCCTGCAGACCTGGAGTTCATTCGTGCTGGTAGGATGGGTTTGGAACGCTTGACCGCGCCTAGAGAGGAGTCGAGCAGACGAAAGTGCGATATCTGGACTGAGGTGATTGGCGTATGGCATAATCGATGGGAAAATGAAACGAAAGGACGTGAGTTAAATCGATTTTTCCCGGAGGTGGCGTTGAGACTCAGGTATACCTGGGTCTCACCGGACTATCAAACATCCCAGATTCTCACTGGACATGGATGTTTTCGGAAGAGACTGCATGACATGCGACTGTGTGAAACCAGTATGTGTGAGTGTGGTGCGGCAGAGGAGGATGTTCACCATATCCTATGGGAATGTCCTCTGTATGACGATCTAAGAGCGAAAGTGTTGGATGGGCTGGTTCGAACGGTTCAGGGACCGATACTCGGATCTCGTCAGCGATGGGGTGAACTACGGGCTGTTGCGTGAGTTTGCGCATAGGTGGCACGAGGATAAGGCAGGATAGGATGATGGTAGGAAGGCCCGACGACGTAGGCGTTATTGTGCCGTCAGCCCCAGAAGGGGGAGAATGACGTTAAACGGGGACAAGAAATAGAACAAATATTTGTAGGGAGTCAAGAAAGTGCGCGCGGGAAAGAGCAGGGTGCAAGTACCGCGCGCATCTCCCGAGATTCGGCCCGTATGACCTGAGGGTTGGTGGGGCCATGGGAGGTGGTGGGTTGTTCCCATCTCTGGGCTGGGGCTCCCAAGTTCCCAACTCCTTCCACTTGACCGCATCCAGCGCAAAGCAGCTCGAATCGTTGACGACCGAGTGCTTTCTGATCGGCTCGATTCACTGACACTGCGAAGAGCTACTCTTTGCAATTTCATTCGCATATACCATGGAGAGTGCTCTGAGGAATTGTTCGGATTAATTCCAGCTGCCAAAATTCGTGAACGCACTACGCGGCAAACGTCCCGATACCATCAACACCATCTGTATGCTTGGTGGTCTATCACTGTATGTTTCAAAAGGAGTTTTCTTCCGCGTACAATCTCTCTGTGGAATAGTTTACCCCGATACGACCTGGGGACCTTAAAGAAAAGAGATTACTCCTTTCTAAAGGGCCAGCAACGCATCTGCAATTCCCCTGGTCTTGCGGTTAATCATGGGCGACGGTAGTCACTTAACATCAGGTGAGCCGCATGCTCGTTTGCCCCCTCTTCTATATAAGAAAAGTTTAAAATACAAGGTTTTAAGTATAAACTCACTTCAAATCAAGGTAACGAAGGCGCCCGCGGGAAGTGATTTTGGCGCACACGCAGGAGGTAATTTTTCACCCACTTATTGTGTCACTGCCAGTATGCTATTGGTTTTCAATGTGAAAGGTCGCGTTTTTATCTATGTCATAATATGTTTTGGTTGTTTGAAGTATGGAGAAAACGCGTAGTGCTTTCAAATTTTCCCTTTTTGGTGATATCCAAGATATTAAAAAGAACACTTTACCTTCGTATAAAGGTTTGATGAAGTCTACGAGTCGACCGGACATTAACTAAAATTACAACTGAAAACTGTAAGTTAGCTAATATTTTCACAAACAGCAGATATTGTCGCACCTATAGTTGAAAATATCTGGCAAACTGCGTCTACTACGGCCAAGATTAGAACACGATTTATACAAATGTTAAAAGCCTACGACATAAAATGTAAAGAATTACTCAAGTCTCATAAGAAGTTCTCTTCAGAAAAAAATGATAATTTTTAAGAAAATAGTAAGCAGCTGTCTAATGTTTCAGCACACAAATGCAAGAAATCTACGAATTGCAACTGCCTCACCTATAAAAATGAATGCAAACGGAAACAATCATTTTTGATTGATCGGCGAAATTCTCGCAAAATTATAATAGACGGAGTCGATGCTACTACAACAAAGATGCTACAAAAAACTCTACAGCGGAAAGTGGATGGGGAAAATCGGACTGGTACATCCATAAAAACTACGAGTATTTCTATTTCAATTGATTCATAAATAGACGTTTCTATTTTTTCGACGCCATCCAACTAGAGCTTATAATACAGATGATTTTGCAACTACCACAAATAAAGGAGTTTCTGACAAGAATAACAAAAAGTTGTCTTTATCAACCTAAGGAAATACTTGCGACAGATATGGAGTCTCATACAGTGCAGCAGAAGCAATCGTTTCTTCTATTTTGTTCGATATTAGATCTAATGTCGAGGTTATTGAGCGACATAAATTACGACGCGAAAGATCGAAAAATCGTCAGAAATTAATAAAAAGCGGCACTAATACGGAGCATACCGATTTATATTTTAATGGCAAGAAAGACAAAACTTTGAGTATTATAAAAAAAGGTAATAATTATTACGAAACAATAACTGTTGAAGAGCACATTTTACTAGAATATCTTACGGCAATTGGTTGTGATATAACCAATGTAAATTCTGGAATGTATGGTGGTATTATACGACTCCTTGAAAAAAGGTTACAAAGGCCCTTCCAACGGATTATTTGTTTACTGCATATGAACGAGCAACCGTTAAGGCATCTATTTTTTCATATTGACAGAGGGACTTCAGGACTGATGTCCTATATTGGTCAGTTGGGAAAGATTCTGGAAACTTGTGAAGAAATGCTAACCCATCGAAGCAGTATCACTCCCAGAAATAGCCCCAGACTCAAGCACAGATCAAAGTACTTGCACGAGATCATCTCTGTTGTACAATCAAGTTGTTTTTTCAGAAGATCTAGCAAACAGGCCTCCAGGTAATATGCTCGTAGGCTTACACGTCCGAATCGAATCCTTCATTTGTAGGTAGCAACAGAGAAACCATCAGGGATCTTGATTGCTCTGGCTACATTTTTCGTAAAAGATTACGCTCCAGCTTGGTCCTTGATTAAAAATAAACCATCATGTAAAGACGGACCTTGAAATCTATTTAAAATTATGCCAACAGGGGTCTGCTAGAATCCTTGAAAGAAGTAATTGACCACGTCATTCAACGCAATAGCTACTTCGCACATCCTGAAAATTTACTATTTGCAATGATTACAGATGATAAAAGTACGTTCGTGAATTGTTATCCCGGCGTATATTAAAAGCACGAAGTATATATAGCAATATCCTGTACCATGGCTATTCAAGTTGCCTCGTATTATTTTAAGCGCAACAACCTACATTGATATGATAAATTGGCAACGCACCATTACTGAACTGCCGATCTTGAAACACTTAACTGTCCAAGAAATTCGGCAAATAGTCTAATCTGGTGGTTATAGTGAACTTTTGTTTTTACGTTTTCCATTTGGTACCCAAGCTGCTGAGCTAGCTGTAAAGTTGTCGACAGAAGTGACCATTTTTTTAATGTAAGGATTCATCACGATTAGGGGCCGAATTGGAAGCCAATAGTACTGTAAGGAAATACCCTAATTCTAGACGAAGAGAGATTTAAAAGGCAAATTGGCGATTTGTTTTTTATAACATATTATGATTGAATTTGGTTTCATTATTTATTGAATTACATAAAAGTAATAATAACATTATCCAACCGCAAACATAAAAAAATTTTTTTGGTAAAACTTTGAGGTCCCAGTGGAGGCAGAAGATGATATAATATTTAGCTGAAAAAGAAGTTTACGTGACTATAGCCATAAGGCACAAATCCCGCGCTTTTAGAATTTAAAGTATGAAAAAAAATTATGTAACCGTGCTCCACCCTAATATCCAATTTATGCGTCGAAAGAGGGAAATCAGATTCTATGATGTAGTTCCAAAATATTATGAGGAAGCGCCGTATACGTCTTCTATAGTAAATTGATTGTGCTGTTCGCATGTATTTTTTAACCTGCATAATTATCCCGAACTATTGTGATCACCTTTACATGATATAATAGAAATAAGAAATTTACAGAAACGTAAACGAGAAGGTTTCAACGACATCTTTAGATACGTATTAGATAAAACAGGGGTTTGTCTTACTGAAATAAAATGTTATAAGTTTACTAAATTTTAATAAATATATGTAAATAAAAAAATGTTTCTTTTTTAATTACACATTCTTTCAAAACTCGTAATATGCACTAGGTTTGTAGCAAAATAAAATGCTGAACTTATATAATTAGCCCTACTCTTTACTATCCTCAAATGCAGCATAATGTTGCTTTTTCGTGTGATGAGTGACTAAAACTGGAGACTCGCTTTACTGGTATCTAGACATGTCTCTTAGTTCTAAGGGCAAACAACCTAGGTATCTACATTTTGATTTATATTGAGCATGTGGGCTGTGTGCTCATTTGTCCCCTAGTTTGCATAAAAATTACCAAAACACTGGCGGCGTTATTTCACTTACATCTGTATTCAAGAACGATTCTATTCGTACACACAGTAGACGAAATTTTGTTTCATAAACGTCACTTGAGTGTTGGGCGACACTATGCAACTGCTTAGGGTCACCCTTGGCTAAAGTAACCGATTATCTACTTTAACGAAAATCAAAATAATAAAGCATAAGCATTATATACGAGTATAAAGCACAAATTATAAAGTTGACTGTACAGGAATATATGGTTTTCGTCTTTTGTGTATTTCAGTACTACCAAGTTTAAATAAAAATGAGTGGTAGTGATGAGGAATTTGATAATTAATTGGACGAACAAGTTACTCGCCATATCAGGGATTTTCAGAAACCTTTCGAATATTATAGTAAAATGAAATTTAATTTTAACGTACATTTAATACTGTTTCGAAAAGAAACATTATTAAATGTACTTATGCCTCTAATTTCTCACAATCTCAAGAAATTCACAAAAAGAGAACTTCCAATTCCCCCAGTGTACCAGTTGCTAATTGCACTTACATTTTATGCCTCAGCCAGTTTTCAAATTATCAGCGGTGGTCTTATTAGTGTTAGCCAACCAACTGTTTCAAGAATCGTTAAAATAATGTCCTATTTAATTAGCTTGCAAATAAAATGGTACATAAAATTCCCAGAAATAGTGAATTAAACAAAACTAAAATTTTACCAGATTGCACAGTTTCCTGGAGTAAGAGGATGCATAGATTGCATCCATATATTGCTATGCAAAACCCTGGAAGAATTTTTTCTGAAGTTTTCCGTAACAGGAATAAAAATTTTTCCATAAACACACAACGTCTATGTAGCCCTAACTTAGAAATACATGACATTGTGAAGGACAAACCAGTTTCAGTCCATAACAATCGCCTATTTTAAGCAAGTAGATTAAAAGCAAAGCTGGAAATAAGAGAAATTGACGGCTTGCATTTAGGTGACAGTGGTTATGGCTGCCAAACTTATCTATTGACACCAGTTCAACGACTAGAATTGAATGCTGAACAAAATTAAAATAAAGCTCTCATTTAGACCAGAAATACTGTTGAGACAACTATAGGTGTTTGGAAAAGAATTTTCCCATTTTTGTCAAAAACTAGCTATAAATCTGACAACATGCCATATAATAGTAGCCATAGCAATTTTATACAATATTTGTAATTTGCATAATGAAATTAAGGAGAATATCAAACCACCAATAAGACCTGACAGAAGGAATGCCCAACCATCCAACAGACAGTGATTACTTTTTGGGAGAGTGTTTATTGAACGACATTTTTGAAAGTATTTCAAATTTAACAAAACATTAATTTTTATAAATATTGTATATTATTGTAATTTTAGTACCTGTAAGTACCCATTTGTAAGTTTCATTACCTTATGTTCACAAAAATCAAGTAGATAAAAAAGTAGTGTTTGTTCCAGTTAATGCACATCGCTTGGAGAAGTTTAGAAGTAACATAGTAAAAGAAGTTCCATTACTTTCATACCAAAATAATCCAAATTTTTTGTATTGAACATTATTTAAGCTCATTTGCAATGAATTTAATAATACTTTTACTTCTAAAACATTCTCCTCGAACAATCGCAAGGCATTTAATGAATGGGCGACAGTAGGAGTCCATAAGAGTAGACAAAGGTTATATGAACTTTACAATGAAAGGTCATATAACCCTAGTGTCAAATTTAGGGAATATGTAAAAAATATTCCAAAATATTTAAAAGAGTGTGCTGCTTAGCCAAGTCATTGTATTTGAGCAACAAAATAAAGACTGTTTCTAATAAAATTAAAATGACATGGAGCATAATTAATAGTGAAACTGGTAAGGTCAACTCTCGCGATTCAAACTACCAGTTAAGTTTTAACAATAAATTAACTTAATCAGATCAGGACGTTGCAATCGTTTTTTAAAAATATTTTACTGATATTCCGATCTTAACCACTAAGTCATTGAATTCTTCTCCTGCTGTCGCTGAATCATTACTTCAACAAAATGTAAATGTGTGTACAAAGAATTTTACATTTCATAAAGTATCATCAAAAGATATTAAAAATATTATAAAACTATTGATATTAAGAGAACCACCGATCTGTGAGGGATTTTTGTTAAAGTTATTGCGTCTATAATAGATACAATCGCACCTCAGCTATCTATTATTTTAATACTAGTATCGAATCTGGTGTGTTTCCTGATTTAATGAAGCATAGTAAAGTAATACCTTTATTTAAATCTGGTAGTACATTGGACCCCGCTAATTTTAGACCTATTTCTGTACTGCCAACACTAAGTTATATTTTTGAATAAATTATTCTTGATCAAATGTTAAATTTTTTTTAATGTTAATAATTTACTTCATAAAAATCAATTTGGTTTCACAAAGGGTCGCTCGACAACTGATGCTGGTGTTGAGCTGATTAAATATATATTTAATGCATGGGAGAATTCACAGGATGCTCTGGGTGTGTTCTATGACCTATCCAAAGCCTTCGATCGTGTTCACCATTAAACATTAATCAGGAAACTTCAACACTACGGTGTAAGAAGCGATGCTCTTAAATTAATTATTTCATATTTAAGTGACAGAACGCAAAAAGTTGTCATTAATAGTATGAGTTGCTCTGGGTCGATTGTACAAATGGGCGTGCCTCAGGGTTCAATTCTCGGCCCCTTTCTGTTTCTTGTATATATTAATGACTTACCTTACATAATTATTTATTTATTAATTTTCAAATTAAAACGACAGTTATTAAATTACGACGAAGAAAATAATGCTATAGCTAAATTAGTTAATTGGTTTAATGTTAATAATTTGCATTTGAATGGAACTAAAACTAAATGCATGAAATTTGTAGCTCCTAATGTTAAACATGTCAATACTAATGTAATTTTAAATGGGGAGGAACTGATTCTTGTTGATTGAACACCATTTTTCTTAGAATCACACTGGACGCAAAGCTTCAATGGCTCCCCCATATATCAAAAATAGCTAGCAGATTTAGTTCTGCAGCATATGCTGTAAAAAAGATTAGAATTCTTACCAGTGTTGAAACAGCTAGAATAGTTTACTTTAGTTATTTCCATAGCATTATGTCGTATGGTATTTGGCTATGGGGACACGCGGCTGACACTAAAATTATATTTATTTGACAGAAGAGGGCCATTAGAGCAATATATAATTTAAAACCAAAAGAGTCACTGAGACAAAAATTTAAGGAAATTAATATTTTAACTCTGGCTTCTCAATACATTTATGAAAATGTAATGTATGTACACAAAAATAAAAGTAGTTTTGCGGAAATAGGTGATATTCATTCCATAGATACTAGTAACAGACACAAGCTAGTGGTACCAGTTACTCGAATCCACCGAGTCAGTAATTCATTCTTGGGGCGATGTATACGCTTTTACAACAATATCCCAGAAAATATACAAAATTTATCATACACAAAGTTCAAAAATTTTATTAAACTAAGTTTGGATAAAAAGGGTTATTATAACATTAAGGAATTTATGGATGATAATAACCCCTGCGAAGGGTGATCGCTACCAAGCTATTTCTAATTTGTCTTGTGTTTAACATAATGATTTCTTATATTTACGCGAACACTACACATGACTAAAACTACTTTTACGGATTTTATGTGATCATATCCTAGACGGCCCCAACCATTACATCAGATTTGATAGACCACAAATCCTCGCGAAAGAACACCGATTCCTACCAAGGATGATACGTGAGGCTATTGAAATTAAAAAACATCCTAATTTCAATAGAGAAGGAGGCTGGGTACTACCACCTGTTTGGGATCCTATAATCAATAAAATTAAAACTAAACCCAAGCATACCACTGCAAGACCTCAAGACAGAGTTAGTTCATTTTGCATAGATCGGACCATAAACAATAATTAAAAAAGCTGAAGGTACTCCGGGTTTAACAATGACATCGGGACGTCAGTCATCTCAGTCCCCCGTGACCATGGGTGCTGGAAAGTGCCCGAAACGTCGGGAATTAAAAATAAAAAGTAAAAATAAACGCGATAAAATCCGTAAAAGTAGTTTTAATCTTGTCTTGTGTTGCTAATTGTAAACATGATTGTAAGCTATTATTGGAAAAAAAAAAATAGTCCCGCTGGGTTTCTTGCTGGTTCTTCCCAGGACAGTGGTTTTTTTTGCAAACCAGTGGTAAATGAAAAAAGTGACTTTCAATAAGTATTTATAATCTACATTGAATAAAAAAGTTTCTGTTTCCGTTTCTGTTTGTAATTAAGGTAAATTTATTAAATAAAAAAAATTCACATGGACATTTTTAATAATTTAATTTGTTAATTTTTTTCCAATACTGCTATTTCTAACTTAGGTTTTTTGATTTCTAAATTGTTTTTTTCCACTTGAAATGCAGCTTGCTGTGATTCTTTTTACAATATTATTTTTTCTTTTTTGATCAAAATGTTTTCCCTCTCGACTCTCCATTTATGTAACCCTGAATTCTACTTTATATTCTCCCTGCACTGCTTTACCCGCGCTTGCACTTCACTGGATAGCTTAACGTTTTTATCTGAAATAAAATAAGTACAAACGTACAAAGTTATATCTCTACAACATATTACTGGGAGGTGTTTTGTTTTGTAGTGGTAGTACCTAGTAGTAATAATGGACTTACTAAGTGGGCATAATTATCCTATACTATTAAACGAGCAATTCTTGTATATATATATATATATATATATATATATATATATATATATATATATATATATATATATATATAATCGAGATCTCGGAAACGGCTCCAACGATTTTCATAAAATTTAGTGTCCAGGGAGTTTTGAGGATAATAAATCGATCTAGCTAGGATTTATTTTTAGAAAATGTCTTTTTGTCCGTGTTTTTAGGCAATGAAAAACTGCTACAATATCGTTAGAATAAGAAGGTAAATTTTGACGGATTGTTAGTGATTATAAATAGCTTAATTGGTATAATGGTCGGTCACAGAATCTTAGAACCCCGGTTCGAGCCCAGACTGACTGACCGACTTTTTTTAATTTTTTTTCGTGTTCCTTTCTTTTTTGAGAAAATCTATTTTTTCGAGCCCCTTTTTCAGTATTTTTTAAAAACACGAAAATTTAAATTAAAATAATTGCACTCATGATTTTTTATTCAAATAACCAGTTCCGTTTTTTCTGTTATGTCGCTAAGATCAAAAAATATTATTTATATTTCATCAGTATGTAATTTGTATCTAAATATAACTTCCAAAACACACGAATTAAAAAAAATTTAGCAAAAAATACCGAGCAAAGCTCGGTCAATCAGGTACTTAATACATTATAATTAATTCTAATATCACACAAGCAAGTGTATCTGTTGTCATCACTACATAGGTCCACTGCTAAATGTTACCTTGACAGAACTTGACACAAATAGCTTGCACCCAACAGATGAACGTAGGACTCTTTTTTATCCTGGAAAATGAGTGTTTCTGGGATTTTTAAAACCTTAAACTGCTAGTATCATAATTTATGTACACATGTAAGTAGATAGTATATGTAATTGAAACCTAAAACTTCCTTGAACAATGAATTTATGTCTGCCTACTTTGTGTCCCCCCGTACATAAAACTATTACATATACTTGTATCTGTACCTATAATGTTTTTAAAGAAAAAGTCCTCTTTTATTCTTGCTTAATTTTAAAATTTCTGACTTTGAGATACTCTCTATGGCTTCATTATCTGAAAAAAAAAGGAAAAGTTAATTCCCAAAAGTAAAGCAGCATATTCACAAAACAAGATACTCTATAGAATGTCCAGATATTATTTATCTTGTGCATATTTATTTTAAGTAAAATTTTAATATTTTGTCATACTACAAATAACCATATTACCATGTTCGTTTTCTTTGTATATTTTCTCTGGAGCATGTATATCCACAGAACTTAGGTTTACTACAAACGGAAACATTAATGTTGCTTAAATTTCAAAAAAGTCATTTCTAGTTTATAATATAAATCTGCCATTTATAGTAAGTAAAATACAAGTTTTGTTGCGAGTAGTGATGTAAACAAAACAAAGAATAAAGCTTCATCCTTACTAATGCTTTCTCTTTATTATCTGAGTCATTAACTTCAGGTACAGTCAGATTTATGTTTTTTTTTTAGTAGGATAGGGTGACAAACGAGCACACAGTCCACGTGATGGTAAGTGTTTGCTGTGGCCCATAGACATCTGCATCCATCCTCGTTTACAAATCAAAATGCAGATGCGTTGTCACCCGTAAGGACTATGATTGTATGCCTCGTTTCCAGTAAAAAGGGTCTCCGATTCTCTTCACTCACCATACGAACACAGCAGCATTATGCTACTATTTCACGCTAGCATTCTTATATTATTATATTTGTAGCACGAATGGGTCGGCACGACAAATATACTTCCAATATAACTGCAGCATGGCTCTACCACGTATAAACAATATGGGTATGAGTATGGCGTGTATTGGCAAATACTATCTAAAATGTTTTCTGTTGTGCCCGCTTCACCAACTCTACCTCCATTCTGTATCAAACTCTCAACTTCCATTGACAACTCCTCTTACAACAAATTTTTGTGTTTTCCCAGCATCTCTAGCTGTAATGCCGTTATCTTGGCCAAAAAAGGTACTTGCATTGTAGGCATTTTCAATTTCGTCCCATGCCGCCCTCTTGAGTTCAATATTTCTGGCATTTGTTGGTTTGTTTTCAATAATAGGACGATCATTGACCAAACTTATGAGTAGTTTTTTTTCGACTAATGTATGAATGAATTATCAAGAATCTCGCACAAAGTAAACATTACTGAGGAAAAGCCTTTGAGCTACCATTTAACACAGTTGGCCGGAGATGTTATTTGCCCATTATCACAAAAATTATAATTGGTATTCAAGCTAAAATTTCACTTAAAACAGTGTTACATAAACCATTTTGCTAAAATCAACATATGAATTGAGGTTATATACTGATTGGCATTATGACTTTTGAATAACAACTTGAAGCTAGTCCCGAAACCGACCAATTAAAACATCTAATCCTTCCCTATGCATTCATTGAGCGAAGAAATACTTAAGTTTTGACTATGAAACAAGTCTATGGACATCTCCAACATTGTGAAAAATCGGACACTTCGCAGTGAGAACCAACACACTTAAATAAGAGTGGTTCCTAAATACGGGCGTTAATCTCAAAGTTACTCAATCTCTGTGCGAGAAATCAGCTGTTTTTTCCACAGAATCGATGACCAAGCGATGACAATTTTTCAGAAACTTGCCTTGGAAAAGTCCAGCAATATATTTCATTTTTAATTCCTGAACAAGCAGTTACACAGCTATGACAAACTATCTCTGTGTGTATCTGTAATTGTTAAAAATAACAAACAAATTAAATCTTTAAAAATCATAGCATTGCTTTTTTAGAACTGACAAAGAAGAATTCACAATTTTAAAATATGTTTTTTACTGGTTCCACCTCAATTTTAATGCCACATATTTTATATAAGAACGGAAAAGAAATCAAGAGATAATTAAACCACTCGATCTGCAATAGTTAATCAGAAGTGTTCTATTTTTTGTAATTGGCTTCGAAACTCAATTTGCATGCAAATCAATGAATTTGCTCTAGACACATTTCACTTGAGAAAAAATTTCAGTTGCTGACGTATTGAAGATAAAGTAAGGGAGTGAGATTAATTTTATTTGACTATTTCTCGGGGTTATTCGCTACCAGAATTATGCAAAAGTTATACTATGCATAGTTTCTATTTTTGGCATCATAATCACCATCCTCTACAACACGTAAAAGTGCGGACATGAGACTATACTGTTGCATATGTTTTTCGTGGCAGATCTACCTTGCAGCTACAATATGTAGCACGAATTGGTTGGCTCGAACGAAGAACTCTTACAGAATACCAGCGTAAAATATCAACATAATACTCTTGTGTTTTGTATGGTAAATGTAAAGAAGGATAGACGTCTATAGGCCACAGCATCCATTAAACATCACGTGGACTTTATTTGGCACCAATGATCTATAAAAAATATTCTCACATATAACGCACATCTAGCGAAGACTGGACATTTATACAGCCATCTATCGGAAGCCTCAACATCTTTTTATCGATTGTTATAGTTTCCCCTTTCTTTACCCAAAATTTACACATGTATACCTTTAAAGATCTTTACCTATAATATAAATTTATAATATGCATTGTTTTATGTTGTACACATATTATTATGAAGCTCCATATGTTTAGTGAACGTAGAGCATGTATTAATAACTGTAAATATGAAAATCTGAAACTTACCTAATACTCCGGCAGGATACTCTCTACACTGTGTTTTAATTTAACCTAATATTTTAATGGCGACACCTAAGTTTCAATATATAATATCGATTATAGCAAAGGAAAGAAAATAATGTAAGCTAGTATAATTTAGCTATAATTTGTTATTGTACAACAGGATGAAATGTAGTGATGGAATTCTTACATATTTCTGTATTTTGATATTTTCTTATTAAATGGATTTTATTTTATTGTATTTTATTCCCACTTATTTAGGTCGTGGTCCTTACTAAAATCCTACCTGATGGATAACAGAGATTAGACGCAAGATATTAATTATGTACCATTACTAAGTAGATAATAACCCTTCACATTGCTCCTAAATTTAAACTTTACGGCCTTATTCATAAGTATCGTATAATACATACATATTTCTAAATTCCATTACTTTATTATTATTTATATTTTTGTAAACTTTGCCGTATAATGGGGTCCCTTCATCATGAAACCCAGCCAACTTTGTCAAGGAAATTCGGTTCCGCAAGATTGATTTATTTCTGTTATTTCCGTCGTGTGATTTGCTATAGTATTATTGTTGTGATAATTTGATATTTAAACCATTATTATACATCAGAAAGGAACTTTTAGTGTAATCGTAATATACTATTAGACCAAGGAAATCACAGAAACATCTTATGGCTTCTGATAAGTGGTATAGTCTGTCGTGCCATGTCTCCCTATTTATCACTTCAAGTCTTACTTAGTATTTAATTTACGATAGCACTTCCGAACTTCTTAATAAGCAAACTAGTTAATCTTTTGGGCCACTTTCCTGAGAAACCATATTTGAAATCATATGACTCTTTAAAACCCTTAAGTCTATCGTCTATCAGAATTCATAGGATGGATTTATAATTTCCTTGGTCTTATATTGTATTATAACTACTAATACGACTAGTTCTTTTGTGTTGCATAATCATAGTTCTAAATAGAGGATATTCTTACTTCACCACTATACGGCAAATTGAATCTGTTATGGTATAAGAAGCGTTATAAGATTTTTTTTTGTTATTAACAAAACTTATTTTTAAGTAAAGGAATATATGTTGTAATTAATTACCCCATTTGAATCTTCATTATAAATATATCCCAGACATTCTTCTCTCATTTAAGTTTCCATATATTTCACTATAGACGCCATATTAAAATCAGTAAAACTGTAATTTACCGCGGAACGGATTGGAGTATAACCTGAGCGAAGTCTTTGTTTTTTGCGCAAATTAGTTTCACGACTTTTTATTTTCAGGATGTTTTTGACACAAAATTTTAGGAAACGTTTCTCACTGATGGCAATATGAAACCCGCAGCTAAGGACAAATGAATCTTGTAAGTCCTCGAATGCATATTCCTCAAACGCATCATCGGAAATCTAAGAAAAAGAAAGCAGAAAGCATTACCAATTTTCCTTGTATGTGAATTTTTAACTTTTACTATATAATGGCATGGTAAAGTGATTCAGAGTTCGAGGTTCAAATCCCAGCCTTCGTCGTAGTGATCACTTACCATCAGTGGAGCCGTGTACTCGTTATATATACATATATTTGTTTACAATCATAGGTATTTTCATTTTTTCATGTCTTCTGGTACTGCAATTATATTGAACTCTGAATGTATAAGCATCGTATAAAGGTACCTATGTAAAAACCAGTTACCACCACTCTTATCATTATATCATATCATTTCTCGTAGGTATATTTTTTTCTACTAATATAAAGTTCCCAGTACAGTCGACAGTTTATCCACGGTATTTGAAATAAACAATTGTATTATTTGGATTTACAATTATTGCCCATATATATTAAAAAGACAGTTTGCTTTTTATCAATATACCGATAACAAAAGAGCACACAGTCTACCTGATTGAAAGACACGTTATTATCCTTATGATAAAATGCCTTGTTCCTGGTGAAAAGAGATTATATTGATTGATTGTAAATATGTCAGCGGCGTTAATAAAACAAAACGCCCGAGGTGACACTGCCACGGAATGAAATTGAAGATTATTATTTAACCGAAGAAAAAAATTGTGGTTGATCATGTTTTGGCGATATATTACAACAGAATACTTATACGTTTACGTGGGGAGCCACGTTACAGTGCATTATGGTCACACCACTTAACCAAAAATGGACCACGCGTTGATAGAAAACAACCGTGAACAAGTAGCATAATGCTACAGTACTTCGTGAGCCACGATATCCAAGGACACATTTTGATACTAAATCGGAATATTGATGTCTACGAACTTCAGTATTCCTTACTTATCCTTATATGGTCACACTTATTTCTATTAAATATTTAAATACTGGCAAAGCGCGCCGTAAATATACGTCACATTATATTTTTTAATTCGTAGTTGTGAATCAAAACATATTTCTGTTCAAATTTTGTTCTGTGTGTGTGTGTGTTTGTTCAAATTATGTTTTATGAAAATTAATTACAAAACTGAATAGTGATCAGTAACCTTATAACCCCTCACCTGATATCGGTCATAATATGACCGCAAAATACGAGGGTGGATTGAAAAGTACTCGGCCTAACACAGATCCATTCAATTCTAAAAATCAAATCTACCCACATTATTTAGTTCAGTTCAGACTAGTTCATTGTGTCAAGTTCGAAACGTGTGCGATAATTAGTTGTGATTTTATAAATTTATTAACAAAGTAATCGGACATAATTTCCGCGAATGGAGCAAATCGAGCAGCGTGCCGTCATTAAGTACCTCCATAAGAAGGGGCTATCATCAAAAGCCATCCATGATGACATGGTCAGTACATTAGGTGATTGTGCTCTGTCATATTCATCCGTCAAAAAATGGATAGCAGAATTTAAGCGTGGTAGAGAGAGTGTGAAAGATGAACCCCGCTCTGGAGGGCCTTCGACGTCAACTACTGACGAAAATATTAAAAAAGTACTTGATTTAATAATGGGAGACCGCAGATTAAAAATTAGAGAGATAGCCGAGATTATAGGCATCTCTTATGAACGAACTCAAAATATCATTGTCAACGATTTGGGTTTCCACAAGGTGTCTACGAGGTGGGTTCCGCGACTGCTTTCAGTTGAACAAAAAAGGACGCGATTGACTATTTCATGCGACTGTTTGGAGTTATTTGAAGCCGATGCAGATGATTTTTTGAATCGTTTTGTTACTATGGACGAAACATGGGTTCATTACTGTACACCGGAAACAAAACAACAATCAAAACAGTGGAGAAGACCTGGTTCACCATCCCCTAAAAAGGCTAAGTCGATTTTGTCGGCAAATAAGGTGATGGCTTCAGTATTCTGGGACTCGAAAGGTGTGATTATGATTGATTATCTTGAAAGGGGTCAGACTATAAACTCTGATTACTACTGCACCTTACTACGTCATTTACGAGAGGAAATAAAAGAAAAACGTCGAGGAATGCTCAGAAGAAAAGTCCTGTTTCATCAAGATAACGCCCGTGTTCACACGTCAGTACAGTCAATAGCTGAAATTCACAACTGTGGCTTTGAACTGTTACCGCATCCGCCGTATTCACCTGATCTGGCACCATCAGACTTCTTTCTGTTCCCTAACTTAAAAAAGCACTTGGGAGGACAAAGATTTTCGACAAACGACGAGGTCAAAGCAGCTGTAGACGCATATTTTGACTCTAAGGAAGAATCATTTTTTTTCAACGGTCTAAATGCTTGGAAGGGGAGGTGGCAAAAGTGTATTGAACTTGATGGTGATTATGTAGAAAAATAAAAATATAACTGATTTATTATGTGTTTATTTTCTTGGTTAGGCCGAGTACTTTTCAATCCACCCTCGTATAAGCCCTTACTTGATACCGGTCATATTATGACCGTGTCGCAAGCTCCGAATTTAAGTCTGTTTTCTTAAACCAATTGGTGTTTTGAATCGTGTGAGTAGGGCGGTATGGCTCTATATTCTGTGCTTATTCATTTAAGTCAGTGAGAACAGACTTCCTTTAAGAAAAAAAATATGTTTGTTTAATCTTTTCGAGGACGTAGTTTCGTGGTGTGCGTGAAGTGCTTCCGAATTATTTTTTTGTGATATTGTGATATTGTGTCTTATTAAATTATGTTAACATCATGCCAAGGTAAGTGTTTTTTCGTTTTAACTCAAAGTTATACATATTCGTGGCTGTAATTCAGGGTAAACTAATATTTTCATTCATTACTACCATCAATTCGCCGGTACGCCGACATATTTATTTATATTTTACATAATAATTCTTGATTTGTTGGAAATGTTTTTGTTGTTTTGAGTGAATAATTACATAAACAAACAGTAGTTATATGTAGAATTCCTCAAATTCATTTTAATTTGAATATTTTACGGCAAATGTACTGCTGGAACTGGCCGGTCATATTATGACTGGTATCAAGCACACAAGCAAGCAACTTTTTTTATACTTTTTTATAATAGTGTTCAGTGTTTTTTGTGTGATATAGAAACCATATTTTATGTAATTTTAGAATAAAGGTTCATTGTTTCGTGTTTTGGCTTTGTTTACTTCTTAAGAGCGTAGTTTTAAAGGTCGTTCTTCCCACCACCAAAGTGAAGGGTTTGAGATTTTACCTACTGTATAAAATAAACGCAGTGTAGTGTCCTAATTTTAAACTTATTCCTTTAACCATGAAATAAGCTTTTCAAAAATATATACATTGCTTAGATTTAATTCAGTAAGTTAATCAAAATCAAGGTACAAATTTGAGCTATTTTAGAGATGTTTTTACGCGGCCAAAAATATCTGTATGCGGAAATTATTGTTTTTCTTGACATTTGACTTTAAAAAATGAAAATGTTTTTAAATATTTGTATTACTATATAATAAAAGGGTAAATAAAATGCAAAATAAAATCTATAAATTGATTAATTTTGTTTTTATTCGATAGGAAAGTCAGAAATAAACCTTTTTTCACTTTCACTTGCATACTATTTGATTATAGTACAATATTTTTTATTGAAAGTAATATCACGTTGTAGATAATTTATCCACAAATCCAACAATATATAATGTGTGGGGTATTTATAAAGGGAAAGATTAAAAAAAACCAATAAAGTGGAACACTTAACAAACGGCGCGGCCACGGCTCGAGTGCCGTATCAAGTTAAGCCTTGCAGCACTCGGCGCGCGTATCAAGTGAGGGGTTATTGAAGTCAAAAACAGGAGTGGCAATGACGTAAAGATTTATTGACATTTCCTAAGAATAAATACCTATGAAGAAGATATTGCAATAGGTTAAAAATAGTATTACATCAACGTTTCTCATATGATAATATTAATACCGTAACAAGTATGACAATGTCCTACTTTACTTATAATAACACTATAATACTTCTTCTATATACTTGTAACAATTGATTCTATTACGTTCAATTTGTATCGAATAAGATATCGATTTATTTTAAAGTTAATTGTCATGTTTTATATTAATTGTTGTAAGCTCGCAAGTGATGGTTTAGTTAGAAGCCACCCACTTTTTATGAGGTAATGAAAGCGACCGAGCACACAGTCCTAACGATAAGTGGTTGCTGTGGTCCATAGACAGCCACATCTATCCTTGATTACGAATGAAAATGCAGATGTTTTGTCACCATTGAGGACTAAAATATAATGTCTATTTACCATTAAAAAGTGTCTTCGTTTCTCTATACTCACCATACGAAGCACAGCAGTATTAAGCTGCTATTTTACGCAGGTATTCTGAGAGAGATTGGTTCTTCTCCAGTCGAGCCGACCCATTCGGGCTAAGATACGCGACAGCGTGGCTCTATCACTTTTATAAACGTTCATTAAAAACCCTGAATAATAATCATGATGAAATATGTAGTTTTTGTTCATTTCAGTATTATTCTAACTACCCATTTAAAATCGAGTACGACCTCATTTATCAGGTTTTTAAAATTATAATTTAAAAAAATAAAATGTAGAAATATAAATAAATTATGATTGACTGTTTTATTGTAACTTATTTAAATATTAATTCAAAACTTGATTCGGGTTAAAAATATACAGCAGTTCATTAAAAATTCAAAAGATCGATTACAATCAATTGGGCATCCCTCATCATTTTTCGACACCACGTGATGCTTTGCGATGTTATTAATCGAATAGAATACTCTTTAGCGATAATTTTGGCTTGCAGCTAGTCTTTGTTATAAAAGTTTTTGCAAATAATATGGCAATACTGAAGTTTTTTAAAACTGGGCACTTGTAAACGATATAATAAAAAAATAAGTTCAAATTTTGAAAATGGAACTCTTTGCCAATATGATTGTGTATGTATTTTATAAATACGTTTAGAATTTGGCGGCAAATTGAAAATTGTCTGTTTCACGTCAGCGTGAATTTAATGCTAGAAAATTTTCATACAATGATTTTTTAATACTTTTGATGTCATTTAAATCAACAAAAAAGTTATAGTAAACTTCGTCCGATTAACTGCGTGAGGAACGGTCTTCTACGGCGACGACTGAAGATAACGTCAGTGTTGTGCGGTGTATGATAGAGACTGGCAAAAGAGTGACTTATCAGCAGATTCGGACAAGCTTAGGCATCGATATAAGTCAAGTGCACAAAATCCTTCATGAGCATTTAGATACTAGTTACGATAATTTATTTGATCATTATACATAGATGGTCGTACGGTGATATTTTTAGCGCCCGGCAGCAAGCAAAATGGCTACCCTTCGGGAAGCCGAGATGGGAGGTAGTAAATGCTCTTAGCATACCATTCATCCGGATGCATGGTTACGTGGGACTCATTATGAAAACCTAAGTGTCCACCCACTAAACACCGCCTGGGACTGGCTTTGGCCTGGAGGACCTTTCTGTCGTATCGGAAGCGACCCCCTTTAGGGAAAACTTGGCAGTGGAAAAGGGGGCGCAGTCGAACGGTTACTGGTTGTTCATCATTAAATAGCGCAGGACCCTTTTTTCTGTACTGAATGTAATTTGTATTGTTCTTAGAGTGGCCGCTCAGAATTAGTAAAAAAACTTTTATTTCAAGTAATTATCGACCGAATCGAATTTGTGTATAGTATATCTAACATTACGAACTAAAATTATGGAATATTTTATTAGTGGTGTTTCAGTAGCTTATACTATTGTTAAATGATTATGGTGCATAACAACGACGACGATTTTAATGTTTTCTGATAGTTTTATGACGTCTTTTTCAATCAATTAAAGTAATCAGTATTTTTAACGTAGTTGTTCAAAATATCATAAGTCTCTTACGTCGTCTATACCGTAAATGATTTCGGCAAACTTACTTTTAAAAAATTGTAGTTAACTTAGTTAATTATCTGACGACCACTTAAGTCCTTGTGCTAGACATTTGAAATGGGAAATATGCCCTTGAAGTAATTTTACCTTACCAGCATTATAGTATAGTTATATTAAAAAAATTATCGTATAACAATTGCTTTATGATGTTATGTATTGTCAGTACGTTTAAATGGCAAATAAAGTTTAACTTGACGACGTGTAAGTAAATTCAACTTACTCTGAAATGAGGTCATATTACTTATCCACCATATATTTCCCAAAAGAACCTTTACAGTATCATACAGATTATGAATAATAAAATGGAAATTGTTTATATATCAAGTTATTTGATAGAAATCGGATGACTACTTAAAAATGTACGATTTTTTGTTTAAAATAAAATAAATGTAGCTTATTCTCGAAATGGCTTTTTGTTGCTCCATTAATTTTGCCTTTCCAGTGAAGATAATATACGAAATATATGCTAGATTTCGTCAGTCGTTCTATATTCTTCCTGTCAATCCTTTGCTGGATTCTTCAACATTTAAAAATAAACTCCGTTGTTTGTTTGTTCACGACAAAAAAATAATTAAAATCAGGACCAGCTGATGTACGTCTAGAAATTGAAAGTAAAAAGGATATTTCAGACAACATCAGTGCACATTCTTGAATAACAAACGATCATCTAATAAAATACAGACCTTTAAGTAATACAGTACGAAAATATCGTAAATAAAACATAAACATAAACACTCACGCCTGTCACCCAGAGGGGTAGACAGAGACTACAGACTTCCATTTGGCACGATCCTGACACACCTCTCTCGCCTCCTTCACATCCATACACCTACGCATGCATGCCCGTCGGTTAAGGGTACTCCTAATTTGGCCCGTTTTCAATAAATCGCTAACTTGGTCGATAAATTTTCGCCTAGGACGTCCCTTTCCGACTCTGCCATTCACTTCTGCAACATAAAATTTTCTTTGCCACTCTTTCCTCATTCATTCTTTCCACATAACAAAACCACCGAAGCATTCCTTTCTTAATCCTGGTCACAACATCATTTTGCAAACCAAACTCTTCTCTTATTACACAATTTCTTACCCCGTCATTCAAATTCAGCCCTAACATAATCCTTAACGACCGCATTTCTACTCCGTTCATTCTACTCTCGTGCTTCTTCTGCCACACCCAACTTTCACTACCATACGTTAAAGTAAGGACCAACACAGCATTGTGAATTGCCATACGTGCCTTTTTCAACACATTTCGACTCTTCACAATAGAGTGCGGGGCCCCATTTACTCTATTTCCCGCATTTACTCGTCTTTCTATATCCTTATCATATCTCCCATCCCTGCTAAATACGCAGCCCAAATATACAAACTCATCTACTTGCTCGATCAACTCCCCTTCTATTCTTATTTCACAAAACGTTTTACTTTCTTCTCTTTCAAAAACCATAACCTTCATCTTACTTGCGTTTACTTTCATACCCCTTTCTTTTAATGATCTGTTCATTAATGTAACCATCATTTGGAACTCGGCCGCCGACGACGCAAGAATAACTTGATCATCGGCGTACAAAAGGTGTTTGACGGTTAACTCACCCATTCTTAATCCGCATTATTCAACTTTCAAATTTTGCAAACAACTGTCCATAAATAGGTTGAACAGCCACGGGGAAGCCACACAGCCCTGTCTGACATCTTTATGGATGTCAAACCAGTCCGAGTAGGCCCCGTTGATCCTATCCCTAGAGTCCCTATAAAGAGACTCTAATGCCTGTATCAAGCCAGCGCTCAACCCAAATGAGTTCAGTGTTTGCCATAGCACATCCCTATCCACCTTGTCATAGGCTCTTATCAAGTCCATGAACGCACGAAAAACCTTTTGGTTTTTGGCCAAAAACTTCTCCGCGATCATGCGCATGGAAAAGACTTGATCTATACATCCCATTCCCTTTCTAAATCTCGCTTGCACATCCCAAATTTTTTCATCAGTTTCTTTCATGGCCCTTTCAATCAGTACCTTAGCATACAGTTTTCCTACAATGCTAAGAAGGCTGATGCCACGGTAGTTTTTACAGTCCTGCTGCGACCTTTTTCCATTATATACGGGGCTATCACGGCTTTGCACCAGTCCACCGGTACCCGTTTCAGTTCCCAGCATAAATTAAACAAGGTCTGCAGCAGGCCTGCCACCACTTCCTCTCCAGCCCTTAGCATGTCGAGTGAAACTCTATCATATCCGGCAGCCTTACCTGCTTTCATGCTTTTCATTGCTTTCATTATTTCATCTTTACTTATCTCGCTACCTCTTTCCTCTTCTTTCGGAGTTTCTACTTCACTTAGTACACACACGTTGTCTCCTCACTCATAAACACGCTTTCAAAATAGTCCTTCCATCTCTTTATACTCAAAACTTCATCATTCAGAATATAGCCATTCTCGTCTCTTATAACATTCATCATAGGCTGTTTTGAATGCCCCTGGTAGTTCTTACAAGTTTCCAGAATATTTTAATATTTGCCTGGAAGTTATCCGATATTCTTCTATCATACTTATTCGTTCTTTCTTGCTTTTTTCGTTCAACTACTTCTTTTACTCTCTTATTTAGGTGTCTAAAGACTGCCTTTTTTCTTTCAGTATCACCATTCGTACCGCTAGAATTACCAGCCTTTGTTGCTAGTAAATCTAGCCATGCTCTCATCTTTGCTTCAACTTCCATACGTTTCTCATCATCCCACCATAACGTATTATTTTTCCTTTCATTCTTTCTCTTACTAACACCACATACTTCGGTAGCTGCATCCACTAAACCTTTCTTTACATTTTGCCATACATTTTCCAAGTCTAACTCCTTTATACATAATTCATTCAAATCACTTATATTTTCTTTCAGTCTACATTTGAACTGGTTTTTCTCACCTTCATCTTGTAAAATTTCTGTTCTAATACGCTGTAACGCAGTGGTAGACACAAATGGTCGATGGCGCTAACGCCTGAACAGACCATTAATTCGGCATAAAACCAAATAATGATCCGTTCCTACGCTAGAACCCCGGTAAACCCTTGTATCTACCACTGCCCCCCTCAATCTTTCATCAACAATTATGAAATCTATCATGCTTATATCGTCACCTCTTTCCCAAGTATACATGTGAATCCTCTTGTGGCGAAAGCAAGTGTTCGTCACAAAAATATTCTTTTCCATACATACGGTGAGGAGACTTTCACCACTTTCATTTATACTTTCATCACCAAATGTTCCCAATATCCTTTCATAACCAAGCCTCCTCACCCCACCCCTTCCATTAAAATCTCCTAGCATAATAATATTTTCATTTCCCTTATACTTCATTAACACCATCCTTACCATTTCCCAAAACTGCTTCTGGATATAAGTGGGCTTAGACATGTCTGGGGCGTAGACCCCTAATACAAACAACTTCTTTAAGCCCACTTTCATTCTTTAAGCCCACTTTCATTCGTTAATATCGCAAAATCTACGGCTATTGTAGATGTACAAGGATTGAAAAGAGAAAACAATGATTTTGTTGTTAAAGAAATTTCCATTATTTGCGGTGATCAAGTTCAAATTTTATTGATTCTACCAGATTTTCAAGTTCAAAATCAGAAAGGAAATATGTGAGATATATAGAACAGAATAGAAAAAATAACTGGAATAATGGTTTCATTTTCTACGACAAATTTTTAATGTACACTAATGTTAAGAGAATTGAGTAAGAAATACATTTGATCATGATGATGTTACAAATTAAAAAAACGTTAAATGTCCAAGTTTGTTAAGTTTGTATCAAGAATATAAGATTTGTAAATGATATTTTTATTTAAAAAATGGCGTAATATTTTAAAAATAATATGACTGGTTTTTGAAATAAGTTATTTTTAAATCTGAAATATTTCTTACTCTACGAATTTCTTTTATTAACCTACGAAACGTTTTTATAGAATAAGGGTGAAAAATCACACATTCCACCTGATGGTAAGTGGATACTGTAGCCCATAGACATCTAAATTAATCCTTGATTAAGAATCAAAATAACGATGCGTGGTCACCCCTGAGGGCTAAGACAGAATGCGTCGTTTCCAGTTAAAATAATATTCTCCGGATCTCTACACTCACCATAAGAAACACAGTATCTAGCATTAAGATGCTTTTTTAGGCTGAAAATCTTTGAGAGCGTGGTTCTTCCCCGTTAGAGCCGATCCATTCGTGATAGAATCATAATATAGCTGCAGCCTAGCTCTACCACGTAAAACACGCACATATCTCAAAAATAAATCTTATAGTTATTGATTCTAATTTAATACATAAATTTCAATTATTAAATTTTAATTAATTACCTAACCTGGCGCTTATTTATGTGGGTATTAGATAACTTGGTACCTCTTGATTAGGGGCTTATTAATAAATTTAAGCGACTGACTGATACGATACTTTAATGGCTTTTTGGGATATAAATTTGGATCGGTCTGTCTTTCAGATTACGAGTAAGGAGCAAAGCATCGCTCAGTAAACAATATTGCAAGATTCTGCAGTTCGATCCGTCATATCGGGTAATAGGTGAATAAAATTGGGGCTTCAGAACTTCCAATTCTGCCCTACTCAATTCACATTAAACCTAGTTTTTAAGTTTTTTTTTCCGCGGAGCACACATTAAATTCGCTATTGGTGCATGGTAACTCAATAAATAAGCGCTCGTCTAAAATTTCCTGTAAAATAAAACAATCAAAAATTGATCCTCGTCAGCACTACAATAATTGTTCCTCTCAATTTCAAGGGTTTATATAAATACAAAAAATATAGATAAGGTTCTATTTCTAAATGTAAAACGCAATAATGTTTTACAATCTAATGGTGGTAATAAATGTTATCTGAGGTCAAGTAAGGAAAAATAACCAATAGAACAAAACTCAAGTTCTGAAATAATACGATAAAAACGGATGATAAATGGATCTTTTTGTGAAAAAAGTTTCTTAAAGAAATAAGACTACGAACTATTTTAGTAGTTGTGATGATAAGTACCCTTTACTTTTTAAGAAAAAGGAATTTAGTTAAAATTAAAATATATTTTTTGTATATTTCTAGCGTTTTAAATGAAGATGCTCTCTATAAAGTTTAGAAGGACTAGCAAAGTATAATATTATGAAAACTGCTTATAAAATTAAACTAAAAATGAAAACCCGTAAAAGAGAAGAGCCCGCCTTTTAAGTATACTCGCTTTGATCCTAGAAGTCATATTTTTTTATATAATTTATAATTGGAAAGGCCAAAGAAGTACAAAAAAATCTGATAAATATAATCGCCGAAAACTAGTACTTTATATGAAATGCTTCTTTCCCGATGTTAATTCCTTGGGAATTTAATTTAAATTACCCTCTCTCACGTATAAACCATTAATTAAAAGCGCCTATCTAATTTTACTTCGAAATGTAAAAGGGATATCTTTGTGCAATTCAAATATATGTGAAAAATTATTACAGTCAGTGTATGTACACTAAAATAAAAATAATGCTGTGGCACAAAACCTACATCTATACTTGATAATGAATTAAAAATGGTAATTCGTTTTCACCTTGTTGGCTTAAGACGAAATGTCTCGTTACAATTAAAAAGTCTCCGGTTATCTAAAGGAAACACAGCAATAAATATGTTGCTATTTTACTCTTGTTTTTATGAGAACTTAGGACATCCCCAGTTCAGCCGGCCTATTCGTTTTAGACCCAATTTACAGTCTCAGCGTGACTACATCCTACAACAACCGTTATGCTATCTCTCAAGGTGGAGATTGAAGTCAGATAAATTGCCCTATTCATGACATTTTTCTCAAAAAAGCTTAACCCCACAAAAGAAATAAATATCTCTAGAAAAAAATCGGGGTCATAACGTTATCACGGGTCACGTTTTACCCGAACCGTATTTAGTACGCCTGGGTAAGAGACCATTTAAAGTAGCACGCAAATTTAATTCTTATTACGTTCGTTTTAGAAAGGTATCATATCATTATTTTAACATCATTTTCGTTAATATTAAATATTGGTAAACACATAGAGTAAATACACAAAGAGTTGAAATGAAGAATATGTGGAATTATAAAATAACAGAAATCAGTTAAAATACAATTCGACTGAAATAAATGTGCAGAGCTAACTCAAGTAAGAGATATAAATGCTAACCAATGTAAGTTACTTTTATTTATACTTCAATAAGTCACCATACAGACTCATTAATTTCTGCACAATATACCCATTTCTAAGAGGGACTTAGCTTAGGGAAATTAGCTAAGTCTGATGCTCACGTGAAGTCCATTAATGACTTATGTCCATTAATGACTATTATATGAAACACCAGTATTACGCTAGTATTCTGTGAGAGCGTAGTTATTCTCCGGTCAAATCGACCCCTTCGTGCTACAACTAGATGAACTCAGGTGCAATTGGCTCTACCACGTACCTCGGTAGTGACTTTTTAAATTCCTTCCTTTATTCAATTTGTGATTTCTATAACTCAATGTATATTATGAATTATACTATATATTGAATGATTTTGTAATTTGCCAGTCCACATTGGGTTATTGTAGTACACGCTAGCTCATCATATAGAAAATCAATAGGTACAAGAGTCAAAACTGCCAGAGTATACAAATGAGCGACACATTTAACAGTTCCAGGTGAAAGTCAGCAATCTTGCAGCATTCGCTAGAATAGAGATTGTGTTCACTTTAATATCGAGGAAACCAGGATGCATAACTAGGTATTAAATATACGCCTTTTCTCTGTACACTAATTTATAACTTTACACAAAACTTATTTGTAGTAATCATGCGTATGCGTCTACGCTGGTAGCATGACGTCATAAGCAAAGCAAGTTCTGAGCTACAAGTGTTTTTGTGAAAGAGCCACGCTGCAGCTAGATTAAGGTTGTAGCTTGAACGGGTCCGTTCGACCGGGGAATGACCACGCTCTCACTGAATACCAGTTCAAAATAGCAGTTTAATGCTTCTGTGTTTCATGTGGATAGTACGGTGAGTCACACGTGTATAGATAAAAAATTTCTTTCGATTTGTAATAGCGGTAAAAACGTCATAATTTTTTTTATACGTTTGACCATCGAAGTACAATGCCGGTACATGCGAAAATTTTTATTTCTCTCAAGTATCTTCTCGAGCCTTCTTTCTTTCTCTTTTCATTTTATTTTTGTCGATTATAGTCTAGTCTAGTCTAGTAACTTTTGTAAATCAGTGAAGGCAATTGCTGCGGCTGCTCTGTCGGAAACACCGTATCTAACGCAGGTTCGAGAAAATGCAGAATAGTTTAAATAACAGAGTTTCCAATTTTTTTTCTACGTTTTTACTGGTTGAAAGTCTACACACAAGTCTTTCATTTGATGCATCAGACTCATCAGAAGACTTCATTAGAAAAATAGACGTAGTTGATACCTCGTTGATGGCTAGTGCGGGAGAACTTGGTGATATTTGCCGTTTAGAACTGTTCTATTTCGATTTTTTTTGTTGTATGGATACGCACGTGTTTCCTTTTATCATTTTTCTGGCTTTTTGGACCATTAGAAAACATTGCTCAATTGATGACACTTTTCTTAGGACGAGAATTTTTAGTAAGATTCAAACATTTACAGAAGAAATATCGAACATTGCTAAAAGCAGGGAAACCTAACTGTTTTTCCGGTATTTTAGAATGAGATTTTAATACATTTTTAAATTTTAAGCGATAAACTTTAAATATATGTTTTTTATACAATAAGGGTGACAAACGACCTGATATTAAGAGGATACCGATATAGACATTTACATTTATCCTCGATTCAAAATGCAGATGCGTTGTCAAGCTTGATGACTAAGATGGAATGCCTCGTTTCCTGTAAAAAGGGTATTCAGTTCTTTACACTCACTATACGAAACACAAAAGCAAAGAGCTGATGTTTTACGCTGGTATTCTTTGATAGCGTGGTCCTTCCACGGACGAGCCGAATCATTCGTCTACAACCATAATATAGCTGTACCATGGCTCTACCACGTATATTGTTGCAGTCTTACACGTAAAACATTCGGTAAAGATTCTTTCTTCCATGTTTTTTTCTATTTTGTCATAAAAATGAGCTACTTTAGGAAAAATTTTTCACTTTTTGTATTTTTGGTACTTTTAAACAAATTTCTCGTCCACTTGTAACATTTCATTACATCTTCATAACTTGATAACACATTCTTCTTAAAGTCACTCGTATCAACAAATATAGGATGTTTTCGAGCATTACGGTTGATTTAGTTACAGGCAGTACTAAGATATGACTGAAGCAGTCAGGTTTTGGTATAACTTTAAAAGAGAGTGTGTGTTACACAAGTGTTGCACAAGTGTTATTTTTTACTATTTCGATATTATTTGTAATTGAAAGTGTATATAAATCAAATTAAGTCTCTCAGGGGCTAAACGTTCGCTGCAAAATTTCACTGTACGCGAGCAACTCGGGATTAATCATCAATGGCAATCGGCATCAATGAATTGCAATTTTAAGTGATGTTTTTGCTGTGCTCGGCGGTGAAGGAAAATATCACGAGGAAATCTGCATGTCTTAAAAATAAGAAAAAAAGTATTTCTAAGACTTATGAAGTAAGCCGATCTGCATTGGAGTAGCACGACGGACATTTTCTTGCCCTAAAATCTTCTCAAAAATAAGTGGGGGCCTTTGCTCAGCCGTGGGACATATATAGGCTGTTACATTACCTTATAACTTTTATTAGTCTTATATGTTGTTCAGTGTAAAAATCTGACGGTATTTTATCTCATAAGAAAGTTTGGCCGACTTCCACTGTAACGAGCGAATAGGCGTCAATAAAAGTTATGTCTACACATGAGAAAATCTATATCCATCGTATATCTGAAACCGATAAAATCTACAAATAAACGATCATTTGTAGGCTGTTCAAACAACTGCTTTATGCATGATTTGAACCCGCGACCTGGCCGTAGTCAAATGCTTAGAAACTAAGCTAGAAATCCACCATACATGTTAGTGAGCGTTGCTCAGGACATCAAAAGTAAGGGTTTACGTAAGGACTATCCCTTACTTTATTCGGACTTTATGCTTTCCTTATATATTAGAAAAAAAAACGTACTTTAGAAATTATGAATAAAATAAAGTACCTGAAAATACTTTAGTTTGATAATTTGTTTGATTTTATTTTATTCTCCACTAAAAACACTATACCAGAGGTTAAAAACGTTTAAAACATGTTTCGATTAGAGAGAAAACCAAAATGGAAATTCTGCTACACGAAATCGTACTAAAATTTATCATTCAATAACTGAGTAACTCATTGTCGTTAGCTGAGACAAGTAATAGCTCTCTGGAGTGAAATTTCCTTTTCCATTCCATAGAACAGAGCTGTGGCGAAATTTTCTATCAAATTTGTCGTTGTACAGTTTCTAAAAAAATTACATAGTTTAATAAATAATTTGTCATTATTATCAACCCACCACACATCTATAACGCACACCCGGCTGAATGGGCTGGACGGTCTGTTCTCACGCCTTTCCGATTATCATTAAGTTTTGACAAAGGGTGTTTTTAAATTTGTCATATTAAGAAGGTCCTTGCAGATAAAGGACACAGAGATCGTTGCTTATTATAGTATACAGTCAAATCAAGTTCATTTACCGTTGGAACCGATTAAAGTTGATTGATACAATTTAAGTGTCGTAAATAAGTGCTTTTTACGGAAGTACCTTCGAGGTGATATAAGAGATCTTGAGAGACCTACAAGAAAAATAGCGGATATGAGAAATCCGCCAATACACAATATAATGCCGTGAACTTTTATTGTAAAACTTAACGTATTTATAGTCAGTCTGATGGTAACTTCAAACGGAGAAGACTACAGATTCGCTGTCTCCTAAGAGACTAAGATGGAATGATTTACAGTCTTTAATAAGACTCTATAATCTTTTAAACAAAATAAAACTGTGCAAGCATTTCTATTTGCTGGCAGAAGAAATACCTACAGTAAGCAGGTGATACCCACCCAGATTGACTCCTAGGTAAAAAAGTGGTCAATCACCCACTACAAAATAAATTACCCCACGAACTTCTCAGAATTGAGTATAAAGCCTTGACTTTAATTTAATCAAAATATTCGAATTTATAAAACACCGTAAAATTTAAAAGCTTTTCAAAATCCTATAATATTAATTATTATGAAAAAACCAAAACTATTTGATAAGCGGACGAGAAGACATGAATATTTTTTCGCAAAATATTTCATCACCAGTCACTAGCCGCTCGATCACAGTCTTTGGATTTTCGCCACAAAGATCCAAAAACTCCGAAGCGCAGCGCACTCTTTCCTGTCTCTGTACCGCTGAAAGAAGTTTCGGTACCCATCTTGCACTCACTTTTTTTAACGTGAAGATGTTCATGGATCGCGCGATGAACGGTACTCTTAGAGAGCCCAAGCCTTGCTGCAATTTCTGACAGGCCTGTTGGTCTAGTGGTTAGTGACCCTGACTGCTAAGCCGGAGGTCGTGGGTTCGATTCCCACCCAGGACAAATGTTTGTGTGATGAGCACGATCATTTGTTCTGTGTCTGGGTGTAATTTATCTATAATATTTATGTATTTAGAAATATATAAGTATGTTTATCAGTTGTCTAGTACCCATAACACAAGCTCTGCTTAGCTTGGGACTAGATGGCGTTGTGTATGAAAAAAAAAAAAAAAAAAAAAAAAAAAAAAAAAACAAAAAACCGTCGTGGCCACAGTCTTCGACGGTTTCTCTCCCGAGGCGAAACTCTTTCACCCAATTTTTCACTGTGCTATAGGAGGGGCAGACTCCTTATACACGCCATCCAATCGTTCTTTTATTTGGGCAGGGGATAAACCTACTTTAAACAGAAACTTTATGACACTTCGATACTCAGTTTTCGACATTTCGAAAAAAATACGCGACTCTCGTTATTCAAATGCCTGTTAAACTAAGACTAAGTATTTCATGTCGATGCATGTTTCTCATATTAAGTGCACGATAAACGTACTATTTAATGCAACACAACATGTAGCGACATGCCGCGTTGAACTATATCAGGCCAGTTCATTATGGGACCGCCTGGTAAGTACATAAGTAGCTTTGGGATTTCCAAACAAATGTTATACCCCTTTTTCTTCAGTTATTTCATAAGTGGTGGTTTTAATTTTTTTTTTAAGTTAAATGATCAACAAAGAGGAATCTTAAATAATTCAAATGATTTCAGATATAGGTACTGTCATATAAAGAGTAATTATAAATAAATCACTACATAATATTAATAAGGATAAACTACCGTCTAGTGGCTGTATCGTCACGTGTCATAAGAGACGACAGAAGGAAACTGAAACAGGAGATAGGCGCCAGCATCTTCCTTATAACTACTCAAAATTAGAATATAGCGACTGCCAACCCATTTGTCAGGTGTTGCAACTATGGCAAAATCCCCACATGAGGCACTCTATCGGCTGTAATGGATGGATGGATGGAACCGAGCAAAATGATTTCATACGTTCACCTGAACACGATACACTTTTATTAACTTTAAATATGGCGTTACTTTGCGCAAATCTATCGTATTAAAGATGTAAAAATTAATTAGCTAAGATCCAAGTAATAAAATTATGTATCTTGAATAAAACTATTCATACGGATTTTATCGTGTTTATATAACATAAACTAAACACTCACGCCTGTTACACAGAGGGGTAGGCAGAGACTGCGGACCTCCATTTGATACTATCCTGACATACCTCTTTCGCCTCCTTTACACCCATATATTTACGCATACATGCTCGTCGGTTAAGGGTATTTCTAATGTGGCTCATTTTCAAAATATCGCCAATTTGGTCGATAAACTTTCTGCTAGGGCATCCCTATCCGACTCTACCGTTCACGTCTGCCATATAAGTTTGCTTTGTCACTCTTTCCTCATTCATTCTTTCTACATGAGCAAACCACCGGAGCATTCCTTTCTTAATCCCGGTCACAACATCATCTTGATACCACATTAATCTCTTATCACGCATTTTTTCATCCTATTTATAAGATTTAACCCTAACATACTCCTTAAAGACCGCATTTCTACAGCATTTATTCTACTTTCGTGCTTCTTCTGCCACATCCAACTTTTACTAAGTAGAGATTAACACAGCATTATGCATTACCATACGTGCCTTTTTTGATATATTCTGATTCTTCATAATAGAGTGTAGTGCCCCATTCACTCTATTCCCTGCATTTACTCGTCGTTCTATCCTTATCATATCTACCATCCCTGATAAATACACATCCTAAATACATGAACTCATCCACTTGCTCAAGTAACTCTCCTTCTATTCTTATTGCACATAACGTTTTGCTTTTTTCTCTTTCAAAAACCGTCACTTTCGTGTTACTTTCATTCACTTTCATTCCCCTTTTTTTTAATGCCCAGTTAGTAAATTCCTATTAATGTAACCATCATTTGCAATTCAGCCGCCGACGACGCAAATATGACTTGATCATCGGCGTACAAAAGGCATTTGACGGTTTTTTCAATTCTTTTATACTACTGCTGTTAATGCAGTACTTTTCTTTCTTTTAACTTTTATATCTTATTTTATTATTTCCATACTTCTTTTTCCATTTTTTTTTATTTTTTTATATTTTTTTTAATTACATACAATTAGGTTCCTTATTATTTATAAACTTACCAATATAAAACTAAAATATAAGCTTACTGCTATTATAGTTTTATACTTTTCTACTTCTCTTTTTAATCTACTTATCTTCGTGTAGCTTTTTGCTAATACATTACTAATATTTTTTTTAATTTAAATTTCATTATTCATTACTATATCTACTTGCTAATACATTACTTAGGACTTTATCTGGATAGTACACTATAAAGATCTTACTGTCAAATTTTTATATCATTTGATTTTTATTGCATTTGACGGTTAACTCGCCCATTTTTAACCCACATTCTTCATCTTTCAAAGTTGGCAAACAACTTTCCATAAATAGGTAGAACAGCCACGGGGAAGCCACACAGACCTGTTTGATACCTTTTTAGATGCCAAACCAGTCAGAGTAGACACTGTTGATCCTGCCACACGCCCTAGAGTCCCTATAAAGAGACCTTAATGCCTGCATCAAACCAGCGCTCAATCCAACTGAGTTCAGTGTTTGTTTATCGCGTTTAATTAACTATTTTTAATTCCCGACGTTTTGGGTGCATTACAGAACCCATGGTTAAAGGGGACAGGGACTGCGATGTTTGACTTCCAAATGTAATAGTTATCCGAGCTACCTTCAGTTTATGAAGCTACGAGCCTCATCTCAATATTGAGAGGATTATAAAAAAATTAATTCCCCCGCACTGATCCATTACCTTTTAGGTAAGTCCAACTTCGACCGAGAGGTCAATCGACGGATTCAACTCGGCTGGGCAGCGTTCGGGAAATTACGACATATCTTCTCGTCAGGTATTCCTCAATCTCTAAAAACTAGATTGTACAACCAGTGCATGTTGCCAGTGATGACTTACGGATCTGAGACGTGGTCCTTCACTGCTGGCCGTATGAGGACGCTCAAGATCGCTCAGCGAGCTATGGAGAGGGCTATGCTCGGAGTTTCTCTGCGTGATAGACTCAGAAACGAGGATATCCGCAGTAAAACCAGAGTGACTGACATAGCCCAACGGATTGGTAAGCTGAAGTGGCAATGGGCCGGCCATATAGCTCAAAGAACCGATAACCGACGGGGAAGAAAGGTTCTCGAGTGGCAGCCTCGTACCGGTAGGCGTAGTGTAGGGCGACCCCCCCACTAGATGGAGTGACGACCTGGTAAGATATGCAGGAAGTCGATGGATGCAGGTGGCTCAGGACCGTGCTTTGTGGCATTACTTGAGGGAGGCCTATGTTCAGCAGTGGACTTGATGGACTTCACAAGGTTTCCAAAAAGATTTACTTGGTATGATGCAACTAAATTACGGCTATAGCGCGATTAGGTTGACTTGACCAGAGAAGGACCAAGTTTTCAAAAATACCAGCGCAAAATAGCATCATTTAGCTACTGTGTTTGCCAAATATGCTTTTTACAGAACGCGAGGCATTCTATCTATGTGATATGTGTGCCTCAGGGCTGACAGCGAATCTACATTTATATTCTTAATTCAGGATAAAAATGTAGATGGGTCACAGGCTATACTTACCATTAGGTGGACTGTGTGCTTGTTTTAGAATGTTTTCAAAAAAAAAATGACACATGCAATTGCTCATTTTGCGATATTTACGACGAACTCTTAGCCTCAGAGCTATCACGTTGCTTATAACTGATATAATTGATATTATTATAAGAATGATAATCTTATTAAATCATATGTTAATATTTGTAAATAGAATATATTTCTTTAGTTTTGAATTTTCCTGTGCTCTGCGTAGGTTATATATAACTGCCTCATTGGGCTAGTGGTTGTAGCAGTGCGACTGCTGATGATGAAGTCCTGGGTTCAAATCCCGGGTGGGGCTAAAAAATCCATTATTGAGTTTTTCTGCCAAGAAATTCTCAGTAGCTGCCCGGAGTCAAGAAGTTGGCGGTGTCTCACGTAAAGCCGTTGGTACTGTGTCTGATCTCTCTCCGGTCGTGTCTGTTTACCGTCCCATCGGATTACGAGAGTGAGGAAATTGAGAGTGCACCTGTGCACGCGCATACACTTGGACACTATAATCCTGTCCTGCGCCGATGGCTAGCCTCCGTTGAGGCAGGCCGCCGTGGCCGAAATTCGGTCTGGAGGACATTATTATTTAATATATTGCAATGAAAAACATAAATTAAATAGTAATCATGTATCTTAGTTAGGTATAATTTTAAGAGTGACAATCCGTATCTCTATAAAGTTTATGATAATGTTAATAATAAAAACAAATATTTTATTTCAAATAATAAAAGTATTTAAAGATATTACATATTAAGGAGAAAAATATTTTATGTATGTTCCGTCTTTTTAGGTAAAAATATTGGTAAAGAGGTAGATGACAATACGAAAATTTTAATATCAAAAATTTGTGCTATGGGCTTTGCTATAAATTAAATTTTTAATTCACTGCTGTTCTGTAGTCAATAATATTTTAAAAAGCTGTACTAAGGCGTCATCCTAATTTGCAACGATCGTACGAGTAAACGCTGCGATTTTATCCCTTGACGAGATTAAGAAAACACATTTCTTTAGAGTCCTAATTAAAGCTTGCAAGTCATCGCGCGAGCAGAGGTAATACTTATTAACGATCATACCTACGATGGGTTTGATCGTACGATCGCGCAATCAAAGCTACAAAATCTCTTTGGAGTGTTATTATTAAAATCTCTTAGTAAATTCTTAGAAATAGTTCCCACACTAACTAATCAGAGATTATACCCAGTCAAATAATATACCAATAAATAAAAAGTTGAACTACGATTACTAAAATTAAAAATCCCAAAATTGAAGGTAACGTATGCATTATTGGGTTGGCGAATCAGTGAATTACAATCCCATTTCCTAAGAATTCGTTAATGTGTCAACATTGGCTCTATATACTTAAACATAAAAAGACTAATATGACGGTTTTTTACTTTGCGGTTCACAGTTTCGTTGTTAGATTTTATAATAATTTTTGTAATTATTCGAGAAATGGTGCAAATTCGTGATATGCGTGGTTGTGGCAATAGATTGTTTCCAGGAGGTGATATAAAATTCCACGCATAAGTGTTTCTTTGCATTTTCACTTAATTTCTTCCTAGTACGTTTTACCAGTGTGCTTTAAACATATTAATTAATTATAACATTGTCAAGATTAAATAGCTTTACTTTGAACTTAATTTAATTTAAACATTTTATTGTTTTTGTTTATAAGAAATGGTACTGAAGTATTTGTGACCATATTGACCTTCAATAACTATACATATTTCTTAGTATGTTACTGGAAATGCATAAAATTTATGAATTGTATACCTACATATTCCTATGTATTATATTTAGTGATGGATTTTCGGGATGTGGTTCGAGATGTGGGTGTACAGACGTATGCTAAGAATTTCTTGGAGAGACCGCGTACAAAACACCACCGTGCTACAAAGAATGGGGAAGGTCACAGAGATACTTACAACCATAAAGAGGAGGAAATTAGAATATTTTGGACACGTGATGCGTAACACCAAAAATATGAACTCCTTCAACTTATCATTCAGGGGAAAGTGGCAGGCAGAAGGAGGCCTGGCCGCAGAAGGATATCGTGGCTGAAGAACTTGCGCCAGTGGTTTGGGAAGAGCACAAGATCACTGTTTAGAGCAGCGGTCTCAAAAGTTGAAATCGCCCTTATGATTGCCAAATATCGCAAAGAGACGGCACCTTAAGAAGAAGATGGATTTTCATAGACTTTCGGTCACACATTATATTCTTATGGCAGATAATTTTCTTTTTGTTTTGATTTTGTCTCATTATTCTAATATTTTAACAACTTTTAAAATAATTATGAATATTTTATTGAGATTTTATAAAAATAATACTATTCAGAGAAAATTGTGGTTATCCATTGTACCATTGAAAATGAAATATTATGAAAGTACAAAGATTAGCAATTTGTATTTTCGAATATCAGATTATGATTAAACAACAAGGTACTTAAACCAACAGCAGCAGTTCTGACTATTATAATAAATCAAGAATCAAACCGAACAGTATCACCAGGCATAGTAAAAAATAAAAATTATTTAATCATCTATTTTTCGTGATATATTATTATATAGGTAGTTCAAATGTATGATTTAAGTCAACATTTTGTAAAAGATATTATCATAAAAAAGTTGGACGTAGAGTATTTGAGAAGATTTGAAAGACAAGTACGTGAATTTTATCGCTATGTTAGGATCCTTCATCCTACTTTTGTTATTTCCTTCTTACTTACCACTTTTCTTATCAAGTTTAAATTGTTAATAGGTCTTCTCCCGGGCTATTTGTCATGGCTGCATTTTGTTTTAGAGGTGAAGTTGTCATTGTGAATGCAACAGGTGTACGAGTAGGTCCTATAATTTAGAGATGAGGCTGTTATATGAAGATGCTACATCCTCTCAACCGTCCTTTAGCTACTCGATTTGCTTAACACAAAATTAAAATCTCTTTCGCATCTTCTAAATAATTACTAACAGATTTATATAGACTTTATTATTTTATTTCGTATGAGTATTGACCGTGAAAAAGCAGTGTAAGTTTATCCGCTATCCAATATCGTCCCGTTGGTATTGAAAGAGATGACAAAGGGTCGACGATGTAAAAGAACTGCGGTTGCCAACCCACCTACGCCAAGTTTGGCAACTAAATAAAATATCCCTTAAATGCGGCAAAATATGTACCAGTAGAATTTCGATAGTCTGTAATGTGTTTTAAGTGCTACTAAAATTGTTATTTATTAAATTTAATAAATTTTTTAACATTAAATAAGTTTTAAATATTGTACAGTTTTTCGCAACGTTACAAGTATACAATATACGTATGCACATAAAAATATGCTAATATTATTGTTTCCTCGTAACAGGAGCGGGCAAGGAAGAACAAGTAAACTTATCAAGTAGTTACGCAAACTTAGTGCAAGCAGCTCAAGAGATCTAAAGTACATTCATGCTTCAGGCAGCAGGAAAAACTTAAATTCATAGTTTTCTTTAAATTAGCGGCAAATGTGTGCGTTGTTTATTAAATTAAATGTCTCATTTTACATTTTGGATCCATGCTACAGCTAAATTATAATAGTTGGAGTACGAATAAGTGCCAACTCGTACGGAGAAGGAACACCTTCTCACAGAATATCAGCATCAAATAAAAGAAAATAAAAGCTATGCTGGTTATGGGGCTTTTTCATTTTACTCATTTATATTTTGATCCTTAATCAAGGATAGCTTTAGTTTATGGGCACAGCATTCACTTACCATGAGGTAGACTTTGTGCTTGTTTGGTAAACAAACAAAAAAATAATAATAATTATTTTTTTGTTTGTTTACAAATACATTTCAATATATTTCATATATAATTTCGTGTCAATTATAATCAATATTTTATCGTTGTTTGTTTTAAAAAATAATTTATTTAAAACTTTAACTTGTAGTACATAAAAAATCTAACATGAGATAGCTATAAAATTAGGTGAAAAAAAAACACTAGTTAGGGTGACGTTCTGTTCTCCCTGCTAGACTAAGAAATAGCCTGTATTAAGGAGATTCAGTCCCTTACCCCCTTACAAAAGTGATCGGAAAGCAAAAATTACTCTTAACTTTTAAAAGTAAGTACTGTCTTACGTTTCTTTATTTTTATAACACTGGATGCTACCCGTTAATGGGCTGTGCTGTGCTAAGTCTTACATAAAAAATAATAAAATTACAATATTTTTTATTGCAATTGTCAATTTGCCTTAAATGAAAGACACCCAGATCGCGCTGACTTTAATGGAATAAATAGGATTTTGTTTTAATAATAAGTGTTATTACAAAATACTTATAGAAAGTAAACTTTTTATTTACTACTGATTTTGAAAACGAATTTTTCCTGGGAAGAACCAGCAAGAAACCCAGTGGAATTACTTTAAGGCATTTATAATGAAACGATAATTTTGTACAACTTTATATGAATTATAAGAACACATGGTCGTATCACCTAATATCCAGGGGTTATTTTCATTCACGTATTCTTTTATATTATAATAACACTTTATATATACTTCTTTTATGATTGAAAAGTTTTAAAAAATTTCTGGGATTATGTTTTGAAAACGCACGCAATACCTCATAAACAAACTACAGATTGGAGTCTGGTAAATGTCACATAACCTTGTATTGGTTTCTAGTATTTAAAGTATGAATATCTTTGTTCTTTTTAAATCTATTCATGTATGTGTATACATTACTATAAGCGATATAAAGCTCCCTAAAGATATATATATATATATATATATATATATATATATATATATATATATATATATATATATATATATATATATATATATATATATATATATATCTTTAATTCCTTTAGGGAGATCTATACAATTTAAAATATTGTTTGGCTATCCGGCTCTCTTTTGCAAAATAAATATGCTTTCAATTTCAGATGGAAACGAATCGGACGATAAAAATTTACTATATTTCTATGTATTACATGACCTACTAACCATCACTTTCACACTCTTCTCAAAAAAATACCCAACGTCAAATAATAGTGCAAATTATAGAACCGACAACTATCAGAAATTTTTCCGGATCAATACGACTTAGACCCTCAAGAAAAGAGCCTATTAATTTTCAAAAGGTCGGCAACGCATCTGCTAATCATCTGGTGTTGTTCATGGGCGGTGTTTGTTCTGTAAAAATAACATCATGCAATACTTCTCAGAATTTATCAACTACGTTACGATTTTTCCTCCAAAAGCCATAGTTAAACTACTGTTTAACTGATCAAGATGTGTAATAGCGGAAGCGATCACCAATTGTTCGAGGTACCGTGAATATCTTTTTCAAGATTTAATCCCTCAAGCACCATAAAAATCCTATGCAATCGCATGCACCTGGCAAATCTCATGCGGTCGCATGCGACCTTACCCACCCACAACACTTAAAACTACTAAAACTTATATTTGGAGACTACTTTTCTATGACGAAGTTTAGCATTATAAAATCTTGTGGTCTAAACAAAAGTCAGGTCTTACTTCATTACAAAAATATTTTATTGTATTTTGATAACAAAAAAAAACATACCAAGCGAATGTCGGCTGTGTGAAAATCACAATTATTTCAATATATATTACTCGAAATTATTGACGTCAAAAGATAAATTATATTTACACAAAAAACTTACATTACAACTTTACAATAAAAAACTATACTTAAATACTAATAAAACACTAGAAAAATCCCAAAAATAAACACAATGACATTCACGCGAAAATGGCGTACGAAATAAACGTAGATTACAAATAAATGCCAACTTCTTCAAAGAAAAGTAGTCTCTATATATAAGTTTTATGGGTTAAAGTGCTGTGGGTGGGTGCGACCTCATGAGACCGCTAGGGATTCGACGGAATATGGCCATAGTCTCATGAGACCGCTAGAGGGTTGAGAGGCTAAAGAGCTCGTTTTATGAAATCTACGCTTCATGTATTTAAAACCATAACGGAATCCCAACGTTTTCAGTTGGAACTCCTGAATCGATTCGATGCCCTAAAACTCACATTAGTCATTGACGAGGGCTGACTAGTTTGGTTAAGATCACAAGGAATAGGGAGAATAGGTTGTGTAGTAGGCAACAAATAGGCCGGAATACTAAGCTCTTAGACGACATTACGAAACTAAATACACGCAATGGAAAAACCCTCATGTAGAAGCCTGAGATTCTCGCTGAGATCGAAGGCTATAATGGTACACTATATGCCTCCAAAAATCAGCAACTTGACCACAAATACGACGATCCCAGAGCCACACTAACCCGCCTTTTACATCAACATCTCTGAGATGCTTATTGTAGCTTGTCGAATACAATTATGATGAATGAGCTAACCACTTACGTGGGTTTTCGCTAAGGAGACTTATCTGAAAAGATAGATAAACACATGTTATACGTGTAACTTTAGCCACCTTTTTTCTACCGAGTACTTTGCACGATTCAATCATGTAAAGGCATTTGGCAAGGCATTTCTTTAAATTTCTTGAAGAGATGCAGAGACCATAATCTCATTCCTACGTGTGTCAAAATATCAACAAAGAAGGACATTCGAGGAAGCGCTAAGATCTTAAATCAGGCAAGTAAAAAGTTGTTACGGACGGTGATTCAGCAGAAACGGTTCGATTTACATTTCATAAACAACACCACAGACAATTTGTCCAGTGAACTAAAGACAATTTTAACGACATTTGGTTTTAATAATTGCATCGAAACTTTAAACAAACGAGAAACATCGAAATACAATGAATGCAAAAATAAACAAATAGAAAAATACCAAAAATTAACGATCAAATCAAATGCCAAACATCCAAGTCAACGCCAGAACAGTAAACAACCGTTGACCATAGACACAAACTATAAACAACGCACTGTCTATAATTTGTCAAAACATACACTGGACGAACCGACAATGAAAGTATTAGCGAAGGGAACGAACTTTGCATTAACTCCGCGAAAAATCCCGTACGAAGAAATTATCTGCAGTTTTGAGGATTGTCTGTTTAAGAATAATATCGGGAAGGAAGATTTGGAGGCCATACGCCACGATATTTCGTCCTTGTTAGGTCGTAGTTCAGTGTCGAAACCAAACCTTCCCAAAGACGAATTTACAGCGCTAAATAACTTACGGAACAGACCAGAACTCATGATTCTCCGCGCGGATAAAGGAAATACTACGGTAGTAATGGACGCGTCGGAATATAATTTTAAAATACAACAACTTTTATCGGACGAAAGTACATATAAAAAGGTCAAAACGGACCCTACAACTAACACGCTTAAAACAACTAGCGATTTAATAAAGAAATACTCCAAAAAATTAAATCTCGACGTGAATTCGCTAATACCATCATGTGCCAAACCACCGAGGTTGTATGGGTTACCGAAGATACACAAACCAAACGCTCCACTACGTCCCATAGTGAGCCAGATCGATTCACCAACTTATAAGCTGGCACAATACTTAACAAAAATACTATCACCACTGAGAGGACATACCAGAGCACACACAAAGGATTCGTACCATTTTGTGAGTGAGATAAAAGACCTACATCTCGCTTACAATGAAACTATGGTCAGTTTTGATGTTCAGTCACTATTTACATGCCTACCTATTGTGGACTGCATCTCAATTGTAACTAGGAAGCTAGAGGAAAATAGCATGCCTCAAGAATATGCAATACTACTTGAACATTGCCTCACATCTGGCTATCTATTGTGGAAGGAGGAATTCTACTAGCAAGTAGATGGTGTGGCGATGGGCTCACCTGTGTCTCCCATAGTCGCCGACATATTCATGGAGGACTTTGAGGAGAAAGCCCTTCTTACTGCTCCTGTAAATCCAATGTTCTACAAGCGGTACGTAGACGACACTTTCACAATTTTACTATCTGCCAAAGAAGCTGCATTTTTAGACCACCTTAACTCCATAAACTCTAAAATACAATTCGCGTAAATCGGACCAATAAAAAATTAATATTAAAAAAACTGAAGGTAGCCGGACTTACTATGACATTGGGACGTCAAACATCTCAGTCCCCCCCCCCCGTGACCATGGGTACTGTAAAGCACCCGAAACGTCGGGATAATAATAAAAATAAATTAAAGTAATTAAACGCGATAAAATCCGTAAATAGTAGTTTTATTCAAGGCATTTGATGCTAACTCACAGGAACGCCCGAATATACGTACTGTTATTTCAAAAGGCTCCTTTGCAAGAGGGTTGCCTAGTAATGATCGCATCTAAGCGATCCTCTACATAATTTATTGTGCCATTATATATTTTCCGTTTTTCTTTTATTGTGTATAATATAGTATATTTCATTCATGATTCATTGATTTCCATTTTCCCTCTCTTATATGATAGAACTTAAGGGTAGTAAGGAGAATATATCATGTCTGATCACCTGCTCATGATGATGTTGGTAAATCTTTTCCAATCTTATTTAGCTGTTATCGCTCTTCGTCGGTCATACTAGATTATTACATGAGCCATAATATAAAGCTAGTATACCAACAACACTCGGTATGATTAGAAATTGTTTTGTCTTTTTCTAAATTAATTATCTCGTAAATCTCGATATTTTCCAAGTTAAACAAACAGCGCTCCGAGCTCCGTTCGCATCAATTTTGTTAGCATGGACGTTGTTAAAATAAAAATAAAACATATTACATATCGATGTAAGATATTTTTTTAAATGTACTGGGGCATTCCATTTTAGTCCTTAGTTATGAAAATGCGCCCGGGATTTGATAGAAGGTTAGCCTTCCATGTTTAGATAACATTTTTACAAATGATAATCCGTTCCATAAATGGATAATTCAAAAATGAGTTCTGATCACTGTGGATAATAGGTTTCATTACCTTATGTTCACAAAAAACGAGAAGATGAAAAAGTTATGTTCATTTTTTCCCTAATCTCCTGAGGCCCAGAAATTTTTAAGTTCAAAAATTTAACAAAAATCAGATAAATGAGCTATAATAATGTTATAAATACCCGGAAAAATAAAATAAAAAATCTTTGGTGGAAAACTGGGATTTTCTCAATGTTGTTTACAAACAACATCGGTTCTCAATTACTACTGAAGTAAAACTCGAATTGAACTACTTGAAGTCAGTTTATTACAACATTTATGGATATATTGAAATAAATTCAGAAAATTTTACATAATTTTTTTAATGTAAAATATTCTGCTATCAGATCTGGGCATGTCGTATACCCTTGATAAATCACTATATCTCAAACTGTTACACAAATACCTTATACCAACGCGATTAGGCTTTCCTGGACACTATTGACGTATACCGCAATAGCCACTAAATGGTATACTCATTTCGTCTATGCTGATGTGATCCATTCTCGTCTGAGCGCGACAACCGCGAAAAACAACATCGAACAGTAGTGCAACGTTCCATATTTTATTAGTTTTTTCTTCTTCTGAAACATCGGCACCGTATACTATCTTCAAAGAAGTTCTGATTGTGAAAAATCTTGTCCTTGTCATGGCCTTTTTGACAATGTTTATTCCGTACTGTTACGACCAATACTGTCTAATCTGTGGCAAGCTAATTGCACCCGTGACTAAAAGTATTCCTATAAAAATTCAGTTCTTTCAGTGCAATTTTCAGTTATTTACCTGTTTTTGAAAAGTAAGTCTGGTTAGTAGCAACAATCTATTGTATAAAAAAATCATCACCAATGTATTGTTTAAAAAAGTCTTTTGGCGACCGTAACTTCTTGTCCACTAAAACATATCTTGGTTGAAACAATGACCACTCCAAAGGAGAAAAATCTCCATTCCAGTTATTATCCGTTGATTGCACAGTAGAACTGCAAGTACTCACACTCCGTCCTCCTGTTGTTCTTACACACCTCTGTTGTCTTGAATGACCTCCTCGTGTTCTAGCTCCGCCTCTAGTTGTAGAACGTACTTGACAGGATGACGATGAAGTAGAAATTTCTGACAAAGCCCGAGATTCGCTTTCAGATTCTGAAGGAGAACCTGAATCAGAATCACTTAGACTAGACTCACAGGTGACAATTCTGACTGTTTAGCGTCATCATCGTCTGATAAAATATCCAGGCCGAATCTTCGAGAGCATCGGTAACGTCTGCAACTTTCAAAACTGAAAAATTTGTCAATAAATCTAACAAAAATAAATGAAATCCCTAATGTTGTCATCATCATCATCATCATTACAGCCTTTCACAAGTCCACTGCTGAACATAGGCCTCTCCCAAGTAATGCCACAAAGCACGGTCCTGAGCCACCTGCATCCATCGACTTCCTGCATGTCTTACCAGGTCGTCACTCCATCTAGTGGGGGGTCGCCCTACACTACGCCTACCGGTACGAGGCTGCCACTCGAGAACCTTTCTTCCCCATCGGTTATCGGTTCTTCGAGCTATATGGCCGGCCCATTGCCACTTCAGCTTACTAATCCGTTGGGCTATGTCGGTCACTCTGGTTTTACTGCGGATATCCTCATTTCTGAGTCTATCACGCAGAGAAACTCCGAGCATAGCCCTCTCCATAGCTCGCTGAGCGACCTTAAGCGTCCTCATACGGCCAGCAGTGAATGGCCACGTCTCAGATCCGTAAGTCATCACTGGCAACACGCACTGGTTGTACAATCTAGTTTTTAGAGATTGAGGTATACCTGACGAAAAGATATGTCGTAATTTCCCGAACGCTGCCCAGCTGAGTTGAATCCGTCGATTGACCTCTCGGTCGAAGTTGGACTTACCTAGTCGGACTATTTGTCCCAGGTAAACGTACTCGTCAACAACTTCGAGCATAGTGCTACCAACAGCTACCGGCACAGGTGTGACATGGACATTAAACATGATCTTTGTTTTGTCCATGTTCATCTTAAGACCTATCCGTTGGGAGGCACTATTGAGGTCATTGAGCATAATGCTTAAGTCCTCCAGCGATTCTGCCATAAGGACTATATCGTCGGCAAATCGAAGGTGAGTGATGTACTCGCCATTGATGTTAATACCGTATCCTTTCCAGTCCAGTAGCTTGAAAACGTCTTCCAACGCAGCGGTGAAGAGTTTCGGGGATATAACATCACCCTGTCTTACACCTCTCTGCAGTTGGATAGGTTTTGAACTCTGGTTCTGTACTCGGATAGCCATCGTAGCCCTACTGTACAAACACTTCAGCACTTCGATGTACCGACAGTCAACTTGGCACCGCTGAAGGGACTGTAGCACCGCCCAAATTTCGACGGAATCAAAGGCTTTCTCATAGTCCACATATGCCAGGCAAAGTGGCAGATTGTACTCTTCGGTCTTCTGTACAATCTGCCGCAGGGTATGTATGTGGTCTATGGTACTGAAGCCTTTTCGGAAACCGGCTTGTTCGGGAGGCTGGAAGTCGTCGAGTCTGCGTGCTAGACGATTCGTAATGACTCTCGAAAATAGCATGTAGACGCGGCTCAGAAGGGAAATCGGTCTGTAGTTCTTCAAGAGAGCGTTGTCGCCTTTCTTAAAGAACAAAACCACCACGCTTCTGCTCCACGCCTCCGGAGTAGTGCCACCATGGAGGACGGAATTGAAGAGCTTCTGAAGGACTTCAAGTACCGGTGTTCCACCCGCTTTCAGAAGCTCCGCTGTAATTCCATCCTCGCCCGGGGCCTTGCCGTTTTTAAGGTGGTGGAGAGCCATTCTAATCTCGCTCAGCCTGACGTCCGGGATATCATCGGAATAGTGTCGGATAAGACTTGCTCTTGGATCGTTACTCACCCTAATGTTGTATAGGTATTAAATCAGGAATTCGAACATGTAGGTACGGAATTAAGAACCGATGTAGTAAATATACAACATAGGTAGTAAATTTCAAATATACCATAAATAACTATCGCAAACTGTAAAATATTGTTTTTATTACAAAGAAGACTATTTAGATTACAGTTTCACACCAAAAAATAATATAAATACTATAGATTTGCACAAAATTTAAAAATTACTCACCACTTCGCCACCGTTGTTCTGCCATCTTTCGCAACAAGTAGACTGATGTCAAAAAAATATGACAAGTTGCAAAAAAATGACTGCTTTGATTATTCAAGCAACATATCGTCTGTGGTCAAATTATAAAATTTTGACGATAATTCAACAGATGGAGGTCTAATGAATTTTTAATTTTTATGTTGTTTATATATTACTGTGAGCCTCAGGAGGCTAAATGCACGTAGTTTGAAGACGTTTAGAATTAAAATAATAAAAAACCATCACTTCATACTAAAATAATCCAGACTTTTGGTATTTTAGTTTATTTGCAATGAATTAGGTAATACTTTTACTTTTAAAACGTTATTCTCGAACAGTCGCAAGGCATTTATTAAATAGGTGACTGTAGAATTTCATAAAAAATATTTTGTTTAAATAAATAAACTGTGTAGTAAAAGAAATATTCATTGTAAATGAACGCCTAATTTCATTTATGTTATAATGTATCAGTTTTAGGTCACGTCGGTGGAGCTGACTTAGACGAAGTAATTTCCTAATGTTGTTAGTTTATTAGTTTGAGGTCTGAGCAAATCCTAATAACGTGGATTATCAAGTGACTATATTCCACGTCCAGTGACTATTAAGCACAATCTTGTTATATACAAACTTCGTAGATTAGGTAATTATGTCTGACTTTATATTTTATTAAAATAAAAGGAAAATAAGGTATAACTTTATTTTTATCTTTATATTTAATATCATATAATCATATTAAAAAAACTTAAACTAAATACTTAAATTACCATACAGTCCTAATCCCCTGTCAGGAATATAATATAAATATAAATTAATGGTTTATTGGAAATTAGTATGTTCAAAACAGAGGAACTTCATTTTGAAACTATATTAATTTAAAAAAAACATCAATAAAATTAGATAGATAGATAAATAGAAAAATCTGTTTTGAACTCAATGCAATTTGGTAGAAAGGCAAACTTAATGCTTAAACAGCATTCTGTGCCAGCCAACCTTTGGTGGTGTGGTGAGAGCTATAGGTTAGATTCAACAGAAAAAAGTTATAGCTTATTTAAACATTTAATATAATATTTGTAAAAATTAGCCTTTTAATTGCGCTCGAGATACATTTCAATTAACAAATTTTTCCAATTTAACGTAAAAGCTGATTCACATATAGATTTTTGCATCGTAGAAGAAGCTAAAAATGATATAGTGCGGTATTGTCTGCCATCGAATACTACGTACGAGCTGCAGCCCGTGAACAGGACTTGTTTTAAGCCATTTGAGACGTATTGGGATTAACATTAATTGCTATGCAGATAACAGCACTAGTGATGCTCTGTACACCGGCCGTGAGAATATTTATCGGGAAAACGTCTCCGAGTACCGGGACAAACTTATGTAATAATAATATAATAATAAACGCTTTATTTCTTTAAAATTACACACATAGACAATATAGTAGATAGGTATTCCTAGTAACTTTAAAAAAAACCTGTGGCAGGAGTTCCCGCTCTTGCTTATCTATAAAAGTCATAAAAAGGAAAGGATTTCAATATTTCATTACATTGTTATAAATTAAACGATTTACATTGTACTAAATTAGCGGTGATTTAAATACGGTTATTAATATATTACTTGAAAGTATTTAAACGAAAACTCAAATGGTATTGGTGATAAATTGTGTGTGTGTGTGTGTGTGTGTGTGTGTGTGTGTGTGTGTGTGTGTGTGCGTGCGTGCGTGCGTGTGTGTGTGTGTGTGTGTGTGTGTGTGTGTGTGTGTGTGTGTGCGCATGCGTGCGTGCGTGTGTGTGTGTGTGTGTGTGTGTGTGTGTGTGTGTGTGTGTGTAATGTATTCGTGTGGTATATGTGTGTTGATTAAATGATTTACATTTACGAGGTATGGTGTAAAAGTGTACGTTTGCGCGTTTACGGCTTAAAGGAACCCCTTTGTCGTATCTTCTCAGTTTCAAGGCACTGCACTTGTTGCTTCAGCCAGTATTGGAATCTTCGACGTTGACATATCGAGTGACGTGCATTTTTGTGGTCACATGGAAGAGAAGACCAAATTGGCCTCTAAAAAGGTTGGCGTGCTCAGCAGAGCGAGACAGTATTTCACGCCGGCCTACCTCCTGCAACCTTACAAGGCACAGGTTCGGCCGCACATGGAATACTGTTCCCATTTCTGGGTTGGAGCTCCATAATGCTGGCTCCTTCCATTTGATCGCATCCAGCGCAGAGCATTTGGAATCATTGACGACCGAGCTCTTTTCAATTGGCTTGACTCACTGGCACTGCGAAGAGATTACAGAAATAGTAATAATAAGACAATAGAAATGAATTAGCGCCCGATACTTCCAAACCCGATGTCGCAACATCTTAATACATAGGCGAAAATACATCGTTGAAATGCTACACATTCCTAACTGCGAAGAAAAATTGGGAAAAACTAAGCCTAACGCTATCTCTCAGTACCTACAACTGGAAAAAACGATTTCAAAGAAAAAACAAACTCGCTGCTATGTATTCCGATTTCATTCGTGAGAACATCGACCTGGGACGTATGAAACCGTCGTTGACGTTTTCGTCACTAGAACAAGAGTGTTACCTACCTCACCATGGCGTACTGCGGGAACATTCAACTGAACTGAGGGTTGTTTTTAACACCTCAAAAAAACTAAAAGCTGCTACAATCTCAACCAACTACAGATAAAGGGTCCCAATCTATAAAAGGACATACGAGCCCTCATAATAAAATGGAGATCCTACCGGTGACTTTACTATCTGATACACTCGTATAAGCGACTGGATGAAAATGAGAGCTAAAATACCCCTGGTCAAACCATCAAACTGAAAAGATGGCTAGGGGGGGGGGACCCAAGATAACATCGAACTATTAAGTTTCTGTGACTCAAGCAAGAAAGCCTACTCATACGTCATATATAGCCGCATAGCAAACGCGGACGGCCCGCTTATTGTTAATTTAGTCGCTGCAAAAACAACGCCTTTGGCACATAAAACTACTTTGCTACGGCTGTACACTCAGAAAACAAATAACACAACAAGAAACAAACAAAGAGGAAAACAAAAGGCGGTCTTATTGCTAAACAGCAATTTCTTTTAGATTCAAAAAAAAACACACAATTTAGAGCAAAGCCCCCATATCCAAACTTAACCCTTATCGAACTCCACAACTTGAATTTACCGATGGAGATGAAAAATCCAATCACTTTATCTCGCAATGCACGCCTTACGCAACTTCTAATAGAGCAAGCGCATTTAACCACACCATATGTAGGCGCGCGATTAACTTTATCATATATACGGCAGCGCTATTAGATTTTTTTCTCAGCCTCTACCCAATTTTTTTTTTCTTCAAGAATAAGTTACTTTGTCTCATTTTCATACTGGATCCTCAACGTACGACTAAACCTTTATGATTGTGGGCTTGGGTTAGACCACAATACAGCCGTTATTCCTTTTTAATTGTAAAGAGATATACATTGGCAATATTGTGAGATTTTTCCGGTACCTAATTTTATGATTCGGCGGAATGTGTGTAGTAATAAACTGTGAAGTGAGACACTTGCTTCAAACATATTTAGGAACATAACATAGTGCATTCAACTAAAGGAGCGCCGCTACATCTGCTACAAGAATTCACCAGTATACAACTTGCACAATAAGAAATACCCTCTGCGAAGCGTTATTACTAAGTCACCGTGTAAAGGCTCCTGCCCACGTGATGGTTTTAACACGTTTTTTAGCGGTGCCGGGTGGAAACCGTCTAAGCATATACACACAAGACGGTTTGTACACGATCCGGTTTCGTGACGGTGCGGCATTCATTCACTGTTTTTATTCTTCGAACTGTGGACGTACAAAATGTTGAGTTTTAAAAAAAAAAAGAAAATGCATTATTGCTTGGAACATGTGTAAAAAGATAAAAAAGACGATAAAATACAAAGACGATATTGAGTACATCCCATATTAACAGAAAGAGAAGGATATGGCGCATTTCATAGGATCATTCAGAAGCAACTAATGAAACATGACGAGAAATTTGAGAAGTACTTTCGAATGAAAAAGAAACATTTAACAAAATGTTACACATTTTGCAACCCAAACTTAAACATGAAGATACAAATATATGCAGTAGTATATCTCCAACTGAAAGATTAGCTGTTGCTCTACGGTAAGTAAAAGAAACGAAAAGCTAGACTATGTACGTACTAAAATATCTATTTATGCAACTGTCACGAAATAAAGGTTATTTTATTACGAGAACGTTTTTTAAAATAGCATAGTAGGAGTATTAAGGGAAATTGTAATTTATATATAATTGAGAGTAGATTATAAACTTCCGCAGTCTTGTTCCACAACACTGGCCTCTCTTCTACCGAAATTTAATTAATTACACCGAATTATTAATTAATTAATTAATAATTCGTGGTTGATCTCCATAATTAATACTGCGTTGTACGTAGGCAGTAGGCACACGCCGAGCGTAGATCCGGTCTCGTGTACAGGCGCTCCTATACATCACTGGACCACTGAGAGCGACGTGTCCAGTTGCGTAGTGAGCCGGCACTAGCGCCGGTATCGTGTGGTTTGGTTTCAAAGTGTCCCATACAACATCGACGACCGGACGTAGACCCGCTTTGACGCTGAGCTTAGCTCCGGCGAAAACCGTCTCCTGGGCATGAGGCCTAAAACCTCCTTGTGACATCAGAAGAACGACCTGTGATGAAGCGTGGATCGCTTTACACACGCCGAATAGCTGGCTGGCCAGTTACTGCGAAGCTTGCGCATTGCACATTATGTGATACCAACATTACGTCACACACTATGACGACGTCTAGTATTGTAACTATGGCGCAAAATGTTATTTTACAATCCAAGGATACAACTATTTATTCGCACAGCAAGTACAACACTAAAATACAGATGCAGCGCCAGTACGAAGTCCCTACAGTAAACTCGTCAGCGAACAATATAGTCAACTTGACCTACAATCCACAAATCTTTACTGAGCGGCCGACACGAAACGATTCAAACCGACACGCAGGAGATCGAGAAGATCGAGATGCGATGACAGCGGCGACGGTTAACGTCGCATTCAACTTTGTCAATTGAAACTTTAAATTCTTTGCTTTATGCTGGCATACATTTTCCTCGAAAATTGACTTTCATGCCTCTAATTGATAAAATCAGGCGTTACTTTGCGGAAATACATTATAATAAAAATATTAATTAATTTTCAATATTCCGCTAACTAAATACAATCACGTGTCTTACCTGGATTGAAGAGCACCTCACGCCCTTTCTCAATTGCATGCACTAACTCCGTCAACACTAGTCCCAGCACCACTGCTCCCAACACCACTACTCCCGGCACCACTACTTCCAACACCACTATTCCAGATATGACACACCATCGGCGATAATACGACACGTGTTTCGCCTCTACACGAGGCATCCTCAGGTGATGTAGACTTTACGGCGGCTACTTTCGGTTTTCAGGTCTTATCGAATTACCATCCCGTCGGACTATGAAAGTGAGGGAGTAGAAAGTAAACCTTAGCACTATACCTCCGATCGTACGCAGATGGCCAGTCTCCGTTGATACGCCGCCATGACTGAAATTCGGTCTGAATGACATTGTTATTAGTAGTGGCAGATTATGCATGTAAAAATGTGGATAACAATCCATCCAAGTGAGGACTAGGAAAATATTATCTTGAGAAAGAAATGATTATATGCTGCTAAATTAGAAAAACGGTTTTCCAACTTACGATATATACCTAACTCCACCGATAGTAGCGGATTCCTGGCCGCGGTGAAATATAACAAAAAATAATTGTTAAATTTATTATATTTGGAAAATAGTTGATTTAATATTATTTAAAAACTATTACATTTGATATTTTATTGTACTTACATGATTATTTATAATATTAAATTTAATATAATGAAACGGTTGGTTTGCATATTTATCTCCGACCTGATTCAAATTTCGCGTTACCATTCCTAATTTACTTTTGAATTATTCATATACATATTTAAATTACGCTGTCGCAAAACATACTCTGCTTAGTAATGGAAATTGCATTGAGAGCATAATGCACGCAACAGAATTAACAGTCTCCCATTGTAAATAACCTTAATGCTGTTGTTTTTTGTAAGCGCGTAATATATCTTACAGTTTATTTACATTTTATAGACTTTTGAGCTCGTAATCAATGAATATTTTATTTATTTATTTATTTCACAATTATAACATTATTAGAGTGATTAAATATAAGAAACTACTGACTAATAAATAATGATATCTAGTATGAAATCTATCAAATTGATGGTAAAATAAAATACCAATTAAAAACATTACTATTTTCAACGTATTTGTATGCTGCAATTATGAATTTCGTCTCACTACATGCAAATATGTATATATCCTGTGAGATGATATTAACATAGTGTATAGTACGTGACAATGGTGCATTCTGAAGCAACTTCATCCTAGCAGCGGCCACTAGGAGTAATGGGGGACGACGACGAGAACACATGTAATTATTAGGCACCCGCAGCTTCAACTCAGCGAGCCCATCTGGGTGATATATCCATCCACGTAATACTTTCCACATATATTTAATAAGCGTGATATATCCTTCTAATGATTGGGAATACTGTGTAGTGGCGGTGTTTGAATATCTATGAACTCATATCATCTCGTAAGATTACAATTTTTCAAAATTCATCGTTCCTAATAATAACTGATAAAATTGTTCTATAGCGTTTTTAAATATCTTTGAATTACGGCGCCACTACGGCAGTCAAGTGAGTTATGATTTTATCAAGCTATATACGTAGGCGGTCCCATAACGAATTGGCCTAACTATGAACCAATGAAGGAAATGAAACGAAACTATTTTATTTTTCAATATAATCACCATGAATACTAACACACATCTGACATCTGTGAATCAACATCTCTAAACCTTTATAAAAATAATCACATTTTTTATCCTCAAAATGACTGAAGACGGCCGCCTGCGACTCTTCATCGCTTGAAAATTTTCTTCCTCTTAAGTCCCGCTTTAAATTTGGAAATAAATAATAGTCGGACGGGGCCATGTCTGGACTGTAAGGTGGATGTTAAACTTCTGTGAACCCGCATTGACGAACTGCATCCTTCGAAACACCAGCGGTATGAACAGGGGCGTTGTCATGGAGCAACAGTACACCTTTAGGCAGTTTGCCTCTTCGTTTTTTCTTTATCTTGTCTCGTAATTTATATATTAAAGAAGCATAATATTCGCAGTTCACGACTGTATTACGTTCTTTAAAATCCACCATCAAAATGCCTTGAAAATCCCAAAATATTGTGCACATCAGTTTTTTAGTCGATTGTTGCACCTTTGCCTTTCTAGGGGGCTTTTCACCCTTATAACGCCATTCCATTGACTCGCGCTTGCTTTGTGGATCTTAATACAAGATCATAGTTTCATCACCAGTCACTAGCCGCTCGATCACAATCTTTGGATTTTCGCCACAAAGATCCAAATACTCCGAAGCGCAGCGCACTCTTTCCTGTCTCTGTACCGCTGAAAGAAGTTTCGGTACCCATCTTGCACTCACTTTTTTCATGTGAAGATGTTCATGGATCGCGAGATGAATGGTACTCTTAGAGAGCCCAGGCTTTGCTGCAATTTCTTTAATCTTCAAACGGCGGTCACTCAGAACCACCTCTTCGATAAGAGCAATCGTTTCGGGAGTGAGCACTTCCACAGGTCGACCGTCATGGCCAAACTCTTCGACGGTTTCTCTCCCAAGGCGAAACTCTTTCACCCAATTTTCACTGTGCTATAGGAGGGGGCAGACTCCTTATACACGCCAACCAATCGTTCTTTTATTTGGGCAGGGGATAAACCTTCTTTAAACAGAAACTTTATGACACTTCGATACTCGGTTTTCAACTGAGGAAGTTGTCTCAATCCGTCGGCCTGAGCGCTGATCGTAGTCAGTTGAGTCTCTGCCTTTCTTGAAAAGGTTATACCACTTCATATCATCGTTTTTCCAAGGCAAGAGTCCACGTAAATAGATGACATCTCTTCCATATTGATATGTGGCATTTTTCCTTGCTTAGTGAGGAACTCAATCACGCCATGAAACTCAGTTATCTTCACAGTTAGTGTACACTTCACGATTAACTTGTTCAACCTGTGATATCTCATAGGTTAATGAACCGATCTGGTTGAAATTTTGTATTTATAATATTGTAAATACAATATTACGTCACCAAGTAGAAACAATTACCTCTTGCTGTAAATCCTTTTGTTTAAGGTGCTGAGCTACCACAGTTCTGATTTCCTAGTAATCTGTTTTATTTAATCATCATCAATATTGCTGATCAAAATCACTTAATTATGTAAAATAGAAGTACTTTCCACAGTTGCCACGCTTGGTAATTTTTTTTTCGTTTATGTTCTTATTAGTTTATGCTGTTATCAGGAAAATGCTGCTACCCATCTCTTTTATTATTTTCGTATATATCGCTTCTTTCATCATCCACAGGACAATATGGAGTAATGGATACCCTTACGTCATATGGGAGATCCACCTGGCACTGGAGCAATGCGAAAAACTAATTGCAGTGTAAAATACTACTTACACACTTTTCTAGCAACGGGATGTATTATCAGTATCATCAAGAGTCCCTAAAATTATTTCTGGTCATTGGTTTCACTCATAGTATGTAAGATGTGTCATAATCATCACAATCACCCGACTGATTCAGTATATCACTACTAGGCACCTTGCACCTTTGACGCTGCCGCCTATCGCTAGTCTGGTTATTTTATCAGATCTTATTACGAAACAGACAAGAAAAAAATCATCATATTACGGGTGAGCAGTTTTATACTCTGAACATCATGTATTTTGAAAATTAAACAGTATTGTTCAGAGAATTATATCAAATTATGTTAATTAATGTTCTTTAAAACAAAATAATAAAATTATGTGATGGCTTCGTGGCGCAGTGGCTTAGCTATGAGTTACACAGCTAAGGGCCGCGGGTTCGAATCCAGCACGGAACAAATATTCGTATGGCCTACAAATAATTGTTCTGGGTCTTGATGTTTGTCCTTGCAAAATTTATATATGTAAAGTGCCCCCACGATACAGGAGAAAATCTTAGTATGGGGGTAACTGCATGAGGAAATGCATCACATTAATCTTGTGTAACCCTTTATGAGGTATTTATGGGTAATTTTATTTATTTTTAGGATTCTAACAGCATACAAATACATTACTACCATAAACTTGTTCTTTTGCCGTCCAGAACATTTGTCACTATACAATACGATTACTGTTCTCCCAGCATCGGATGCTTTTCTTCAAGTATTCAAGAACATACCGAGTTGGTTTATTCCACTGGACTTATCCTAATCCTAGGAATCGGTTATTTTATTTATCATGTCATGAATAGTAAAATTTAAAATATTCAATTTATATATTTATTAATACTTTTTTTTATATTTTTTAGTGTTTTCATCAACGTGGCATGTTTTGCACAAATCCTTTTTAGCTATATAAATATGATATTGAAATCACTAGTATATATTATATAAAACAATTCATAATTACAAAAAGGTTTCCCATTTTCTTTGCAATGCTCCTCATAGTATTTTTTAATTGTTTACTATGGTTTTATCACCAACAATATGAAGATTTGACGTACTTGTCCGAGTATAGTGACTCTCGATTTTAGTTATAGATTTTATAAAGTTGGATTTCCATCCTCTACGGCGAAACTAATCCGGAGCCGTGGAGTAGAAGTGCGGTGGCCTTGTTTTTCAAAAAACGACAACGCTCTCTTATTCAAACTACATTAGAAATTACCCAGATTCAACATGTCTATTTGACACATTAACCTGAAGTTGTTGCAAAACATGTACTAAGCATTCTTACCATTATACCACAGAAACGGTCTGTTTTGTTTGGTAACAAATGAGGTAAAATATAATTTACTGTTGCTCAGGAACGTCGCAACTCTCCCGCAATCGCACTAAATTACTGTGTTATGTGTACATTTTCGGCGTGAATTTGAGACAATGACCCAAGCTTTTGTTTTTACATTTCTATTAATGTAAATAACACTGCAAAGAGCTCACAATGCTGATAGTACTATGTAGAGTAATATTTATTCTTCTCGCTGATAATATACTAATACACACAAACAAAATTTTATTATTTCTGCTGAGCTTCTTGATGTTTGATAAGATATAGGAAAACACAAACTGTCAATGACAAGATAGGCAATTACCAATTTGTCAATACCGAATGCAAAGTATTGCTTTTCGTTGCTTCTTTTATAAGATAAAAGTTCATAATTATTTGTTACAAGCCTTAATTTAGAAATGTGTATTTTTATAGAAGAGGCGGCACACGAGCATGCGGCTCACCTGATGGTAAGTTACTACTGCCGTCCATGAACAATCGCAACACCAGGTGAATTGCCGGTGCGTTGCCAGCCTTATAGAAACGAGTAAGCTCTTTTTTTGAAGGTCTCTAAATCGTATCGGTCCGAAAAAGTCACCGGTAGTAAACAATTCCAGAAAGAGGTTGTACGAGGAGGAAAACTCCTAGTAAAACGCACGTTGGTGGACTGCCAAGCGTCCAGATGGTGAGAATGGTATCGTGAATTATGACACAATGGATGTTCATAAAATTTTACAAATAAATTTTAAATAGCAAGAAAAACCGACAATCTTTGGAAAAGAAAGTTACATTATTAAAATTATTGTTATAAGCGGTTTACAATTGACGAAGATAGCATGTAAAATACTCACTAAAGAAGAAAATACAGTCGAAAAAAGAGGAGGTCTTCAACCTGATTGTTATCCATCTATCTATCCATTGCAGCCTATAAAAGTCCACTGCTGAACAGGACCTCCCTCATTGATTGCCCCATGGGAAGATTTTGCATTATCTGCCACGATTGGCAAGCGGGTTGGCAACCGCAGTTCGTATTATTTTGAGTTGTTGTCAGGGAGATGCTGCTGCATATTTCCTGTTTCCTTTTCCCTCTATAGCCTCTTACAACACCCTCGAGATAATATGGCGTAGTGGATATTCTTTCACCGATACTATACGTTTTTGAAGTCGGATAGTAAAAATTAATGAAATTGACCTGCAGAGACTTTTTTGGGTATATACTCTAACTCGACAATGTCAAAATTGTATTCAGATCATATTATATACGAATAATATGTTACGTAATACTAATATGCTCGTAGGCATAAACATTACAATGTTAAGTGTAAAAGCAACGCTACAATAAGCAACGTTGTGTGCATCAATCTATTCATTTCATGGAAAATCTTCTCAGCAAAAATGAGGTCTGTCGTGTAGTATAACTATAGAATGGGAAACCATATATGTATATTGAATGGGGCGCTGTAATTATTTAAAGTTCCAATGCGACTTCACTCGAGTTTACTGATTGATAAAAAAAAACGTTATTTGGCATAACTAAGGTTGTAATTATATAATTATATTTACTTTCAACCGCATTTATGTGAAAAAACCTTTGATAACAAAATAAATAATATAAATAATATTAAAAAAAAACTTTTTATAACCCATGTGTTAATTGTGGATAGTGATTGATGTTTCTTTGCCAGTGTTCGTAACGATATCTTTTAAAAATCTATAACTTCAACTCAACTTTGTTTATGACTCAGAAAATGATTGGTGTTGTAATAATCAAAAGGATTTTAAAATTCACAAGTTTTTTATAGATTTTTCTGCCATATACTAATCACATTTTTTGCCACTGAAATACAAAAACTGCAATTTTCAACGCAAGAAAAAACGATTGTTCCTACATGGTCTGTAGGAATTTTCCGCTAATTTCAAATGCAAAGCGCTCCAAACACTATCTATTAAGATCTGTTTTTGAGCTTGAAGAGTTCATTACGATAACCTCATATTAACAAACCATGTTCTTTTAATTTTGTCACTGAATATTTCACGAACAAATCAGCTGATTTTGTGTAACTTGACGGCTTTCGACGCAGTTTTTAAACATTCATAAAAAGATAATTTATTCCATCAAAAACCCCGAACGCAATCACGACAAAACTCATGATACCATCCACACCATCTGGATGCTTAAGGGTCCACCACTGTGCGTTTCAATATGTGTTTTCTTCCTCTTACTTACTCTCTGTGGAATCGTTTAACACCAGCGATTTTTCCGGATACTACCTAGGGATCTTGAAAAAAGCGATTTCCTGCATTTCCTTGCTTAAAGGCCGGCAAAGAACCTGCAATTCCTGTAGCATTGAAGTTGTTCATGGGCGGTGGTAGTCACTTATCATCAGGTGAGCCGCATGCTCGTTTGTCCTTATCCTATGAAAACCAAACAATGCTACGTAAGGCCGTTCATTTTAGAAATCCTATTTCTGTTTGCTTTATGCAATTTTATGGTTATAGCACGAATAAGTTGACTCAAAACAGGAAAAAAGTCGCTCTCATAGAATACCAGCGTGAAATAGCAGCTTAATGCGGCTGTTTTTCGTGTTACGATTATAGAGAACCGGAAACCCTTTTTACTGGATAAGAAGTATTCCATCTTAATCCTCTAGGGTGTGAAAGCATCCGTATTTACGAAGGTAGATATAAGTGTCTACGGGCCACAGCATCAATTATTATCACGTGACTGTGTGCTCGTTTGTTACTCTTATTCTAAGAAAATAAAAGCGTGTTTTCTTAGTAATGTACCGCGAGGAGTTTTGTTGAATAATTTTAGATTTTTATTGTTACGAATATTGTAGGTATATAATATATTTCGAATTTAATAAATAAAATAATGCATCTTTGGTACGTATCTACTGTAGGTATTATCCATATTTCGCAACCCTCCCAAAATTCAAGAAGACACACAAGGTACTTATGGAGACATAGAAAAATGAAAAATATACGCATAATGTAAAAAAAATATTTTGGTGTAGAGAAAATTGGATACAAAAACTTATTGGCGTTGTTTCCGAGTAATATTTATTTGCTGTCGTACTACATTAGTACTTCAGATGAATGTCTTATATAATAAAATTTATCCTTTACGGTATTAGTAAACGCTTCAGTACAATAAAAACTTGTAAGAATTCGTCTCAGCATATCCAACACAACATGATACGATATAGACATTTTATTTCAGCATAATAATATCATTTTACCGCAACTTATTTAAGTCTTGGTAGCTTAGTGGCTAAGCGCTTTCTATTAATTTCACAGTACGCTAGCAATTCCGGTTTGATCCCCGGCAGCAGAAAGGAAATTGATAAATTGAAAAATAAAACACCGGTTTGATCCCCAGTAGCAGAAATGAAATTCCTAAATTGAAAAATAAAGGAGGCTCGTATAATATAGGTTATAATTTAAACTTTAAATTTGAATTAATTTTAGGGATATATATGTCAGAGCGCCTCTGTGGCTAGTCGGAATTATTGTAAACAACACGTGTATTGCACATCTGCGTATTGCACTTGCAGTAGCGCTCGTGTAGCTACTTGTCCCGATTGTATAAAACGGACGGAGCGGCCGTCGTTACTGTAGTCATGGCTCTGGCGTGGCACGGTTCACTTATTGGACCCCGCAACTAGCTCAGAAACAGAAAAAGAAACAGAAACTTTTTTATTCAATGTAGATTATAACAATACTTATTGAAAGTCACTTTTTTCATTTACCACTGGTTCGCAAAAAAACCTTTTTTCCTGGGAAGAACCAGCAAGAAACCCAGCGGGACTATTTTTTTTCCTGTAATATCTTATAATCATGTTTACAATTAGCAACACAAGACAAATTAGAAATAGCTTGGTAGCTATCACCCTCCCCATGGGTTGTTATCATCCATAAATTCCTTAATATTACAATAACCTTTTTCATACAAACTTAGTTTAATAACATTTTTGAACTTGGCGTATGATAAATTTTGTATATTTTCTGGGATTTTGTTGTAAAAGCGTATACATCGCCCCAAGAACGAACTGACTGACTCGGTGGAGTCGAGTAACTGGTATTACTAGCTTATGTCTGTTTCTAGTATTTACAAAATATATATCACTTATTTTCGCAAAACTGCTTTTATTTTGTGTACGTACATTACATTTTCATAAATTTATTGAGAGACCAGAGTTAAAATATTAATTTCCTTAATTTTTTGTCTCAGTGACTCTTTTGGTTTCAAATTATATATTGCTCTAATGGCCCTCTTCTGTAAAATCAATATAATTTCAGTGTCAGTCGCGTATCCCCATAGCAAAATTCCATACGACATAATGCTATGGAAATAACTAAAGTAAACTATTCTTGCTGTTTCAACACTGGTAAGAATTCTAATCTTTTTTACAGCATATGCTGCAGAACCAAGTCTGCTAGCTAGTTTTGATATATGGGGGAGCCATTAAAGCTTTGCGGCCAGTATAATTCCAAGAAAATGGTGGTATCAACAAGAATCAGTTCCTCCCCATTTAAAATGACATTAGTATTGACATGTTTAACATTAGGAGTTACGACATAAACACTCACGCCTGTTACCCAGAGGGGTAGGCAGAGACTACGGACTTCCATTTGGCACGATCCTGACATACCTCTTTCGCCTCCTTTACATCCATATATCTACGCATACATGCTCGTCGGTTAAGGGTACTTCTAACGTGGCCCATTTTCAAAATATCGCCAATTTGGTCGATAAACTTTTTTCTAGGGCGTCCCTTTCCGACTCGGCCATTCACATCTGCCATATAAATTTGCTTTGTCACTCTTTCCTCATTCATTCTTTCTACGTGACCAAACCACCGAAGCATTCCTTTCTTCATCCTGGTCACAACATCATCTTGCATACCACATTTATCTCTTATCACGCAATTTCTCACCCTGTCATTCAGATTAAACCCTAGCATATTCCTTAAAGACCGCATTTCTACAGCATTTATTCTACTTTCGTGCTTCTTCTGCCACACCCAGCTTTCACTACCATACATTAAAGTAGGGACTAACACAGCATTATGAATTACCATACGTGCCTGTTTTGACACATTCTGGTTCTTCATAATAGAGTGTAGTGCCCCATTCACTCTATTCCCTGCATTTACTCGTCGTTCTATTTCCCTATCATATCTACCATCCCTGCTAAATACACATCCCAAATACACAAACTCATCCACTTGCTCAATTAACTCTCCTTCTATTCTTATTTCACATACCGTTTTGCTTTCTTCTCTTTCAAAAACCATCACTTTCGTCTTACTTGCGTTCACTTTCATTCCCCTTTCTTTCAATTCCCAGTTCATTAATGTAACCATCATCTGCAACTCTGCCGCCGATGACGCAAGTATGACTTGATCATCGGCATACAAAAGGCATTTGACGGTTAACTCGCCCATTCTTAACCCACATTCTTCATCTTTCAAAGTTTGCAAACACCGATCTATAAATAGGTTGAAAAGCCAAGGGGAAGCTACACAGCCCTGTCTGACACCTTTTTGGATGCCAAACCAGTCCGAGTAGACCCCATTGATCCTGACACAAGCACTAGATTCCCTATAAAGAGACCTTAATGCCTGTATCAAACCAGCGCTCAACCCATATGAGTTCAGTGTTTGCCATAACACATTCCTGTCCACTCTACGAGGACTACTAGGAGTTACGAATTTCATAAATTTAGTTTTAGTTCCATTCAAATGCAAATTATTAACATTAAACCAATTAACTAACTTAGCTGTAGCATTATTTACTTTGTCGTAATTTAATAACCGTCGTTTTAATTTTAAAATTAATGAAGTATCATCAGCAAATAATACTATATCATGATTATCCCCTACTATGTAAGGTAAGTCATTAATAATAATAATAATAATAACAATAAATTATATAATTTAAGAGCATCGCTTCTTACACCGTAGTGTTGAAGTTTCCTGATTAATTCTTCATGGTGAAAACAATCAAAGGCTTTGGATAGGTTACAGAACACACCCAAAGCCAGTAAATTCTCCCATGAATTAAATATATATTTAATCAGCTCAACACCAGCATCAGTTGTCGAGCGACCCCTTGTGAAACCAAATTGATTTTTATGAAGTAAATTATTAACATTAAAAAAATTTACATTTGATCAAGAATATTTTTTTCAAAAATTTTACTAAGTATTGGCAGTACAGAAATAGGTCTTAAATTAGCGGGGTCCAATGTACTATCAGATTTAAATAAAGTTATTACTTTACAATGCTTCATTTAATCAGGAAATAAACCAGATTCGATACTAGTATTAAAAATAATGGATAGTTGAGGTGCGATTTTGTCTACTATAGACGCAATAATTTTAACAAAAATCCCCCACAGATCGGCGGTTCTCTTAATATCAATTAATAAAAAATAATTAATTTGTGGAAACGAATTATTTATTATTATCAGCTACTAAATTAGTCTTAGAACCATTTATAGTAGATTACCTGTGATCCGTGTATTTTGTGATTGTAAATTAATTCCATTTAACTACCTTACTACATATACATACATTACTACCGAAACTATTACACCTGTCACGCATAAAAATAATTAAACGCGACGGATTTCTATCTGGCACGACCTTGAATACCTCTCCCATCTTTCACATTCATATATCTAAGCATAAATGCTAGTAGTCAGTTGCTCTTAAATTTGCTCATACTTAATATATCGTAAATTTGCTGTCTCTAGATGACCCTACCACTCATTTCCACAGAATAAATTTGCTTTTATTTTCCTACTCATTACTTCAACGGTTTAATGAAAATTAAGTGAAAACTCAGTATGATAGGTTGTGAAGATACTCGAAAAGTAAATTCATTCATCCATTCATCGTACATTAGGTCAGTGCGATTATGAATCATAAGCGGCTACAGAAAATAACGTTTAATATTTCATTGAATTGAATACGCTAAGTAAAGTGCTTTTCATCTGAGCGTACACAAAAACACAAATTGCGCCTGAGAGCTTTCCACTGATCGATAAACTACTTATTGCGTTGGTTTTTATTCAAAGCTGATTTCAAGCCTCCTATAATCTGTCATTATACTTTCATATAGCGTTACTAAATTGTCATAAATTTATCAGTAGGAAAGAGTTTCATTCTTTTTTTCCATCTACCCATTTCATTGCAGCCTTTTAGAAGTTTTTAGCTGAAAGTAGGACTTCACCATAGATTGTCAAATAAGGTATATTTGCTTTAAATGCCACAAGCGATAGAATAGTACAAAATAGAATTGATCTGATTTAATGTAGATTGCAATACATATCAAAAGTCGGTAATATCCGACTAGTAGCGGTAAAACTCATTCGAAAATATCGACCCCAAATCACAGATACTGTGGCGACAATATAAGAATGGCTTCGACTGTGCGAGTGGATCGTCTTTGTGCTCAATTACTAAATTACTTAATGCGGGGATAACCCTTTTTAGAAATACACGCTTTTTTTAAGGAATGCATGGTTTTTTTGTTAGCCAGTCAAATAGATTGCAAAACGTTAAGGTTAGTGCGTGTTTCGCGGTAAAGTACAACATCCAAAGAATATAATTTATTTAGGTATGCTCAGTTTTAGAGCAAAAAAGATTCATCTAACACGATTTGGAGTTTCCTTTCGGAATAGTTCCATATCCCATTGGTTTATACGTGGTGGAGCCACGCTACAACTTTATTCTAGTTGTAGTGTTAACGACGCTAACGTTGCTTCTCGGATATCTGAAATATATATAATATTAATTAATAAAACAAAGTATATGTAAAATATATACACATAAGAAATTGTTGCTAACCTTTAGTACTTGTTGTTTTTCTATAATAAATAAGTACGTGTGCATACGGGGACGTTGGCACTTACCGCGATTTTTATTGTAGGATGAAGGTATATTTTGCAACATCGGTGTTGCACCGCGGCATTCATGATCCCGCACTTCTTAGTCAGTTGCACTAGAACATCATAAGAGGTGACACTTTAGTCTGCCTCCCCGCGGATGTACACGCGCTCACCAAAATTTTTTAGTTTATTTTACTCCCAAACGACACCAGTGTTCTACATCACCAACATGTAGCATTAATGGGTCGCCTCGAGCGGGGAAGGACCACGGTTTCACAGAATATGAATGTAATGCTGTGTTTTTTTTAATGGTAAGTATAGATAACCGGATACCCTTTTTACTGGAAATGAGGCATTCCAACTCGGTTTTCAGGAGCGACACCGCACCAGCATGCATCCACTTGCCATAAAGAGGACTGAAGCTGGTGTTTGTCACACCAGGACTTAAATATTATAACAACTTAAATAGTAATTATATAAATTATAATTAACACATTGTAAAGAGTTTTAAAAATAAAATATCAACATAATAAGAATAAATCTTAAAATGGATTCTCGTTGACAGTTCGATTTGATACTTGTGTTTGCCAATTGTATTTTAAAACTGTGCTGACAGTGTGAGCTTAGGCTTTATTCAATCTATAATCACGCGTCACGTAAGTGGATGCTGTGGCCCATAGAAATCTACATTTAACCTCAATTAACCTTTCAGTCCCCAAGCGGTCGAATCCGACCGCGGCGCTATTTTGTCAAAATCCAAACGGTCGGATTCGACCGCGCACACCCACAGCCTTTTAAATCATTAAAAATTATATTTAGAGACTATTTTTCTATGAAGAAGTTGGCATTATAGAATTAACCCTTCAAGCACCATAAAAATCCCATGCATTCGCATGCACCCGGCAATTCCCGAGTGGTCGCATGTGACCGCACCCACCCACGGTACTTAAAACTATTAAAACTTATATTTAGAGACTACTTTTCTATGAAGAAGTGTAGCATTATAAAATCTATACAAAATTCTCTATCTTCTGGTTTAAACAAAAGTTAGGTTTAACTTCATTACAAAAAGATTTTACTGTATTTCTCACGCCATTTTCACGTAAATGTTATTGTGTTGATTTTTGGATTTTTCTAGTGTTTTAAGTGTTTGAGTATAAAATTGTAATGAAAGTTTTGTGTGATAAATAATTATATAAAATTATCGTGTACACTTTTAGTGCTAGATTTTTTTAGTATAGACGCCATATTTTTAAGGTTGCTATTTAAAATAATAACAATAATTAAGCTTATAAATGATTTGCGTGTGACTAAATTTTACAATGTTACAATTTTCTAAGATAATATTTGCTACTAATGAGGGTGCATAAAAAAGAGCGAGGTCCATTTTTCCTTCCATTCTTCCATTCCATTTTTCCTTTTTTTCCATTTGTCCTTCGAATAGACAAGTAGTTAGCGTAGATCAACCAAATGCTGAATCTATTCTACTCGACTGGCTAAATGACGAAGATTATACCGACGATGAATCTCAATCACTTGAACCATCTCGAGCTGTGATACCTGAAGAACTATTATCCGACTCTGAAGATGACTGTATACCTTCTGATCACGACTCGGACTCAGAGTGTTCAGTTGACTCAGATGATGAAGATGTGTTGACTTCAGGTGAGAGCGCTAAATATTATTACGGGTAAAAAACCGATTCAAATGGTCAAGCAAACCCCCGTCAAGAAACATCCGCACACAGTCTCACAATATTCTTCGTTTACCTCCAAACCAAAATGATTTAGTTACAGAGAATGGTCCGATTTCTCCTTTGGATGCATTTCAGCTTATTTTTGATAATCAAATGATAGAAACGATTTTAGAGTGGACTAATAAAAAATTGGAAATAGTTCGTGGGACCATTTCACCAAAGGAGCAATACGCTTTCAAGGAGACGAGCCAAATAGAACTGAAAGGTTTTCTCTCTCTGCTACTATATAGTGCAGCATTTAAGTCCAATCATGAAAATGTATTGTCGTTGTTTGCAACTGACGGAACAGGGAGACCTATATTTGGGGTTTCTATGTCTAAAAAACGTTTCCTTATACTACTTTTAGTTCTCAGATTTGACAATTTCACTGATAGAGAAGCTCGAAAAATAATCGATCCAGGCTGTGCTGTTACTGAATTTCTTGAAATGTTCAATTTTTTTTTTTTTTTTTTTTTTTATAGAAGAGGGGGCAAACGAGCATGCGGCTCACCTGATGTTAAGTGACTACCGCCGCCCATGATCAACCGCAACACCAGGAGAATTGCGGGTGCGTTGCCGGCCCTTTAGAAAGGAGTAAGCTCTTTTCTTGAAGGTCCCCAGGTCGTATCGGTCCGGAAAAATCGCCGGTGATAAACTATTCCACAGAGAGGTTGTACGTGGAAGAAAGCTCCTTGTGAAACGTACAGTGGTGGACCGCCAAGCATCCAGATGGTGTGGATGGTATCGGGACGTTTGCCGTGTCGTGCGTTCACGAAATTTGGCGGCTGGGATTAATCCGAACAATTCCTCAGAGCACTCCCCGTGATAGATGCGATAAAATACGCAAAGAGATGCAACATCTCTTCGCAACGCCAGTGAATCGAGCCGATCGGAAAGCACTCGGTCGTCGACGATTCGAGCCGCTCTGCGCTGGATGCGATCAAGTGGAAGGAGCTGGCACTGGGGAGCCCCAGCCCAGAGATGGGAACAGTATTCCATGTGCGGTCGAACCTGCGCCTTGTAAAGTTGCAGGCGGTGTGCCGGCATGAAATACTGCCCCGCTCTGCTGAGCACGCCAAGCTTTTTAGAGGCCAATTTGGCCTTCCCCTCCAAGTGACCACGAAACTGCACGTCACTCGATATGTCGACGCCGAGGATTCCGATACTGGCTGAGGCAACAAGGGGAGTGCCTTGAAACTGAGGGGATACGACAAAGGGGTTCTTTTTAGCGGTTAACGCGCAAACTTGTGTCTTCTGGGGGTTAAACTGGACTAGATTTAGTCGTCCCCAATCCGAGACTCTGTTCAGCAAAGACTCGACTTCAGACACAAGTTTGTCCCGGCACTCGGAGACGTTTTCCCGAGAAATATTGGCTCGGCCGGTGTAAAGAGCATCACCAGTGCTGTCATCTGCATAGCAATGAATGCTACGGGTATGCAACATATCATTGATATGCAGAAGAAACAGCGTTGGCGATAGCACGCAGCCCTGTGGAACACCAGCATTAATAGGCTTGCAATCGGAGCTTGCACCGTCTACAACGACCTTGATGCTCCGATCTGCAAGAAAGCTGGTGATCCAATCGCACAATTTCTCGGGAAGCCCATAGGAAGGGAGCTTCGAAAGAAGCGCTTTGTGCCAAACCCGATCGAAGGCCTTCGCAATGTCCAAACTAACGGCCAATGCCTCCCCCTTGAACTCTACTGCCTCCGCCCATCTGTGAGTGAGGTAGACCAGAAGATCACCAGCTGACCGACCACGGCGAAAACCGTATTGGCGGTCACTAATCAGCTGGTGATCCTCAAGGTACCTCATGAGCTGGCAGTTTACAATGGACTCCATTGTTTTGGAGAACAAGGAGGTGATGGCGATTGGCCGGTAGTTGGACGGGTCTGAGCGGTCGCCTTTTTTAGGGATCGGGTGGACGAAAGCAGTCTTCCATGATTTTGGGACTACGCCTAGGGAGTAGGAGTACCGGAAAAGACGCGTTAAAACCGGTGCCAACTCTGGAGCACACGTCCTCAGCACAATTGGGGGGATTCCGTCAGGCCCACTCGACTTGTGGATGTCCAGGGAGAGGAGTGCTTTGCGAATTTCAATAAAAACTCACAAGCAAGGTATGTCCTAGGTGCTAATGTTACTGTTGACGAGATGCTGCTGGCTTTTCGTGGAAGGTGTAGGTTTAAAATGTATATCCCCAGTAAGCCAGCCAAATATGGAGTGAAGGTACAATGTCTAGCTGATTCTGCAACATTCTACGTATATAACACTTGCATATATACAGGAAAAGGATCTGACTCTTACACATTATCAGAAGAAGATAAGAAAAATTGATTCATCGTACATTAGGTCAGTGCGATTATGAATCATAAGCGGCTACAGAAAATAACGTTTAATATTTCATTGAATTGAATACGCTAAGTAAAGTGCTTCTCATCTGAGCGTACACAAAAACACAAATTGCGCCTGAGAGCTTTCCACTGATCGATGAACTACTTATTGCGTTGGTTTTTATTCAAAGCTGATTTCAAGCCTCCTATAATCTGTCATTATACTTTCATATAGCGTTACTAAATTGTCATAAATTTATCAGTAGGAAAGAGTTTCGTTCTTTTTTCCATCTACCCATTTCATTGCAGCCTTTTAGAAGTTTTTAGCTGAAAGTAGGACTTCACCATAGATTGTCGAATAAGGTATATTTGCTTTAAATGCCACAAGCGATAGAATAGTACAAAATACAATTGATCTGATTTAATGTACATTGCAATACATATCAAAAGTCGGTAATATCCGACTAGTAGCGGTAAAACTCATTCGAAAATATCGACCCCAAATCACAGAGACTGTGGCGACAATATAAGAATGGCTTCGACTGTGCGAGTGGATCGTCTTTGTGCTCAATTACTAAATTACTTAATGCGGGGATAACCCTTTTTAGAAATACACGCTTTTTTTTAAGGAATGCATGGTTTTTTTGTTAGCCAGTCAAATAGATTGCAAAACGTTAAGGTTAGTGCGTGTTTCGCGGTAAAGTGCAACATCCAAAGAATATAATTTATTTAGGTATGCTCAGTTTTAGAGCAAAAAAGATTCATCTAACACGATTTGGAGTTTCCTTTCGGAATAGTTCCATACCCCATTGGTTTATACGTGGTGGAGCCACGCTACGACTTTATTCTAGTTGTAGTGTTAACGACGCTAACGTTGCTTCTCGGATATCTGAAATATATATAATATTAATTAATAAAACAAAGTATATGTAAAATATATACACATAAGAAATTGTTGCTAACCTTTAATACTTGTTGTTTTTCTATAATAAATAAGTACGTGTGCATACGGGGACGTTGGCACTTACCGCGATTTTTATTGTAGGATGAAGGTATATTTTGCAACATCGGTGTTGCACCGCGGCATTCATGATCCCGCACTTCTTAGTCTGCCTCCCCGCGGATGTACACGCGCTCACCAAAATTTTTTAGTTTATTTTACTCCCAAACGACACCAGTGTTCTACATCACCAACATGTAGCATTAATGGGTCGCCTCGAGCGGGGAAGGACCACGGTTTCACAGAATATGAATGTAATGCTGTGTTTTTTTTAATGGTAAGTATAGATAACCGGATACCCTTTTTACTGGAAATGAGGCATTCCAACTCGGTTTTCAGGAGCGACACCGCACCAGCATGCATCCACTTGCCATAAAGAGGACTGAAGCTGGTGTTTGTCACACCAGGACTTAAATATTATAACAACTTAAATAGTAATTATATAAATTATAATTAACACATTGTAAAGAGTTTTAAAAATAAAATATCAACATAATAAGAATAAATCTTAAAATGGATTCTCGTTGACAGTTCGATTTGATACTTGTGTTTGCCAATTGTATTTTAAAACTGTGCTGACAGTGTGAGCTTAGGCTTTATTCAATCTATAATCACGCGTCACGTAAGTGGATGCTGTGGCCCATAGAAATCTACATTTAACCTCAATTAACCTTTCAGTCCCCAAGCGGTCGAATCCGACCGCGGCGCTATTTTGTCAAAATCCAAACGGTCGGATTCGACCGCGCACACCCACAGCCTTTTAAATCATTAAAAATTATATTTAGAGACTATTTTTCTATGAAGAAGTTGGCATTATAGAATTAACCCTTCAAGCACCATAAAAATCCCATGCATTCGCATGCACCCGGCAATTCCCGAGTGGTCGCATGTGACCGCACCCACCCACGGTACTTAAAACTATTAAAACTTATATTTAGAGACTACTTTTCTATGAAGAAGTGTAGAATTATAAAATCTATACAAAATTCTCTATCTTGTGGTTTAAACAAAAGTTAGGTTTAACTTCATTACAAAAAGATTTTACTGTATTTCTCACGCCATTTTCACGTAAATGTTATTGTGTTGATTTTTGGATTTTTCTAGTGTTTTAAGTGTTTGAGTATAAAATTGTAATGAAAGTTTTGTGTGATAAATAATTATATAAAATTATCGTGTACACTTTTAGTGCTAGATTTTTTTAGTATAGACGCCATATTTTTAAGGTTGCTATTTAAAATAATAACAATAATTAAGCTTATAAATGATTTGCGTGTGACTAAATTTTACAATGTTACAATTTTCTAAGATAATATTTGCTACTAATGAAGGTGCATAAAAAAGAGCGAGGTCCATTTTTCAAACTAGACGCAGCGGTAGTGCAATTCTAAACTTTGTAAATTTAATAAATAAATCTAAATTAAAATTTAAGATACTTTGAAGTGCAAATGTAAAAGCACATTTCACTTCTGTACATAATTTCATGAAAATAACAAGAATTTCCATTTATATTTAGCTACACAGACATGTATTGCGGCAAGTTAAATATTAATTGTGAAATAAATTTATGAGCATTGATGAGGTACAATTAAAAAGAGGGATGCATCTTTTTTAAAAGTGCAACTGAACGACAAAACCAACTATTGTTCTATTTTTGACTACGATAATTATAAGGACGTAATTTTTTTAATGATCACACTTAAAAAAATGCGGAAGACTCCTTAAAAAACGTTTTCACTAAATCTGATAAGGAAATGGGCTATAAGTTTTTAATTTGTGTAACTTTTTATACAGGTCCAGGAGAAAATAGTGCGATGAACTTTAATCTTAAAGAGTGTTTAAAAGTTTAGGAGACCTTTGCCCTGCAGCGGGTTACAACACGCTGAAAATAAATAAATACTTTTTATCGGTGTCTTCGCCCGCGCGGTTAGGGCTATTGTTGCTTAAACTTTGTTTTTATTTAACGACGTGATTTATTCCGGCGGGTCCTTTTACTTTCATATATAAAAATTCTATGTTTTGTAAATAAACATCTATAAATACCTTACTCACAAATGTGCGGAGGCAGTAGAATCCAAGAGGGAGGCATTGGCCGTTAGTTTGGACATTGCGAAGGCCTTCGATCGGGTTTGGCACAAAACGCTTCTTTCGAAGCTCCCTTACTATGGGCTTCCCGAGAAATTGTGCGATTGGATCACAAGCTTTCTTGCAGATTGGAGCATCAAGGTCGTTGTAGACGGTGCAAGTTCCGATTGCAAGCCTATTAATGCTGGTGTTTTACAAGGCTGCGTGCTATCGCCAACGCGGTTTCTTCTGCATATTGTTATGCTTCTCCCCTCTCACAATAAAAAAATATTGTATTAAATATAATTAATATAATTAATTTAACTCTTTTCAATAAAATTATTTATTTGTGACCAAGATAAATAAGATAAGTTTTGATCTTTCGAAATGATGTTTCTAAGGGTTTAATAATAGGCCGTTTGTAATATTTTGGCGTGATCGTCTTATTTACGTTGTGTTTGTTTAGCAACTTAGTTCTATTATGTGCCTTTTGGAAGAATGAATATTCACTAGAGCAATTGAAAGCTGTTGGTAGTGCCTTATAAGCCAAGTGAACCCCGTTCACGAAGACAGGGCTCGAGAAAGTTTAAGAACATAAAAATTCCTATTCCACTTGTATCAGATTTACATTATTAATATATTATTAATTATCCCTTCCCGCTTGGAAAAGGCTCACTAAATATTTACACAAAATACCCGATACAAGGGCTTCGCTCTCCTACATTTATTTAAAAAAATGTAGGGGAATTACACGGCTCCACACACGCCGTGCACGGTGAGCGCCAACCATTTTGATGCACTCCCCCCGAGGGGAACGTAAATTCGGGAACTGGACCATAGTCCACAGCAAAATAACTGGCGAACCAGTAAAAGAGGCTTAGTCCCTTGCTATTGCGTAAGCACAAACATCGACCGAAGTCGCGCATGTCAATGCGTGTAAACGCCATACAGAATACAAACGAATCCAGCCACAGTGAATGTACGTCACACGGTTTAGGCAAATAGGCTCACTGGATGTAAACCCTCCGTGAACGCCACCACCTGCCAGACCGCTGCTCCTGCAGACGTGATTTAAGTGTATGGCATCACCACCGATTGCGTGATCAGCACGGCTACTAGCCGCAGAGTGTGTCATGAGTCTACCGCTCACCTCAAGGGAATGGGGTCCCACGTTGTGCGGCTTTCGGCCGAAGCCTTGAGAGTCTCCTCAGATCCTCCCGCCAGCTACCACCCGCATGAGGTCGACACATATGCTCCACCAACCAATACAACGGCAGATATAGCCAAAAGGCAGTTATAAGTTGTTAGTAATAATTTGCCATCAGAAAGGTTTTGTGTCACTGACGTTGAGTAAATGCATTTTCGATCATGTTTGTCTCACCCACCAACGAGTTGCCTTCAATCATTCAAGCGTGGGAAAGTTACAGAGATAAATTATTATGTTGTTATATAAAACATTGTGGAGGGCGGAGAGTCTGCAGCCCCGTAATGAAGGGACCCGACTTGGGCAAAGCTACTCAGGTGTGAGTCAAACCAAGACGCAGAGAGCGCCATTGAGAATAGCGTCCTACCATACAACCATCGCAGAGACGCAATTCTGCAGAACGCAACAAGCATCAATACGACTATCTTCGGGCTTACACCATCGCTAGGTCCCCCATGCATCCCAGCAGACATCACCACCCGCATACCTCCATCGATCAGAACCACAAGAGTGCGTCAAATCAGGCGCAACACACACGCAGATCCATCACAAGACGCAATACCGCAAGAAGCAGTAAGCATCAATGCAACTATCATACGGGTAGCGCCCCCTCGCAACACACCCACATGATCCCTATCGACTTTGGCAACAAAGTTTGTATTGTTGTTAACTAAAAAAATATCACCAACGTATCACAGTAGCACGCTACTAAGACGCCAATGATCAAAACTCCACGTATCATAGCGCTAATGCACTAAGACATAAAGTTAAGTATGCCCGATACACTTAAAAGTGCTACCAAACACACTCATCATCTCAATCCGAAAGATGGACGATACATCGCTATGCGCTACGACGTCGCCCACAAACGGTATGGGTGTGCGATGTCCACGGGAAAGCCGTATTGCTACAACAAACCCGCTTACCACCGGCACTAAGATGATATGTCTAGGACACATCAGTTAGCGAGCCCAAGTTTACCTCGGAGCAATTGCTCGTGAAGCAGCATCCACGCCACCATAATATTCCTTTTCAAGTCCCTAATAAGGACTAGTCATTTTGCTACAGTACTAGGAGCAGACGGTCAACCAACCACCCCATACAATGCTTATGCATCAAGGAGACCTTCTATAGTAATACTTTTGTATCACAGACCTTACTTTCATAAGTCATTCATATATAGGGCTCGAACCCACGACCCTACTATTGTAATGCATATTCATCATAGAGACCTTCTATAGTATTGCTTTTGTATCATTCAGTTTAATATCATAAGCCTCTTTTCCGGTAAAAAGGGTTTCCGGTTTGCTTCATTTACCATACGAAACACGTTCAGGTTTTATTTTACTTTAGTTTTCTGTGATGGGATGTCCATTTCCCAGTCGAGCCGACCACAATAAAGCTACAGCGTAGCTCTTCTACGTATAAAGCGTCTGTTTATGATGTATTCTTTAAATTAAATTAAATATTTCGAAAAAACGACTGTTCAGTAAGTTTAATAAGTTATTAAACCGGAGCTTGGAAATTTTAATTTTCTATATGAATTGCAAGAGAGTAATTATGTGCACACTTTCTGGAAATAAAGCATTTTTGATCCGCTTGTAGACATCCTCTTTAAAGTACGACATTCAGCCAACGAAATATTTGTTAACGTATTTTTTAATATAGGACTAGTCATTGTGCTACAGTACTTAAAGCAGTCGGGCTCCCGACCACTCCATATATATGTACAACTGCAGGCATGTATCTCCGGCAGCTCCTCCATACAAAACATCTAATAACTTATGAAAGTTTTCTTTTATACATGAACTCCTTCCACAACTTTTAACAAATTTTCAAATTATCTTATAAACGTTATTTATCTTTATTTTTAAATATTTTTTTCAAGTTTTTAAATAAATTTATTTATTATGAAAGACAACATATTGCCTTTAATTTACTATGTTATTGGTCTAATGTCTGAAACGTATTTATATTAACTTTATGTTTGTGAATGTAATTTTATTGCTCAATATATATATATATATATATATATATATATATATATATATATATATATATATATATATATATACATATTTTTAAGACTATTTTTGATGCAACTTTATATTAAATTTATTTATTAATAATAATATTGGGCTGTCACAATATCAATGATATGTTGCAAACTCGTAACATTCATTGCTATGCAGATGACAGCACTGGTGATGCTCTTTACACCGGCCGAGCATATATTCCTCGGGAAAACGTCTCCGAGCGCCATTTGTCGTATCTCCTCAGTTTCAAGGCACTCCCTTTGTTGCCTCAGCCAGTATCGGAATCTTTGGCGTCGACATATCGAGTGACTTGCAGTTTCGTGGTCACTTGGAAGAAAAGGCCAAATTGGCCTCTAAAAAGCTTGGCGTGCTCAGCAGAGCGGGACAGTATTTCATGCCGGCACACCGCCTGCAACTTTATAAGGCGCAGGTTCGGCCGCACATGGAATACTGTTCCCATCTCTGGGCTGGGGCTCCCCAGTACCAGCTCCTTCCACTTTACCGCATCCAGCGCAGAGCGGCTCGAATCGTGGACGACTAAGTGCTTTACGATCGGCTCGATTCACTGGCACTGCGAAGAGATGTTGCATCTCTTAGCATTTTCTTTCGCATATACCATGGAGAGTGCTGTGAGAAATTGTTCGGATTAATCCCAGCCGCCAAATATCGTGAACGCACGACACGACAAACGTCCCGATACCATCCACACCATCTGGATGCTTGGCGGTCCACCACTGTACGTTTCACAAGGAGTTTTCTTCCACGTACAACCTCTCTGTGGAATAGTTTATCACCGGCGATTTTTCCGGACCGATACGACCTGGGGACCTTCAAGAAAAGAGCTTACTCCTTTCTAAAGGGCCGGCAACGCACCCGCAATTCTCCTGGTGTTGCGGTTGATCATGGGCGGCGGTAGTCACTTAACATCAGGTGAGCCGCATGCTCGTTTGCCCCCTCTTCTATAAAAAAAAAAAAAAAAAAATATATTACTACTGGCGATGTTTCCGGACCGATACGACCTGGGGACCTTCAAGAAAAGAGCTTACTCCTTTCTAAAGGGCCGGCAACACACCTGCAATTCCCCTGGTGTTGCGGTTGATCATGGGCGGTGGTAGTCACTTAACATCAGGTGAGGCGCATGCTCGTTTGCCTCCTCATCTATAAAAAATAACGGCCATAAATTTAATAACATTATTAAAACTATAGCTAAGTTAATGTTGGTCCACAGTAAATTTAGAAGTAATTAACAGAATAGCTAACAAAATATCTTTCATTCTATGAAAGAGACGCTGGAATTTCCCTCCAGATATATTTATGTACCTAACGATAATAAGTTGTATAGTTTTTGTAGAGCGGTCTCTGTTCTTTGTTGCAGCAATGTTTCAGATAAATACATCTTAGTACAACACCTTAAAGGAGGGAAAATAAGTTTAAAAAAACTGATGTAAGAAACGACACCAATTTGATGGTAAGTGGCTACTGCAGTTCATTGATAACTGCAATCAACTTCAAACAAAGAGGGCAAAAGCTGTATAATCACTTCTGAGACTTAAGGTAGAATGCCTCACAGCCTTTAATTATACTGGCTATGTATAACATTCGAATGCATACACTAAAATGTATATTATATAGAATAACATACATACACATAAACACTCACGCCTGTCATCCAGAGGTGTAGGCAGAGACTGTAGATTTCCATTTGGCATGATCCGTACACATATCTCGCTTCCTCCACATTCATATACCTACGCATACATGCTCTTCGGTTAAGCGTACTCCTAATTTCGCCCATTTTCGATATATTGCCAATTTGGTCGATAAACTTTCACCTAGGACATCCCTTTCTGACTCTTCTTGAAATTTGCTTTGTCATTTTCCTCATTCATTCTTTCGACATGACCAATGAATTTCTATATAGAGTTAATTTATCTCTGGTTGTCAATTTTATTTGATAGTATTTAAGCGGCGTAGGTGTAAAGAATAACTGTCCATTGTAGAATTCGAGTGCGCAATATATATTCGGATTCGAGGAGCTCAACCGTAAAGCTCATAGGTGCATCATCGTCAAAACCGCAGTTTTGTGAATTGAAGAGCAAAGTCCATAGAAGTGGACGAGGTAGAGTCGTTTGAAATTAGGTGCGGAACGCTACATGAAACCTTAAATTTATCAAAAACGGTGAGCCAAGCTGCAAGTTTTAGTGAAAAGTTGCTTCGAGCGGGCGTGTGGACTTACTAAATGTATAAGTGTTTTAAAAAAATTTAAGCCCTGTGTGAGAACCAGTACGCTGGAAGCTATCTTAAAAGCTATCGTGTCAAACCCTTCAAAACATCAACGGAAATAGCAAGTACTTCAACTTTATAGCCAATCTACTTCAATAGATTGAATAACAAAACGGATTTTTGACACATCGCTCTAAGTAACAAAATAGTTTTTTATTGATATTATAAGTAATTAACAGTTTCCTAGTTTACAGTTTTTACTATTTTTATGTATTTAAATACATACATTATGGGTTTAACTCCCCTTAATGGTTAAACTGTGATAAAGTTACATCACCCTACCTCCGGTAACTTTCAACTCTCACAACACACCAGAAGATAAGTTTTCAAGAAAATGTCTACTATTGCCGAGTTAGCAAACATCCAAAAGGCTGCGTTAACTTCTCTCAATCAACGTATGGCGGAATTTGAATCACTTATAAAAAAATCTGCCACCACGGCTCCTGACATGAAATCTCTCTCAAGCGACTTTCAAGCGTTTAAGGATAATGTTTGGCAAATCATGTCACTACTACACTAGAAGATCAATAAGGTTAGTCAAACTGTTGACAATATTGAGATGCGGCATCGGAGAAAATAATTGCTGCTAAATGGAGTTCCGGAATCACCTGATGAAAACATCTTAAATAAAGTTGTAACTGTCCTGCAGGATAAGCTTCAACCAGAGGAGTTTTCTTCAAGATCCATTACGGCTTGCATCTTCTAGGTGCAGTATCGAAAGCTCGTGTAAGACCAGTTCTGATTCGGTTTAGTGATCAGTCCATTAAGTCAACCATTTGGGCCAAAAAGACTATGTTAAAAGGCACTTCATATGTACTGTCCGAGTTTCTTACACGTCAGTGTCAAGGTTTATTCATTGCTGCACGTTAGCACTTTCGTATTAGACAAGTTTGGTCACTCGATGGTAATATAAACGTCAAGTTGCCTTGTGGTAAGCGCCATCGGCTGATGGACACCAAGGACCTCGATGAGCTCATTACACAGTATGAACTGCCTGCTGCATCGGATCGACCATCTGATTCTACGATGAAGAAGGTGTCACCAAATGTTAACAATGGTAGTGCACCAAAGTCGACGGTGAGGTCCAAGCGCATAATTCGCAACAAATAACTCTCATCGACTTCGCTTTATTCTCATGTTGGATTTAATTTGTAAGCCGTCATGTATATTTGTTATTTGTCTTATTATTATTGATAACAACTGGGTATATTTGCTACGATACTGTAATAATGGTAGTATAATAACTTTTGTTTTGTTTTGTTTACCTACATATTAAGTAATATTTTTTATTTTATTTTTTTATTAACTGGCTTTATGGCTCTGGGTTCTAGCCTTTCTAAGCCTAAGTAGCATTTTGCCGAACTAAGACCATAGATAACATATTATAACTATAGTATAATAACAGACATTTTAACAGATGTCAGATGCCATAGACAGATGGTTATGTTGATGGCTTCGGTTTCATGGCCTTTCGCCATACTAATTACATTAGCATTACTATCGACATAATATGTACACAAAGTTATATTTGATTCAACTTTATTTTAGTTATATGTAATAATCTAGCCTAATTACACATTACTTTGTTTTTTTTTATTATATTTTCTTTAGTTGTTTACTTTTAAATGCTTCGTTCGTTTATTGATTTTCTTTTTCTATTTTGTTTTAACTTGGCATTTGTTTTCTTTTACTTTCCTGGTGTTATTTTTAAGATTGTAAACAGTTAGTCGGAGGGTGATGTATGGATATATATATATATATCTATATTTAGTCATTTTTTGTAATATTCAGTTATATTTATTTGTTAATTGTTAATAATAAAATTATATATTTTATTATTTTAAATACTTATTTATATTTAGTATTATTTTATTATATGATATTAATTATTTTATTATTTTAAGTAATTTTGTTTAATGTTAGATGATGAATCTTTTTATTCCACTTGCAACAGCTCCTCTTCCCTTTCACTTGTTGATGCTTCGGATGAGCCGGCCACGCTACGTACGCTAATATACGACGAATCTCAAAAATTGCTAAACTGTTTTCACATTTGCCATTTAAATGCACAAAGTATTCCTCAACATCATACGGAGCTCCTGGATACTTTCTCTTCTAATGCAGTTCATGCTATACTCATATCCGAAAGCTGGCTCAAGCCTAAACTCTCTTCCACGTCTTATAGTCTTCCAGGTTATATGTTACTCCGTAATGATCGCACTGGTAAAAGAGGCGGAGGTGTTGCTATCTATCTGCGTAGTAATTTACCTTATAAAATATTAAACACATCTCCTGCTCTATATTCCGGTTCAATGGAATAAATTTTCGTTGAAGTTAATGTCATGGGTTATAAAGTGTTTCTTGGAGTTGTCTACTGTCCACCTCAAGTGGACTATTTCTCCGATTTGGAAGTAAATTTATTACCTTACAGTTCTGCCTACACACATCACTTATCGTGGGAGATTTTAACACCGACCTGTCTGGGGTTTCTCTTAAATTTTCGAAACTGAGGTCGACGATGTTGCCGCATAATTTCACTATTTTGCCTCTAAATGTAACACATCACAACTTCCACTCTGCTGACACCTGGATTGACCTTATAGCCGTCTCCTCCGTTGATCACGTTGTCAATTATAGACAATTCCCTGCTTCTGGATTTTCACGGCATGACCTGCTTTAACTGCAATATAAATTAAAGTCCCCCAAGCCTTTACCTGTGTCCATCTCTATTCGTAGTCTTGCTAAAATAGATATGGACAAACTTAAATGTGATGCAGATGCTATTAACTGGTCATCTGTATATACTGCTTCCACAGTTGATGAAAAAGTCGACTTCTTTAACAGCAACATATGAGGACTGTATAATAAACATGCTCCTAAACGTGTTGTTCGACTGAAGCGTCCTCCTATTCCATGGATCACGGTTGGGGTAAGATTGGCTATGGCTAAACGCGATAGAACTTTCCGTGCTTTCAAGAAGAATCGCACTGAGGTAAAGTGGCAAGCATATATAGCTGCAAGAAATCGATGCAATCAGATGGTGAGAGCTGCTAAACGCCGATATATGCACGAACAACTACTTAATTCATCTTCGGCTGATATATGGAAGTTTCTGAATACGCTTGGATATGGAAAATCGTCACCTTTTCTCCTGACGATTTTAATCGTCATTTTCTGTCTTCTCAAATAGTTTCTGATGATTCGAGAGCTAATGCCATCTCTTTTATATCTTCCATGCCTCCTTATTCTCATGAAACTTTCACTTTTACTCCTGTAGACGAAGACGAGGTACGCAAAGCACTTTCCTCTATTAAATCGAAAGCCGTTGGATGTGATGACGTAAGTAGGGTAATGGTTTTGCACGTGCTGGATTCTGTTTTACCCGTGATAACTCATAAAATTAACTTTTCGCTGATGAATGGTGCTTTTTCAACTCTCTGGCGTAAAGCCTTTATTATTCCTATCCCGAAAGCTACTGAATACAGCTCTTTATCTAATTTCAGACCAATTTCTATTCTGCCTTTTCTTTCTAAGGTTCTGGAAGCTGGCGCTCATAAACAGATTTATGCTTTTGTTTTCTCAATGAATATTCTTTTCCCTTATTAGTCTGGTTTCCGCCCGGGTTATTCTACTACTACTGCTCTTCTCAAGATTACGGAAGATATTCGTGAGGGGATGGAAAAATCAAAACTGACCGTTCTCATCTTAATTGATTTCTCGAATGCATTTAATTCTGTCGATCATGGTATCTTGTTAGCTCTTCTTTCTCATTTGAATATCTCATCTTCAGCTCAGGAATGTTTCTCAACATATCATCGGGGGCGCCAACAGGCTGTGCGTACTGGTCACATACTATCTGACTGGCGTAATGTGTCAATTGGCGTCCCTCAAGGCGGTATTATCTCTCCTCTTCTGTTTTCCATTTTTATAAATCTTATCACACTAAATCTCAAGAGCTCTTACCATTTGTATGCTGATGATCTGCAGTTATATGCGAAAGTGGAGCCTTCAAATATCCTAAGTGCTATTTCACTGTTAAATGATGATTTAAAATATATCTCAGAATGGTCTACAGTATATGGCATAAACATGAACCCGTCTAAATGCCAAACGATAATCTTAGGTAGCTCAAGATTATTATCTTAACTGGATATTGCCACCCTACCATCAATTATGTTTAATAATAAAGTCTCTACTAACGTAAAGAACCTTGGTCTGTACATCGATGGTTGCTTAACATGGAACAAACATATACGGGAGGTGAGTTGCAAAACTACTGAAACTTTGCGATCTCTATATCGATTTAAAAACTTTCTTCCCACCAATACCAAGATTTTACTTGTCCAATCACTTATTGTACCGATTATTGATTATGTCGATGTGTGTTGCTCAGACCTGTTTCAACTTCATCATAATACATTGGTTCGTCTGCTTAACAACTGCATCAGATACATTTATGGTCTTCGTAAATACGACCATGTATCTTCCTTTCGTACACAGTTAAACTGGTTGCCTATCCGTCAGCGCAGATATGTAAGAATACTCTGCACCCTTTTCTCAATTTTGAACGATCCATGTGTTCCCGAGTATCTGAAATCTAAATTTCAATACATGGGAGATTCTCATAATTTTTCTCTCCGTTCCTCGGCCAATCTTAAGTTGCTCACTCCTTTACACCGTACTGGTTATTTATCTCACTCTTTCGCCCTCGTGGCCATCAGACTCTGGAACGACGACTCTGGAACGACATACCTCTTGACATTAAAAAAAGCTCCCAACAAATTCGTCTTTAAAAATCAAGTCCGTAAGAATATGGTTAAATCGTTGCAAGTTTGAATTGACTAAGCTCTCTTTTTCGTATATATTTCATATTTGTTCTGACATATATAATATTTATACGAACCTATTGTGTATGTATATATATATATATATATATATATATATATATATATATATATATATATATATATATATATATATATATATATATATATATATATATATATATGTACATAATATGTATGTATTGTTTATTATATATATTATTATTTCTTTTATCCTCTCTATTTGATTATTGCTGCACCGCCTCCATAATGTCTATCTCTGTTTAGCCTAATGGTTGACTGGGAGAGAATGTCCTATGGCATTAAGTCCGCCATATGTACTTTTTTTTGCATGAAATTATAAATAACTAAATTTTTCCTTAAACTTTTTAATTTAAACAAAATAAATAAATCAAAAATACGTCAAAAAATAAAGAAAAAAAAACACTTGGAGTATTTAATTTAAAATTCTTCGTTTGGGATCATCCATCACAAAAATTATTACTATTTCGTCACCATCATCTTCATTATGGCTCATCATAAGTCTACTACTGAACAAAGGCATAATTTAACATTGCTTCACCCAAGGAACGCCACAAAACACGTTCCTGAGCCACCTTTATTCATCGACTCACTGCATCTCTTACCAGAACATCAACGCATCATTTTTATTTATTTGGGACAACAAGCAATAGTACAATTATTATTATAATAGATATAAGAATAGAAGTTTTAATTGGAATTTGAATGCTTAATTGTACAATCAACTACGTACGAGGGCGGCACTGAAAATTTCGGGAATCAAGGACACAACATTACTATTTATAAATATATTTATTGCTTTTTGAAGTATTCTCCGCGAAATTTGACACATTTTTCCATACGATGGAACCAATCATTGTAGCTATCGTTCCATTCGGAAGTTGGGGTCTCCAAAATAGCCGTCCACAGCTTCTTCAGGTGATGAAAATATCTGTCCACGCAATTTATTCTATATTTTAGGGAAAGTATAGAAATCATTAGGGCTTAGGTCGAGGCTGTACGACGGGTGGTCTAATAATTCTATGTTTTCTTGCTCTAAAAACTCTTTTGTTCTATGTGCGGTGTGAGAACTCGCATTGTCGTGATGGAGGATGATCCGGTGGTTGCAGTTCTCTTTACGGAGTTCAGAAACGACCTGTGGCAAACAAATGCTAGCATACAATTCTGCATTAAACACTATTTGTCCCTCAAGAGGAATAGTCGTATCATCACCGGTTTTGGAGACAAACGAGGCCACCATTTTTTTTGCAACACTCCGTGAGCGAACAATTTTTGTTGGCTTTAACTCATTTTTGAACACCCAAACTCGTGACTGGTTTTTTGTTTCGGGTTCGTACGCATATATCCAGGATTGGTCACCTGATACAATTTTGTATACAACATTTGAGTAGTCTGGGTTGAATCTTTCGAGAGTTCTGACGCACCAAGTAACGCGAGCCGCTTTTTGCTCTTCACAGAGCGAATGCGGTATCCATCGGGGATACAACTTTTTTACGCCTAATTGTTCATGCAAGATTATATGTATTATTTGACTCGTGCCAATGTCTAAAGTTGCCTGAATTTCGCGGTATGTCATATGTCGATCTTCCTTAATCAGCTTACGCACAGCATCAACGTTTTCTTGGGTGACTGCAGTTTTTGGACGACCTTGACGGGGATCATCACTGAGCTTGACTCGTCCACGTCGAATTTCAGCAAACCAGCGATAAATTGTGGTTTTGGATGGGGCTTCATCACCAAGTGCAGAAATCATCCGGTCAACACACTTTTTTTGTGTTAAACCACGTCGAAAGTCATAATAAAACATCGCTCTTGAATTTTCTCGAGTCAATTCCAATTTTTCAATGACTGAACAAGTTCGACAAAACCTTGTGAAACGACCGAGAATCTTTTTTTAAATAAATAAATGGTATTCGATTTTTAAAACCAAGGAGTTTTCAATTAAACATACTTAAATATGACAGAAACAGTGGAAATATTCCATTCCCGATACTTTTAGTGCAGCCTAGGTAATCCACGTCTTACTTAATTTTGTTTAGTACAAACAAAAGTAAACGTATACAATATATTTATGCATAGTATAATAACATATTATAAAAGAAAAAAATCATAACATACATATTTTCTTTAAGTACAGCAGTAGTTGTTTTTAGCATTGGGTAAAGGTGTTGCAAAATATCTATATCTAAAAACTTATCATTATATACTGACATCAACCGTCGCAGTGGTACGCACATCGTCGGCGTGCACTGCGTAAGTTATAATGGCGAGGTACTATTAACGCTATCTGTTTCTGGGCAATTAAATTTATTGTGAGAAATATTAAACAAAGACATAGCCTGCAATAGTAAATATCTCGATCTCATTGTAACTAAGTTAAATTTAACGCGAAGTTTATCATATGAAAGGGTAAAATATTTAGGACTATATAAATATTACGAAAACATAACCTCAAAATAAGATTTATAAAAAACGTCGGTAGGAGGTGGAGATGTGTGGTGACTCTACAACTCCCATACCTCCCTCCCCACCACCTCCTACCCTCTAAATTCATTTTGAACTACCATTTTGAGGTTAGTTCTATGGGATTTTCTATTTGATTTGTCTCAAGAACGGTGCACGACCTTTTAATGTGGGTGGTATTGTTATAGTCGGGGACAGAACCTCTACCAAAGAAAATACCTTACTTCCCCAAATTCCTGCCAAACGATTCCAAATTTCAACCTTTAATGCCTTTCATTATGAATTGACTTCTAGTTTGGTTAATTTGATTTCTAATTTGTTTTATTTTTGGGGATTTTAACCTACCACTCGTGGAATGGGTTTCTAATGATAAGTTCGAAATTATGCGAGATCCGCTACATAGTTTTGCACCTACCTACCGACTGCTTCCTAATTTCTTGTCAGTATTAAATGCCAAACAATACAATATATTTAAAAACACAACAGATCCCATTATTGACCTCTTTATAAGAAACACTGATACTTGCAGCTGTGAGCTGCCACCAACTCCATTGGTTCAAGTTGATAATTATCACCCACTTTTCATAGCACATATATTTTTAGACGTATCACAAAAATCAATTATTCGTTGTGCAAAACCTAAGCATAAATTTATTTACGATAACTACGTTGACATGTTGAAATAAATTCTATTGATTGGGCCAATATACGAGTACTGTACTGGTTCTCATTGGAAACGGCTGTATACATGTTTTATGAGCAGATAAATAAAATTATTAGAAAACATGTTCTCACGGCTAAGTATTTAAAAATAAAGAAAAATCGTGAATTAGATAGAAAAAGTGTGGTAATAAATCGGATTTTGGGACTTTGGCAATATTTCGTAGAAGATTCAAATTATTATATAGAGAATGTTTTTTTTCATATAAAAGAGGGGAACATGAGCACATGGTTCACTTGATGTTTAGTGACTACTGCAGCCCACGAACAACCGCAACAGCAGGGGAATTACAGGTGCGTTGCCGCCCCTTTAGAAAGGAGTAAGCTCTTTTCTTGAAGGTCCCCAGGTCGTATCGATCCGGAAAATTCGCCGGTGGTAAAATATTCCACAGAGAGGTCGTACGCGAAAGAAAACTCTTAGTGAAACGTACAGTGGTAGACCGCCAAGCATCCAGATGTTGTGGATGGTATCAAGAAGTTTGCCGCGTGATACGTTTATGAAATTTGGCGGCGGAATTAATCCGAACCATTCCTCAGAGCAACCCCCGTGATAGATGCGATAAAATACGCAAAGAGATGCAACATCTCTCCGCAAAGCCAGTGAGTCTATCCGATCGCAAATTCGAGTCATAGAAGATTTGAACAGCTGGATGCAATCAAATAGAAGGAGCTGACACTGGGGATCCCCAGCCCAGAGACGGGAACAGTATTCCATGTGCGGCCGAAACTGCGCCTCGTAAAGTTGGAGGTGGTGTGCCGGCATGAAATACTGTCCCATTATGCTGAGCACCTCAAGCTTTTAAGAGGCCAATTTGGCCGTCTCTTCCAAGGAACCACGAAACTGCATGTCACTCGATATGTCGACGCCGAAGATTCTGATACTGGCTGAGGCATCAATGGGAGTGTCTTGGAACTGAGAAGATACAACAAACGGTTCTTTTTAGCGGTAAACGCGCAAACTTGTGTCTTCTGAGGGTTAAACTGGACTAGATTTAGTCGCCCCCAATCCGAGACTTTGTTCAGCAAAGACTCGACTTCAGACACAAGTTTGTCCTGGTACTCGGAGAAGTTTTCCCGAGAAATACTGGCACGGCCGGTGTACAAAGCATCACCAGTGCTGTCATCTACATAGCAATTAATGTTGCAGGCTTGCAACATATCATTGATATGCAGAGGAAACAGCATTGGTAATAGCATGCAGCCTTGTGGAACACCAACATTAATAGGCTTGTAATCGGAGCTTCCATCGTCTACAACGATTTTGGTGCTCCGATCCGCAAGAAAGCTGATGATCCATTTGCTAAATTTATCGGGAAGCCCATAGGAAGGGAGCGATTTTTGTCAAACCCGATCGAAGGTCTTCGCAATGTCCAAACTAACGGCCAATACCTCCCTTTTGGACTCTACTGCCGCCGCCCATCTATGAGTCAGGTAGACCAGAAAACCACCAGCTGATCGACTATATATTGCTCGATCACTACTCAGCTGGTGATTCTCAAGGTACCACATAAGCAGGTAAGTTTACAATGGACTATACTGTTTTGTAAAATAAGAAGATGGGCCTATAGTTAGGCGGGACTAAGCGTTCGACTTTTTAGAGATCGGGTAGACGAAATCCATCTTCCATTGTTTTGGAACTACGCCTTGAGAGTAGGAGTACCGGAAAAGACAAGTTAAGACCGGTGTCAACTCTGAAGCACACGTTCTCAGCACAATAGATACCGTCGGGCCCACTTGCCTTGTGGATTTACAGGGAGAAGAGTGCTATGCGAATCGAGCGCTGTGTAAACCACTTCTCCAGCGTGGAGCACTCACAACGTGGGATGGTTGGCGGCGTACTCCCTTTGTCATCGAAATTCAAGTTGAGCACAAAGATAGAGCTTAGCATATCGGCTTTCTCCTTTGCGGAATAGTCCAGTGAGTCATCCTCTCTGTGCAGATATGGAAAAGATGTCTGACAGAAATTCCCCTTGTCAGCCTTGGCGAGACACCAGAATGCACGAGTTCCAGAAGGAAGGCGAACTAGTTTCTCGTCAATTCTGCCTATGTGCTCTGACTTTGCCTTGTTCAATACTCTCTTTAAGGTCCTGTAGTTGGAATTATACTTCTTTTTTAGAGCGCTGGTGTTTACATCCCAGGACGTTGATGTGTCAACCCAGGGTTGGTAGTAATTCCGCTTATAGCATGATGCTGTTTTACAGTAGCTGCTAGCTAGCTAGCTATGTTATAACGCAATTATTAATTCAATCGAAACAGGTATGCATATGGATTTAAGACTATTTTGATCATTTGTGAAAACGCGTGAGGATAAAAATGGCATTCCCAAAAATATGACTTATAATATTCTGAATCTAATGACCCGCAAGAAATATATAACATGTTTTCAAAATATTTTGGATATGTGTGTGTGGAAAGGGATGTAGCATTGGTCGACCTTGCCATGTAATGGCAGTAATGGCGTTTTTTTGAGTGATATATCTTTCTCATTAGACACTATAATCAGAAAACTTAAATCCTTAGATGTTGCTAAGAGTTCAGGAAAAATTGGTCTAAAGCCGTTCTTTTTAAACATACTTTAGACTCCATAAACATTCCTCTCTTTCATATCTTCAACCGTTCTCTGCGGGAATGATACGTACCTAAGGTCTGTCTTCAAAGGCGGATCAAAAATATTGTTTCTGATTACCGCTCGATCTCGCTTCAGTCCACCTTGTCGAAGGTCTTGGAAAGGTTAGTTCATAACTGTGTCTATCCGAGCTTACACAAAATCACTATCCCTGAACAGAATGGTTTTGCCGGAAACCGTTTGACTGTAAGTAATCTTGTTTTATATGCTAATTTTCTGTTTGAAATTACGGACAAGCGGCATCAAATCGACTCATTTTATACAAACTTTTAGAAGGCTTTCGATAGGGTAGATCACGAAATTATTTATTAAATTGCTTTCATCATCCGTCACAAACAGGACGGAACAGTTTTAACAGTGGTAGAGCCTCGCGGCAGCTTTGCTGTTGCACGTATGGGCCGGCTCAAACCGGGGTGGTACCACGACCTCACAGAATACCGGCGTGAAGTGGAAGCTCTGCTTCCGCGTTTCGTCTGGTGAGTGCAGGTGACCTGAGGCCCAAATCCCCCCCCCATCAACATGGTAGCGGAATTAAATAATGATAGACTACCCCAGGAGGGTACCAGCACCCCTGGAGAATCCCTCGTTGAGCATCCACGACCATGTTTCTCCACTTCTGAGCGTGGGTGCTCTTCCGCTCAAGACTACAACTGCTCGGGGCAAACGGAGCAACAAGACCAAGGCGACCCCTGCCACGCTATCCGTGAATTTCTGCAATATCAGGGGACTTCACTCTAACCTAAACGCCGTCCAATACCATCTCGAGACGGCGAGGCCGGCTCTGCTCTTTCTGACCGAGACGCAGGTGTCCTCTCCGGCTGATGTCTCGTATCTCTCCTACCCGGGGTACAAACTGGAACACTCCTTTGTGCCTCGGGCTGGAGTTTGCGTTTACGACATCTGTTCTCGACGCCTCGGCAGACTTGAAGGTTCGGACCTGACCATCCTTTGGCTACGCGTAGACAGCGACGACCATCCGCGCGTCTACGGGTGCCTCTATAGGTCCCATAGCGGTAATGCCGAAACAGACCGACTCTTCGACCACGTCCAAATGGCTGCGGATTCATTGCTACAGCAGATCCCCTCCACAGAGATCGTGATCCTCGGCGACTTTAACGCCCATCACGCCGAATGGCTTGGTTCACGTTTAACCGATCATGCGGGGAGATCTGTTCATGATTTTGCCTTGGCATATGGTCTGACACAACTGGTTACTTCACCTACGCGGATTCCAGATGTGGAGGATCATGCACCTTCCCTGTTGGACCTTCTGCTGACCTCTCACCCGGACGGATATCAGATTTCCGTCGACGCCCCTTTAGGCTCCTCGGACCATTGTCTCGTCCGGAGTGTTGTGCCACTCACGCTGAAATCGCGGTTGCATTCTGCAGGCTGCCGCCCTGTTTGGCACTATAGGTTAGCCGATTGGGATGGGATGCGGTCTTTCTTTGCATCCTACCCTTGGGGGCGAGTTTGCTTCTCGCCGGATGATCCCAACGTTGTTGCGGATTCTGTTACTGATGTGGTACTTCAGAGTATGGAACTTTTTATTCCTTACTCTGTGGTGCCCATTGGAGGCAAATCTCAGCCATGGTTTGGTCGCTCCTGTAAAATAGCATCATGCTATAAGCAGGAGTGCTACCAAGCCTGGGTGGGTGCATCAGTGTCCCGGGATGTAAACACCAGCGCTCTAAAAAAGAAGTATAATTCCGCCTCTAGGTCCTTCAAAATAGTCATTGCCAAGGCAAAGTCACAGCACATAGGCAGAATTGGCGAGAAACTAGTTCGCCTTCCTTCTGGAACCCGTGCATTCTGGTCTCTCGCCAAGGCTGTCCAGGGGAATTTCTGTCAGCCATCTCTTCCATCTCTGCACAGGGAGGACGACTCACTGGCCCATACTGCAAAGGAGAAAGCCGATCTTCTAGGCTCTTTCTTTGCGTCTAACTCGACTCTCGATGAGGGGGGGAGTACGCCGCCGACCATCCCGCGGTGTGAGTGCTCCATGCCGGAAGTGCAGTTAACACAGCGCTCGGTTCGCAAAGCACTCCTCTCCCTGGACATCCACAAGTCGAGTGGGCCTGACGGAATCCCCCCAATTGTGCTGAGGACGTGTGCTCCTGAGTTGGCACCGGTTTTAACGCGTCTTTTCCGGTACTCCTACTCCCTAGGCGTAGTCCCAAAAATCATGGAAGACGGCTTTCGTCCACCTGATCCCTAAAAAAGGCGACCGCTCAGACCCGTCCAACTACCGGCCAATCGCCATCACCTCCTTGTTCTCCAAAACAATGGAGTCCATTGTAAACTGCCAGCTCATGGGGTACCTTGAGGATCACCAGCTGTTTAGTGACCGCCAATACGGTTTTCGCCGTGGTCGGTCAGCTGGTGATCTTCTGGTCTACCTCACTCACAGATGGGCGGAGGCAGTAGAGTTCAAGGGGGAGGCATTGGCCGTTAGTTTGGACATTGCGAAGGCCTTCGATCGGGTTCGGCACAAAGCGCTTCTTTCGAAGCTCCCTTCCTATGGGCTTCCCGAGAAATTGTGCGATTGGATCACCAGCTTTCTTGCAGATCGGAGCATCAAGGTCGTTGTAGACGGTGCAAGCTCCGATTGCAAGCCTATTAATGCTGGTATTCCACAGGGCTGCGTGCTATCGCCAACGCTGTTTCTTCTGCATATCAATGATATGTTGCATACCCGTAACATTCATTGCTATGCAGATGACATCACTGGTGATGCTCTTTACACCGGCCGAGCCAATATTTCTCGGGAAAACGTCTCCGAGTGCCGGAACAAACTTGTGTCTGAAGTCGAGTCTTTGCTGAACAGAGTCTCGGATTGGGGACGACTAAATCTAGTCCAGTTTAACCCCCAGAAGACACAAGTTTGCTCGTTAACCGCTAAAAAGAACCCCTTTGTCGTATCCCCTCAGTTTCAAGGCACTCCCCTTGTTGCCTCAGCCAGTATTGGAATCCTCGGCGTCGACATATCGAGTGACGTGCAGTTTCGTGGTCACTTGGAAGGGAAGGCCAAATTGGTCTCTAAAAAGCTTGGCGTGCTCAGCAGAGCGGGACAGTATTTCATGCCGGCACACCGCTTGCAACTTTACAAGTCGCAGGTTCGGCCGCACATGGAATACTGTTCCCATCTCTGGGCTGGGGCTCCCCAGTACCAGCTCCTTCCACTTGACCGCATCCAGCGCAGAGCGGCTCGAATCGTCGACGACCGAGTGCTTTCCGATCGGCTCGATTCACTGGCGCTGCGAAGAGATGTTGCATCTCTTTGCGTATTTTATCGCATCTATCACGGGGAGTGCTCTGAGGAATTGTTCGGATTAATCCCAGCCGCCAAATTTCGTGAACGCACTACGCGGCAAACGTCCCGATACCATCCACACCATCTGGATGCTTGGCGGTCCACCACTGTACGTTTCACAAGGAGTTTTCTTCCACGTAGAACCTCTCTGTGGAATAGTTTACCACCGGCGATTTTTCCGGACCGATACGACCTGGGGACCTTCAAGAAAAGAGCTTACTCCTTTCTAAAGGGCCGGCAACGCACCCGCAAATCTCCTGGTGTTGCGGTTGATCATGGGCGGCGGTAGTCACTTAACATCAGGTGAGCCGCATGCTCGTTTGCCCCCTCTTCTATAAAAAAAAACGCAAAAGGTGATCATTATTGGATTCTCGTTCGATGAAATAAATGTATCGTCTGGCGTGCCACAGGGCTCAATATTAGGACCTCTTCTGTTATTAATCTTTATAAATGACATATCGACTTCTTTCAAAAAATCTCTTTTCTTGCTATATGCTGATGATCTAAAAAACATTGTCTTTTTATCTTCCTATTGTCTAGAAAAAAAAACTAATTCTTAACCTGCTGAAATGTAAAACTATCAACTTCACTAAACAAAAATAGTATTATTAAATTCTCATATTCTCTTTGTAATACTCCTCTTGAAAACGTTTCGCTTATTAAATACCTTGGCGTGTAAGTTTGACTCAAAGTTTCATTTTGATTACCACATAAATCACATTATCAACAAAGACTTTGTCAAATCAACAAAGTTTTGCGGTTTGGTCATCAGAACTTGTAAGCCATTTAAAAAGTCTAGCACTTCTCTACTGCTTCATAAATCTCTTATAAGATCCCAATTGGAATATGCCACACAGGTTTGGAATCTTTTTTACCAAAGATATCGTATTTTACTAGAATCGGTTCATGCTAAGTATCTACGCTCTGTAAACTACAGATGTTACCGTTTTTGGTCATCTTATGACAACCTCTTGCATAAATGCTATTTAACAACTTTAAGTGATAGGTAATTACTGCTTGATTGTACTTTACTTTACAAAATTTGTATTAACTTTTTTGATTTCTCTCAATTTGTCAATTGTGTATAAAAATAAAGTAAAGTAAATACGAAACACTCACGTGCATCGTTTGTTTTTCCTTAATCTGTGAAAAACAAATGCGGGCAAGCGTGCGCCTTTGCGTCGCATAATGGAACTGTTAAACACCGGATTCTCCTATGTAGACATATTTACTATGTCCCTACCTCAATTGAGAAAAGCTATAAAACTTGTATTGAATGACTTGTAATGTTTATTTCTTTCTTTATATACATTTTTATAATATTTTATTAGTAGCATGGGATACAGTGATAATTTCATCGAAACGCTTCTTGAGATTAGCATGTTCGGCGTCTGAAAACTATAAGAACTCTTGCAATTTTTCAACTTCACTATTAACTAGTCTTATCTGAAATTTGCATTTTCAATTTAGAACTCTCCAAACGTAACTGATTTATTTATTTTCTCATTTCCATCGTTATATAGTCAAATCTTTTCGTATATTATAAATATTTACCGTTAATTTTTTCCAACTATGAATACAGATTACGGTTGAACTCTGAAAGAGCACTTTTTAAATCCGATCTAATAGCAATTATACCTTGGATGAGTTTGCATTCAGGCTGCTTTCGTTTTTTGTGTTATTGGATTCTGCTCTGATTCACACATTGAATGTGAGCTCGAAGAGTATATTGTGGTTAGAAATTGCAACATAATTAATATTTATTACATGAAATAATTAATATAACATGTAAAAATATCCATGCATCACTTATTCACTTATTAATAAGCAGTAGTGAATCTTGTAGAAAGATGCGCTACACTTCGCTTACCAGTCAGAAAAAACTATAATAAACGAATATTTAGAATTTTAATACACAGAGATATTCCAAGCTACTTTGGTCCTGTTTTCTCATTTGAGAGTTTTTTTCTTTAGATAAATTATCAAGATATATTTTTATTTCTCAGTCGCTGTACCACTAAGTTTGTCAGACTTACTCAGATATTCTGTTATAGTGTTTTATAATAGCGCGCGAACACGTCTATCATGATTTTACTCAAAATTACAATTAACTACATTAGTCATTATTACAGTCTATCATAAGATCACTGCTGAATACATGCGTCTCTCATTAATTGCCTTGTAGGGGGATATCTGCCTTAGTTCCCCGCTTGGCAGGTGAGCAGACTACCGCTGTTTATAATTTTTTTGTTGTTATTAGGAAGATGCTGCTGCTCATCTCCTGTATTGCTTCCCTCTATCTTTCTGTCTGCCTGTTACACGGTAAGAAGATAAAGTGCAGGAATGCATATATTATGCAGGGAATGGCTCGCAGTAAGTCCGTGAGCTACTACAACTCTTTATTAATTCTTCAATTTCACTACCTTCGTACTTAAACCATAAAACTGAAGTTATATAAATAACATCATAATAGTTTCAGTTCAAATTTACAACTTTATACAACAGCTCATCTCTACTTAAACTCCACACGGAAAATTTATTCGATCACTTAAGCGTTAATTATAATTTATATAATAATATTTATAGTTTCTGGTGTTGCAAAAATTTCTAGCAAGTTCATTTGTATTTCACTTTAGAAGTAGCGGAGTTTGTAAATTTGTGATTATTGCAGTGCGCGGAAAGTCTAACTTGAGGAACTCTCAGATACAAATGTTTATTTAAATACATTAAATACATTTCGCTACAGAGTATGATGCCGTGGAAATGAGAAAGTTTATTTATATTCTGTAATATGAGTGGCAAAGTTAAATAAATAATTGCCAAATATAAATGAGTTTTTAACAACACGCTATAATTGTACTGCAGTTACAGTTGCAGCACAATTAGTTTGGCTCGACCGGGAAGGACCAAGCTTTGATAGAATATAAGCGTAAAATAGCTTAAAGGTGCAATGTTTCGTATAGTGATTTAAGGGAAACCGTAGACCCCGTTCTGAAAACGACGAGGTGATAAAGCTTTCATAAGTTTGATTCTTAATTGAAGATAATGGATATGAACCACAAAAACTATTAACCATCTCGTAAACTATGTGCTCGTTATTTACTTTAAAAATAGTTTGACCTCTATGTATGTAGGTAATAAAGATATGTAAAGAATAATGTTTCTGCCGCCAAGTAGCAATGCCTGCACTGTGAACACTGAAGGGTATAGAGGACCAATATTTTTACAGGCTGCGGGGCATTATCTTAGCCATTATAGATTACCATGCATACGTTACTTCCTGTTGGCTTGAAGTCGGAAGCAAGTGAGAAATTATCAGTTACCGTGAAGTGGCGATGTATTTATATCTACATCATCCCGATGGTGTCGTAAGAGGCGACTAGACTTGGGGAAAAGCGTTAATTTTAAAAAATAGTGAAGGTGGTTTCGTTTTCAAAAAATTCATGACAGATAATTCACTAGACGGTATGGTATAGGTATATCATATTATCATATACAATGAAATGGCTTCGTCACTTGTAACGCATATAGCAAGGTCTGGAATAATTTTTAGTACCTGTCTTTCTACCCTATTACAATATGTGTGTCTTCAAGGCAAGAGTGAATGGGATTTTATTAAATTAAGTAAGTGCACTTTAATATTCTCAGCTATATCTGCAGGTGCTAGGCGGGTGGAGTAACTTTTTCTTACTTTAAGAGATCTTGAGTTCTCATATAAAAGGCGACAGAGCGAAACTGAACTAGGTAAACCAGATAAAATACATCAACATCTTCCTAATAACAGCTAAATTCTAATAACTGATTAGTTTCTCACTGATAATTAATTGTTATAATTAGCCTTTAAGCGAGAGTAGAACAACTTATAAAATACTTATATTTAATGTACTTAAACTGACGGTAAGAAAATCGATAGACGATTAATTATAATTTTAACGTTATATTTACTGTATTTTTTATTTGAAGAGGTATACGATATATACCGCATATAATTTCGTATATCCTTAAAAACTAACAAAATAACAACCATGGTGAAATCCGGCTTTAAGCAAAAATTCGTACACTAGTTACGAAGGATTTTAGTCATCTTATTCGACAGAAAAATATGCGTTCGACAAGAATGTCTTGTAATTATTTTACTTTTACTTCAATATTAGGGATACATTGAAATTCAAATTGCGCAGATTACATTTTATTAAAACTTTTTCTTTGAAAGTCCACATGGGGCACTGACCACATAGGGGGTCTCCTTCCGCGACATTCTATCCTCCGTGACAGTCTATCAAAAGTCCACTGCTCAATAAAGTTTTCTTCATAAAGGAGAATATTTGCCTCATATAGGGGGACTGTTGCCACGCTTGAAAGCGTAAGGTTGGAAACCAAAACCTATGTCTTGATATATTTCCTCTATTGCCTTTTAGGACACCACTTTTAGGTTTGGTCTTCCTCATTGGGAGTGTTTACTTTAATCACCACGTTTGACTGGTGGATTGGATGTCATAGTACTAGACATTTCGCACCCTTGATGCTACTCCCCGTAGCCTGTCTAGGTGATTTGACGCTGTGTATTTTACGTCTCTTTTATTAGATAAGGGTGACAATTGAGCACACAGTCCATGTAATGGTAAGTGGATGCTGTGGTCCCTAGACATCCACATTTAACCTTGATTAAGAATCAAATTGCAAATGCGTTTTCACCCTTGAGGACTAAGATGGAATGCCTCGACTCTAATAAAACGGATCTCCGGTACTCTACACACACGATACGAAATACCGCAGCATTAAGCTAGTATTTTACGCTGGTATTCTGTGAGAGCGTGGTCCTTCCCCGGTCGAGCCGACCCATTTATGCTACAATGGTTATACCACTATATATGGGGATCTACGATACCTTTTCCGTACCGTGCCCGTCGGTAACAATAAACAGCTTTGTACCGGGACCTCTGTCGTCATCTCAGCTGGTGGCACTTGTTATAAACATTTATGTTTCTCACGACCTTTCCTTTATGTTTAAAGTGGTTTTAGTTACAGTAATTTAAAGCCGATAAGATTTTTGATAAGTAGAAACAATTACCATAACATTTAAATGTTTATTTTATTTTGTACAGCTCTTTGTTTCTAACGGATCTTGATAAAGTGTACTTACTGACAATAAATTTTATTTTATAAGTGAAATATCATAAGTTTTTATTTTATTTTTATGTCCTTACAATCAATACAACATAATCTTCCTAAATGAACCGAAATTATGCATGTAATAATTATAATAATTCTACATTTTCACTTGCAAACATTTGCTAAAAATTCGACAATAGACAGTTTGCGCGCGCTTTGTAAACTCATTTTCAAAACCTTTTTGTGTATATATTTTATAGCGTCTTCCTTTATTTTTCTTATACAATCATATAGATATAACATTGACTAATTCCTAGTAAAAGTATTTACTATGGTATTCCAATAAGAAATATACTATTATTATCTTATTAGAATCTTATTAGAAATCTTGACCGTTATGAATTGTTCGCGTAGAGGTTTTTTGTTTCTACTTTTTTATCAATTGAAACATAAAAAGTTACTGTTGTTGTACCTTAGATCATTCAAAAACATTACGTAGTAGAGATAAATAATATTAGTTACAGTTTTCTTGAAAGAAAATCCAACTAAAATCACAATCACAAAACTTCAACGATTACGCAACTAACCACAGCAACAGCGCAAAAGCGAATGGCTGTTATATTTGATTTTGTCTATGTAACCGACTGAATATAATTCTTCAGAATACTCTTTAGTTTGTTCAGAATCAAATGAAATAGTGTTCAATTAAAAATATGCTGTATTTTTATATCAATTAATGACGAAAATAGCAGCACGTAATGCGGGCATAAATCCATGTCCGCGGTTACTCAACGGTCACAAAACGTGGACATTAATTCATGGCCACGGTACATGAGGGAAAGGCCTTCACTTTATCTAGTGGCGAGCCGCCCTACACCTTGCTTACCATTAAGAGGTTGACTTTGACAACCGTTCTTTCTAATCTGTTTATTTTTAGGTGTAAGCTTTAAAATAGAGCACGATTTTGGTTAAGAGTGCTCCTAATCTAGCCTATTTTCATTGTATCGCCAATTTATTCAAAAAACCTTCGTCTAGGGTATCCTTACGACTCTACTGTTCACATCTGCTATATAAGTTAGAAAAAAGCAACATTAATCTATTTTAATGCAATTTCCTTAAAGGATACACAATTAGGAAATTGATTGGTACACAAGTTACGAGACAATCCTTGATCGCAATCAAGATTAATTATTGTTCTTTGAAATTGAATTTTATTTTAAATTTAAATTTTCCAGAGGATTTTTGATATAATGTATCGACGGAAAAGTATTATCGTAAATTTATACGTAAAATAGAAAACTGACAGTTTAGTTACCTCTGTAGAATATAATTTGTAATATAAAATATAACCTAATTTAGATAAAACTCTTCGTCCGTCATCATACACTTCTATATATAGGTTTCTTCAATTTCAGGAAGTATTTCTGCTTCATCGCGTTTAGAAGGGGGATTTTTTATTGAACGAAGAAAAGATTTATTTCATATTCATTTTTTAATCCATAACAAGGTTTTCTAAAAAAATATTGTTTGGCGCTTACTTAGTTCTTTCCGAGCGCAAGCTCGGTATAGCTATCAATAAGAATGCGAATCATTTGATGGTAAGTGTAAGCCGCCGTCTATGAACATATGCACCAGAGTAATTGCAGGTACAATAACGGTAATAAAGAGTAGCAGGCGGGAACTAAATCCAAATTATAAAACGAAAGAAAAGTAGTGGGTTTCACTTGCTACCAAACTTAATACGGATATTTAACTTAGTTTTTCGGCTCATAACGTAGTCTGTTTTTTTTATAGAAGAGGGGGCAAACGAGCATGCGGCTCACCTGATGTTAGGCCACCGCCCATGATCAACCGCAACACCAGGGGAATTGCAGGTGCGTTGCCGGGCCTTTAGAAAGGAGTAGGCTCTTTTCTTGAAGGTCCCTAGGTCGTATCGGTCCGGAAAAGCACCGGCGGTAAACTATTTGTTAGTTAGTTGTACGCGGAAGAAAACTCGTTTTGAAACATACAGTGATGGACCGACAAGCATCCAGATGGTGTAGATGGTATCGGGACGTTTGCCGCTTAGTGTGTTCACGAAATTTGGCGGCTGGGATTAATCGGAACAATTCCTCAGAGCAATCTCCAAGGTATATGCGAAAGAAAATGCAAAGAGATGCGACATCTCATCGCAGTGCCAGTGAATCGAGCCGATCGGAAAGCACTTGGTCGTCTACGATTCGAGCCGCTCTGCGCTGGATGCGATCAAGTGAAAGGAGCTGGTACTGGAGAGCCCCAGCCCAGATATGGGAACAGTATTCCTTTTGCGGCCAAACCTGTGCCTTGTAGAATTGCAGTTGGTGTGCTGGCATGAAATACTGTCCCGCTCTGCTTAGTACGCCAAGCTTTTTAGAGGCCAATTTGGCCTTCTCTTCCAAGTGACCACGAAACTACACGTCACACGATATGTCGACACCGAGGATTCCGATACTGGCTGAGGCAACAAGAAGAGTGCCTTGAAACTGAGGAGATACGACAACGGGGTTCTTTTTAGCGGTTAACGTGTAAACTTGTGAGTTCTTGGGGTTAAACTGGACTAGATTTAGTAGCCCCCAATCTGAGACTCTGTTCAGCAAAAACTCGACTTCAGACACAAGTTTGTCCCGGCACTTGGAGAAGTTTTCCGGAGAAATATTGGCTCGGCCGGTATAAAGAGCATCACCAGTGCTGTCATCTGCATAGCAATGAATGTTACGGGTTTGCAACATATCATTGATATGCAGAAGAAACAGCGTTGGAAATAGCACGCAGCCTTGTGCACCAGCATTAATAGGCTTGCAATCGGAGCTTGCACCATCTACAACGACCTTGATACTCCGATCTGCAAGAAAGCTGGTGATCCAATCGCACAATTTTTCGGGAAGCCCATAGGAAGGGAGCTTGGAAAGAAGCGCTTTGTGCCAAACCCGATCGAAAGCCTTCGCAATGTCCGAACTAACGGCCAATGCCTCACCCTTGGACTCTACTGCCTCCACCCATCTGTGGGTAGGTAGACCAGAAGATCACCAGCTGACCGACCACGGCGAAAACCGTATTGACGGTCACTAATCAGCTGGTGATCCTCATGGTACCTCATGAGCTGGTGGTTTACAATGGACTCCATTGTTTTGGAGAAGAAGGAGGTGATGGCGATAGGCCGATAGTTGGACGGGTCTGAGCGGTCGCCTTTTTTAGGGATCGGGTGGACGAAAGCCGTCTTTCATGATTTTGGGACTACGCCTTGGGAGTAGGAGTACCAGAAAAGACGCGTTAAAACCGGTGCCAACTCTGGAGCACACGTCCTCAGCACAATTGGGGGATTTCGTCAGGCCCACTCGACTTGTGGATGTCCAGGGAGAGTAGTACTTTGCCAAACGAGCGCTGTATATACTGCACTTCCGGCATGGAGAACTCACACCGGGGGATGGTCGCCGGCGTACTACCCCCTTCGTCGAGAGTCGAGTTGGGCGCAAAGAAGTTGTTTCGGTCTTTTTAGAGCATTTATTTTAAATTTTCTATTTTGTAAGTTTTTTATTTGTCTATTTTGTTTTAGAAATTTGATACTTTTATTAGTCTGATATACGTATGTGACCTTCTACGTTTTTTCATGCGTTCACGCTTCACGTTCTTGTTTTTTAATCTAAACCGTAAGAATTAAATATCGACATACTCCTTGGTGTGATAATTTTACGTGCAATTTTTGAAACAAACCGCACCAAAAACATTGTCTATACTTTTACGACACCGAATATCGATAATATCTAGTTTTCAGATTTTCATTGTATATGCCTGATAATCTACGTCGGTCTTTATCTTTTGATGAGTCTATCGGTCGGTGAGTGATAAAAATGTTTTTTCAGACCTCAATAACTGAAAAAATATTCGTGAAACTCTGGGGGTTCTGGGTTATACGTGCAAAATTACAAGAATGTACAGCTAATAATTTTTAAATTATGGGTTTTCGAATGTATCTCGATCTGATTTGATTAAATATATCATTATGGGTTCGACGCCCTTTTTTTTCCCAAGATGGCTGAAGAACTGCCGTGTGCTCAGAAAAGTTTTACCATCTTACTAATGTCCATAAGAAATCCACAGTTGAGTATTATATTATGGCTCCTTAAAATCTTCCAAATGATAATTACCAAAAGATTATACCCAGATCTATTGACACCCTTCATACCAAACCAGATCGTTAATTTATAGAGTTCTAATAAATATATATTGAATAATTTCAATATTGATGGTATTTAACTTGAGTTACTTTATAGGATCGTTTTCGTTTTCCAAAACATAATATTCTATTTCCATATTTTATGAAATTAAAATTTTAACATTAGTTATGTAATCACGTACCCTGAAAGCGAAAGAGCTTGTGGCATTTATTACTAGTGGAAAATTTTAAGCAATAATTTGCAGGTGACTAACTATAACCCATCTACTTTCAAATATATAAGTTTAAAATTAATTTAAAAGTAGTTCAACGTCAGTTTTACAAGTACTCGTTGGTTAATAGTCCGGGTATTTTCTACTGGTCTCAAATAAAGAACACACAAAATATTGTTACGAGCTTCAGGTTCATGACAATAAAACTGTCGATTGAATTACCAAAATTAACAATTTAATTTACTTTACACTAATTAAAACATAAAAAACACTAATAATTAATCACACTGATTCACTTTATTTCGATCGCGTATTACAGAGCCTTTAAATACACCTTTTTCACCGAAACATTCAGAATATTCAAGCAAATACGCACTCCAACCGACCAAGCACCGAAAGTTCGAGTGTGGGGCTTCTGAAAAGCTTAGTTCTTCAATTCGATACTAGATGGCGCTGTTGGTTGAAAGATTAGTCATGTCATTTTCTGGAAAGCTCTCCTCGCTCTGTTACCCGACACTAGATGGCACTAGTGCCAGACATCAACTTAGACGCGCAACACTGCCCCGAGCATTATCGGCCCCATAATAACGCGCCAGGCGATCCACATGGACGATCTTAGGAGTCCCTCTTGCACCTTTCTGTTTCCGGTAGGTTACATCGTTGGTCCTGGTCACAATACGGTACGGGCCGTCCCATTTAGCTTGACGCTTAGGAGATATCCCTTTGCTGTGGACTGGATTGTGCAACCACACAAGTGAACCTTCGTCGAACCCTTTGTTGTTAATTTTGCGGTCATACCGGGTTTTCTTCTTTTCGGACATTTGCTGGCCCGATTGTCTGACGTGCTCGTAAATGTCATTTATTTTGTTCCGCAAGTCATTTGCATAATCGGTTATACTGCGTGGGGCATCAGGTGGTATCCCGATGATCATGTCTGCAGGCAGCCGTTATTTTCTTCCAAAGTTTGCGAAAGCTGGTGTCACTGATGTACTTTCGTAAACAGCGCTTCGATATGACAACAAAAACGGTTGTATGTGCTTCTCCCAATCTCGTTTCCGATTGTCTACAACTTTTGCTAGGTACCTACCCAATGTCTGAATAAATCGTTCTACCATTCCATCAGATTGCGGGTGATAAAAAGTCGTTCTTGTTTTAATTGAATATTTGAGACTCAAAATTCCTTTCTTAATCGCTGTGAATCTCCCAAGGTGAATCTCTCCAAAACGACAGAATACTTCATGAACTAGTTTATCTGCAATTCTTTAAGCTTCTTGATTTGGAGTGGCGAAGACGTCTGGCCACTTAGTGAAGTAATCCATCACAACCATGAAATACTTGTTACCGCTTTCACACTCCGGAAACGGCCCCACCACGTCAATGTCTATTTTCTCAAACAATGTTGTACAATGTTGGTGCACCAACATTGTACAACTTCTATGCACCTCTACTACGAGTCTGAGGTCCCTTTACTGCCGTACAACTTGTACATTTGCGACACCAGTCCTCGACATCGTTTCGACAGTGGACCCAGTAAAACCATTCTTGGATCTTCAGTAGAGTTCGTTTAATTCTCAGATGGCCTCCTGAACAATAATTACGGTACAGCTGTAGAACATCCGGTACTCGAGCTTTAGGGTCGACCATTTGCAAATGACAGCTGTCTCCCCAAACATTTTCCCATTTACGGCACAGAACTCCATCCTGAAGCAGCAAGCTGTCCCATTAGGCCCAATAGCTTTTAGTGTTCGAACTCATCGCTGTGACGTCGCTCCACATGGGTGGGAGCACTAGCCTTCATCCATTCCAGAATCGGCTTAATGTCCGGATTTTCCTGTTGTGCATGTTGTAAGCGGTCCTTCCACTCGTTGCTGAGGTGGTCTGTCCTGAGCATCTTCACGGATACCACTTCCTTACTCACTTGCCTAGTACAGTGCTTGCAATCTTCAGGAAAAGGTCTTCTTGACAATGCATCTGCATTGCCATACGATTTCCCGCTGTGATGTTCAATCACAAAGTCGTATTCCTGCTGCTGGATGGTGCTGTTAACCGCACAACCCTCTCGAGATCGATCACTTTCCCTTTTTACAAATCGCTTAGGTCAGCTGGATAAAAGATGTCCCCTTTCCCCACAGCCGTAGCACCTAGGGCTGCTTCCATTATCGCGGTCGCGAAATGTATCTGCTGTAACCTCCCTAACGTGAGGGGTACGATGTTCCTGCCGCCGCCAGGCGGTGCCGTTAGCTGCACAACTCTCTCAAGATCGATCAAATTCCCTTTCTACAGTTCGTTTAGGGTAGGTGGATCGAAGATTGCTCCTTTCCCCACTGCCATGGGACCCAGGACTGTATACGGTTGTGAACTGCAGCTGCTGCAACCTCCCTGACGCACTGGGAACGAAGATCCTGCCGCACGGCTTCAACCTCAAGTGCATGGGCCAAGGCTTTCTTAAGCGTCACGTGGTGCCTGAGCCTCACAGCAGCTCTGGCTTCAAGGTCGCGGATGCCGTCGATAAATGTCTGTACCAGGTTCCCTTCAATGAGCACAGGTTCAGACCGCTATGCTTTTCGCACCAGCTTCTCCACCTCTAGAGCCCACTGCTGTAGGTTTTCGTTGATGCGCTGCACGTGATCTTTAAGTGCGCACGAAAGACGTGTTCCAGGTGAGCGTTGCTATATCTCGCCTCCAATGCCTCAAGGAGCTGCTCATAAGTCACTTCCTCGCCGAGAGCTTCCAGAACTGTTAAGACCTGGTCGCGCAGGCCTAGTTTGAGAGCAGTCATGGCCTGACTTTTATTCCAGCCATTCGCCTTCATAACAGCCTCGAACTGGATTTGGTAGACTGACCAGGAAGAAGTCCCGTCAAACGGTGGCACCTTGAACCCACGTAGCGAAGGTATAGTAGCTACTACGGGAGCTGTTGTTCCATCCCCCAGTTTGTGGTAGTCCAGCGTTTTCTTCACGTCAGCCATCACGTTGTCAACCCGTTTGTTCACTTGGTCGATTTGGGGTTTAGCTTCCTTGATTTGGTTTTCAGCTTCCGACAATATTATTTGTTTAAACTTTAACTAAATAATTGTACCTGCACAACAGTCGGTATCCCAGTTACGAGACCTGGGGATAGAAGCCTACCGAATTTCCCTTCGACAGCAGACAAGAGACCAGAATGCACTTGTTTTCGAAGGAAGGCGACCTCTTTTGAAGAACCTGTAGGTGAAGTTATACTTCCTGTTAAGCTTGCTCGTGTTTACATCCTAAGCCATTGAAGTGTAAGCTCAGGCCTAATAACACTCCTACTTGCTGCGTAATGTAGTCTTACAGGAGCAACCAATCCAACGTTGGGTTCTGCCTCCGGTGGATACCACATATGTTGTAATAAATAGATCTATTCCCTGTGGCACATCATCAGTAAAAGAGTCAGCAACAGCGCTACGATCATCCCATGCATTTGCATCCTACTCATACCCGTAAGAAAAACCGCATCCAGTCCCGATCTGCCAACCTGTAAAACCAAATACGACGGCAGTGTGCAGAAAGTAACTGCGAAGTGAGGGCAAGTGGTGCCACACTTCGGATCAGACAATGGTCCGAGGAGCCAAGAGGTGCGTCGACGAAGACTTGATATTCTTTTTGATGAGAGCCTGACCTCTCCAAGAAAGTCCAAAGGGGAAGGAAGTTGCATGATCCTCCACATCTAGAATCCGCGTAGGCAAAGTAACCGGATATGTCAGACCATATGTCAAAGCAAAGTCACAAACATATCTACCCGCTTGATTGGTTAGACGTGTACTGAGCTACTCGGCATGATAGGCGCTAAAATCGCCACGGATCGCGTTTTCTGCGGATGAAATCTGCTGTAGCAAGGTATATGCAGCCATTTGACCAAAATGAGTGGTATCCACAAGACTCAACTCCTCCTCATTTAATAGCTCATTGGGCACACATGTTGGAATGTTTAATATTAGTTCTTGAAAATTAGGTATTGTAACTTTATAAAGCGCAAGTTCGGCCTCACATGGAATACTGTTCTCATCTCTTGGCTGGGGCACCCCAGTGCCAGCTCCTTCCGCTTGACCGCATCCAGCGCAGATCGATTTGAATCCTCGACGACCAATTTCTTTCTGATCGGCTCAATTCACTGGTGCTGCGTAGGGATGTTGCATTCCTTTGCATTTTCTAATTCAATTTTACGAACTCACATCGCGACAAATTTCCCGATACTAACCTCACCATCTGGATGCTTGGCGGTCCACTTCTGTACGTTTTACTAGGAGTCTTCTTCCTCGTACAACTTCTCTGTGGATTTGTTTACCACCGGCGATTTTTCCGGGCCGATACAACTAAGGGACCTTCAAGAAAAGAGCTTACTCCTTTTTATAAGACCGGAAAAGCATCTGCAACTGCCATGGTGTTGCGGTTGTTCATGGGCATTAGTCACTTTCAATCATGTGAGCCGCAAGCTCGTTTGTCTCCTCTTCTATAAAAAAGGTATTGCCAATCAAGAGCAAATTGTTAGCGTTAAACCAATGTACTAATTTCGACAGAGCATTATTTATATTATCAAAATTATTTAACTGCCATTTAGTTAGATAATTAAAAAGGTATCTTCAGCAAATAAAATGATATAGTGTCTGTCCCTTAAAAGATAAGACAAGACTTCAAGACACAGTAAGCTCATTCTGCATAGACCGGACCATAAATAATATTAAAAAAAACTGGAGGTACTCCGTGTTAACATTAAAACATCGTGACGTCAGTCACCTCAGTACCTCGTGATCATAGGTGCTGGAAGGCACCCGAAACGTCAGGAATTAAAAATCATTACTTTAACTTTTTAATTATTGTTTATGGTTCGATCTACGCAAAATGAACTTACTAAGCCTTATGTATTTTAGTGGTATACTTGGGTTTAATTTTAATTTAATAAATTACAGGATCCCTGGCAGGTGGTAGTAACTAGCCTTCTTCTCTATTGAAATTAGGATTTTTTTTTTTAAATTTAAATAGCTTCATGTATCATCCTTGATAGGAATCGATGTTGTTTCGCGAGGATTTGTGGTCTATCAAATCTGATGTAATGGTTGGGGCCGTCTAAGATATTATCACAAACTGCAGACTTCCCGGAACGTAGATGCTTATTGATAGCTATATGTTCTTTTAATAAGATTTTGTCAAGTTAAATATTATTTGAAAATTGTTAAAAACTCTCAAACATATTATAATGCTGTCAATTAACACCTGGAGAAAGACATAAAAACTTAATTTAAACTGTGAACGCATTTGACAATATTGAATTTTTTATAATGATCATCTTTTGTATTTTATTTTTATTTCGTATATATTACAAATTATAAGTATTTAGTAATGGTGAAGCACTAAGTAAGTAAAGCAAACTATCTTAGCGTATCAAAAGCCTATTTAAAAATATTAAAAACGAACGAAAAAAATATATGCTTGTAAATTAAACCAATCCTTGTTTACTGTGTTAATATTTATTAAAGTTTAACATTAGGATAGTGACAGTTTAGGGCTTTTAAATGAAATAAACCACTAAAGTTGTTAAATGTATTCTTTATCCGAATACTTTCTCAGAAATAATAAAATAGGTATATGCCCAGTTAAAAAAATGAAATAGATTTACTCTCTTTCTTCTTTTAAAATATGAATATATATTGTTTAAAATTAAACTACATTTTTAACAATTCTAAGACAGCGCGTAACTACTATCCCAACCGATGATAAGTGGTGATGTAGCCAAAGATGGTGAAGCGTAATGACATAACAAAAGCCAATTCACTTTTACCTTAAAGACTTTACTCCTATAAAAGTCAGTAGGGATATGCCACTTATTGTGACCAGTGGTTCGATTTGGTAGGATTGTAGCTGGGTAGAGAACTTAAGTGGCGCCATACCAAGTAGCGTATGCAGAATGTTTTTTGCCACTTCAGTTTCAAATATATCGTCAATTCAACTGCCAAGCGTGAAGTTAAGCAAATTTGGGGCATTACCGATATTTAGCAGCTTTTTATGTCATATTATTTAAAAACACAAATAAAAAGCATACATCGAGCCATGAAATCATCTTAAGCTACATTCTTGTTTCAATTATTTTAAAATTTAAATAATATTATTTTAAAATTTAAATAAGCGACTTAAGTGCCACACATGTTGATCTAACGCGGTGCTGAGAATCTATGCGAGAATCTCAAAGCTTAATTTAACAATAGAGTTTTGCTGCAGTGAAATTCGGCAATAATACGATCGTGATAAAAATTTAAAGCAGGATAATGAAATGGTTACGAAAAAAAAAGAAAGTAATATTGGAAGGTTTTAAATGCCACAATAAAGGCAATTAATCATACATGGGGGAGTTCAAAAATAATAACTAATGGGGTGTGTATCAATCCAGTGACAAAATTTTGTGTCAGTCTAATGCCACTGTGCAGAATTTCTTTTTTCGTTAAGTTATCATATTTCCAAACATCATAAGAGTTGTCTCTAAATATAAGTTTTAATTGTTTCGCTCAGGATATGCCCGACGAACGCGACTGCATGGAATTTTTGTGGGGATTGAAGGGTTAATAAAATGTAAACATATATATTATATTCAGAACACTGTGGACAATTAGTTTCGTTAACATTCACAAAAATTAGTTGACCCTGCAGACCATCTATGGAACTTTCCGCGAATTTCAAATGCAAAGCGCTCCAAATTTCACCAAATATGACCTTGAATATGAAATATCGGAGTTATTTAAAATAATCGATTTTTTAAAAATTTATCGTGTACGATAAATTTCTCACGAACGAATCAATCGATTTTGACTGGACTGGTGGCGATTGAAATGATTTTTCAAGGTTAAAAAGCTGATTCGTTTTTGGAATCGATTGGTATAGCCGTTTAAAAGTGACAAAAAAAAACATTTTTTCAAAAATTTTATTTTTGAGATTTCTCAAAATCTACTGATCTGAATTAGTTAAAATTCGTAGGAAATTTAAGTTTGATGAAACACTTTGACACACATTGACATAAAAATAAATAAATAAAATTGTCAGGGTGGTTTCCTGTTACCACAAAACGTCAAGATTTGATGGAAACTCAATATTCGAAAAAACGGGGTAAAAACAATATTTCTTCCCGATTTTAGGTAATTTTCAATATTCTTAGCGGGAAGTTAAAAAGCACGGTAATGATCAAGTTGTGTTTGTTACAGCAAATGAACGTTACTTGGAGAGGTTAAAAAGAAAAATAATAAAAAAACTTACATAACTTTCATTTTTTCAATTTTGAGTACAGAAACATATTTAAACAAATTTAACATTTATTTTGAATTTATTAATACTTTTATTTTCATAATTATCTTCTCGAACAAGTGCAAGGCATTCAATGAATAGGTGGCAGCAGGAGTCTATAAGAGCAGTCAAATGTTATATATATACTTTGCATGAAAGGTCATATAATCCCGGGGTTGAATTTAAGAAATATGTTAAAAATATTCGAAAGTATTTAAAAAAGTGAGCTCCACTGCCAATTCTTTGTATTTGAGCAACAAAAATAAAACAACTTCTATAAAAATTATAATGACATGTAGTATAATCATAAGTGAAACTGGTGAAGTCTACCCTTGCAATTCAAACGACCAGTTAAGTTTAACAACAAATTAACTAAATCTCATCAGGTGGTTGAAATAGTTTTTGGCCACTGAATTCTTCTCCTGCCTTCGTTGTATCAATATTTTAAAATGTGTAAATGCGTGCACAAATAATTCCACTATGAAAAATTAATCAGGATACTTCAAAAACACCTCATAAGAAGTGATGTAAAGTAAAGAAAGAATACAACCTGTAAACGTCCCACTGTTAGGTTTAGGCCTCCCCTCATTTCTGAGAGGGTTTAAGGACAAGGAAGTGTCCGCCGAGCTGTCCCAGTGCGTGTTCGCGAATTTCACATGTCTTCGAAATATTTTTACTTATTCCTCAGACATGCAGGTTCCCTCATGATGTTTTCCTTCACCGCCGAGCACGTGGTAAAACAGCACTTAAAATTGAAATTAACATTTTCATTGGCGCTGGCGGGGATTGAGCCCAGTTACTCGCGTACTGTGATATTTACAACGAGCGTTAACCATCTGAGCTACCACGGCTCATAAGAAGCGATGCCCTTAAATTAATTATTTCATATTTAGCCAAAAGAACTTAAAAAACTGCCCTTAACAGTATGAGTTTTTCCGGGTCGACAGTACAAATGGGCGTGCCTCAAGACTCAATTACCGGCTCCTTTCTGTTTATTGTATATACTAATGACTAACCTACAAAGTACAGGATAACCATAAAAAAGTATTACTTGCTGATGACACTTCATTAATTTTCAAATTAAAAACGACAGCTACAAAATTATGACAAAGTATATAGCTCTATATCTAAATTAGTAGAAATTGGTATAATGTTAATAATTTATAGTGTGCATTTAGTTTTAATGCCATTTAAGGCACTAAAACGAAATGCTAACTGAAACTAAATCTAAACTAAAACTTAAACTAAATCGGCTCTTCCCCATTTAAATATTAATGTAATTTTTAAAATGGGGTGGAGCTGATTCTTGTCGATACTTCTTCGTATCACACTAGACGCAAAGCTTCAATGGGGCGCATATATATTATTGAAACGAGCAAGCAGACTTAGTTATGAAGCAAATGCTGTAAAAATATTAGAGATTTTCCCATTGTCGAAACAGTTACATTAGTTTACTTTAGCTATTTCCATAGCATTTTGCCGTATGGTGATTTAATATGGGGACACGCGACTGACACTCAAATTATATTTGTTTGCAGAAGAGCAATCTATCTTTTAAAACCTAGTGCGTCGCTCAGATAAATATTAACGAAAATTAATGCAATAACTATATCCACTAAATACATTTATGAAAATTTTAAATTAGTTATTAGTGATATTTATTCTGTAAATAGTAGGAAAAGACACAAGCTAGTAGTACTCTAGTTACTAAATTCCACCGAGTCAGTAATTTATTCTTGGGGCGATGGATACTTCTTTACATCTAATTCCCAGAAAAATATACAAATAATAACCTGTCCAAAGTACAAAAACTTTATTAAACTAAGTTGTATATAGATATAGGGTTATTATAATATTAAGAAATTTATGGATGATTATAACCCCTGGCAATGAAGTGATAGTTATCAAGCAATTTGATATACATGATCGTAAGCTGTTATTTTTTTCTAAACTGTTGGGTTTTTTACTGGAGCTTTCCAGGATAGAAGTTTTTTTTAAACTAGCAATACATTAATAAAGTGACTTTCTTTTGGTATTACTTATAATCTATATGAAATAAAAGTTTCCGTTTATCTTTATTAGCAACAGCATTAGCTTGCAACCAGGTAAACTTGCTTGAATGTCACCCTTATCCTCTATAATAAAATAAATATTAATTGTAAAAGAACGCCTTATACATTTATCTTATAATGCATCAGTTTCCGGTCACGTCAAGAGAACTGACTTACTGACTGACGTGGTTATTTCCTAATATTAATTTATTAGTTTCAGGTGTGAGTAACATGGTGTAGCCAGCGATAATGTTGCGCTTCTTAGACAACTTTATCTAAGCCCAATTTTGTTATGCAGAAACTTCGTAGATTAAGGTAATATGGTATGAATTATTTCATATTTATGTTAAAATAAAATAAATATGATATATAAAACATTTTTAATATATAATTATTATCAAATTTAATATTTAATTATTTAGTATAATATAATAATTATTGAAAAAAGAAACTAAAACTAAATACTTAAATTATCATATAGTCCTATAAATTAAGAGTTTTTGGAAAAAATTGTGTTAAATTTTAAACTGTAATTCATTGAAAACCATCTTTAAAATTAGATTGATACATGAATATAAGAATCTCAATTGAACTCAATACAATTTGGTACAAAGGCAAACTTATTGCTAAAAAGGCATTTTCTGCCAGCTAACCTTTGGTAGTGTGGTAAGTTATGGGTTAAGTCCCAACAGAAAAAAAAACTAGCTTTATTAAACATATTTAAAATAAATTACGTTATATGAATATATTACTTTGAATATCATATTTATGTGAAATTAGCCCTTAGTTTGTGCTCCAGATATAAGCCGTCAAAAAAATCTTCCTATTAGCGTAAAAGCCGATTCTACAAACAGTAGGAAATGTAGATTGTAGAAGATGGTAAACCACTTGTTGATAAAATGCTAGTGTAATAAAAGAGAAAGGTAGACGCTGACAAACAATCTCAAATTGAGCTGGTGTGATATTGGCGGCGTCGTAATGTTGTTTCAGAAGGTAGGTAATAAGTTTATTGAAAAGATAACATTTGTAAAACTATTTATAATACTATTTCTGCTGACATACAGTGGAATAATAGGAAGAAAATCCACTTGCAATAAATAATGTGTGCTGTTTTTTTTTCATCCTCATTTTTTAAAAATTAAAAGAAGCACTGAGACACTAGAGCAACCTGATGAAAGATGAAGACAGAGAAAAATATATAATCATCACTACCATAAATTGCCGCAAATTACGGTCCTGAGGCACTTGCATACACATCCACTTAGTGTTTCATTAGATCGTCAGTTTATATAGTGATAAGTCACCTAAAACTGCGCTTGCCATTACGTGGCTGCCACTAAAGAACCTTTCTTCTACATCGGTTTCATTTAACTCTGCCAAAACCAAAGAGGCCGAAAATAATTTCAATGTATTTTTACTTTTCAAATTAACGGTTATATTTTTTCAAATATAATTTAGTTGTGCAATTGTTATGGTTTATTTTGTAACAGATTTGGAATTGGGTTTTGGATTTAGGAACTTTCTCACTTACTTTAACTTTTTTACCTTACTTTACAGCCGACTCCAAAAGAGATAACGCTACTGATATCGAACCGTTACCGTGACAGCTTAATAAAGTTCATTTCTGAAGATAGGCCTCTCCATAGATTACCTCATATTTACCATAGTTGCCTCTCTTGGTAAGTGGGTGGTGGCAACTGCAGTGTTTTTTTTTTTCGTAATAAGGGAGATGCTGCAGCTTAATCTCTTGATTCGTTTTCCACTTACATAGAAACTATACGTATTTTGCAAAAGAGAGTCGGACGATAATGAATAACGTAAATTGTATAGAGTTCCTATAAAAAAATATTAATTTATAAAAGTTTATTAAAATGTTATGTTAAAAGCAACTGCCATTTCATACTTCTAAAAATACTACACGTAAATACTATCAATACAAGCTGTAATGGCGTTTACCAGACTCCATCCAATCTTTAATTCGTTTATCGGTAAAAATTTGTCAATCAAACAGAAACTCTATAAAAAAGGGTTATATAAAAGAATACATGAATGAAAATAACCCCCGACATGAGGTAATCGTTACCACGTGTTCTCGTATAAATCATAAAAAATTGTACAAAGTTATTACCAAATTATATGTACCTTAAAATAATTCCGTTGGGTGTCTTGCTGGTTCTTCCGAGGTAGGATGTATTTTCAAAATTAGTAGCGCATAAAAATTTGAATTGCTATAAGTATTATGAAGTAATCTATATTGAATAATTTTTTTTATTTATTCCCTAAAATATGCACAATCTGAGCGTCTCTCATTGGAGGCAAACTTAGAATCGCAATACCAAATATCATAGCATTATTTATTTCCTTATGTAAGACCACCAACCAGATAAGTAACATATCATTCAATAATGTATTAACACATTTTACTTACGACTTAGACAAAACCCTAAAAGGTAGTTTTTGAAGTTGGGAAAGGATTTGTTTGTGTCCATGTTCATTTACCTTATAAACTTCTGTTTTACGAGTGGTATATATCCTAACACAATTAAACAATCATTAGTAATGACTGTTTATAAAAGTGGAAACAGAGATGACATAAATAACTATCGCCCTAACTCTGTCCTACCAGTTTTGTCCAAAATTATAGAGAAAATCTTAAATACTAGAATATTGAACTACTTAAATAATATATAATATCCTATCAAATAAACAATTTTGCTTTAAAAAAAACTTTCCACATAAGACGCTGTTTTAGTTTCAAGCTCTTTCATCATCATTTCAGCCCTTAACAAGTCCACTGCTGAACATAGGCCTCCCTCAAGGTATGCCACAAAGCACGGTCTTGAGCCACCTTCATCCATTGACTTCCTGCATGTCTTACCAGGTCGTCACTCCATCTAGTGGCGGGGTCGCCTTACACTTCGCCTACCGGTACGAGGCTGCCACTCAAGAACATTTTTTCCGTAGGTTCTTCGAACTATATGGCCAGCCCATTGCCACTTAATAATGCGTTGGGCTACGTCGATCACTCTGGTTCTACTGCAGATATCCTCATTTCTAAGTTTATCACGCAGAGAAACTCCGAGCATAGCCCTCTCCATAGCTCGCTGAGCGACTTTGAGCGTCCTCATACGGCCAGCAGTGAAGGACCATGTCTCGGTTCCGTAGGTCATCTCTGGCAACACGCACTGGTTGTAGAATTTAGTTTTCAGGTTTTGAGGTATACCCGACGAGAAGATGCGTCGTAATTTCCCGAACGCTGCCCAGCCGAGTTGAATCCGTCGATTGACCTCTCGGTCGAAGTTGAACTTACCTAGACGGACTATTTGTCCCAGGTAAACGTACTCGTCAACAACTTCGAGTTTAGTGTTCCCAACAACTACCGGTATAGGTGTGACATGGACATTAAACACGATCTTTATTTTGTCCATGTTCATCTTAAAACCTATGCGTTGGGAGGCATTATTGAGGACATTGAGCATAGCGCTTAAGTCCTCCAGCGATTCTGCCATTAGGACTATATCGTCGGCAAATCGAAGGTGAGTGATGTACTCGCCATTGATGTTAATACAGTATTATTTCCAGTCCAGTAGCTTGAAAACGTCTTCCAATGCAGCGGTGAAAAGTTTCGGGGAAATAACGCCACCCTGTCTTACAAGTCTTTGCAGTTGGATAGGTTTCGTACTCTGGTTTTGTGTTTACTTCAGCACTTCGATATACCGACAGTCAACTTGGCACCGCTGAAGAGACTGCAGCACCGCCCAAATTTCAACGGAATCAAAGGCTTTCTTAAAATCCATATACGCCAGCCAAAGTGGCAGTTTGTAGTCTTCGGACTTCTATATAATTAGCCGAAGGGTATGTATGTGGTTATGGTACTAAAACCTTTTCGGAAACCGGCTTGTTCGGGAGGCTAGAAGTCATCGAGTCTGCGTGCGAGACGATTCGTAATAACTCTTGAAAACAGCACGTAGAAGCGGCTCAGAAGGGATATCGGCCTGTAGTTCTTCAAGAAGGCGTTGTCACCTTTCTTGAAGAACAAGATCACCGCACTTCTGCTCCACGCCTCCGTAGTAGTGCCACCATGGAGGACGGAATTTAAGAGCCTCTGAAGGACTGCAAGTTTTGGTTTTCCACCCACTTTCAGAAGCTCCGCTGTAATTCCATCCTCGCCCTTAGATTTACCGTTTTTATGGTGCTTGAGAACCATTCTAATCTCGTTTAGACTGACGACTTCTGATGATATCCTCCGGGATATAATAATAATTGTGTCGGATAAGACTTGCTCTTGGATCGTTACTCAGACTTGCGTGTGGCTCCAACGGTGATGTGTACAGCTGCCCGTAGAACCTCTCAATCTTACTCAGAATTTCAGGTGTCCCGGAAACGATGCTGCCACACTCAGTCTTCAGTTTTAACAGTTGGCTATTACTGGCAGACGGATCTCTGGCAAAGACTTTGGAGCCCTGGTTCCGCTCAATCGTTTCTTCAATATGAGCAGTATTAAAGTTGCATATGTCTCGCCGCATGCATTTGGAGATCTGTCTGTTCAGTTGCCTGTATTCTTCTTATATTCTCTTCGTATACTTCAAATCTGTTGAAGACTGCAGACTTATCGCCCGTCTAACAGCCATGAGATAAAGAGTGTGATCGGAGAGTTTTTGTGTTCTTTTGCAGCGGGTCTTGCAAAACTTAGCCCCGATCGCATGGACAGTTTCCACGAGCTTGTCATTCATATCGTCCACTGCATTGCAATCCTCTGAGCACTGGAAGCGGTTACGTAACTCGAACTCCAACTCCAACTTAACGTTTAGATTCAGTGTGCCTCTACCAATTCGGTGATCGCTGCCAGTTTTCACCCTTGTGATCACTGAGACATTACTGAACAGTTGGCGTCTGGTCGTAATAATGAAGTCAATCTCATTTTTTGTCAAACCGTCGGGGCTCGACCAGGTCCACATCCTGTATGGCCGCTTCTGGAAGAAAGAGTTCATCATAAAGAGTCCCTCTTGATGTGGGATGTGCTGAGGTTGGTGCGTAAACCTTTATGACCTTCAGCGAACACCGTTTGGTGATTCTGAGTAACAGGTACGCGACCCTCGTCGACACACTCCCAATCTTTACAACGTTGTTGACGAGAGACATTTGGACGATAAATCCGATACCTCCATGGGATAGATGGTCGCCCTCCCGGCGATAGAACAAGTTGCCGGACTCGAGGATTACCGTGTCCTCCCCCTCTCTTCCGACCTCGGATAATCCAATAATATTCCAGCGTTACTTGTCTACGTCGTTTTCCAGCTTCAGTAGTTTCTTCAAGTTCTTTAATCATAAAGAATTTGGATAATGGCAAAAAGTGTATTACAGTATTTCAAGACATGAGAAAGGTTTTTGAAACAGTTTCTATATAAATAGGTTTTGAATTAGTTTTGAATTAGTTTTTGAGTTAACTCGTAAGAAATACCAGGGGAAATACAAAACAGCCTAGATTGAATGCGATACGAGACGAGAATGGCTGTATCCTGAATGATGAAGTGTTGAGTCTAAAGAGATGGAAGGAATATTTTGAAAGCGAATTTATGAGTGAGGAGAAGTGTGAACTAAATGAAATAGAAATTCCGAAAGAAGATGAAAGAGATAGGGAGATAAGTATGGATGAAATAATGAAAGCAATGAAAAGCATGAAAGTAGGTAAGGCAGCCGGATATGATAGAGTTTCACTCGAAATGCTAAGGGCTGGAGAGGACGTGGTGGCAGGCCTGCTGTACACCTTGTTTAATTTATGTTGGGAACTAAAGCGGGTACCGGGAGACTGGTGCAAAGCCGTGATAGTCCCAATATATAAGGGAAAAGGGTCACAGCAGGACTGTAAAAACTACCGTGGTATCAGCCTTCTTAGCATTGTGGGAAAACTGTATGCTAAGGTACTAATTGAAAGAGTTATGAAAGAAACTGATGAAAAAATTTGGGATGTGCAAGCGGGATTTAGAAAGGGAATGGGGTGTACAGATCAAGTCTTTTCCATGCGCATGATCGCGGAGAAGTTTTTGGCGAAAAACCAAAGAGTTTTTTGTGCGTTCATGGACTTGGAAAAGGCTTATGACAGAGTGGACAGGGATGTGTTATGGCAAATGCTGAACGCATTTAGGTTGAGCGCTGGTTTGATACAGGCATTAAAGTCTCTGTATAGGGACTCGAGTGCTTGTGTTAGAATCAACGGGGTCTACTCGGGCTGGTTTGGCATCCATAAAGGTGTCAGACAGGGCTGTGTAGCTTCCCCGTGGATGTTCAACCTATTTATGGACAGCTGTTTGGAAAATTTGAAAGTTGAAGAATGCGGGGTAAGAATGGGTGAGTTAACCATCAAATGCCTTTTGTACGCCGATGATCAAGTCATACTTGCGTCGTCGGCGGCCGAGTTGCAAATGATGGTTACATTAATGAACAGGTCATTAAAAGAAAGGGGAATGAATGTGAACGCAAGTAAGACGAAAGTGATGGTTTTTGAAAGAGATGAAAGCAAAACGGTATGTGAAATAAGAATAGAAGGAGAGTTAATTGAGCAAGTGGATGAGTTCGTATATTTGGGATGTGTATTCAGCAGGGATGGGAGATATGATAAGGACATTGAACGACGAGTGAATGCAGGAAATAAAGTAAATGGGGCTCTACACTCTATTGTGAAAAGTCAGAATGTGTCAAAAAAGGCACGTATGGCAATTCACAGTGCTGTATTAGTCCCTACTTTAACGTATGGTAGTGAAAGTTGGGTGTGGCAGAAGAAGCACGAGAGTAGAATAAATGCGGTAGAAATGCGGTCGCTAAGGAGTATGTTAGGGCTGAATCTGAGTGACAGGGTGAGAAACTGTGTGATAAAAGAAGAGTGTGGTTTGCAAGATGATGCGGTGACCAGGATTAAGAAAGGAATGCTTCGGTGGTTTGGTCATGTAGAAAGAATGAATGCGGAAAGACTGACAAAGCAAATATATGTTGCAGAAGTGAATGGAAGAGTCGGAAAGGGACGTCCTAGGCGGAAGTTTGTCGACCAAATTGGCGATATACTAAAAATGGGCCAAATTAAGAGTACCCTTAACCGACGAGCATGTATGCGTAGGTATATGAATGTGGAAGAGGCGAGAAAGGTATGTCAGGATCGTGCTAAATGGAAGTCTGTAGTCTCTGCCTACCCCTCTGGGTGACAGGCGTGAGTGTTTATGTTATGAATTAGTTTCTATGCTAGGTAGGTGTTCCATATATAGGTATCGGGACGTTTGCTGCGTAGTGCATTCACGAAATTTGGCGGCTAGAATTAATCCGAACAATTCCTCACAGCACTTCACTCCCCATTCTTCTTCTCAGTCGATACGCTCTTGACAGAGCGGTGGTGGTCGTCACTTGGGTGTTGTGGTACGCTTTACAATACGCCTCCACTCCTCCCTAACAGCTGCCTTTCTTGTGCACTCATGCAACGGGACATCCACCGCAGCCCTCACCTGGTCTGTCCATCTCATAAGCGATCTGCCACGCGCTCTAGTGCCTTCTACTCTTCCCTGGACCACTAGACGTTCAATCGAGATATCATTATGTCTAGACACGTGACCAAAGAAAGTGAGTATGTGAGCTTGCACAATAGATGACAGACGTTGCTTGATGCGGAGTTCTTCGAGAATGGACTTATTGGTCCGGAATTCGGTCCAGGACACTCTTCATTCTTCTCACACTTCACTCCCCATATGCGAAAGAAAATGCAAAGAGATGCAACATCTCTTCGAAGCGCCAGTAAGTCGAGCTGATGGGAAAACACTCGGTCATTTACGATTCGAGACGCTTTGAGCTGGATGCGGTCAAGTGGAAGGAGCTGGCATTGGGGAGCTCAGCAATGGGAACAGTATTTCATATGCCGCCGAACCTGCGCCTTGTAAAGTTGCGAGCAGTGTGGCGGCATGAAACACTGTCCCGCTCTGCTGAGCACGCCAAGCTTTTTAGAGGCCAATTTGGCCTTCTCTTCCAAGTGAGCACGAAACTTCACAACACTTGATATGTCAACGCCGAGGATTCCGATACTGGCTGAGGCTACAGGCGCAGTGCCTTTAAACTGAGGAGATACGACAAAGGGGTTCTTTTTAGCTGTTAACGCGCAAACTTGTGTCTTCTGGGGGTTAAATTAGACTAGATTTAGTCGCCCCCAATCCGAGATTCTGTTTCTGCAAAGACTACACTTCAGGCACAAATTTGTCCCAGTACTGGGAGACGTTTTCCCGAGAAATATTGGCACGGCCGGTGTACAGAGTATCACCATTGCTGTCATCTGCATAGCAATGAAAAAACAGCATTGGTGATAGAAAGCAGCCTTGTAGATCATTATTTTTCATTAATAGGCTTGTAATCGGAGTTTGCACTAATTACAATGACCTTGATGCTCCGATCTTCAAGAAAGCTCGTGATCTAATTGCACAATCTCTTGGGAAGCCACTAGGAAGGGAGCTTCGAAGGAAGCGCTTTGTGCCAAACGCGATCAAAGGCCTTCGCAATGTCCAAACTAACGGCCAATGCCTCCCACTTGGACTCTACTGCCTCTGCCCATCTATGAGTTAGGTAGACCAGAAGATCACCAGCTGACAGATCACGGCGAAATTCGTATTGGCAATCACTAATCAGCTGGTGTTCCTCAAGGTACCTCATGAGCTGGCAGTTTGCAATGGACTCCATTGTTTTGGAGAACAAGAAGTTGATGGCGATAGGCCTGTAGTCGGACAGATCTGAGCGGTCTTTAGGGATCGGGTGGACGAAAGCCGTCTTCCATGATTTTGGTACTACGCCTAGCGAGTAGGAGTACCAGAAAAGACGCGCTTAAACCGGTGCGAAATCTGTAGCACACGTCCTCAGCACAATTGGGGGGATTCCGTTAGGCCCACTCTACTTGTTGATGTCCAGGGAGAGGAATGATTTGCGAACAGATCGCTGTGTTAACTTCACCTCCAGCATAGAGCAATCACACCACGGGATGGTCGGCGGCGTAATCCTTCGTCATCAAGAGTCGAGTTGGAAGCAAAGAAAGAGCCTAGCAGATCGGATTTCTCCCTTGCGGTATGGGCCAGTGAGTCGTCCTCTCTGTGCAGTGATGGAAAAGATGGCTGAGAGAAATTCCTCTGGACAGCCTTGGCGAGAGACCAGAATGCACGGGTTCCAGAAGGAAGGCGAACTAGTTTCTCGCCAATTCTGCCTTTGTGCTCTGACATTGCCTTGGCAATGACTCTTTTGAAGGACTTGGAGGCGGAATTATACTTCTTTTTTAGGACGCTGGTGTTTACATCCCGGGACGTTGATGCGTCAGCCCAGGCTTGGTAGCACTCCTACTTATTTCATATTTAAATATCTTTAATCAAGTAAACACTTAAAACCGTTAGTTAACTGTATTCTACAGAATATTTAAATTGATTTTAGTGATTTGAGTAAATAAAATGTTTGGCGTGTACAAAACTTGATCCATATTTAATGAGTTCCTCGTCAATAGATGAATAATTAACGAATTCACTATCTTTTAGGCCACTGGCTCTTCGCAATTGATTTCTAATTATCTTCAAAATATTTACAAATTTTCCTAACAATATTTATGACATTACTGTTTTATTAAACATTTACTTTAGTAAATAATAATTATGATGATCTCATATCTTAAATATAATAAGGATTATAGAATGTATATATAGCGTACTTTGTTTTACTAAATAACGATACCATACATCGCTCGTATCGTGAAGGCAGTTGACAAACATATATCAGACAAATCATATATTAGACATATCAGAATAGACTGCGCGCTATGTGTGATTTCACTCGTAGTGGGTAGTCACTGCACCAAAGAGCCATCAATATTTTATAAACTCAACAAGACACTCTATGTTAGAATGATGATATGGTTGCTATACACACTAATTCTTACTTTTGACTAAATGTGAACAGTATACTGGCGATGTAAGAATATCCACTATCCCATATCGTCTTTGTGTGTTGTAAAATGTGACAGAGGGAAATAAAACAGAAGGTGGGCAGCAACATCATCTTTTTTATAGATGATAATGATAAAAAAACTGCGATTGCGAATCAAATGCATTATACCCTAATATTTATACGTTTTAGTTTCTTTGATGAATATTTTCTTTAATGTTTGGGTTCCTGATTAGATTTACCGTCTTATGTATGTATCTCAGGATTTATATTCTCGGTTAATATTGATTTTATACTCAAGTTCGTTGAGTAACATCCATTGATTACATTTATGCAAGTTTTTACATTTAATATAGAAGAGAATAAAAATTTACATCGAAAATCGATTACTCTTACCGTTACCATATGTATAATAAGCCGTTACAGCCTAATAAAGTTCACTAGTGAACAAAGGCCTCCCCTATAAATTACCTCACATGGTGAGTGGGTAGGAAACCGCGGTTTTTTCTTTAGTTGTGATTAAGAAGAGGCTGCTGCCTTTATCCTGATTTGTTACACACCCTCTAACAGGATGATTTGGAGCAGTGATTAATTTTACACAGCCACTATACTATAACAACGATTAGTTGGATAAAGATGTTTCTGAATTGTTTTAATTGAATTTTTTTAGGTAAATCCATACTATACATATAAATGCGAAAGTGTGTTTGTTTGTTTGTTTGTCCTTCTTTCACGTCACAATAGAGCTTCGGAATGGCATGATTTTGTATGAGGATAGTTCGGTGGCTGTAGAGTTGACATAGGTTACTTTTTTCCGCGGAAAAACATCTCATTCCCGTGGGAAAATTGAATATGTTGCAAAATTAAAATCAGCTAGGTGGCGCCACCGTGATTCTACAAGACGGTCGACGGTACGGTGGACGAACACAGAAGGTCAGAATATCTGGATTATTATGTCTTTTTACCAAAATTAAGATAAAAAAAATGTATGGATCTGTATTTTTCCCCGCAGGACCGGAAAGAGTGCGAAAAAAACATAAAATTCATTTGTATTTATGTTCAATGCGGTAACGAAATGTTTCCTGACATGTACTTAACTCCCGTCGTTGAGCCGCGCGTCAACTTATAGTGCATACGGTACCCATACGCTTAAATTGTTTCTATTTCGTAGCTTATTTGACTACCTGCTTTCGATTTCGGTTGTTTGTTATTTGCTTTGTGATTTGGTTAAGGTTGAATGGATTTATACTGGCTTTCATTTTCGGATTTGAGTATTTTCTTGGATCGGTTTTGTTGATTTGGTTGGTATTCCTTTATACATATTTAGACTCTGGCTTTGATTTTGGATTTTGTTTATTTAGAATCGTGAATTGGTTTTCGTTGTTTTAGGTTGTTTAACAATATTTCAAAGGAATATTAATAGTATAGATAGTGTATACGGTACTTACGATTTCAGTTTTCTGCGATTTGTTTTGTGATTTGGTTTAAGTTGATTCGATTTTTTTTGGCTATCGTTTTTGGATTCGTGTTGTGTTTTGAATTGGTTTTGTTGTTTTGATTTTAAAAGAATATTTAAAAGAAATATTTATTCCTTATATTATATATTTAAAGGGAAATTTAATTCCTTTTAAGTATTTTAACGTTTTTTTTTATAAATAGGTTTTTTGTTACTTCATAATGCCTCGCAAACGTAAGTCTTGCCTTTCAAGAGTATCTTCTCAAAGACAAGCGAAAAGATTAGCTCAATCGCTAGAGTCTTTAGAAGATGCCGAACTGAGAAGGCAAGAACAAGCAGAGCGTCAGGCTGCTCTTAGAGCATCTGAGATACCTTCTCAACATCAGACAAAGCGTTTTGAATAGACAGAGCGTCAGGCTGCTTTAAAAGCTTCCGAAACACTTTCTTAAAGTCCGGAAAGGCGTTTTGAATAGGCAGAGCGTCAAGCTACTTTAAAAGCTACTGAAACACCTTCTCAAAGTCAGCAAAGGCTATTCGAACAAACGGAACGTCAGGCCGCCTTAAGAGCCGCGGAAACACCCGATGAAACTCAACACAGACTCATTGAGCAAGCTGAACGTTAATCTACAATAAGGGCATCTGAAACACCAGAACAGACACAGGCGCGAAGAGATGCAAATGCACAGCTCCAAGCTGAACGTCAACAAAATTTTCAAAGAAACAATTGGTCGGTTTTTAATGACGCAGCATTCAATTATGATCCGTTGGTCGATCATAAAAATCACAGGTTAGTTGTTATCGGACCGATGAACAAGATGTGTAGATTTTGTAGCGCTTTAAAATGGAAAGATGAGACCGCAGGTATGTGCTGTTCCAATGACAAAGTGTCTCTTCCGTTACATGGGGAACCAAAAAAACCTTTGAAAACTCTCTTCTTATATGATGCTAATGAGTCAAGGCGCATTTTAAACAGGCTCCGGAATTATAACTAATGTTTTCAAATAACGTCCGTCGGAGTTGACCGGGAAATAATAATGTCGGGATTTTCACCTACACTTATGGTGCAAAGGCAAATTTATCATAGAATAGGTTCACTTTTTTCAGCTGAAAACGAACAGCATAAATTTTTTAAGTATACTTTATGGGTGACGAAGAAATTGAGGTAGACTGTCGCTGCCAATTTATCCAGGGAGTTGAGAGAGACACAGTGTTCAAAATTCAAAGATTCTTGCATGAACGTAACATTTTAGTCAAATCATTTAAAACTGCTTCAGAAAACCTACCTGAAGAGGATTATAAAGTCGTCATTCACGCTAATCGGACCCCACAAGTAGATCATGAAAAGCGCTACAATGCACCTTTGATAAACGAATTAGCAGTTGTAACTAATGGTGATCAATTTTCTTCACGAGACATTGTCTTGCGAGCACGTGATCGTACGTTGTAACGGGTAACCGATACACACAAGTTATATGACGCTTTGCAATACTCATTGATTTATTGCAGAGGACAAGAGGGTTATTATTTTCAAAATTCACTCATTAACCCGGTCACAAAAGAGCCTACTTCAAACAAAAAAGTATCATGTATGGATTTTTATTCGTATCATATGATGTTGCGAGGAAACGATTTTAACCTCTTAGCCCGGTGTAGACAATTATTTCATCAATTTTTGGTAGACATGTATGTAAAGGTAGAAAGTGGACGTCTCCGTTATATATCTTTGAAATCAAAAAAGCTGCGCGTTGAGAATTATATACATTTACAAGATGCAGTTTCTATCGACGCCAATGTAAACCCCAGAGATTTAGGTAAAATGGTAATTCTGCCCTCATCATTCGTTAACAGTCCCAGCTACCTACATGAGTACACACAAGACGCAATCGCCTAAGTACGAACTTACGCAAGACATGATCTTTTTGTAACTTTTACTTGCAATCCCACATGGAAAAAAATAACCGAGGAGCTAATGTCGGGCCAAAAAAGTACTGACAGACACGATTTAGTTGCTTGAGTATTTAGATTAAAAGTACAAAAATTTATGTATGTAATTAACAAAGGGAAAATTTTCGGAGAGGTGCAGTGCTTCGTATATTCAATTGAATGGCAAAAAAGAGGATTACAGCATGCCCACATTCTAATATGGCTTAAAGAGAAGTTGCGGCCTAGCCAAATAGACGACATAATAAGCGCCGAGATTCCGGATCCTGAGCAAGCTGAGAATACTGGGATGAAACCATGGAGAAAGCTGTGCCGTGCCAAAATTAGAGATACTTATGCAACACTCATATCATCTTGCGGGCTATCTAATGCACATGAATTGTGGGACAAGTATTAAGAGTACATGGCGGAAGATATTTTTGGAAGGTTACAGCAGACACACGCGAACATGACATACAATGAACACATTTATAATGAAGCACTTGGAAAAATTGAAGATAAAGTAATGGCAATGGTAGGCAAAAAATTAAGCGACTTTGGAATGATAAGGCCTCAGCGAACAACCGAAAATGAATTAAGTGATGAAATTATGCGTGAAACAAACTACGATCAGCTTTGCAGCAGCAAGTAGCCGAATTTTTACCCCGCTTGCTTCCCGAACAAAAACGAGTTTTTGATAAAGTATTAGGACAAATTGAATCTTGAAATGGTGCACTTTTTTTTAGATGCTCCTGGAGGAACTGGGAGGACAATTTTGTTAAATTTATTATTAGCGCAAGTACGGAAAGATAAAAACATTGCTGTGGCCGTAGCTTCCTCCAGTATAGCTGCCACGCTGCTAAACGGGGGACGCACTGCACATTCTGTTTTAAAACTCCCTCTAAATCTAGCTCAGGAAGAATCGCCGATCTGCAAATTTAGCAAAAATAGTACACGAGGTATAATGCTATGACAATGCAAACTTTTAGTGTGGGACAAAAGTACAATATCGCATAAAAAAGCTGTAGAAGCACTAAATCGAACACTCCAGGATTTGCGCAGCAATACACATGTAATGAGAGGAATAGTGGTTATACTGGCTGGTGACTTTCGCCAAACTTTACCTGTCATTCACAGGTGTACCACTTGCAGATGAAGTTAAAGGATGCCTCAAGTCATCCATTTTGTGGAACAAGGTGACAAAATTTCTTTTTAACTACGAATATGAGAGTGCATTTGTATAATAATATTAATGCTGGAGACGATATTGACACACTATTAAAATTGGCGATGGGCGGTTGGAAACGGATGCTGAAGGCTACGTTAAATTGACGAGAGATTTTTGTAATTTAGTACAAAGTCATTCCGAATTAATTGCGAGCGTTTATTCAGATTTAACGAACAACATGCATGAAGACAAATGGTTATGTAAAAGGGCGATACTTGCAGCAAAAAATGAGAGCGTTAACAAAATAAATTCACTACTATTAAGTGAAGTAGCAGGAGAAATAACAGAGTATTTGTCAGTAGACACAGTTATGGACACAGAACAGAGCACTTCATATCCTGCAGAGTTTCTAAATTCTCTAGATTTGTCAGGTGGGCCCTCACATAAGCTTCAATTAAAATTAGGCGTCCCAGTCATGCTAATGCGAAATTTAGATACTGCTCGGCTATGTGACGGGACAAGGCTGCGTGTGACACATCTTGGACGGAACGTAATCGGTGCTACAATTTTGACCGGCGTAGGAAAAAGTGAAAATGTTATTATACCACGGATCCCTATAATTCCTACAGATCTTCCTTTTCAATTCAAAAGGTTGCGTTGCGTCTTAAAATAGTGTTCAGATTTTTTTCAAAATTCCCACAATCGATTAATCTGAATTCCCACAGATCTTCCCTTTCAATTCAAAATTTCCTATTTAGCTCAGTTTCTTTTCAATTCCAGATGCTGCCCCTCTGACGGACCTATTAAGCTCAGTTTCCTTTCAACTCAAAAGGCTGCATCTCTGATGGATCTTTTATTTGGCTCAGTTTCCTTTCAATTCAGAAAACTGCATCTCTGACGAATCAATTTAGCTCACTTTCTTTTCAAAAGTCTGCATCATCCCTGACGGATAATTATGCTCAGTTTCCTTTAATTAAAAAAACATTCCATTTACATTTGGAATAAAAAGGCTATTTTCATGCTTTCCTATACGCTGCTTCAAAAAATTTTAATAGGCTGACAAATCAATTTTGCTCAGTTTCCTTTTAATGGCTGCATCTCTGACAAATCTATAAAACTCAGTTTTCTTTCAATTCAAAAAGCAATGGATAGTTCATTTCCCAGTTACCATGCGGGCGAAGCCTAGTTGTTAATTTTTTGTAGTTAATTAAAAATCTATTTCGAAGAGCCATTGGACTAGAGGCTAGTGAATTCGTTAATTATCTTTCTTTTGAAGAGGAACTCGTTAAATATGCATCAAGCTTTGTACACGCCACAAATTGTAACTTAAATTACTTCAATCAATTAGAATATTTTGTAGAATATAGTTAACTAACGGTTTTACGTGTTTACTTGACTAAGTAGATGTGCTGTCTAGGTCCTTGCCAAAATATTTTTAAAAGTAAGTAATTATCATAAATACAAAACAAGGAAGTTATAGCTATTAGATCGTTTTTAAGAAAAATCCATTTATTGATAAACATTAATAAAAGTAACTTCACTTAAAATATTTTTATATAATTAAGGTGACTAATTAGTAGGCAACCTACCCTGTGATATATGTGTGTTAGAATATGAATCATAATGTAGCTAGAATGACTCGTACCTAACAAAATAGGTATCCGGTTTTATACACTTACCATACGAAACACAACGGCATTAAGATGTTATTTTACTCCGATATTTTGAGATAGAGATCCATCCCCTGTGCCCCGTTGCGATGCACATTATGGATCTAGCAAGTTTAAAATAAAGCACTAATAGAGTATACTAGAAAAGTTTATATTTAAGTGAAGTTAGTTTACAGCATAATGTGTTCGAAATATTATTTTACAATTCCTCAGATATACAGATCGCTTCACTGCTGAGCCAAAGGTACATCAGCACCTTAAATCATAATAATTTTAATTGCGATGCCAATCGAGAACCGTTCGAGGTTCTCGAGTGGCAGGCACGTACCGGTAGGCGAAGTGCGGGGTAACCCCCCACTAGATGGAGTGACGACCTGGTAAGACATGCAGGAAGTCGATGGATGCAGGTGGCTCAGGACCGTGCTTTATGGTATACCTTGGGGGAGGTCTATGTTCAGCAGTGACTTGTGAAGGGCTGTAATGATGATGATGATGAATTGCGATGACGGTTTTTGAACCCCCGTTGCCCGCGTAATTTGAAAATAACAGCGAGCGCTCAGTTTGAACAACTATGGTTCAACAAAAATATATTTGAATTTAAATATTTAATGTCTTAATAGAAATGATTCTATAGATACCAGTTGACGGCTACCTACCGCACATTGTTCCCACGTAGATTATGTTTTATATATTTAGTCGCATTTTGTCATAATAATACAAAATACTCGTAATTTTTTATAAGGTTTTATTTAGTCCACTTGTATGTTTTGTAATTTTTCAATCAATATTTCATTTACAGTACTTAAATGTAGCCATTTTTAATCCAATATTGCGGTCGTCACAAAATAGCGATTTAGTATTTCCTCACAACATCTTTGATACGGATATTTTATGAAAGAACTTGATAAACGAAACACAATAAGTAAAGTGAAGTTATTCTATATAGTAAACGTCATAAAATTATGATTTATAGTTCCCATAGCAACCCGTATAATATGAGTATGTAATGAAAGGGCTTGATAAGCAAACCACAATAAATAAAGTGACGTCATTATAAATTCTATATTGCGGACGTCACAAAATGGTTATTTATAATATCCCCAGTAAATCCTCTGATATGGGTATCAAATGAAAAGTCTTGAAGTACGATACACAGTATGTATGATATGGATATTTTATGAAAGAACTTGATAAACGAAACACAATAAGTAAATTGAAATTATTCTAAATCCAATATGGCAGACGTCACAAAATTATGAATTATAATTCCCATAGCAACCCCTATAATATGATTATGAAATGAAATGGCTTGATAAGCAAACCGCTATAAATAAAGTGACGTCATCATACATGTCAATATAGCGGACGTCACAAAATGGTGATTTATAATTTCCCTAGTAAACCCAATGATATGGATATCAAATAAAAGGGCTTGAAGAGTGATATACAGTTAGTAAATTCACGTCATTTTAAATCCAATATGGCGAACGTCTTATATGAAAATTCAGTATTATAATGACATATAGTAAAATAGCTATCATATTAAAAGTTATAAATCGGTGAAAATTAGGGATAGTTTGCTGGTTCTCGTTTAACCTCTCAACCCCTAGCGGTCTAATGAGACCGCGGCCATATTCCGTCAAATCCCTAGCGGTCTGACGAAAAATATCTAGTCCAGTTTAACCCCCAGAAGACACAAGTTTGCGCGTTAACCGCTAAAAAGAACCCCTTTGTCGTATCTCCTCAGTTTTAAGGCACTCCCCTTATTGTCTCAGTCAGTATCGGACTCCTCGGAGTCGACATATCGAGTAACATGCAGTTTCGTGGTCACTCGGAAGAGGAGGCCAAATTGGCCTCTAAAAAGCTTAGCGTGCTCAGCAGAGCGCGACAGTATTTCATGCCGGCACACCACCTGCAACTTTACAAGGCGCAGGTTCGGCCGCGCATGGAATACTGTTCCCATCTCTGGGCTGGGGCTCCCCAGTATCAGCTCCTTCCACTTGACCGCATCCAGCGCAGAGCGGCTCGAATCGTCGACGACCGAGTGCTTTCCGATAGGCTAGATTCACTGGCGCTGCGAAGGGATGTTGCATCTCTTTGCATTTTCTTTCACATATACACTACGCGGCAAACGTCCCGATACCATCCACACCATCTGGATGCTTGGCGGTCCACCACTGCATGTTTCAAAAGGAGTTTTCTTCCGCATATGACCTCTCTGTGGAATAGTTTACCACCGGCGATTTTTCCGGACCGATACGACCTGAGGACCTTCAAGAAAAGAGCTTACTCTTTTCTAAAGAGCCGGCAACGCACCTGCAATTCCTTTGGTGTTGCGGTTGATCATGGGCGGCGGTAGTCACTTAACATCAGGTGAACTGCATGCTCGTTTGCCTCCTCTTCTATAAAAAAATGAGGTCGCACCTAATTACGGCACTATAAACCATAACAACTTATATATAGAGACTACTTTTCTGTGAAGAAGTTTGGCTTTATGGACTCAATATGAAATACTCTATCCTCTAGTGCATTAAGAAAACTGTTATCCTAATATTTATTTATAATCTACGTTTATTTCGTACGCCATTTTCAAATGTGTTAGTGTTAATGTGTTGATTTTTGGATTTTTCTAGTGTTTTATTAGTGTTTTAGAATAGTGTTTTATTATAAAATTGTAATGAAAGTTTTTGTTTGAATATAATTTATCATTTTACGTAAATAATTTCGTGTAACGTATAATATATTGAAATAATTGTGACTTTCACGCTGCCGACATTCGCTTTGTATGCTTTTTTTGTTATCAAAGTACAATAAAATCTTTTTTTGATGAAGAGCTGACTTTTGTTTAGAGAATTTTATATAAATTTTATAATGCTAAACTTCTTCCTAGACAAGTAGTCTCTAAATATAAGTTTTAATCGTTTTAAGTGCTGAGGGTGGGTGCGGTCGCATGCGACCGCTCGGGATTTGCCGGACGCATGCAACTGCATGGGATTTCTAAGGCGCTTAAAGGGTTAAACTATGTAGGGAAACAAAAATCCAAGATGACGGATCTAAGTTGGCGATCAAGAACTTAGTTGCTTCAATCGGCCTGTAATTACAATTTTGGGGTCAAGTTTTGCGTTAGTCGGCTCGTGTCTTATCTCATATCGATCTAAACCCCGGAAATATTTTAGCGGTGGTAAGATAAAAAATGGCGGAAAACAAGATGGCCGCTTTATTAAATTTAAAGACGTAATTCGGCAAAGTTGAAGTTTAATTTGGTGGTACTCGAACAAATGTTGTAAAGATTGACAAGGGTCAAATACTACTGATAGAAATAAAAGTTGGCGGATGTGAGATGGCAAATAAAAACAAACAATGACACATTAAAGAAGAGGACAGACTTAGACCGTGTGGCGATATACACTGCGAGCACTGGACGGTATTTTGACTGGTGATGAATTCGTTCCATTTTGGACTGTTGTATACTACCGCAGTATCTTAGCGAAATACATGACATCATAAATCGCCGACATTTTTATACTGGTAGGACTGGTGCTTGCAAGGTAAGGTTTTTTTATAGAATAAGAGTGACAAATGAGCACACAGTCAACCTGATATAAAGTGGATGCAATAGCCCATAGACATCTATATTTATGTTCGATAAAGAATCAAAAGGCAGATACATTGTCACCCATGAGAACTCGAATGCCTCATATCCAGTAAAAAAGGGTCTCCGGATCTCTACACTCACCATACAAAATACAGCAGCATCGAGCTGCTATTTTGCGCTGGTATTCTGTGAGAGCGTGATCCTTCCTCGGTCGAGCCGACCCATTCCTGCTACATTTGTAATATAGTTGCAGTGTGGCTCTACCACGTTTGGTACTGCAAAGTGCCACCTTTGGACTCAATGGAAAGGCGTGCTAGGAGGCTAATTGGTGACAACAATGGTTGGAATCAATCTTACCAGCTTCTAGTACGAGCGCAAAGACATTAGCCTTTCGGGTTTTTACATGATACTTTCTTTCTTTCTCTGTCACCATTCCATAATTAAACCATCAGACACTTGGGTGGTATACACCTTTTTTGTTTTCAACTTACCACGCATTCGAACCAAACAGTTTGCTTCGTATTTCATAGTGGTTATAGCCAAAATGTGGGATAATTTACCAACATCTTTCCTTCCGGTTATGATGTAGTATCTTAAAGGCTTTCGAGAGGTAATAGGCTTTTCTTAAGCTTAGTCGGTTCGCTTCTAAATTTTCGGCTTCATCACCACTTACCACTAAATGGGATACCTAATAGTAGTTTTCAAGTTGTCAAATATAGAAATTTGAAACGATGGCTGAATTGGAACTACTCATCATGAAATATCCTTCTAGCTCCGCTAGTAACAATAACGCATCACAGTCGGCTATTATAACATCTATAACTGTTAAGGCCCCGAAAAATCACGCCGATGCATAAATAATTGAATATAGTGGTATTGTTTTCTATAACTAATTATTATTTCATAAAAATGAAGAGAACTAACTTAGACGGAACGCATACACGTCACAAACAATGCACAAACAATGTCATCAAGGAAAATACTCCCTGGCGAGAGTTTGTTTTATTGCAAGTAACGCAAATAAAACTAACTTATTAAGATTTTACTACTTGCCTCTATTTCTATAGATTATTTGTAAAATAATGTTCCGTTTTTACTGTCTTAATTTTGTATTGCATTTAGTATTTTTGTTTTCTTCTTCTAGTTTTAATATAATATGTATACATAGACTAGTTAAAAATAATTCCTTTACGCTAATGAGTTGAGCTGAGTTGTTTTTATTTTTATTTAAGTTTTATTTTTTAATTATAAGTTGGTTATATTTTCTCTTTGAAATTTATTTATTTTTATTTTAGGACTTTGCTTTATATATTATATTATTATGTTATTTTTATTACAATTTTATAGTTTTTACTTTTTATTTTACTGTCATAACTATGGAAAGACCATCTGCTAGTTTTTTCTCGTGTAATTCATCTTCTTCCAGTTTCTTAAGCGCGGATGCAGAGTAATCTGAACATCTTGGACTGCATGATCATATTTCTGCTATTTTTTCTCCCTATCCCAATAATTTTACCGTAGCCCATATCAACGCTCAAAGTGTTCCTGCCCACTATCCTGACCTTCTTGCATCAATTAGCGGTAATCTAATCGACGCACTTCTAATATATCTGAAACTTTTTTCAAGCCTTCTCTCCCTTCTTTCAGTTTTCACTTCCTGGTTACGTTTGGATACGTAATGACAGGACTGATAAAGGAGGAGGTGCTGTAGCTATTTACTTGAATTCCGAAATCCCATACAAATATATTTCTGCTTCCCCGTCAACTTATTCTGAATCTGCTGAGTACCTTTTCTTGAAGTTACACTTATGAAAAAGAGTACCATCAATAATCCTTCTTGGTGAGATATAAAACCCTAATATGCAAATGAATTATTTTGATGTATTTGAAAATTTACTTACAGACTTCTGTCCTATATATAGTTACGTGATCGTGATGGGGGATTTCAATACATGCTAACTGAAGCACGATTCACGTGCATATAAGCTAAAATGTATTGTGTCCTCACATAATATACAAATTTTACCCATCTTGGCCACCATCATTTTCTGAACTGCACTCCGTCTTTACTTGACCTTATCATTGTTTCATCTTTAAATAACAATGCAAATCATGGAAAAATAACAGCTTCTTCTTTTTCCTACCATGACCTCATTTACATATCGTACCATGTTCGTCCACCTAAGCGCAAATCATGTTTTCGATTTCTTCGTAGCTATAAGGGTATTGACTTGGAAGTCCATAAGACAAGATGCAAGTAAAATGGATTGGTCGTCCGTAATTTAGATTTGGAAAAGATTGTCTTAATTGATGATATGATTAACAACTTTACCGCTTTAATTCTTGGATTGTATGATTGCCATGCAACTCCCAAACGTATAAAAATAAAACATTGTCCTGCGCCCTGGATTACAACTGAGATAAAAGAGCTTATGGTGCGTAGATATAAAGCCAAAAGTAGATACAAACATTGTCCTTTGGAAAGAAATCTAATAAAGTTTAAGAGTCTGCGCAACCGCTGTAATTGTTGGTATAGAGACGCTAAAAGGCACTACTTTTATGACTCACTTTAAAATTGCGATTCAGCAAAAGCCTGGAGTTTTCTTAAAACAGTCAGCATTGGCAAACACCCTGCGCTTGGGACTGGAAATCATGGTATAGATATTTTCAATTAATATTTTTCTCTCCCACCTGTTTCATTTATAAAAGCTAAGACCCTGACAAAATTATCGAGATGCCCATTGCAACATTCTAGCCATTCCAGATCAGTCTTTCATTATCTTACTCCTGGTTCCACACTCGTGGAAGTTAGCACAAATTATTTTTACCCTACAATAGATTCCGAATTTTGACCTATATCTACATTACCATTCTTCTCTAAAGTACTTGAACACATTGTTCACAATCAATTGTCTTCTTATCTTAATTCCAACAATATTTTAAGTATCATTCAATCTGAATTCCAGCCCGGTCATAGTACAACAACTGCTCTTCTTCAGGTAGCTGATGATATTCGTCGAGCCATAGATCAAAACCAATTAACAGTACTCGTTTTATTAGATTTCAGCAGTGCCTTTAATTCTGTTGACTTTGATATTGTTACGAGCTTGAAGTTCGTGACAGTAAAAACTGCCGATTGAATTACCAAAATTTAAAATTTTATTACCGAAAACCAGTTAAAAGACATTAATATTTAATAACACTAATTCACTTTATTTCGCTCCGAAGCTTCGCTTGCATCGCCAAATTCAATACTGCCCCGATCGCGTCTTGCAACGACTTTAAATACACCTTTTACACCGAAACATCCAAAATATTCCAGTAAATACGACCGAACAGACGCAGAAAATTCGAGTGTGGGGCTTCTATAAAGCTTAATTCTTCTGTTCGATACTAGATGGCGCTATTGGTCGAAAGTTCAAGATTGGCATTTTCTAGGAAGCCCTCTTCGCTCTGGTTCCCGACACAAAATGGCGCAAGTGCCAGGTACCTGACGTCAACTAAGGCGCGCAACACTGCCCCCTCCTAAGATATGCTCGTCCCCAGCATTATTGGCCCCATAATAACGCGCCAGGTGATCCACATGGACGATCTTAGGAGTCCCTCTTGCGCCTTTCTGTATTCGGTAGGTTACATCGTTGATCCTGGTCACAATCCAGTACGGGCCGTCCCATTTAGCTTGAAGCTTAGGAGATTTCCCTTTGCTCCGGACTGGATTGTGTAACCATACTAGTGAACCTTCGTCGAACCCTCTATTGTTCGTTTTGCGGTCGTACCGGGTTCATCTTTTCGGACATTTGCTGGCCCGATTGTCTGACATGCTCATAAATGTCATTCGTTTTGTTTCGCAAGTCATTTCTATAATCGGTTATACTGCGTGGGGCATCAGGTGGTATCCCGGTGATCAGGTCTACAGGCAGCCGTAATTCTCATCCAACGTTTGCGAAAACTGGTGTCACTAATGTACTTTCGTGAACAGCGCTTCGATATGACAACAAAATTGGTTGTATGTGCTTGTCTCAATCTCTTTGCCGATTTTCTACAACTTTTGCTAGGTTCCTCTCCAATGTCTGATTAAATAGTTCGACCATTTCATAAGATTACGGGTGATAAGAAGTCGTTCTTATTTTATGAGTACCCAAAAATCGGCAGGTTTCCTAGAACATTTGAGACTCAAAATTCCTTACTTGACCGCTGTGAATCTCTAAAGGTACTCCAAAACGACAGAAGACTTCATGAACTGGTTTATCTGCAAAGTTGAAGCTTCTTGATTTGGAATGGCGAAGACTTTTGTTCACTTAGTGAAGTAATCCAACACAACCATGAAATACCTGTTACCGCTTTTACTCTCCGGAAACGGCCCCGCCACATCAATGGCTACTTTCTCCCATGGTGCACCAACATTGTACAACTTCAATGCACCTCTACTACGAGTCTGAGGTCCCTTTACAGCCGCACAACTTGCACATCTTCGACATCGTTTCGACAGTGGACCCCGTAAAACCGTTTCCGGATCTTCAGTAGAGTTCGTTTAACTCCCAGATAGCCTCCTGAACAACAATTATGGTACAGCTGTAGAACATCCAGTACTTTAGCTTTAGTAACAACCATTTGCAAGTGACAGCTGTCTCCTCGAACATTTTCCCATTTACGGCACAGAACTCCATCCTGATGCAGCAAGCTGTCCCATTGGGCCCAACAGCTTTTAGTGGTTGAACTCATCGCTGAGACGTCGCTCCACTTGGGCTTGGGAGCACTGGCCTTCATCCATTCTGGATTTGGCTTGATGTCCGGATCTTCCTGCTGTTCATGTTGTAAGCTGTCCTTCCACTCGTTGCTGAGGTGGTCTGTTCTGAGCATCCTCACGGATACCACTTCCTTACTCTCTTGCCTAGTACAATGTTTCCAATCTTAAGGACAAGGAAATAATACTAGTTTTTACGGAATTTATCGTGTATATTTAACTTTTTAAATACCCGACGTTTCGAACGCTTTACAGCACTCACGGTCACGGGTGGTACTGAGATGTTCAACGTCCATACGTCATAGTTAACCGCGGTTACCATAGATTAAAATTTAATTTTGGTTCCGATCTATGCAGTATGAACTAATGGTATCTTGAAGTCTTGCAGTTTTATGCTTGGGCTGGGATTTAATTTTATTTATTATAGGATCCCATGCAGATGGTAGCACCCAGTCATCTTCTCTATTGAAATTAGGAAGTTTTTTGATGTCAATAACCTCGCGAATCATCCTTGGAAGGAATCGGTGTTCTTTAGCGAGGATTTGCGGTCTATTAAATCTGATGTAGTGACGGGGGCGATCCCGTACGTGTTCACAGACTGCAGACTTCCCGGAGCGTCGATTCTTCACATCAGCTATATGTTCTTTAACGCGGGTTTTTATTGATCTTTTAGTTTGTCCTATGTAGGAGAGACCACATTCACAATCAAGCTTGTACACTCCTGCATATTGCAGAGGGACAATACACTTGACTGATGGTAAAAACTGACCAATCTTCTTCAGCGGCTTGAAGTATGTTTTGATGGAAGCGTGCTTCAAGACAAAGTCTTCTTGACAATGCATCTACGTTGCTATGAGATTTCCCGCTGCGATGTTTGATCTCAAAGTCGTATTACTGCTGCTGCTGGGCGGTGCTGTAAGCCGCACTACCCTTTCGAAATCGATCACCTTCGCTGTTTACAGATCGCTTAGGGCAGCTCTAACTTTTATCGTGGTCGCGAACTGTATGTGCTGCAACCTTCCTAGAGTGAGGAGAACGATGATCCTGCCGCTGCTGGGCGGTGCCGTTAGCCGCACTACCCCCTCGAGGTCCGTCACCTTTCGCGCTTTGTGTTGCACGCGATCATTATGCTGCACACGAAAGACGTGTTCCAGGTGAGCGTCGCCATATCTTGCCTCCAATGCCTCAAGGAGCTGTTCATAAGTCACTTCCTTACCGACAGCTTCCGGAACAGTTAAGGCCTGGTCGCGCAGGCCTTGTGTGAGAGCAGTCATGGCCCGAATTTTATTCCAGCCGTTCGCCTTCATAACAGCCTCAAACTGGATTTTGTAGGCCGACCAGGAAGAAGTCCCGTCGAACGGCGGCACTTTGAATCCACGAAGTGAAGGTGTTGTAGTTACCATGGGAGCTGTTATTCTATCCCCAAGTTTGAGGTCGTTCAGCATTTTTTTCATGTCAACCATCACTTTGTTCACTTAGTGGATTCGGGTCTCAGCTTCCGACAGGCGTTTGTTACACTGAACAACCTTATCCTTTACCTCCCGCATCTTTTTCCCGAAGGTAGCGTGGATGTCCTTAATGAGAAGCATGGTCTTCATTATCTCGTTTGAGCTGCTCTTCCTAACAACGGACCTGTTTCTCCTGTAAGCGAGCCTGTTCCTCTTGTCTACCTCGCAGCTGTTCTTCCAATCAGCGTGCCTGTTCCGCCTGCTGGCGAGCCTGTCAAGCCTTCTGCTCCTGTCGGCGGGCCTGTTTCACCCGCTTCTCTTTCAACAAACTAGCCTGCTCCTCCTGTTGACAAGCCTACACCTGTAGCATCACCATCAGAGCACTTTATTTAGGTGTTGCATATGTAGGAGCTACTGACGGACCTGAAGCCGGCGGCTGGCTCTCCGTCGTCTGCAGCTTTGCACCACCAAATCTTCTTTGGTCCGTCTCCTGCTGGCATTAACTTCGGGTACGGACACCCTCCGTTTCCTCCTTAGATAAAATCTGCATGATTTTGTCCCACTTCTGACACCAATAGTTACGAGCTTGAGGTACGTGACAAAAAACTGCCAATTGAATTACCAAAATTTACAATTTTATTACAGAACACCAATTAAAACTTAAAAAACGCTAATAATTCATCACACTGATTCACTTTATTTCGCTCCGAAGCTTCGCTTGTCCCGCCAAATTCAATACTGCCCCAATCGCGTCTAGCAACGGCTTAACTACACATTTTTTACCGGAACATACAGAATATTCTAGTAAATACGTGCACCGACCGACCAGACGCAGAAAGTTCGAGTGTGGGGCTTCTAAAAAGCTTAATTCTTCTGTTTGATACTAGATGTCGCTGTTGGTCGAAAGTTCAAGATTGAAATTTTCTAGAAAGCCCCACTCGCTCTGGTCCCTGACACTAGATGGTGCTAGTGCCAGGTACCTGATGTCAACTTAGGCGCGCAACATATACCTCTTAAAAATTCTCCGGTCTATTAATGTTCACCTTCTCATCATCATCATTCTTCATTCATTTCTCTGGTCATTCTCTGGTTTGATTCCTATCTTCGTGGACGCTCACAATGTATCAGCTCCAAGGACATTTATTCCAGCTGGTGTAATCTTATAACGGCTGTACCCAAGGGTGGCGTCTTGTCTCCTTTGCTGTTCACCGTTTTTATCAATTCTATAACAAAAATAATATCCTCCAACTTCCATATGTATGCAGACGATTTGCTGCTTTACCGCTTCTTTGTGGCATCTGAAGCTAAATCGGAGATAGAATCACAGAATAATGACTTGGAGACAATTTGTCGTTGGTCCAGATCACATGGTATAACTATAAATCCAAGTAAGTCTCAAGCAATAATAGTAAGTAGCAGATATCATCATCAATACAGCCCTTCACAAGTCCACTGCTGAACATAGGCCTCCCCCAAGTAATGCCACAAAGCACGGTCCTGAGCCACATGCATCCATCGACTTCCTGCATGTCTTACCGGGTCGTCACTCCATCTAGTGGGTGGTTGCCCTACACTTCGTCTACCGGTACGAGGCTGCCACTCGCGAACCTTTTTTCCCTAACGGTTGTCGGTTCTTTGAGTTATATGGCCGGGCCATTGCCACTTCAGCTTACTATTCCGTTGGGCTATGTCGGTCACTCTGGTTCTACTGCGGATATCCTCATTTCTAAGTTTATCACGCAGAGAAACTCCGAGCATAGCCCTCTCCATAGCTCGCTGAGGGACCTTGAGCGTCCCCATACGGCCAGCAGTGAAGGAACACGTCTCAGATCCATAAGTCATCATCACTGGCAACACGCACGTACATCAGTGACGCCAACTTTTGCAAACTTTGGAAGAGAATTACGGCTGCCTGCAGACCTCATCACCAGGATACCACCTGATGCCCTGAAACCCGATCGATAGCCCTCGTATGTCCAAACTAACGGCCAATGCCTCCCCCTTGGACTCTACTGTCTCTATTAGTAAGGTAAACCAAAAAATCACCAGCTGATCGACCTTGACGAAAACCGTATTAGCGATCACTAGTTAGCTGGTGATCCTAATTACATGATAACCCCAAAACATACAAACCAACAGCAATACACACACATCAGTGTAATATAATAAACAATTACATCATACAAAAACATAAACGTAGGACAGCCTTTCAGCTATCCTCTCCACCTGCACTAGAAAAACACCCCGACAGACAGAAACATGACAATATCTTAGCACCACTACTACGATCTTTCCCGATCTATCTTCAAATCTACCGCACCACCATTGATATGACGCTCCGAAACATAAACGTAGACATAAACGTAGGACAGCCTTTCAGCTATCCTCTCCACCTGCACTAGAAAAACACCCCGACAGACAGAAACACGACAATATCTTAGCACCACTACTACGATCTTTCCCGATCTATCTTCAAATCTACCTCACCACCATTGATATGACGCTCCGATAGAGTGACGCAACTACTTGCTCACTCTTATGGACGCGCTCACAAATAAAACCACTTTAAGGCCTACAAATTTATAGAGTTTTATCCTATAAGCCTCATTTACACATTCATCTTCCACACACTGTCTATGTTGATAAAATAGAAAGTTATGTTCTTGGCTTCCGCATATTCTTTTGTGACCGAACTAATCCTCCAGCGAATTTTAAACTTTGCCTTACTTCTTACGTGTTAGGTATACAAAGTGTGTTACGTAACAGATACTTTCGATTACTAATTTTTAGGCTTTTTTTATTTGCTCCAATATACTCGTATTTTAAGCCCATTTTTTATTTAGGTATTTCTTTTATTTATTTAACAGTTTATGTACACACATACTTTGATAGGAAAATGGTAAAAACAAAATTATGTACCAAGGCACTGCTTATTCTATAAAGAAATTTCTTCCAGCAGGCCTATTGAAGGATAGATGAAGGAAATAGAGGTAGTTAAAGTGTGCACTTTATTAAAATATACAATACAATAAAAATAAAATGTACAAACCTCCATATATATATATATATATATATATATATATATATATATATATATATATATATATATATATATATATATATATATATATATATATATATATATATATATATATATATATATATATATATATGTATAACAAAAAATATAATTCAATATATTATAATTTTTATGTTACACATATGAATATCTATACATCACGAATTAATAATTATGGTGTGAATGATAGTGTTATTTAACAAGTATTTTGAACATAGACACCTACTTAGTGTCACGAATGATAAAGTTTACTTTAGTTTACTTACCATAGTTTCGTTAAGTTAATTTGCAGCACTCTGGAGTGGGTTGGTGTGAAAGGAGACTTTCATTTGGCTTTAATTTTCCAACTTACAATAAAACTTTACGTTGAAAATGTATGGTCACGGAAATAACTGATTTACACCTTGGTTTTTACACAATGTTGAGTAAATTGAGTCATGTTTAAATACGTAATTTTATTTATTTTGCAAGCGTTAGGCAGGTATATTCGTGATGGTACGCGGGTTGGGAGGTATACAAGGTCGGTATGCATATGAACTAGGTCGGTAAGCATAAGTAACTCCTCCACCCTGAGCGCGGTGACCGGGACGCCTTCGGGGTGTTCCCACTCCTATAATATTTGAAAGATTTTTTTGGTATTTATCGTCGAATTAATATTACAATAGTCACTATGTTAGTTGTAGCAGTCATTACTGTATAAATAATACAGTGGATAAACCCGTGCATTATCTATCCGTACTGCAACTTGTAGTAAGGTTAAAATTAATTATCGGAGTTCAGTTCTGACAGGCAGCACAAAATATATTTGAAAAATTTGTTGCCTCCCTTCCAGCTGATATATTCAAGAAGAGCATCAATTAACTGCCACTGTGTGGGCTAAGATGCATCGATTGCTTGGGTAATTATATTGATTAATAGATACTGTGACAGTGCATTATTTTTATTAATAATTAATTTCTATATAAAGCAGTCTAAAATTATAAATTAATTAAAATAAATTATAAAAGTAATATATTAAACAACTAATATACATTAATAAGCATACAGTTTAAAGAAAATACATTTCAGACATTAAGTATAATAATAATAAATTTGAAGCTTAATGTTGCCTTTCAAATTTAATAAATTTATTAAAACTCTGTAAAAATATTGGATATGTATTAAATCAAAGAAAAACAAGTCGAAAATATTAAAATAACATTTATAAAATAATTGTAAAATTAGTAAAAATTGCATAAGTTGTGGAGTGTGTAAATGTAGAGTTGCAATGTGTTCTTGTATAATGCAGATTAGAGATTGCTTGTATAAGGGAGCTATCGGAGACACATAACCTGGTGGTAACCACAATAACCTAAGGGTGTACGTATAGATGGGGTGGTCGGTTGACTACTGCATTACTGTTGCACAATGCAATAAATTCCTATATTAGGAACTTATGATGGTAAGGTCTAAGATATAAAAGCATTATTATAGGTTTCTATGGTGCATAAGAATTACAATAATGGAGTTGTGGGTTGAAGTCTCATATATTATGCATCATATATGATGCATAAGCATTATGATAGTATAGTTTTGGACCACAGTCCTGTATATTAAGGATGTATAAGTAAGGTCTACGAAATAAAACACATGCGGAAGGTATCAAATATATAAATGCATTATATTAATAGAAACGGGACTTGACAAGCATTATCATAGCGGCGTGTAGACTGCAACACAAGCATCCGAGACCGAGGTAAGCTTGTACTCACTAACCGATGTATCCTAGACGTATCATCTTAGTATCGGTGGTAAGCTGGTTTTTGTAGCAATACGGCTTGTCCCTGGACATCGCACACCCATACCGTTTGTGGGCGGCGTCTTAGCGCATAGCGTTATGATGCGTCGGTTATCTTTCGGATTGGGAGGATTGCGTTTGGTAGCACTTTAATGTGGAACAAGCATAATATTCAACTTAATTTCTTGGTGCACCAGCGCTATGATACGTGGATTTCTTACTACTGGCGTCTTAGTACCTGACCATGATACTTTTGTGTTATTTTTAGTTAACAACAATACCAATTCTGTTACAAAAGACGATAGGGATCATGTGGGAGTGTTGTGAGTCGATGCTTACTGCTGCTTACGGTATTGCGTATTGTGATGGATCTGCGGGTGTGTTGCGCCTGTTTCAATGCATCTTTTGATTCCTGCCAATGGAACTGTGCAGGTGTCGATGTCGTCGATGTACGGGGGACCTTGGGATAGGGTTAGCCAGACGATAGTCGTATTGATGCTTGTTGCGTTTTGCAGCATTGCGTCTCTGCGATGGTTGTTTGGCATGTTGCTATTCTCAATGGTACTTGTTGCGTCTTGGTTTATACCTAAGTAGCTTTTCCCAAGTCGGGGTCCGTAATTTCGGAGCTGCAGACTGTCTGATCTCTATTATGTTTCATATAAAAAAAATATACCTCTTTAGCTTTTCCACTTTTGAATGATTTAAGGCAACTTATTGGTGTATGAGACAAACATGATCGAAAAATGCATATACTCGACTTCAGTAACACAAACCATTTATGATAGCAATTTATTACTATTATATTATAACTCCATTTTGGCAATATCTGCCGTTATATTAGTTGTAGGAGTATATCATTGGATATGTGTTTTAAAAACATTGGGTATGTGAAACAACATTTTTTAGATTCAGGGGTTTGTTTGCGAAATATTAAGCAATGGAATAGTAGTATGTTTGAAGTTCAAAGGAAAACTATAAGAGCTAAGTAGCATTAATAAGTTAACGAGTAATAGTCGAACAACTTAAAAATGGATTAGTAAAAATTTCTTAACAACTCTATAGAAAACGATTTAAGCTAGCTTAGCTGCATTACAACTTTGTTATGTGATTGGAAACTTCTTCGTAAACTACTTCGTAATTAAATTGTTCTATATACAATATCCATCGAGTAACTTTGCCCTTGAATAATTTCATATTATTAATAAACAATAATGCTTTATGATCAGTTAAAATTATTACTTTGCTGCCTCTTAAATACGTCTCGAACTTCTTTAAACTACTTATTACAGCATAAAACTCTTGTTCAGTGACAGACCAATTCAATTCAGAACCTTTTAAGGCTTTACTGTGATAGCCTAATATTCTCATTTCACTATTATTATCTATCTGATAAAGTACTCCGGCCATACCCACACCGGAACAGTCTGTTTGCAAATAATAAGGTTTACTAAAATCAGGGTGATGCAATTCTATTATATCAATAAATTGTTGCTTTATAAAATCAAATGCCTTCTGTACCTTTTCGCTCCATTGGAACTTACGTCCCTTTTTTAATAATTCACAAAGAGGTATTATACATACACTATAATTTGGTATGAACCTTCTATAAAAATTGCAAAGCCCCAAAAATGCTCTCAATTGTTTAATATTTTTGGGTCCTGGAAAATCTTGAATTGCGCGAATTTTATCGGGATCTGTCTTTATGCCTTTTGTTGAAATTATAAAACCCAGCATCTTAATTTCTTTACAAATAAATTCACATTTTTGCAAATTGCACGTTAAGCCAGCTTTGTTTAATTTACTTAACGCTTAATTTGGCAGAATTTTTTTTCATTTAGTTACTGTTTTTTTTAAATTTATTTTCCTATATTGCGTGTAATTAAAAGGGGAAAAATATAAAATAAAATAACCAGGCGTGATTTTTTTAGAAATGTTTAGTATAATATAGTATACATATCTTGATGTTCAAAAAAGATGCGCTTTAAACATTAGTATAATATACTATACATATCTAACTCACAGATCATTTTGGGTGAAAAGTAAAATAAACAATAGGAATGAAAGAAATTATCAAAAGTTAATCATTATGGAAATTATAAAAGCAGTTTCGCTTATTTGGGATAAAACAAAGTCTAAGCTGACATTTGGTACAAAAAACATTTGTTTGCCCTTTTTTACAATACCGACAACGCCCATAAGTAGTACCGGCTTGCTCATGGCTAACTTTATCACGACGGATATTATCGCAGGGCCGGCTTCTTTTCGGTGCAGCAATCTTTTTGGACGAAGATATGCACGGTACTTCAACTGGCAAAGAGGGTCTTCCAAATTTTATAAGTTCTTTGCTGACATTTATTCTGAATTTTTTTAGCATCATCGGTTTTTCCTTAAGCCTTTTCATATTTCTTTTATACATTAGCCACGCATTGTTAATGCAAATATCAATCATTTGGGAAAAAATCGACAAATACCACCTTCTTGATTTCATCTCAGTTCTGTATAAAGCCACCAACATGTCAGCCAAATCCACTCCTCCCATGTGAGCATTATAATTTTTCACAATTTGGGGTAAATTTACCGGTATTTTACGTTTCTCAAACTTATCATATCTATTTGTGTGTCGACGTATGAACTCACTAATGTTACACACTTGTTGTCATACCACTTTACGACAGAAATTTGAGTTTCGTTGCATACCGATTGAACGAACGCACCTCTTCCTCTTTTTTTTAAGTTTTGTCATCTATTGGTTGTTTTTCACAGCCTCTAAGTCGATTAGATCTAATAGTTCCAAGACTGAATATTCCATATTTCTGCCGCAGCATTTGTACAAGAGCAAGAGAACTAAAAAAGTTATCAAAATATACTACGCAAGCCTTGCGTTTAATACTTTTACATAATACGATTACAGCTTTAGCCCCCCAACCAAGTAACATTTCATCATTGTCAAAGTGAATATCTGAGCAACGAAAACTATCTTCGCCGCAATATAAAAAGAAATCATATATGATTCCTGATACTCCCGCTCTTACTCGGTTCTTAAAACCCCATTTGCGTGGTTTTTGAGGGTTGTACTGTTTCTTTTTTCCAGCTTTACGACCTTTGTACGGTATTGTCATTTCATCAATGCTGAATCTGTTTTCTTCTTCTACTTTTAAGCAATTCTGTCTAATTTTTTCAATAAATGGTCGTATTTTAAAGTATGGGTCTGTATCAGGAACTGTATTATCCACAAAGTGCAAGTATCTGCGTATTTGCTGGTACCTTTTAAGAGTCATTAAATCTGCGATAAATCCACATCTGGTTTTTGACGCCCAATAATCTAGATAAGATGGAGCAGAAATGATCCCCATCATGAGTTTTATTGATAAAAAATCTCTCATATCATCCTTCGTCACTATAATAGATCAACCGGTTTGTTGCACAGAATATAAATTTGTATTTTGTACTATTTCATCGAGTATATCCTCGGAAAAGAAATCATAAAAGTATTGAAGTAAAGATTTGTTCACAGGAATGTGAGCGTTAAAAGTGTCTTCTGAAATTTCAGCACGATGAAGGAATTTAGTATTTTTTCACTCATAAGTAGGTTGCACAATGTTATGTCTATATGTTGTTTTCTTTTTAGTTGGAGCAGGCCGTTGTTGTTTTGTAATCTTTCGTTTTGACAATCTTTTTGCAGGAGATTTTTTTTTACTCACAGCTGATGTTGATGGCGTAGGAAACGGTTCAGAGGGAAGAGATGAAATATTAGACGGAATAGATGGTAAGTCTCCATTCCAGGATGAGCAAGAAGGCATTACTGCAATGGGTGACGACTCTTCTGGTAATATCACTTGAATTTCATCCCCAGCATAGTTGGTATTCGTTTTTGGCGAAATAGTGTTTTGTAGAATGTGTGGTGATGAATGCTCATATTCAGTATCAGATTCGGGTATAAAACATGGACGACGGATATGGGACGGTGCAGTTTCATCTTCTGAATTTGATTCTTGTGCAAAGAAAATTTGATCAGGGTCAAAAGTGGGTCCGAAATTGTCTTCAGATAACAAGTCCAGTTGCTCTAGGGATGAGTCAATTGAAGGATTTTCAGAAGATGTGTCTGAAAATACGCAATTTCGAAATAGATGAGATTCTTCACCCTCTTCCCCAGAAGATTCACCACTGGCATCAGATCTTCCATGTTCAGGTGGAACCAAAGCGAGAATGCGATGACTCCTTGTTGGGGGTTTACCCTATTAAAATAAAACACATGCTATAATCCGCAACCCAAGCAAGAAACAAACGCAAAACAACACACCTAGAATTATGCAGGCGCAATTGTATACTTCAACTCGTTACCTACCGAGAAATGAGACGCAGTGGTACAGTAAAAAATATTTTTATCATTAATTGAAAAGGGATTTTTATCTATTTAGTTATTTCATCTCCATCATTGCTTAACTGTACACTAACAACTCAACATTACAAAGATAAAATATTTTAATAAATTAATAAAAAATGTTTAAAATTATATACACACATTAATTAGTTTTACTTTCTAGCTATAATGAAATGTAAAGCCCTCTTTACAAACAGTAAATTTGTTACTTTGTTAAATATAGCAAAATGTTTAGCCTGTTATACCAATATTTATAACTCAACTTTGTTGTGAATAGCGATTTGTATAGCCCGTTATACTAAGGACTTTAATCTTGTCTAACACTCTCGTCAGTGTATAAAACTGCATTTTTTTATTTTAATTATTATATCTGATTGCCTTTCAATAAAATTTTATGCGAAATCAACACAATTACTGAATAAAAAAAATAAAAAAACATAACTTACCATAGCTGTCCGTTGACGATTCATTTTCAAAAACTTTTATGTGAGAAATATTATGTCACATTGAATGGACAGACAATAAAATACTTTTCTTCAACAGGTAAAATGTTGCCATAGAGTATGCTCAAAATGAAATTTAGTAGTTTTTAAATATAACTTTTTCTATTTTACTCTTGGATTTTCAAATGGGAAAGCCACGCTGCAGCTATATTATGGTTGCAGCGCAAATGGGTTGGCTCGACCGAGGAAGGATCACGCTCTCGCAAAACACCAGCGTAAACTACCATTTAGTAAAAAACTGATTTAGCTTATACAGAATCTAATGGTTATAATTTATTTATTTAAAGACGGCAAATCTCTTTAATTAAGAAAACATTTGAAACCGTTAGTAAAGAATATTTAACTACATATTTAAATTTATTTAAGTAAATTTAATTTATTGCGTGTACAAAACTTGATCTATCTTTAATGAGATCCTCTTCAAAAGATAGAAAATTAACGAATTCACTGGCCTCAAGGCTAATTGCTCTTCGAAATTGATTTCTAATTAACTACAAAATATTAACAATTTCCCTGACAATATTTAACGATGAACGATATTCGAAACTGTAAATTATTTGTTTCATAATAATAATTTATTATATATTTTTTATAAGTAATAATTATGTTTTTCTCATAGCTGATTTTAGTTACAGTAAACACTTTCAAATATAATATAGGGATTGTGTGTATATGGCGTAATTATGTAGACTCAGAAAGACCTTCACCTCTGTCTTGGAATGATGTTATGGTTGGTATACATGCTAATTATTACCTTTGTAATGATCTAAATTGCCTTACTCTAATATTTACAAAAGATGCATTAAAGCAAATAAATAAAATATCTTGCTCTACCCATATTCATTTCTTTTCATCTATAAAGACATTATATATACGTGAAATTACATTATAAAATGAAAACTACGAATTTTGAATGCGATCATTGATAACATAAAAATATTTATTAATAAATACTATTTTATTCATTTTTGTTAATACAATGTTTTTGCGCAAAAATATATTGATTAAATGGGGGATATAAATCTATAGTCACATAGCAAAAACTGCGAGTTCTTTTATCACTTTAAATTTGTTCTAAAATGATCTTCCAATATTTATTTATTTATGCCAGCCATATTCATGCAAGAAATTTCTGCGTATAAACGTGGCTTCTTAATCACGACGTTCCGTTACAGGAAACTGTTTCCAGTGAGTTTAAGTATACCAGCAAGTCTGCTGTGGACACATCCCCCGGCGCTCTGAGGGGCAAACGTATGGTGGAGTGGCTATCTTTGGGAGGAAGGGCATTTTCGATACTGTGTCAGTCGTAGAATATAGTAGTAAACGTCTAGCTGCTACCGAAGGTAATTCAAGCGGTCGTAAAATCTTAGTATTTTCAGCTTACATGCCAACAAAATCTTATGAAAACCTGTCAATTTTCACTGAAGTTCTAAGTGAAATAAGTGCAATTGAATGATTAAAACTACTTTCACGGATTTTATCGCGTTTATTTTTACTTTTTATTTTTAATTCCCGACGTTTCGGGCGCTTTCCAGCACCCATGGTCACGGGGGACTGAGATGACTGACGTCCCGATGTCATTGTTAAACCCGGAGTACCTTCAGCTTTTTTAATTATTGTTTATGGTCTGAAAAAAGCTGAAGGTACTCCGGGTTTAACAATGACATCGGGACGTCAGTCATCTCAGTCCCCCGTGACCATGGGTGCTGGAAAGCGCCCGAAACGTCGGGAATTAAAAATAAAAAGTAAAAATAAACGCGATAAAATCCGTAAAAGTAGTTTTAATCATGTGTAGTGTTCGCGTAAATATAAGAAATCATTAAGTGCAATTGAAGATAGCAGCGATGTCGAAACTACATATCTCTTGAGAGCTCAACCATATGAACTATTCTATAGAGAGGTAAGTGGTTTCTACACAGATTGGTCTTTGGTTTGTGCGGATGTAGAAATATTAAAAACCGACTCATACATACCTATCGATCCATATCATGAAAGTGGGAGCTGGCTTGACCACTGTATGGTATCTTTGGGCCTAATATACGAGCAAATGTGCAAATCTCGTAGGTTCTTTAAAGGCAGACTAAAATGGTGCTTAAATAACTAGGACCAAATAAAAATGGACAAAATAGCAAATTTTAGAGCGGGAAAGAACATTAGTAGGTTCTAAAAATCCAGAGGGAAGTTGAAACCCCTGACGAGTGTCAATGCCAAAAGTGACCCGACAGATATCACAAATTTTCTCAAGGGGAACATTAAGGTTACTAAGCCCGAGTCTGGGCTCAGCGTGCGCGGAAAGAGACCATTGATGTTATTTACAACCAGCCAAGTAAAAGTTGTATAAAAGGGATGAGCGGAGGAAAGTCTCCCTGTCACGGCGGGTTTAGTATTGACTACCTGAGATATGCAGGAGTGCATTTACCGAGGGTCTTGTTCCTAATTTTCAATATGTAAATCAGCCACTCGTACTTACCAGCTGATCTAATGAAAACTATTGTTGTGCCCATAGTGAAGAACGAGACAGGATATATCTTGGTTAAGAAAAACTATCGCCCAATCTACCTTGCTAATACGATAAATAACATTTTGGATAGTATGCTGGACAATTGCTTACAAAATTACTTGAACCTACATGATGCGCAGTACGGGTTCCGACCCTTATTATCGAAAGCGCAATTTTGAGCCACAAGCATATTGTCCAATACTACACACACCGGAGGACGCCTGTAAACGCCTGTTTACACCTGTTTTCTGTACCTTTTCAAAGCCTTCGATTTTGTTTACTATGATGTACTTTGGAGCAAGATGAAGTACAAGGTTAATCCCGCGGAGATGATTATTATCTTTCGATATTGGTATGCAAACCATAACAAGCATGTTAAATGGTTAAACAGTCTCTCCAAGTCAAACAGGTTGGAGTGCAGAGTGAAGTAGGGAGAATTATCATCTCCGACGCTCTTCAACTTATATGTTAACGATTTTTTGGTTGATCTCAGCAGCATGCGCGTTGGATGTAGCGTGGGGAGTTTTAATATCAATAGCATCAGCTATGCGGATGACATGGTGTTGCTGAGTCTCACTGTGAATGCGATCGGAGAAATTTTGGTCTGCGAGACTTACACTGCATCGCATGGTCTTGTATACAATATCAAGAAAAGTAAATACATGGTATTTGGGGTCACCGGCAAGTATCCCGAATATATCCCTGCATTAATGCAGGGATATATTCGGGAATAGAAAGGTTATCCCGAAAGAGATCTAAACTAAAGCGGGTTTAATTCATTTTCAATTCATAATAATCAATTATAATTAGTGCATATTCTTGCCGACGACTTTAAAGATGATCTAGACATTGAAAGGGGGTGTAGGGATTTGGCGGTACGCGGCAATATACTGGACCGCAGATTTTACCTCTGTTCGGACCAGGTCAAAATATCCTTATTCAAAGCGTATTATTAAGGTCAGTACATGGGCGGTCTGTGGATTGGGTACGCCAAGCACCCAGCAAGTCCAGTACAATAACGTTTTCTAGATGATATTAGCACTTTCCTGCTTCTGCAGTGACTCTGGCATATTTGCACAGACTCGAACTGACTGTTTCCATGCCTTGGTTCAGAAAAAAGTAGCATCGCTGATGGGAAAGATACAGACAAGTGACAACAGCATCCTTAAAATGGTTCCAGTTGACCTGTATGCGCCTAATGTGAGTCATTTCATGCGAAAGATGACTCATACAGTGGATAATAATTCTTCCAGGCGACGACCGTACGGAGTGTCTTTCAAGTACATGAAAAATTCGAATATAATTTAATATTATTTGATTTAGTTGGGTTTAATTTAATACTAGTATAATATTATATAATTTAATTAAACTTTTTCAAAATACACTTGGTTTTCAAGCGTTAATGTAATATTAAATGGATCATTGTTGTCTGAAATAAATGAATTTGAATTTGAAATATCGCCTAACAGTTTTAATTACTCATATAGTTACCGTAGTTATTGGACTTTCGTTGTTAAAGAAACAATACTTTTAATCCTTCCGTCCGTCTTATCAATTTGTCACAGCATCATACTCATACATTTAATCATACATTTAATAATGCTAAATTTATTTCTAGATATCACACTATAATAACACACTGTTCACAATCAACACAACAGGTAACTCTCATGTTATATTATATTAGTATTTCACACATATAATACTACTGATATGAGCCTCCGTACGTACTGTAACGATCCCCCCCCTCTCTATGTAGTAATAAATAATATTATATTAAATATTATTAATTCCCCTTTATAATAAAAAATTATATATATTTGACCAGGATTAATAAACTATGTTTAGATCTTTCTAAATGATCTTTCTAAAGGTTTAATAATAGGCCGTATGTAACATTTTGGCGTGATCGTCTTAGTTAGGACCCTTATTTACGTTGTGTTTGTTTGGTAACATAGTTCTTTTAGGTGTCCTTTGGAAGAATGAATATTCACTAGAGCAATTGAAAGCTGTTGGTAGTGCCTTATAAGCTAAGTGAACCCCGTTCACGAAGACAGGGCTCGAAAAAGGTTAAGAACATAAAACGTCCCTATTCCGCTTGTATCAGTTTTACATTATTTACATTATTAATTTATTATTAATTATCCCTTCCCGCTTGGAAAAGGCTCAAAATATATTTATACAAAAATACCTGATACAAGGGCTTTGGCTTTGGGCTACATTTATTTAAAAAGTGTAGGGGAGGTACACGGCCCCACACACGCCGTGCACGGTGAGCGCCAACCATTTTGATGCTCTCCCCACGAAGGGAACGCTAATTCGGGAACTGGACCGTATTCCACAGCAAAATAACTGGCGAACCAGTAAAAGAGGCTTGGCCCCTTGTTAGTGCGTAAGCACAAACATCGACCGAAGTCGCGCATGTCAATGCGTGTAAACGCCATACAGAATACGAACGAATCCAGCCACAGTGAATGTACGTCACACGGTTTAGGCAAATAGGCACACTGGCCTTATACCCTCCGTGAGCGCCACCACCTGCCAGACCGCCGCTCCTGCAGACGTGATTTAAGTGTATGGCATCACCACCAATTGCACGATCAGCACGGCTACTAGCCGCAGAGCGTGTCATGAATCTACCGCTCACCTCAAGGGAATGGGGTCCCACGTTGTGCGGCTTTCGGCCGCAGCCTTGAGAGTCTCCTCAGATCCTCCCGCCAGCTACCACCCGCATGAGGTCGACACATATGCTCCACCAACCAATACAACGGCAGATATAGCCAAAAGGCAGTTATAAGATAAGAGTAATAAATCGCAATCAGAAAGGGTTTGTATCACTGACGTTGAGTAAATGCATTTTGATCATGTTTGTCTCACCCACCAACAAGTCGCCTTCAATCATTCAAAGGTGGGAAAGTTACAGAGATATAATATTATGTTGTTATATAAAACATAGTGGAGGGCAGACAGTCTGCAGCCCCGTAATAAAGGGACCCGACTTGTCAAAGCTACTTAGGCGTGAGTCAAACCAAGATGCAGAGAGCGCCATTGAGAATAGCATCCCACCAAACAACCATCGCAGGGACGCAATGCTGCAGAACGCAACAAGCATCAATACGACTATCGTCGGGCTTACACCATTCCAAGGTCCCCCATACATCTCAGCGGACATCACCACACGTATACCTCCATCGACCAGAACCACAAGAGGGCGTCGAATCAGGCGCAGCACACCAGTAGATCCATCACAAGACGCAATACCGCAAGTAGCAGTAAGCATCAATGCAACTATCATACGGATGGCGCCCCCTCACAACACACGCACATGATCCCTATCGACTTTGGTAACAAAGTTTGTATTGTTGTTATATAAAAAATGTCACCAACGTATCATAGTAGCACGCTACTGAGACGCCGATGAACAAAACTCCACGTATCATAGCGCTAATACACTTAGACATGAAGTTGAGTATGCCTGTTACACTTAAAAGTGCTACTAAACACACTCATCATCCCAATCCGAAAAATAGACAACACGTCGCTATGCGCAACGACATCGCCCACATACGGTATGGATGTGCGATGTCCACGGGAAAGCCGTATTGCTACAGCAAACCTAAGCGGGTTTGCTGTAGCAATACGGCTTTCCACCAGCACTAAGATGTTAATTGTATACCTCCATCGACCAGAACCACAAGAATGCGTCGAATCAGGCGCAGCACACCCGCAGATCCATCACAAGACGCAATACCGCAAGTAGCAGTAAGCATCAATGCAACTATCATACGGGTGGCGCCCCCTCACAACACACCCACATGACTCCTATCGACTTTGGCAACAAAGTTGGTATTGTTGTTATATAAAAAATATCACCAACGTATCATAGTAGCACGCTACTAAGACGCCAATGAACAAAACTCCACGTATCATAGCGCTAATGCAGTAAGACATGAAGTTGAGTATGCCTGTTACACTTAAAAGTGCTACCAAACACACTTATCATCCCCATCCGAAAGATAGACGATGCATCGCTATGCGCTACGACGCCGCCCACAACCGGTATGGGTGTGCGATGTCCACGGGAAAGCCGTATTGCTACAACAAACCCGCTTACCACCGGCACTAAGATGATATGTCTAGGACACATCGGTTAGCGAGTCCAAGTTCACCTCGGACCAGTTGTTCGTGAAGCAGCACACACGCCACTATAATATTCCTTTTCAAGTCCCTAATAAGAACTAGTCATTTTGCTACAGTACTAGGAGCAGTCAGTCACCCGACCACCCCATACAATGCTTATGCATCAAGGAGACCTCCTATAATATTGCTTTTGTATCATTGACCTTACTTTCATAAGTCATGTATATATAGGATTCGAACCCATGACCCTACTATTGTAATGCATATTAATCATAGAGACCTTCTATAGTATTGCTTTTGAATCATAGACCTTACTTTCATAAGTCATTCATATATAGGATTCGAACCCACGACCCTACTATTGTAATGCATATTAATCACAAAGACCTTCTATAGTATTGCTTTTGAATCATAGACCTTACTTTCATAAGTCATTCATATATAGGGTTCGAACGCACGACCCTACTATTGTAATCCAAATTCATCATGGAGACCTTCTATAGTATTGCTTTTGTATCATTGAGTTTAATATCATAAGTCCCTAATATAGGACTAGTCATTGTGCTACAGTACTTCAGGCAGTCGGGCTCCCGACCACCCCATATATATGTACAACTGCAGGAATGTATCTCCGGCAGCTCATCCGTACAAGACATTTATACATGAACACCTTCAATAACTTAGAAAATTTTCTTTTATACATGAACACCTCCCATGACTTAAACAATTTTTAACAAATTTTCTAATTATCATATAAACGTTATTTAACTTAATTTTATAATATTTTTTGACTTGTATTTCTATTATTTATCTTATTTTTAATATTTTTTTCAAGTTTTTAAATAAATTTATTTATTACGAAAAACAATAATTTTGCCTTTAATTTACTATGTTATTGGGATAATGTCTGAAATATATTAACTTTATGTTTATTAATTTAACTTAATTGCTTAATATATATCTTTTAAGACTATTTTTGACGCCCCTATATATTGAATTTAATTATTAATAATAATATTGGGCCGTCACAGTACGTAACATACCCTGAATTGTGACGGGAAGCCACGCCAAAGGTGTTAAACGTCTGGTACTTAGATAGTCAATTGACGTGTTATACTGTATGGGTTTACTGTTGCCTGAAATAAAGATATATTTTTTTATACTCCTTACTGAGGAAGAAGCCCCTGTTCAGCATTTGACTTTTACGGGCTGATGATGATGAAGAAGAAGATAAGACTAGACGGGAAATATATATATTGAAACAAAACTATTTTTTAATGACTTTATCGCGTGTATTACCTTTTTTATATTCCCGACGTTTCGAGTACTTTACAGCACTCATGCAATTCATGGATGAGTGAAGCCAGCCACAGTCGAGCATATACCTGATGTACTGCCTTATGTTAGAGGAGTCTCAGAAAATATTGGCTACATCTTGAAGCGCGCTTCCATTAATCCGGCGTGAGTACGGTAGAAAATGAGAAATTTAAATATTTTTTTTTAATTTGATGGGATAAATGATTCTTAAACTATAAAAATTCCGTGAAAAAATAAAAATAATAAAGTTACGTTTAGAAATTTTTATGTATTTTCCAAGGCTATATTAATCTTTAACAAAAAACATAAACTTTTAAATCTTATGAGTAAATAAACAAAAATCTAACTTCTTTATATTTATTTGTTACTTTTTAGAAATTAAAATATTTGATCTTTGAAAATCTGGACTAAAAGTTACATTTAAATCTTAAAATGTATCACTGTAAGCATGTAAATCAGCACATACGATGCAGTAAGGGCTAATGTACTCTAGGCAAATAAGCCAGTTGCTGATACGGCAGGTGTGGGTAGTTTACCTATCTTTTTTGGCAAGACATATTTGACACCGTTTCCTTTCATCCGAAATTTTAGCAGATAGCTCTTTTGATGGTTCTCCTGTAAATTCCGTGATTCTTTTGCACATCTCTCTGGACAAACGTTATACGCATTTGCGAGTTCTCAAGTGATCCTCCAGAAGTGCAAATACCAATTTTTTTAAAAGTTTTTGTAAGTTGTTATTTTTGTATACTACGGAATCAGTCAATAAGTCCGGATTCTGGTTGTGATCATATCCTAGACGGCCCCTACCATTACATCAGATTTGATAGACCACAAATCCTCGCGAAAGAACACCGATTCCTACCAAGGATGATACGTGAGGCTATTGAAATTAAAAAACATCCTAATTTCAATAGAGAAGGAGGCTGGGTACTACTACCTGCTTGGGATCCTATAATCAATAAAATTAAAACTAAACCCAAGCATACCACTGCAAGACCTCAAGACAGAGTTAGTTCATTTTGCATAGATCGGACCATAAACAATAATTAAAAAAGCAGAAGGTACTCCGGGTTTAACAATGACATCGGGACGTCAGTCATCTCAGTCCCCCGTGACCATGGGTGCTGGAAAGCGCCCGAAACGTCGGGAATTAAAAATAAAAAGTAAAAATAAACGCGATAAAATCCGTAAAAGTAGTTTTAATCATATTATTTTTCCTTTTATATACAAAATTATATCTAAATATGTGACCAGGATAAATACATATGGTTTTATCTTTCTAAATGATATTTCTAAAAAGGTTTATCGATAATAGTTTGTTATATTTTTGGCGTAGTCGTTGTAGTTGGGACCCTTTTTTACGTTGTTTGTTTAGTAACTTATTTCTTATAGGTGTCTTTTGGAAAATGAATATTCACAAGAGCAATTGAAAGTTGGTAGTACCTTATAAGCTAAATGAGCCCCGTTCACGAAAATAGGGCTCGAGAAAGGTTAGGAACATAAAAACATCCCTATTACACTTATATCGGGTTTACATCATTAATTTATTATTAATTAACACATCCCGCTTGGAAAATGATCACAATATAATTATAGATATAAATACCCGATACAAGAGTTTTGCTCTCCCGCATTTATTTAAAAAAGATGTAGGGGAGGTACACGGCTCCACTCACGCCGTGCGCAGTGAGCGCCAACCGTTAAATGCGCTCTCCCCGAAGGGACGCTAAGTTTGGAACTGAACCGTAGTCCACAGCAAAATAACTGGCAAACCAGTAAAAGAGGGCTTGGCCCCTTGATATTGCGTAAGCGCACACATTGACAGAAGTCGCGCATGTCAATGCGTATAAACGCCGTACAAAATACGAACGAATCCAGCTACGTCAGCCAATCACTCAGTTTAGGCAAATGGGCAGTGGGCACACGAGCCATAACCCTCCGTGAGCACCACCTGCCAGACCGCCGCTCCTGCAAACGTGATGTAAGTGTATGGCACCACCACCATTTCATGATCAGCACGAGCATGAGCTACTAGCCGCAGAGCGTTACATGAGTCTACTGCTCGCCTCAAGGGAATCGGGCCCCACGTAGTGCAGCTTTCGACTGCATTCTTGAAAGTCTCCTTAGATCCTACCTCCAGCTACCAACCGCATGAAGTCGACACATGAGCACCACCTGCCAGACCGCCGCTCCTGCAAACGTGATGTAAGTGTATGGCACCACCACCATTTCATGATCAGCACGAGCATGAGCTACTAGCCGCAGAGCGTTACATGAGTCTACTGCTCGCCTCAAGGGAATCGGGCCCCACGTAGTGCAGCTTTCGACTGCATTCTTGAAAGTCTCCTTAGATCCTACCTCCAGCTACCAACCGCATGAAGTCGACACATGAGCTCCACCAACCAATAAAACGGCACATATAACCAAAAGTCAGTTATAAGATAATAGTAATAATTCGCAATCAGATAGGGTTGGTGTCACTGACGTTGAGTATCTGAATTTTCGATCATATTTGTCTCACCCAAAAACAAGTTGCCTTCAATCATTAAAGATGGGAAAGTTACAGAGATTTATTACTATGTTGTTATATAAAACATCATGGAGGTCAGACAGTCTGCAGTTACGTAATGAATGGATCCAACTTAGACCAAACTACTTAGGTGTGAGTCAAACCATGACGCAGACAGCACCATTGAGAAAAGCATCCCACCAAACAACCATCGCAGAGACGCAATGCTGTAGAACACAAGAAACATCAATAAGACTACCGTCGGGCTTACACCATCCCAAGGTCCTCCATATATCCTAGCAGATATCACCACCCACATAGCTCCATTGACCAAAAGAATGCGTCGAATCAGGCACAGCATATCCGCAGATCTATCACAAGAAGCAATACCGCAGGTAGCGTAAGCATCAATGCAACTATCATTTGGGTAGTGCCCAAGACACCCACATGATCCCTATTGATTTTGGTAACAAAATTTGTATTGCTGTTAACTAAAAACTGCACTAACGTATCATATTAAGACGCCAGTGGACAAAACTCCACGTATCATACCACTAATGCACTAAGACATGAAGTTGAGTATGCTTGTTACACTTAAAAGTGCTAACAAACTCACGCATGCTAATCCGAAAGATAGACGACGTATCGCTATGCGCTACGACGCCGCCCGCAAACGGTATGTATGTGCGATGTCCACGGAAAAGCCGTATTGCTACAACAAATCCGCTTACCACCAGCAATAAGATGATATGTCTAGGACACATCAGTTAGCGAGTCCAAGTTTACCTCGGTCTCGGTTGCTTATGAAGTAGTATACAGGCCAATATAATCTGGGGGCACGGCAGTGCTCCCGCCAAGTCGAGCAAAAAAGCGGCACGGCCGTACCATCTTTTCTCGAAGCAATTCAGGTCATTTTCGACCCCCTATAACTTCGTGGTCGATAAAACTAGAAGCCTGAATTTTCAGTAACCGAGTAAGCATTGCATATACATGGTATATTTCAAATTTCATTCAATTTGAACCAGTAGTTTAAGAATTGTTTTGTTAAATTGAATTGAAATGTAACCAGTCAAAGTTTCTTAATTTTGTCACTCACTGACTGACCGATCATCAAAACTCTAAGGCACTTCTAGTAGACATAGAAGCTTCAAATTTAGAATTCAATTAGTGTTTAGTATATTAATGAAGAAACAACTAAAACATTTGTTAATTTCTGTCCAGTTTTCTAGATACACTAACTGCATAAATAACTTTGTAATACCATATAAATATATAGAATTACAAAGTTACATTTGCAGTGAATGAACCAGTGTACTTGTATATGTATTACAGGTGTACATAGGTACGTTGTTGGTACTCAAGAAGTAGAAGGTACTGGAAAGGTAAAAAATTAGGACTATCTTATATACAAAACGAAATGAGATGCCATTAAAAACATAACTTGTAAAAAAAAACAAGTCTCGCAACTCTGTTCTTCTACCGTAAAAAGTTGTGAGATCCATGTAATACAAAGTCGGTTAATTTATTCAGTTCCTACTTAAGGGTCCTTCGGTTTTAAGTTATTACGTAATCAGCTAACCTAACAACATTTTATAGTCACCATATCAATTTTAAGTCTTTTATGTTTTAAATATATAGATTGACTTCTATTATTGATTGATATTATTGATTATAGATTATACTTGATTTCTATTAATATAATGCTTTTACTGATTTAAGACCTACCAAATATTTGCTTTAATTCATAGACCTTACTTTATAAATCATTAATATATGGGACTTCAACCCACAAATCTAGTATTGTATTGCTTACACTTCATAGAGACGTTCCATAATAATGGTTTCGCATCATATACCTTGCTATTATATGTCTTTAATATATGAAACTTCAACCCACAACTCTAGTATTGTAATGCTAATTCATCATAGATACCTTTATGATAATGCTTTAGTATAATATACCTTACTATCATAAGTCCCTAATATAGGGCCAAACGTTGCAACAGTACTATAAGTAACAGTAACAGTACTATAAGTAGTCGGTCACCCGACCACCTCATATATATGTACGTCTTTGGGTGTATGTCTCCGGCTGCTAGTGTTGCCAGGTCTAGCAAGTAAAATTTTGGGACGGAGGGTAAAAATAATTGGGAAATCGGTTTTTAAATTGGGACAGCTACAATGGCTACAAAATATAGATATTTTTGTAGCCTTTTTGTGATTTATAATTATTATTCGCGTCTGATCTCATAAACAAATAACTTTTCACCCAAACATCGTAAAACTGCATATTCTTCGTCTATGTTTTTTCGTTTTAGGCAAAACTTTTGTGTTTTTTTTCGACTGGTGAGAAAATGTCGTAGTAAAAATATTTAATGAAGTAGTAGATAACAGATGTATTCATTTTTTCTGTCAAAATTATGGATAAAAGTATAAAATAAGAAGGTTGGTGAAAATCGGGACATTTGGCGTCCCGATCAAGGATGAATCAGGACGTGTCACCAGACCCTTGAAAATCGGGACGTCCCGCGCAAATCGGGACACCTGGCAGCACTAGACTGCTCCCCCATACAAGCCATCTATACGCGAGCACGCTCCATGACAGACGATTTTTTAACCAATTTTCCAATTATTTTATAAATGTTATTCGTCTTTATTTTTATAATATTTTTGACGTCTTTATTTATTATTTATCACATTTTGAATACTCTATCAAAGTTTTTAACAAATTTATTGATTTTGAAAGAAAACAATTAGCTGTTAATTTACTATAATACTTCAATATCGGAAGTGTATTTGTTTTATTTTTATGTTTATTTTTGTATTTTTATTGTTTAACCTCGTAAGGCCCAATGACCTTATTTAATGACAAAAATATTTTGGCATTCCGGCCCAACACAGCTTTTAAAATCGTCAAATTACGGCCCGGCGACCTAAAATTATGACATGATATTTGACCGTAATTTTTGGTTTAAATAATCCCGCTATTTTAAATCTGCCATCAAAAAACTATTAACTATGAACGCATCTCTAATTTTGGCAATGTCAACTTGATATTTAGGAACCAAGAATCTCTTTTTGACATTTCATCGCATGTGAACGGAAGTCTCGTGGAGATTGGTAAGTAAATCTATTCATATCTTTATAATCATAACATGGTGATGTCTAAAATGTATTGCAAACAGTTGCGGATATTTTGTTCCGACATGTTTTTTTCGTAGCAAAGTCATTTTAATTCCGTAATATTCGAACGATAAAAACTATGTCCCAAAATAAGGTCGGTGGGTTTTTATTGTAAAAGTTAGCCTAATTTCTATGTCATGATTTTAGGACATTGGGTGTTACTTTATTTTCTTTTTTTTAAGCCATGGACGACGAAGCTATAGAAAATCAGCTTAATCTGGACGTATCCGAGTTCGAAGATGATGACATCGATGATGATATCGATGATGTGGATTATCGACCTCAGGGCCGAAATCGTCAATCGGATAATTCAGCAGAATCGTCTTCTGATTCTGAAGGTGAGCTTACAGTTTCAAGTCCTGCGATTTCTAATTCTTGTGTTACGGGAGGGAGGAGCTTACAGCGTCGAGGTGACCGCCGTGGTCAAAGAATTTCTTCGATTTCTCGAGCAATTAGTAGAAGAGGAAGTCATCTCGTGGGAGATTGTACCAGCAAGTGGAAGCTGAAGATAACGAGGATATTGGCAATGACGATGGACAATTTGGAGGTTGGAAAGAAAAAGACTTTAATCCTGATATAATTCCTTTTATGCAGCCATCGTATTTACCTCTTAATGACGAAGAATTATATTAAATTGATTATTTTCGTCGATACGTAAATGATGAGCTGATGCAAATTATCTTAGATAGATCCAATGAGATGTATCTATCAAGAAACGGCCAGTTTTTAAATTCGACACTTCCCGAGTGCTACATTTTATTGCAATTAATTTAGCCATGTCTTGTATTGGTTATCCAATTCTCCGAATGTACTGGCAACACAAATTTCGTGTAGCTTTTGTAGCTGATCATATGCCTCGGAACAGATTTTTCATTCTTCTGAATTCTTTAAAACTCGTTAATGACAACGAATTTTCTGTCGAAGATAAAAGCAAAGACAAGCTCTGGAAAGTTCGCCCTCTTATCAAAGAAATTCTTGAAATGATAATTCCTTTTACGGGCGCCTGTGGGATGAAGCAATATTGCCCAGGTAAACCTAATCCTACAGGTTTAAAAACTTTTGTCTTGGTGTCACCGGAGAAGTGTGTGATTTTGATATATATCAAGGGGCGACTACATATCCTTCTTATACTGATACCATTCGGGTTGGGAGAGAAGGCAGTTCTTGCCTTAAAGGAGGATTTGTTGCCGGGACATATAATTTACTGTGATAAGTACTTTACCACCGAGACACTGATTGCGGAATTAAAAAAAAACAGAGGCCTGATGTGCGCTGGTACATTGATGAAAAATAGAGTACCTAAGTCCGCAAGGTTAATACTCAAAGAGGACAAAGACTTAAAGAAAGCAAGGAGAGGGAGTTGTCAGGTATTGGTCAACGATGAGAAGAATATAGCTATAACTAAATGGTTTGATAACAAACCTGTCACTTTCCTGTCTACTATGCATGGTGCCCAAACATCCGACACCTGCCAAAGATGGTGTAAACAGAATAAAGTGTATGTTACTGTACCAAGACCGAAAGTAGTAAAACAATATAATTCTAATATGGGAGGAGTCGATCTTGCTGATCGTCTTCTAGCTTTGGCGCCGTCGAGATATCGAACAAGAAAATGGACAATGCGATTTATCGCACACATGTTTGATTTGGCTACAACTAATTCATGGTTAAATTATAAAGCAAACGAGTTACGCAAAAATGTCCCGGCAAAAAAAATTCAGCAACTGAGGAGTTTTAAAATGGAAATAGCCGAAACTTTAGTAACTGCTAATTTCACCGCTAGTTCCGAAACAGAAGACGAAGAACAGTCTCGACCTAAATGCTCTAGACAAGCTGTACCGCTTCCCAGCGCCAGTTCAAGAACTCATGGTGCACTCCATGTGCCGTCGGCTGGAGAAGTTCAAAACAGGTGCAGAAAACCAGGATGCAACAAGAATAGCACAATTATATGCAAGAAGTGCAACATTCACTTGTGCCTAACTAAAGAACGAAATTGTTTTTATAACTTCCACACTGAGATTTATTGATTGATACATTTGTTTAAAATTTTCTTTTTTAAGTATCTATATTTTTAATTAGTATTGTGTGTGATACGACAACTTGAATATTATTATTTGAAATATTGCCGTTGATTATAGTAAGTAAGAACATTATTTTAGTAATGAATAACATGTGTAATGCGAAGATACATTGTTTGCTAAAAATGAGACTGATTTAGAAAATTTTGTAATTTTGTTACATAAAATTATTAATTAATAAGGTTTAAAATCAAGGAAGAAAATAATAAATATTTTTTTACAAAGTTTATTTTTATTTCTGGTATTATTTGCTATTCCATGATAAATAACTGAATAGATTTGATTGATTCAAACTATTGTTATATATTAAACAGTGGCCCAGTGACCTAAAATAAGGACAAGCTATTTCAACATATTTTTTGCGTGAAATAGGTAACCTTAGGTATAGGAAATACCCCTTAAAATAATTTGACCAAAAGTAATACATTTACACACTTTTGTACTTAACCAAAGTTCTGGACCGCAACTACTTGCACCTATTTTTAGTACGTTGGGTCGTAATGTATATCGACCTAAATTTAGGTTGGGCCTTACGAGGTTAATATATTTCTCCTTAGATATTTTTGACGGCTGTATATAGAAATTAATTTTTAATTATTTATAACAATAATTGGCCGTTACAATATGATGGAGTAATCGATTTCATTCAACCGAAACACTTTTATCCAATATGCCAAAATTTGCTGCCTTTTACGTTCATCTAGATCTATTTTACAAAAAATACAGCATTAAAACTCAAATATTCAGTAAGTACTGAAAAGAAATGAACTTGTGTACCTACTAATTGAATATTTAAGCTAGGCAAATGAACCAGTATACCCAATTTTGAAACCCGAAGCAAAATATAAATACGTAGATAGTCCGACGCAGCGTCGATCTTTGCTTTATACGAGGCGAGGTGTAAAGCTTTTGTCTAATGCGTGGGTATTAATTGTTACATGTATTTACTATATCGTATAATATTAATATGATACATAAATAGAATGGACATTACGTATAGCTGGGTATAGAAATTTTATCGATATATTTCATCACAATGTCTTATAGAGACTATCTGTTCCGTGGACGCTCATTTCTCCTATCAGCGCAAAATGGCGAAAATCAAATCGCCTCATTATGTCACGGTATATAGGCAGTCCATATATAATTATACGAAATATATAGTGCTCACAGAACTACATACTTCTCTAGAATCTTAACATGGAACATTTAAAATTAAGTTATTATATACGTTAATAACGGATTGTGCCACATAAAGTAAGGTGTACTGTGTTCTTGATCCTAGGTGACCTAATATTATAAGTTTTTTCATAAACGCAAAACTCACTTATAAGCTGTTTAAGAAAAATATAAAAAAATGTTTATGTCTCATTGTATAAAAGTATCTATTTTCTCGATATATTCTTTTCCTTTTGTAATTAATTTACCCCTAAAACAAAGTATTTAGAAGCGTTTGAAATCGTTTGAATTTGGAATGAAACCCATCGCTAGATATTATTAACTATAATTTAGTATTATAATTGTCCGCTTATTGTTACTGTCTTTATCTTTGTTACAATAGAAGTAAATAGTGTACTTTAGTTACTTTTAAAATAAAATGTAGTAATAATTCTTCTCATAGAAACCTCTTTTTCAATAAAAAGGGATTTTGAAGAAGTATTGTTGTGATAAACTTTGTGTTTTTAGATAGCTTTATATAGACATAAAGCGAGCCATATTTGTGAAGACTGTCACGATATATGTAAAGAAAAACTGGTTCGAAATATCTGCTAGTTTCCATTTCATGATGTTTTGCTTTGAAATTCAAATTCAAAGTTGCATGTTTCATGAAATCTGCCTCTTGTGAACTTTCATGCATAATAATTGTGCATACTTGTTAGAAAATAAATTGCTTAATATGACCCTAAGGTCATAGGCGGTGAAAAACGGTGTGACAGTTTGTACTCGTGTAAATCTTTTCTTACGGAGTGAGTGACATATACAGCAGTACCAATAATTGGTGATGGAGCTTGCTTAGTAACGGCAGTCTCTTATCTGTTGAATGGGAACCAAGTGTTGACAAAAGAAATTATAAAGAACATTTTGGATTACGCTTTTGCGTTCGTTTTGTTGTTTATTTATAATATGAAACACACGCGAATAGTTTGCCCAATGTTTTTCTTATTTTGTTTATAAGTACTTTCATTGGTTCGTTTGAGGGCCCGTCAATTTGTTAATTTGTTAGTTTGCCTGATTAATTGACTAACTGAATGTTTTGATCTAGATTAGAGTCTAAATCTTGGCGCCATCAAAAGTACAAATAATTCATGATCTAATTATACTAATAATAAGATAATTTCACACAAACAAAGTCACGGGCACAGCTAGTATGAAATAAAAATAAAATGTTAATAATTTCTTTATATTTTCAAGCGTATCCTAAAGAGATAGGTAGGAAGTAAAGTAAATTCGTCGCTATCGTTAACATCACAAAAGAGTAGGTTATAAGTCCATAATACTACAAGGTACCATACCATACCGGTACCATAATAAGACAAGGTGGCCCATAAGTCGTTAGAAATGTAAATTTCGAATAAAATACAAAAGGCGCGCATGAGTGGCGCGCGCGGTGCGGGGAGAGTACCGACGGTTTCTGGGAATTCAGTCGCCATGGAGCGTTTCACCGGTACGGACCGTGCAATTTGTGTGCGCGAGTTTTATCGAAACAATGATTCGGCTACCATTGCGCGGCGTAAATTTCGAGAATATCAGAATTTACGCAACTTTAAAAACATTCCAAGTGTTCAAACGATTAAGAACTGGGTTATTGAGTTCAAAGAGAGTGGTTCGACGTTGGATAAACAACGGTCAGGTCGACCACGGACGGAAGAAAACATGTAGTGAAACACTCAATTCGTGAAAATCCTACCCAGTCTACTCGTAAGCGTTCCAGTGCATTAAACTTACCCAGAACATCGTTACAGCGAATTTTAAAGAAAGATTTACATCTTTACCCGTACAAGATTCAGATAGTACAGGAATTAAAAGATACCGACACTATCCACAGACTAATTTTCGCAAATGAAATGTTGAACCGCTTTACTTCGTTTAATAACGTGTTATTCTCTGATGAAGCTCACTTTCACATCAACGGCCATGTCAATAAGCAAAATTGTCGCTACTGGAGTTGCGAAAATCCAAATTGCAAACATCAAAAGCCCTTACATAGCCCTAAAGTGACAGTTTGGGCGGCTATGTCAGCGCATGGCATTATAGGCCCTTACTTTTTTGAGGACGGCAGAGGCCGCGCGCTTACTGTTACTTTACAACGGTATGTAGCTATGATCCAGGACTTTTTTACCCCAGAGTTGCAGAATTTTCCAGGCTCCAATACGCGGACCTGGTTTCAACAAGATGGAGCAACTGCCCATACCTCTAACGTCGCTATGCCGGTCGTCCGTCAACTTTTCCCTAATAAAGTGATCTCTCAAAGAGGAGATATTCCTTGGCCACCACGTAGTCCAGATCTGACCCCAATGGACTTTTTCTTACGGGGTTATCTTAAGACTAAAGTGTACGAAACCAACCCGCGGATGATTGACGTCCTGAAAGAAAACATCCAAAGAGAAATGGCAAACATTACAGAGCTTACTTGCCGCGCAGTGATGGATAATTTTAAACGTCGCTTACAGAAGTGCCACGAACGTAACGGATTACATTTAGATGATGTTATTTTCAAAAAATAATTCCCATTTTATAAGGATTATACCAAAATAAAAACCTTTTTTATAATGTCATTAGTTTTTTTTTTTAATTATTTTTTTACATTTCAAGGGACTTATGGGTCACCCGGTACTTTCATAATTTTAGTCCGAGAAAATTGTCGGCAGTAGGAACCTCTTCGGTCCGGGTTAACAAGAGGTATAAATTTGATACACAAAGGAGCACGACGAGACAAAAATCAATTAGCTTATACCATTAATTAAGCAATTAAAGATATATTTATTTAACTAAATCCTCAAGTGTTTATACGTTTTCTTATACTAGGGTGGTATGAAAAGTTTCCGAACTAAAAATGAATCTCGCAGCACTCGTCAATAAAAGATAATGCATGTAGTTGTAATTTTTTTGACAGTAACGTACAAAAAATTCAGCCACTTCGGACTAGTAGTTGTTATTTGACAGTTGTTTGAGTATTTTATTGCATTTTTGTTTTAGTGCATATGAAATTGGAATGGATGGATCGACCAGAGACCATACCATCACACTCTCATAGAATACCAGCCTAAAAGAGCAGTGTAATGCTGCTATGTTTGTATGGTGAGTGTAGAGTACCAGATAAACTTTTTTGAGGTAACGAAGCATTCTGTCTTAGTTTTCAGGGTTAATGACGTTTGATATTCATTCTAGAAAAGATAGATGTAGGTTTGAGTTCATTTGTCGTCGTAAGACGATATGGGGTGGTGGATATTATTTCACCACCATGTTCGTAACATACGACTGAAATAAATAAATTAAAATGAAATTATATCTCGTGTGACTTCATATTATTCAAAGGTTGGTTCTAAGGATAGAACAAAGGGCTCAAAGTAATTGATATTTCGATGGCTTTAGTCCCAATTATTTATTCCATTTAAGTAAGTTTTCATGCGTAAAATATTTAACTAACATCAAAAAATATTTAAGACCTGAAGATATATTTTTAAAAGGTAAGAGATTTCTTGTTGTCAACAGAATCATCTTGTTTATTAATCAATTGCAATAAATTTGGAAAACACTCTTTTCCGTATTTATTTTTATAAAATAATAACGAACATTTTGTTTTATTAAGACAAAATTTAATTGGAATTTTACATTATCTACCAGACAGCCTCTGAAAGTGGTCTATGTTAAGTAAGAGTGTAAGAATTCTTGTCTTTTGTCTCTCGATAATAATTGATGTTACATCTACCCCCACCCTTATAAACTGGAGTAACAATAGATATTTTTAGGAGCGCAGGGAATACACCTAATCTAAAGCTTTGATTAGCAAGATGATTTATTATTGGCGCAACAATAAGCCTTCAGATCTTAAGAAATTTGGTCGATATGTTGTACCAACCACTATCTGCTTTGAGACCCATGATCACACTAATAACTTCCCCGGGGTCAGTATCCAAGAGAAAAAAAATATGTGCTATGACGTTTTAGTGTCTTAATGGGTGTGCTTTTTTGTGAGACATGAGCTATGGCCTTGCTTAACATCATTGGCTAATTATTTGCCAATATTAGTAAAATAACAATTTACCAAATTAATAGAGTCAGACCGTGTTGGCCCTATATTAAGTAGTTTTTTTTTCAATGTGAGTTAGACATTTTAAAAAAGTTTACTATTATTATTATTATTATTTTTCAAAGTTATTTGGAACTTTTAGCAGCAAAAGGTAATATGGTCTCCATCATATTTTCGTTTTATTTTTTTATATAGCTATTAACGTAATTTCTACATCGTATGAAAGTAATTTTTATAATTGCGTTTGATGGGTAGGACCTAAGCTTCAGCTGTATTTTATTTCTATTTCTGCACCTAAGTGTTCCAGCTGTGATCCAAAATTTAATAGTCTGCTGGTTTTAGTAAGATATTTTATTGTATTTCTCTCCTCCTTTGACCGTATATGTTGTTAAAACTACCCACCTATTTCTTCCGAGCTAAGCGTCGCGATTCGCGACGGATGTCCTTGCAAGTTCCATACGTTGGGTATCACAGAACTAACATGGTAGAGAAAATATGGTGAATGGATCATATTCGGAAAATATACCTACCTTTGCTAAATAACTGAGTTAATATTTTTAAATGTGACTGCCTCGTTGGTCTAGTGGTTGTAGTAGTGCGACTGCTGATCATGAGGTCCTCGGTTCGAATCCCGGGTCTGGCCAAAAAAATCAACTATTGAGTTTTTCCGTCGAGAAATTCTCAGTAGCTGCCCGGAGTCAGGAAGTTCGCGGTCTCTCATCCCCGTGCCTCGGAGAGCACGTAAAGCCCTTGATCCTGCGCCTGATCTCTCTTCCGGTCGTGTCGGTTTACAGTACCATCGGATTTTGAGAATGAGGGAATAGAGAGTGTACCTGTGCTAGCGCATACACTTGGGCACTATAATTCTATCCCGCGCCGATGGCTAGTCTCCGTTGAGGCTGGCCGCCGAGACCGAAATTCGGTCTGGAGGACATTATTATTTTCAAATGTATTCTTTTACTCTCTATATTGACAGCCCTTAGTAATCACTGAAAGTCCGCCGTGACTTAGGAAGGAGAAAAAATGCAAAGTAATACGGACACTCGCACACAGCAATAAAGTTTTATTTAGCTTGCGTGCGTGATTTATCTAATTAATATAAATTATATAGGCTATTAAACGCCGGCAAGCAGTCAGCACCAAAGTAGTGCAACTTCTGTACCATTATTTATTCTGTGCCGCCAGCTGATATCTATAGGACGTTTTCTATTCATATATTTATCGATTTATCTATAAATACTATGATATAATTTTAACACGATGATTTCTGTATATTAACAATTTTTTTGAAATTTTAATTGGGATACTATGATATACATACAGATGTCAAAAGAATAATTTTTTGAAAACGTCTGTCATCATCACGCAAAAGCATGTAAACGGATTTGGATAAGACTTTCACTTTAGTGTTATGTAGGAGTTGAGCCAAATATATTGTGCCAAATATGTACAAATATGTTGAGTAAAATAAGTCATTTTGCTATCTACTATAGGAGATGGGCAGTAATTTCCATCTTCCCTTTTGCAGCTACTAAGTTTTAAAATTTACATTCTCCTGAGATTGAAAAATTACTCTATCTGATTTAGAGTTATTCTTATATAATTCCACCCATCATTTGTAAAAGAGTTTTTATTTTAGTGTAATAATCAACTATTTACAATAATTTCATCCTAGATGGCTTCATATGTATTTATAAAGCTCTGTATGTTTTAATTATACACGAGTTATAGCTTTAAGTAGATCAGTGGATTTAGTTTTTTATTCGTATGTAATTAAGGCTATGCTAAGAGAAAAAGGAAGCAAGTTTTTCCTGTTATTCAGATGTATTTTCATATTTGCTAATAGGAAAATAATCATATAACAATGTGACCTTTCATATAATATATTCACTGTAAACGCGTTGTGATGTAGAGTTTATTTAATAGCTTATATCTCTTACAAGTGCAAAAAGAGTAATGAGTTCAATTGAAAAGTAAAGTTACAGCCTATATATGGCCCACAGCTGGGTATTGGCATTTATATTTTTCTGAGAGGTTTTTCTTGGAGCAAGGTAGTGTTTCATCACTCTGTCGTATCGCATCGTTTAACTAGCTACCCTTACGCATATATACTAACTTAATTAATATTTAAAATTAGGAATAATAAAATGCATTCTGTAAATTAGTATTAATATTTGCATTCTTAAAATTAGACCATAACCCTTACTTTTTAACAGAAATCTTTTTATTTCTTTTAAAACTAGTTCATGAAATTTCATTTTTAATGTACATACTTGAATCAAAATCGATGAAATATATAATATCATTTAACTAGAACTGACGGACATTATTCTGACTTTTTCGACGACTGTCTTTTCGTCTATAAAAATTCGCGAATTCGCAATAAAAAGAATTGAAAATAACTTATCTGGATAAAAATCTCATCTCTCAGGTTGGACCAAAATGTACACAGCATGCAACATATAATTGAAATCAATTCAGTAGTTTAGAAGTTCATCACGGAAAAACAATGTGACACTAATTTTTATTTGTAGCTTTAGTTCTTTAGTTCTGCCTTTTACCACTATATGTGTTATTGTCATTTTTTATCTGTTATCCATCCATATCCATACTTATATTATAAATGCGAAAGTGTCTTTGTTTGTTTGTTTGTTTGTCCTTCTTTCACGTACGCAACAGAGCGTCGGCATGGCATGAATTTTTGTATGGGGATAGTTCAGTGGCTATATAGTGACATAGGTTATTTTTTTCCGCGGAAAAACGTCTCATTCCCGTGGGAAAATAGAATATATTGCAAAAGTTTGTCCTTCTTTCACGCTGCAACAGAGCATCGGTATGGCATGAATTTTGGTATGGGGATAGTTCAGTGGGTGTAGAGTGACATAGGCTACTTTTTCCTCGGAAAAACATCTCATTCCCGTGGGAAAATCGAATATGTCGCAAAATTAAATTCAGCTAGGTGGCGCCACCGTGATTCTACAAGACGGACGACGGTACGATGTACGAACACAGAAGGTCAGAATATCTGGATTATTATGTCTTTTTACAAAAATTAAGATAAAATATGTATAGATCTGTATGTTTCCACGCAGGACCGGGAAGAGAGCGATAAAAAAAAAATCACCAGCTGATTTTATTTAATCGTTTTGGTGCATTGTAATTCATAGAATAGGCGATAACCTCGTAGACGATATTAAGTAATCCGTTGAGCCCCCCCCCCCCCCCCCCCCCCGCTTTCCACTTTTTTAACGCAAGGGATACAGGCGTGATTAAAAGTATGGATCAGAAATACTATCACCACCTGTCACGCTTTCACCCTTAACTATTACTTAACTGTGGTAGAAACAGTTCTTAGTAAGCCTTATTAATAAGCCTTAGTAATATTTATTGAACGGAAATGAATACAGGTCTTATATGTTGTTATGAATGAATCAGTATTACATTAAAAAAAATTGTGCAAAATTATAAGAAAAATATTTTTGAGAGTGCTTATTAACTAACGTATACATAGTTTAAATTGATTCTGCTAGATGGCGTGTAGGTTTTTAAAACGCGGTAACGAAATGTTTCCTGACAGATACTTAAGGCTTCCGTCTAGCTGTGCTGTTTTACATTCCCAGCCATTAGAGGGGGCGCTCTCCCCCGTGCATAAATACGTTCGAGATTGCACGTGAAGTTGCTCTATTTCATTAAATATATAACTTATTATTTTTTTTCCAAAAATATTCCTTTTAGTTTTGTTGTGGTAGTATAATTTTTTACCCTTTTATATTTCATAAATGTAGTTTTTTCATATTTATACGGGTTGTAGGTTTATAAAGGGTAAATACAACCGAAGGGAAAAAATACTGCTTCTTGTTTTCATTCATACAAATTACGATTCTACCTTGTATATTTTGTATTATGAATCAGTCAATTTTTTATTTTAATTTTTTTTGTATGAAATGTGGTTCAGCTCCATGATTCCAACTCTTCCCGTCTAATCGGATGTATATGATTTTTTTATACAAACTGAACATACAAATAGCGCTTAAACCAGTTTTTTTTATAATAAAAATCGTATAGAGAAGTAATTTAGAAGGCAATCGATAAAAAATTCAAACAAAGGAATAACTGAATATACAAATATTTTTTTATTTAGTTGGTTACAAGATTAAAAATAAGATTTCGCATTTCTTGATCCGCTGTTTTATGAAACCAGTCATAAACAACTTGGCTTGTGTTATTGTACAATTGTTTTGACATAGCGGGTATATTATTATTTGCCGCTAGTTCGTTCAAATTTTCAAAACTACAACCAATACTGATCGTGCCCGCGACAATACCATGATTAACATTGTAATTAGCATTGGGATCATCGGTGCTTATATTAAATTCTGCGTTACATAATTGACATTTGAAGCACAACGTTGAAATAAAGCCTTTTCTCGTTACACCGATGCATTTCAAATTTGAAAATCTGCATCCAAATGATTCATGACTGTGATCAGCAACTGCTTGCAGAGAAAGTAAGAAGTATCGCATAGAGACAATTCTACGTCCCTCTAAATCAAAATCCTCTTTTTTACTACACATTTCTTCACGTTCTACATTGAAGTCGAAGCAATCACCCTTATCACGTGCGGACGGCTGGCGCTAAAATAAAAAAATAATAGCTTTGTTTTACATTTCTACGAGTCAAATTTTATGAGCCCATATTTATCATATTTTTATTACCTTAGTTTTAAATTTTCTAAAAGGCAGTCCACTGGTGGTTTTTCGTTTTCGCCCCTTTTTTATTAACCTAAAATAAATATTATTATTAGCTTTTTTTAAATAGCAAAACTGCAGGTATTTATTTGTGTAGATAAATAAAAATGAATAACAATTTTAAAACAAATGCGATGTTGTAGATATTAAACATGTACAACATGTGTTTTATGCACGATAATTGGCTAATTGCTACTCAAAAATAACTGTTAATATGTACCGAGTTTTCATTTTGGGGTTTATTTGTTAATCTTGTCCTTCTGTTTCCTTAGAACCATTAGTTTGTATTAAAATATTTTTAGAAGAATATTGAGGTTTGTTCTCTTGATCACTAAAACGAAAAATATTATATGTATTGTATATGTAAGTATTAAAGTTAATATGGCATTAACGTATATGTATAACAACAGAAAATGTTACCATGGCTTAATATCATTTACTGGAGGGCAAGTGTTGCTAATATTTGACATCGGTTGACGATCGGTAGACGCAGTGGCACCGACATTACTGAAAAGAATAAAGGTCACGTAAATAAATTACTGACAATTCAAAATAAAAATAATATTATTTTAATGAATTCTATTATAGTAGAGACGGACCTTGCATTTTCCGGGATAAATTAAACACACACGTACAGACATAAAGACAGATAAGAATATTTCAAAACAATTATTCGTCATCAATATCGATAGTAATGAGCAAATAAAAGCGTCCGTATCTAAAGAAATGTGAACGTACTAACTAGATTAGAAAACAAAGCGTCTTTATCGCAGTACCATAACCCTACTAATCACTATCCTAATTACAGTAAATAAAACAATAGATAAGCGTCTTTTTCGCGGAAACGTTCACAAAAATATTAAGAGGGCACGCGTCGCCTGCGCTACCTGCGCTGCCCGCTCGCCGAGAGTTCTCTAAGTAGCTAAGTATAGATTGTATTATTATATAAGTAAGAAGCTAGTTTCTAAAATTTAAATTAATCCGTAAATAATAACGTTTAATTGAAATATAATTGCTTCATGAAACGAAAATGTGAAAACGTATTTGTGTTTTTTTTTTATAGGATAGGGTGACAAACGAGCACACAGTCCACCTGATGGTAAGTGGTTGCTGTGGCCCATAGACATCTACATCTATCCTCAATTACGAATCAAAATGCAGATGCGTTGTCACCCGTGAGGACTAAGATGGAATGCCTCGTTTCCAGTAAATGGGTCTCCGGTTCTCTACACTCACCATAAGAAATGCAGCAGCGTTAAGCTACTATTTCACGCTGGTATTCTGTGAGAGCGTGGTCCTTCCCCGGTCGAGCCGACTCATTCGTGCTACAAATATACATCTAATATAACTGCAGCATGGCTCTGCCACGTATAAAAACGTCGCCTTTGTAGCAGCACGTTGTACATGTGTATAGATAATGCAATAAATAATATCTCAAATTACACTTGTTAACTATAGTTATATCAATATTATTCACGTATACCTAGGTAGTATTCAACATACCTGCTTAGTCTGTTTCTTTTCATCACTTCAACTCTTGCTTTACATTTCTTTATAATGACACAAGGATATTTCCTCTTTTTTCCATCCATCTTTTTCCGTTTATTTCTTTTGGTTGTAAATTGAAATTCATCAAATAGAAGTCAAAGTCAATTATTAATCTAACACACGAATACTAATATAAACACTAATACACTTACACACTAAAAACTAGAACTAATATGTACAATTAAATAAAAATAATATATATTTATGTAGAGCAAATTTCACGATATGCTCCAGTCAGTCCATAAGAGCTGCGCGAGTGAAAGAGATCAACCGTGCGAGCGAGAGGTAAAATAACGTTGAACAACACAGCACACGTCTAAACGCCGAGAAATCCCAGCGGAACTGAGCGAACTTTCACGCGTTTCTAGTTTATAAATGTTATATAGGTAAAAGGTACGAAAATATAATATTTTTTTATTTTATTTATTTCTAATTTACTTGAAAATAGTTATACTTTATGTGGTTTTAAGTACGACTTTGCCACATTTATACTTCTAATAGAAAAAAATAGATATTTGCAGTAAAAAAAATCATGAAATTACAACTTTTTAAGCCCTTCAAATAAGAAAATTAAAACATTTATAAAAAAATGACCAGATCAGATTATTGTAGACAATATTTAAATAAATGTGATCTGAATACTTTTCTTGATATTGTTATAGTTTGTACATAGCAGAGGCTTTAATAAGACCTTTTACGCATGTAACCTAAACATAGGTATGTTTAACGCCTAATAGAGCTATTAATTTAAACACCAAAATAAAATTAAAAAACAGTTTCCAAAATATCAAATCCTACACTTTTAATAAATGTAAAATATGTTTTACTTTTTCTTTTTTAAATACCATAAAAAATATTTTTTTTGCTGTAAATTTTGCGAGAACACAAATTTTTACAAGACCGGGGCCTTAACTCCCGCCGTTGAGCCGCGCGTCAACTTATAGTGCATATGGTACCTATACGCTTAAATTGTTTCTATTTCGTAGCTAATTCGACTACCTGTTTTCGATTTCGCTTGTTTGTTATTTGCTTTGTGATTTAGGTTGAATGGATTTATATTGGCTTTCATTTTCGAATTTGTGTATTTTCTTGGATCGGTTTTGTTAATTTGGTCGGTATTCTTTTATACATATTTAGACTCTGGCTTTGATTTTGGATTTTGTTTATTTAGAATCGTGAATTGGTTTTCGTTGTTTTAGTTTGTAATGTTTGTTTGTTTGTATTAATATTCGTTTGTAATAACAATATTTCAAAGGAATATTAATAGTATAGATAGTGTATACGGTACCTATACATTTACTTCTTTTTTCGTTTGTTATATTTATATTGACTACTGCTTTCGATTTCGGATTTCTGCGATTTGTTTTGTGATTTAGTTTAAGTTGATTCGATTTTTTTGGCTATCGTTTTCGGATTCGTGTTGTGCCTTGAATCGATTTTGTTGTTTTGATTTTAAAAAATGTTTAAAAGGAATATTTATTCCTTTTAGATGTTTTGGATTTACTTTTAAAAAATATTAAAAAGGAAATTTAATTTCTTTGAGGTATTTTAACGTTTTTTTTTATAAATAGGTTTTTTGTTACTTCATATTGCCTCGCAAACGTAAGTTCAGCCTTTCAAGAGTATCTTCACCTCTTCAAAGTCAAATCACCTGCTCAAAGTCAGCAAAGGCATCTTGAACAGACAGAGCGTCAATCTATTTTAAGAGCTACTGAAACACTTATTCAAAGTCAGCAAAGGCTATTTGAACGAATCAAATGTTTAAGTGTGCAGTAACAGTTGAAGGTGAATAGTCATGTAATATTTATAATTTATTTGTATAAATAACACTTTTGTATAAAATAACAATAAGATAAATGTGTCCTAATTATATAACATTGTGGGAGGGGAAGAGTGTGGTAACACATAATGGGAAATTTTACAAAGGTGGTGTGGGCAACACTCTATCTCTTTCTCTCTCTCTCTCTCTCTGGACAAGTTAAGCGAATGTAAGTATGTACTAATAAAATTTTGTGAATTAATTAATTTCGCGTTTCAATGAACATATCAAATTATTATAACCTAATAATATAAATATCTTGAAAAATTAAATACAACAAAGAGCTACTGAAACACCAGCTCAAAGTCAGCAATGGCTTTTCGAACAAGCGGAACGTCAGGCCGCCTTAAGAGCCGCGGAAACACCTGATGAAACTCAACACAGACTCATTGAGCAAGCTGAACGTCAATCTACTATAAGGTCATCTGAAACACCAGAACAGACACAGGCGTGAAGAGATGCAAATGCAAAGCTGCAAGCTGAACGTCAACAAAATTTTTAAAGAAACAATTGGTCGGTTTTTAATGACGCAGCATTCAATTGTGATCCGTTGATTGATTATAAAAATCACAGGTTAGTTGTTAACGGACTGATGGACAAGGCGTGTCGATTTTGCAGCGCTTTAAAATGGAAAGATGAGACCGCAGGCATGTGCTGTTCCAATGATAAAGTGTCTCTTCCGTTACTTGGGGAACCAGAAGAACCTTTGAAAACTCTCTTTTTATATAATGCTAATGAGTCACGGCGCTTTTTAAACAGGAACCGGAAATATAACTCATGCTTTCAAATGACGTCCTTCGGAGTTGACCAGGAAATATTAATGCCGGGATATTCGCCTACATTTACGGTGCAAGTGCAAATTTATCATAGAATAGGCCATTGGAGGCAAATCTCAGCCATGGTTTGGTCGCTCCTGTAAAATAGCATCATGCTATAAGCAGGAGTGCTACCAAGCCTGGGTTGATGCATCAGCGTCCCGGGATGTAAACACCAGCGCTCTAAAATAGAAGTATAATTCCGCCTCTAGGTCCTTCAAAAGAGTCATTGCCAAGGCAAAGTCAGAGCACATAGGCAGAATTGGCGAGAAACTAGTTCGCCTTCCTTCTGGAACCCGTGCATTCTGGTCTCTCGCCAAGGCTGTCCAGGGGAATTTCTGTCAGCCATCTCTTCCATCTCTGCACAGGGAGGACGACTCACTGGCCCATACTGCAAAGGAGAAAGCCGATCTTCTAGGCTCCTTCTTTGCGTCTAACTCGACTCTCGATGACGGGGGGAGTACGCCGCCGACCATCCCGCGGTGTGAGTGCTCCATGCCGGAAGTGCAGTTCACACAGCGCTCGGTTCGCAAAGCACTCCTCTCCCTGGACATCCACAAGTCGAGTGGGCCTGACGGAATCCCCCCAATTGTGCTGAGGACGTGTGCTCCGGAGTTGGCACCGGTTTTAACGCGTCTTTTCCGGTACTCCTACTTCCTAGGCGTTGTCCCAAAATCATGGAAGACGGCTTTCGTCCACCCGATCCCTAAAAAAGGCGACCGCTCAGACCCGTCCAACTACCGGCCAATCGCCATAACCTCCTTGTTCTCCAAAACAATGGAGTCCATTGTAAACTGCCAGCTCATGAGGTACCTTGAGGATCACCAGCTGATTAGTGACCGCCAATACGGTTTTCGCCGTGGTCGGTCAGCTGGTGATCTTCTGGTCTACCTCACTCACAGATGGGCGGAGGCAGTAGAGTTCAAGGGGGAGGCATTGGCCGTTAGTTTGGATATTGCGAAGGCCTTCGATCGGGTTTGGCACAAAGCGCTTCTTTCGAAGCTCCCTTCCTATGGGCTTCCCGAGAAATTGTGCGATTGGATCACCAGCTTTCTTGCAGATCGGAGCATCAAGGTCGTTGTAGACGGTGCAAGCTCCGATTGCAAGCCTATTAATGCTGGTGTTCCACAGGGCTGCGTGCTGTCGCCAACGCTGTTTCTTCTGCATATCAATGATATGTTGCATACCCGTAACATTCATTGCTATGCAGATGACATCACTGGTGATGCTCTTTACACCGGTCGAGCCAATATTTCTCGGGAAAACGTCTCCGAGTGCCGGGAAAAACTTGTGTCTGAAGTCGAGTCTTTGCTGAACAGAGTCTCGGATTGGGGACGACTAAATCTAGTCCAGTTTAACCCCCAGAAGACACAAGTTTGCGCGTTAACCGCTAAAAAGAACCCCTTTGTCGTATCCCCTCAGTTTCAAGGCACTCCCCTTGTTGCCTCAGCCAGTATCGGAATCCTCGGCGTCGACATATCGAGTGACGTGCAGTTTCGTGGTCACTTGGAAGGGAAGGCCAAATTGGCCTCTAAAAAGCTTGGCGTGCTCAGCAGAGCGGGACAGTATTTCATGCCGGCACACCGCCTGCAACTTTATAAGGCGCAGGTTCGGCCGCACATGGAATACTGTTCCCATCTCTGGGCTGGGGCTCCCCAGTACCAGCTCCTTCCACTTGACCGCATCCAGCGCAGAGCGGCTCGAATCGTCGACGACCGAGTGCTTTCCGATCGGCTCGATTCACTGGCGTTGCGAAGAGATGTTGCATCTCTTTGCGTATTTTATTGCATCTATCACGGGGAGTGCTCTGAGGAATTGTTCGGATTAATCCCAGCCGCCAAATTTCGTGAACGCACGACACGGCAAACGTCCCGATACCATCCACACCATCTGGATGCTTGGCGGTCCACCACTGTACGTTTCACAAGGAGTTTTCTTCCACGTACAACCTCTCTGTGGAATAGTTTATCACCGGCGATTTTTCCGGACCGATACGACCTGGGGACCTTCAATAAAAGAGCTTACTCCTTTCTAAAGGGCCGGCAACGCACCCGCAATTCTCCTGGTGTTGCGGTTGATCATGGGCGGCGGTAGTCACTTAACATCAGGTGAGCCGCATGCTCGTTTGCCCCCTCTTCTATAAAAAAAAAATAGGTTCACTTTAACCAGCTGAAAACGAACAGCAAACATTTTTACAAGTATGTTTTATGGCTGACGAAGTAATTGAGGTAGGTAAAGTTGAGAGAGACAGTGTTCAAAATTCAATGATTCTTGCATGAACGTAACATTTTAGTCAAAACATTTAAAATTGCTTTAGAAAACCTACCTAAAGAGGATTATAAGGTCATCATTCAGGCAGATTGGACCCCTTGAGGAGAGCGTGAAAGGCACTACAATGCACCTATGATAAACGAAGTAGCAGCCGTAATTAGTGGCGATCAATTTTATTCACGATACAATGTCTTGCGAGCACGTGACGATACGTTGCAACGAGTAGCCGCCGATACACACAAGTTTTATGACGCTCTGCAATACCCATTGATTTATTGCAAAGGGCAAGAGGGTTATCATTTTCAAATTCCACTCATTAACCCGGTCACAAAGGAGCCTACTTCGAACAAAAAAGTATCATGTATGGATTTTTATGCGTATCATATGTTATATATGATGTTGCGAGAAAATAATTTTAACCTCTTAGCCTGGTGTAGACAATTATTTCATCAATTTTTGGTAGATATTTATGTGAAGGTAGAAAGTGAACGTCTCCGTTATATATCTTTAAATCAAAAAAACTGCGCGTTGAGAATTATATACATTAACAAGATGCAGTTTCTAGCGACGCCAATGTAAACCCCAGAGATTTAGTTGAAATGGTAATTCTGCCCTCATCATTCGTTAACGGTCCCCGCTACCTACATGAGTACACACAAGATGCATTCGCCTATGTACCAACTTACGGAAGATCTGATCTTTTTGTTACTTTTAATTGCTATCCCACATGGAAAGAAATAACCGAGGAGCTAATGCCGGGCCAAAAAAGTACTGACAGACACGATTTAGTTGCTAGAGTATTTAGATTAAAAGTACAAAAATTAATGTATGTAATTAACAAAGGGAAAATTTTCGGAGAGGTGCAGTGCTTCATGTATTCAATTGAATGGCAAAAAAGAGGATTACCGCATGCCCGCATTCTAATATGGCTTAAAGAGTAGTTGCGGCCCAGCCAAATAGACGACATAATAAGCGCCGAGATTCCGGATCCTGAGCAAGATAAATAATTGTATGATATCATCGTTTGAAATAAGATTCACGGTCCATGTGGAGCACGAAATTCAATATCGCCATGTATGAAAGAAGGAAATGTACAAAGAAATTCCCTAAACAGCTATTAAAAAAACAGTGCATAAAGACAATGGCTACCCTTTATACAGACGCAGAGCTCCCGAAGATGGTGGCGGGAAAGACACAATCAAATCTCGCTCTGGAGCGTTCGAAACCTTAGATTACAGCTGGATTGTCCCGCATTCGCCCATTCTATGTAAAATGTTTAATGCCCACATGAACATAGAAGCATGTAGCTCTGTACAAGTAATCAAGTATATCTGTAAGTACATAAATAAAGGAAACGACCAAGCAATATTTAATCTCAGGAGTAAAGGTGAGGCAAATCGCGTTAATGAAGTACAGACCTTTCAAGCAGGGCGTTATGTCAACAGTAACGAGGCAACGTGGCGTTTCCTTGGCTTCCCTTTACACGAAAGGCAGCCAACAGTTACTCACTTTGCTGTGTATTTAGAAAATGGAGAGCGTGTATATTTCACCGAAAGAAATTTCCAAGAAAGAATTGCATCACCTCCAAAAACTACACCAACAGCCTTCTTTCAACTTTGTCAAACCGACCCCTTTGCAAAAACGTTGTTATATTCTGAAATCCCCCGCTATTATACTAGGAACACATCTAGGAAGGAGTGGAAACGCCGTATTCAAGGCGCGCCTGTTGCAAATTGGCCCGTTGTAAAGTCATCAGACACCCTTGGTCGTGTGTATACCGTCCATGTAACTAATTTTGAATGTTTCTGTTTACGATTGCTGCTGTATGTAGCAAGTTCGCGTGTGTCAAATGCCCAGAATCTCCACATTCTTTCCCCTAATGGAAAAACATATAACATTGTGTACAGTAGCGTCTTAAAATAGTGTTCAGTTAGTTATTTTTTTTTTCAAAATTTCTACAATCAATTAATCAGAATTCCGACAGACCTTCCCTTTCAATTTAAAATTTCCTATTTAGCTCAGTTTCTTTTCAATTCCAAATGCTGCACCTCTGACGGACCTATTAAGCACAGTTTCCTTTCAACTCAAAAGGCTGCATCTCTGACGGATCTTTTATTCGGCTCAGTTTCCTTTCAATTCTGAAAACTGCATCTCTGACGAATCAATTTAGCTCAGTTTCTTTTCAAAAGTCTGCATCCCTGACGGATAATTATGCTCAGTTTCCTTTAATTAAAAAAATATCCCATTTCCATTTGGAATTAACAGGCTATTTTCATGCTTTCCTATACGCTGCGTTTCAAAACATTTAAATAGGCTGACGAATCAATTTTGCTCAGTTTCCTTTTAATGGTTGTTTGCGAAAGCTGGTGTCACTGATGTACTTTCGTGAACAGCGCTCTGATATGACAACAAAAACGGTTGTATATGCTTGTCCCAATCTCGTTGGCGACTGTCTACAACTTTTGCTAGGTACCTCTCCAATGTCTGATTAAATCATTCTACCATTCCATCAGATTGCGGGTGATAAGAAGTCGTTCTTGTTTTATGAGTACCCATAACTCGGCAAAGGAGGATGGCCAAAGGGTACCCGACAACGAAATGATAGCGTCCCAATATGAAATATTTATGTAAAATACCCTTATTGTGTGGTCTTAAAATACACAAGAAATACCTCTCTAAGAAGCCACAAAAAAGTTATCCATTTATTTCTATTTTTGTAACTGTTCAAAATTATTTCAAATAATAGTTTCAGAACGCACCTAATGACGATTCATTCCGTGTGTGAAAGGACTTGGTATTCAAAGACTATAATTATTCACGTTTTTATGAATAGTTGTTTATTTTAATTTAATTCAATTAGTATGTAGACATCAAATCAACTACTATGCTGATTTATTATGTACTGGATTTTTGTCATAAAAATAATTATGTAGGTCATAGTAAGCCCAAGGTTTTGTTCAATTACATATGTACAACGGAACGTCATTTGTCATCGCTTACTCTGTGATCATCGATTCGCGCCAGTATTGTTATGTCTTATTTACTTCTGTTGTTTTGACCTCGGTATTGTTTTACGGACTGATTTTTTCACATCTTGGATAATTGTGAGAAACATCATGCAAAGACAACTAGGTGTGCGATTGCAACTTGTGCTAATTGTAACATATGCATTGATAAACTTCGCCACCATCTCGTTTTTGAGATTGATACAAGAGTAATTTCTAAGATCTGCGAGTGGAATTCTTCAATAATAGTACGTATTTACATACCTACTTTTTTTATTACACTAACATAATACATCATCATGATACAACTCTAATCAATCATACATCATCATACAACTCTAATTCTTATTTTAGATCACTGAAGAAGATTACGAATGTGATGCCTGTCAGCAATTGGCAATACAGCATGTCAACTCCGGGTTACCTAATGAACCTGGTGCCTCATTTTCCGGTGGCCACAAGCATGTTTGCATACTTTGTGGAAGTTCTCTGAGGACTCGTAAACGTGATGTTGTTGTGAGAGAGAATCCATCTCCGTTGCAACAAGCGATACATGTTGAGCTTGAAAATAGAATTGCCCCACGGCAGGTAATAATTACATTTTTATTTTGTACTTTTTTTGTTTTGTCTTGGTATCAATGTTATAGTGAATTTATCACTGCAATTTTATATTGTTTTGTAAAAGTGTATCTATTTGTTAGGGTTTAATAATAATTAGCCAAAACATTTATATTAAGACAAGGCTGTATGGTTGTTTCAGGCATCTTCAACAGACCATGTTTGTCATCCCTGTCAACCGAGACTCAAGAGAGTTGCAACATGTAATATGCAGCAGACAGAACCAGAGCTGGAGCAGAATCCAGAGCCTTTTCCCCAAGAACCTCAAAGCCCACCAAATACCGACCAGCAAGATGACGAAATACCTCGGGTGATTAGTTTGCCGCAGTATAGACGAGCGGGAAACACTGCAGCACATTGTGTTTTTTCTGGTTGCTAGAACACAGATTTGCATAGAATTTCTAACCCTCTAAGAGCAACAAGTCTTAGCAAACACAAATATTACTTGCCTATAAATGCTCGCATTTGTGTAGAGCATACATTTAGTACTGATTGGGATATGTTGTTCAATTCTCAAAATATAAAAAGTAGATTGAGAACATTTACATGATAATTAATAAATAATAATTAATTATTAAAAAATAATTTATCTGATTTTATAAACTGTATGAATATGAATAGACGAACATCTGATTTTACTAGTATTACAGCTAGTTCCAATACTAGAATATAGTTAAGTTATATTATTTGCCATAGGAACATATCAAATTCAACAGGCAAGGTCCTATTATAGTGAACATGTCAGGTTTCATGGAGGGTATCGAATTGAAATAAGCAGAGAAAACATTAATGTAGAGGATCGTTTGAGAGGAAGTGGAAATAATTCTCTTATAAGAGGCAAAATCAAATCCAGACACATTTCGAGAAAAGTATATTATGTTTATATATTAATTGAAAATAATCTCTCTGGAAGGGAAGCTATAAAAGAGTATTGCTGCAATTGTTTAGTTGGTAGAACAGTTGGGTGCTGTGCACATGTTATGACGCTTGTGTGGTATCTTGGGTGGGCCAGGCATCAGCCGACAATACCAGCACCTGTAACATTCCTAGATGCTGTAGTTGTAAGAGAGGATGTTTAATAAAAAGTAATTTACTTTTTTTATAGAAATAAGGTGACGAACGAGCACACAGTCCACCTGATGGCAAGTGGATGCTGTGGCCCATAGACATCTACATTTATCTTCAATTGAAAATCAAAATGCAGATGTGTTACCAGCCCTGAGGACTGAGATAGAATGCCTTGTTTCCACTAAAAAGGGTCTCTGATTCTCTATACTCACCATTCGAAACACAGCAGCATTAAGCTGCTATTTTAGTTTGGTTTCTATCATGGGCACAGCATCGAGATGAGGTTGATCCACCTGTATCTTTTTTATATGATATATTACTATCAAGTGATGATATTGAAAATACAGAATGATGATTATAACCTTAATGCGTATTAATATTGTAATATTGATGATGCTTTTTGCCATAGTTGCTACACTTGGGGCAACCAAAGTTTTTTGTGGTATTCTATAGGAAGATGCCGCTGCTCATCTCATGATATTTTTATTTTATTCGTCGACTTTTACAAAACCATATAGGACGGGGTGGCAATTCACGAAAGACATGTGTAATATTTTACATTATATATTTAGTTTAGTAGGCCTATGTTCAGCAGTGGACTGTCGCAATGATGATGATTAATGATCAATTAAAATTGTAATGTTTGTTGTTTATTTTACCTATTTCAATTATACTGTGTGCTTTTATTTTCTGTTATATATTATGTTATATGTGTAATTTATAAATAAACGCCGTGCAAAGTTGAATTTAATGCTCTGGCTTCCTGTTTATCTCTTTTAATTTTCAATCTGCTTCTGATTTATAATAATATAAACGGGTAAATATCTCAAAACATTATATTTTAATGATGTTTGGAATTTATACTTGCTAATAAATGAATACTTTAATAAACAAAGGGCCTGCGCTGCACTTATCTGCTGTGTTATTTTTAAGAAAAGACATAAATTGCCGACGATTTTTATAATAATAAATGCATTGATATAATACGTGATGTTTGGGATTTATAGGACAGATGTAGGGTGCGCTTTGAGAGATACCTTATTATTGGGTGATAAATAGTTGTTGTATGGTTCCACAACATATTTTTATTTAGCAAACACTGCAACATGCTTTAAGTCGCGTGTATGAAGTTATATTATTTGCCCTAGGAACATATGGATTCAACAGGCAAGGTCCTATTATAGTGAACATGTCAGATTTCACAGAGGGTATCGAATCGAAGGACAGTTGGGTGATGTACACATGTTATGAAGCTTGTGTGGTACTTTGGGTGGGCCAGGCATCAGCCGACAATATCGCGAGTGCCAACTTCACTGTGTGTAGATATACGAGAGGATGATGAATAAAAAGTAATTTTGTCTATCCTACTTGTTTCATTAAAGTGCTCCTTAATTCTATAATTACACTTCGTTTATTCCTGTAACCTACCATTACTCGATTTTTCAATGCATATGTAACTTTAGTATTGAAGACTGAAAGACAGTAGGTATCTAGCGACTAACTCTCTTCAGCTAGAAATTAATGCAGCTTAAAATGGTCAAACTACAAAACAGCCTTGAAATCTTTTAGGAAAGACTTCGTGTGATAATAATTACGCCATCTTTGTTTTTACTCCACATACTGTGCAAGCTAGTGCAATACATGTAGGTGTAGATTTGATTGAATTATCGGTCATAATTTATTGTCGAAACGGTCAACTTCACGAGATGGTTTGACAGACGGCCCTTTTTGATTTGAAATCGAACTCTAGGAGTACGGTGCCCGTACGTAGGGTGCGCGAAATAATAAGACTTCGTTTCGACAAGTGACAAAAATATACTTTATGAATCACGCTTTCTATAATATAGAAAAATATATGAAATGTTCATTTTCTGACTTGCTTGACATGTAAAGATAATCTAAATGTATTTTGATATCGATATATTAATAATCTAATGTAATCATGTATCATTTGTATTGATTGTAATTTTGACATACCAATGTAATATTTTAATAAAATGGCCAATGAAAAAAGTAAAAGGTATTTGTTGATTCAGCCTTAAAAATATTGTTGACGTTAATATAAAAAATCGTGGCTATTTAGATACCATTTTTAAACATGATTGTGTTTACAACATAAAAACAAACCAATCTAACTATAGTTTTTTCTGGAACATGAAAAAAAAAGTCAAGTCCAACTCCTATAGAAATTTGGCCACATTCCTTTCCTGGGATATTTGAGACTCAAAATTCCTTCCTTGATCGCTGTGAATCACTAAAGGAACTCCAAAACGATAGAAGACTTCATGAACCAGTTTATCTGCAATTCTTGAAGCTTCTTGATTTGGAATGGCAAAGACTTCTGGCCACTTCGTGAAGTAATCCATCACAACCATGAAATACTTGTTACCGCTTTCACTCTCCGGAAACGGCTCCGCCACGTCAATGGCTATTCTCTCCCATGGTGCACCAACATTGTACAACTTCAATGCACCTCCACTACCAGTCCGAGGTACAGCCGCACAACTTGTACATTTGCGACACCAGTCGTCGACATCATTTCGACAGTGAACCCAGTAAAACCATTCTCGGATCTTCAGTAGAGTTCGTTTAACTCCAAGATGGCCTCCTGAACAATCATTATGGTACAGCTGTATAACATCCGGTACTTTACCTTTAGGGACAACCATTTGCAAATGACAGCTGTCTCCCCGAACATTTTCCCATTTACGGCACAGAACTGCACCCTGAAGCAGCAAGGTGTCCCATTGGAACCAATAGCTTTTAGCGGTTGAACACATCGCTGAGACGTTTCTTCACTTAGGCTTGGTAGCACGGGCCCTCATCCATTTCGAAATCGGCTTGATGTCCGGATCTTCCTGCTGTGCATGTTTTAAGCTGTCCTTCCACTCGTTGCTGAGGTGGTCTGTCCTGAGCATCCTCACGGATACCACTTCTTTACTCTCTTGTTTAGTACAGTGCTAGCAATCTTCAGGACAAAGTCTCCTTGATAATGCATCTGAGTTGTCATGCGATTTCCCGCTGCGGTGTTTAATCACAAAGACGTATTCCTGCTGCTATGTGGTGATGTTAGCCACACAACCCTCTCCAGATCGATCACCTTCCCCTTTTTACAGATCGTTTAGGGCAGCTGGAACGAAGATGGCCACTTTCCACACAACCCTCTCCAGATCGATCACCTTCCCCATTTTACAGATCGTTTAGGGCAGCTGGAACGAAGATTGCCCCTTTCCCCACGTAGCACCTTGGGCTTAAATTCTTATTGTGGTCGCGAACTGTAGCTGCTGCAACCTCCCTGACGCGATGGGAACGATAATCTTGCCACACGGCTTCACCTCCAGTGCATGGCCCGAAGCGTCTTTAAGCGTCTCGTTATGCCCGAGCCTCACAGCAGCTCTGACTTCAAGGTCGCGGATGCCGTCGATGAATGTCTGCACCAGGTTCCTTTCAATGATCGCAGGAACAGACCGGTATGCTTTTCACACCAGCTTCTCCACCTCTAGAGCCCACTGCTGCAGGTTTTCGTTGATGCGCTGCATGCAATCTGTAAGCTGCGCACAATGCCTCAAGGAGCTGCTCATAAGTCACTTCTACACCGAGAGCTTTCAGAACTGTTAAGGCCTGGTCGCGCAGGTCTAGTGTGAGAGCAGTCATGGCCTGACTTTTATTCCAGCCGTTCGCCTTCATAACAGCCTCATACTGGAATTTGTAGGCGGACCAGGAAGAAGTCCCGTCTTCTTCCTCCTACAAAATCCAGTTCGAGGCCGTCATAGAGGCGAACGGCTGGAATAAAAGCCAGGCCACGACTGCACTCACTCTAGGCCTGCGCGACCAAGCCTTAATTGCGTTGGAAGCTCTTGGTAAGAAAGTGACCTACGAGCAGCTGTTTGAGGCATTGGAGGCGAGATATGGCGGCGCTCACCTGGAATACGTCTTTCGCGCGCAGCTTAAAGATCGTGTGCAACGCAGCAACGAAAACCTGCAGCAGTTGGCTCTAGAGGTGGAGAAGCTGGTGCAAAAAGCATACCGGTCTGTATCTGCGCTCATTGAAGGGAACCTGGTGCAGACATTCATCGACGGCATCCGTGACCATGAAGTCACAGCTGCTGTGAGTCTCGGGCATCACGTGACGATTAAAGACGCCTTGGCCCATGCACTGGAGGTGGAAGCCGGGTGGCAGGATCACCGTTCCCATCGCGTCAGGGAGGTTGCAGCAGCTACAGTTCTTGACCGCAACAAAGAATACGGCCCTAGGTGCTATGGCTGTGGGGAAAGGGGCTATCTTCGATCCAGCTGCCCTAAGCGAACTCTAGAAAGGGAAGGTGATCGATCTCGAGAGGGTTATGCGGTTAACAGCACCACCCAGCAGCAGGAATACGACTTTGAGGTTGAATACCGCAACGGGAAATCGCATGGAAACGCAGAAGTATTGCCAAGGAGACCTTTCTCCGAAGATTGCAACCATTGTACTAGGCAATGGAGTAAGGAAGTGGTATCCATGAGGATGCTCGGGACAGACCACCTCAGCATCGAGTGGAAGGACAGCTTGCAACATGCACAGCAGGAAGATCCAGACATCAAACTGATTCTGGAATGGATGAAGGCCCGTGCTACCAAGCCCAAGTGGAGCGACGTCTCAGCGATGAGTTCGACCACTAAAACCTATTGGGCCTAATGGGACCGCTTGCTGATTCAGGATGGGGTCCTGTGCCGTAAATAAGACAATGGTCGAAGAGACAGCTGTCGTTTGCAAATGGTTGTCCCTAGAACTAAAGTGCCGAATGTTCTACAGCTGTGCCATAATATTTGTTCAGGAGTCCATCTGGGAGTTAAACGAACTCTACTGAAGATCCGAGAAAAGTTTTACTGGGTCCATTACCGTGACGATGTCGAGGATTGGTGCCACACATGTACAATTTGTGCGTTTGTAAACATACCTCAGACTCGTAGTAGAGGAGCATCGAAATTGTACAATGTTGGTGCACCATGGAATAGGACAGCCCTTAACATTGCGGAGCCCTTTCAGAAAGGCGCAAGATGGACTCCTAAGATCGTCCATGTGGATCGTCTGGCGTGTTTTTATGGGGTCGATAATGCTCGGGATGAGCATGTCTTGGGAGGGGGCAGTGTTGTGCCCCTAAGTTGACTTCAGGTACCTGGCAATAGCGCCATCTAGTGTCGGGGACCAGAGCAAGGAGAGATTCCTAGAAAATGTCATTATTTACTTTCGACAACAGCGCCATCTAGTATCGATATAGAGAAGCCCCACACTCGAACTGTCTGCGTTTGGTCGGTCAGCGCCCGTATCTACTGGAATATTATAGATGTTTCGGTGTAAAATGTGTATTTAAAGCCGCTGCATGCCGCGATCGGAGCAGTATTGAATTTGGCGAGAAAAGCGAAGCTTCGGAGCGAAACAAAGTGAATCAGTGTGATTAATTTATTAGTGTCTTTTATGTTTTAATTGGTGTTCGGCAATAAAAGTGTAAATTTTGGTAATTCAGTCGGCAGTTTTTATTGTCACGAACCCTAAGCTCGTAACACTATTTACATACTGCCCTACCTATTTCTTGCTCAATTCCCTGCCCAAAAAGGCTGTGTGTAAATGGGGCATAAAGTAGTCAATAAAGACAAACCTTGTTACAAAAATTACTAATTGAATTGATAATGAATTGACTTGATCATATCAAGAAGACGCAGCTGTGTTTGAGAATATTTCACCGAAATTCCTATTTTGACAATAAAGTCATTGAATTGTTCTCCAGCTGTCACCGATTCGTTACTTCAACGGAATGTTTATACCTGTTTGAAAGAATTTAGATATAAAAAAAGTGTTACCACAAGATATAATAAAATATTCCCAAGCCCTTGATGTAAAGAAAACCACAGATTTATGGGGGATTTCCGTTACAATTATTCCGTCCATAATAGATTTAATTGCATCTTATCTTGCTATTATTTTTGATACTAGTATCGAATCTGGTGTGTTTCCTGATTCAATGAAACATAGTAAAGTTATTAATTAAATAACCTTTATTTAATTCTGGTAGTACATTGGACCCCGGTTATTTTAGATCTATTTTTAAAAAAAGTCAGTAAAATTTTTGAAAAGATAATTTTAGATCAATTGTAAAAAAAATCATAAAAATAAATTACTCCATAAAAATTAATTTGGTTTCACAAGGAGTCACTCGACAACTGACGCAAGTATCGAGCTTATGAAATATGTTTGTGGGAAAGTTCATTAGATGCCTTAGGTTTTTTTGTGTACTTCCCAAGGCTTTCTTACTTACTTACTTACTTACTTATCTTCACGCACAATCCCTAACGGGGTAGCCAGAGAGAACGGATCGCCAAGTGTCACGATCCTTACATACCTCTTTCGCTTCTTTCAGGTTCATTAACTTCTTCATACATGCACGTCTAGGTATCCGAGTACTCTTGACCCTCCCCTCTTCGAGCAATTTGCTCACATGGTCTTCGAAAGTTAGTCTTGGTCTACCTCGACACCTTTTAATATTTAATTTCGCTCTATATATTTTCTTCACCATTCGGTCTTCACTCATTCGTTCAACGTGCCCAAACCATTGGGGTACGCCCCTATCAATTTTTGTGATAAGGTCAATCCTGCCATATTGCGAATCTCTTCGTTTCGCTTTCGGTCGGCTATGCTAACGCCACACATTTTACGAAGAGATCGCATCTCCACTGCATTCAACTTGCTTTTATGCTTCTTCTGGCATACCCAGGTTTCGCTGCCATATAACAAAGTTGGTACCAACACTGCGTTATGTATTGCAAGGCATGCACTCTTCACCACGCCTTGCCTTTTTACTAATGCATTCAGGGCACCATTGACTTTGTTTCCGGCATCGACACGCCTATCCACATCTAAATCACATCTTCAATCCTGGCTGAAAGCAATCCCCAAATATACAATTTCATTTACCTGTTCTAGACATTCCTGATTTACCCATATTTCACATTTCGTTCTCTCTTCGTCCTTTTCAAATACCAGAACCTTAGTTTTATTAGCATTCAAACGGAGACCTTTAATTTCACATTCCTCTTTCATACACGTGACTAATGCCTGTAGTTCTGCTTCTGATGGTGCAATAAGCACTGCATCATCAGCATACAGCAGACAATTAACTTTCATGTCACCCAATTTCACAAACAAACAACTATTTTTCAGCTTCTGTAAACAGCTGTCGAGATACAGTATGAACAGCCAGGAAGACATGACAGAACCCTATTTTACGCCTGCTTGGACGCTAAACATGGGTGACAGGTCATGCCCTACCCGCACACAGGCTTTACAGTCATAGTAAAGTGACTGCACAGCCCTTAACAATCGACCATCCACACCATATCCCGGCAACAGTTCCCACATTTTCTTCCTTATAACCTTATCAAATGCTTTCTCTAGATCCACAAAAGCACAGAAAATCCTCTGGTTAACACTCAGAAGCTTCTCCGTGATCATGCGGAGAGAAAACATTTGATCCGTGCATCCTCTTCCAGGTCTAAATCCGCATTGTGCCTCCCATAAGAATCTTTCCGATTTCTCTTGCATCCTACGTGTCAAAACCTTCGAGTAAACTTTACTTGCTAAACTGGTCAAGCTAATCGCCCGATAGCACCCGCAGTCAAAATGTGAACCTTTACCTTTATATAAAGGCACAATGACCGCGGATCGCCAATCATCCGGTACATCTCCCGTCCGCCAGCACAAATTGCACAGCAGATGAAAGCTGTCCCAGACGCGAGGCCCACCGTACTTGATCATTTCAGCAGTAACTATGTCTAGTCCCGCAGCCTTACCACATTTCAAACTTCGAATCGCACGTTTAATCTCTTTCATGCTGATGACCTCAGTGTCATCGAGGTCCGTGTCTGGCGTGCCAGTCACGGCGTCACCCCCGGATCCTTCACTAAGATCATGACACGCATATATTTCTCTATAAAATTCACTCCATCGCTGCATGTCGTCCGATTTTTCTGAGAGGACGTCATTGGTTCTCGAAAGCACTTTGTTCATTCTTAAGGCTGTCACACCACTCCGGGATCTTCCAACCTCTTTCCAGAAGAGTTTGGAGTTTTCCCTAAAGTTGTGCGACAACCTCTCGTCCGCTTGTATTCTACACCTTTCACGTACTCCTCAATCAATGTTTTCGCATGAACTTTCTGCAGCTTATATCTTTCTTTCATCTTCTCTCTTATATGCTCATCGTTACTAGAGGCCAAGTAGTCTAACCATGCTTTTTTCGTCTTTTTTACAGCTTCTCTCACTTCATCATTCCACCATGCATCTCTTCTTTTACTACTACCTCTTTTTGTCGTTCCACACACTTCTTCCGCTGCACTTACCATTCCATCCCTAAGGTTCTGCCATGTTCTCTCCACACATTCTTTCCTGCCATCGATGGTGTCAAGCTTTTCGGCTACCCTCGTATGATATTTGTCCCTAGTATCCGCTTCCTGAAGCTTCCAGCTTCGGATGCGACTTCGATTGTATTAAGCATGATGCGATTTCGATTGTGTTAAGCATGAGATATTAATCAGAAAACCACAACATTGCGGTATTAATATATACAATCATATACTTAGACTTATTATTTCATATTAACTTCTACGCTCTGACAGCGCGCGACATGTTACACTCCCGTTCACTCGGGACCTTTTTGGCGGGAAAATTTCTAGGTTAGGAAATTTTTTGCAATATTGCAAATTTTGCTATATTTTCACTTTGAGACAATATTTATGGATAAAACTTACAGGAAGTCTTGTTGAATGTATAAACTATCGAATAAAATTATTTTTGGTTGCTAGAAATTGTAATAAAGTATATAAATTACACTGTATAGCATAATAGTAGTATAAACTTCAATTTTAGTGACAAAATTACTACTAATTTGAATTCTACACCTTTGTTTTTGGAGAAATTTATATGAAATTGTTTGGAAATATGTATATTTTATGTTTTATGTGTTTCCATTCGTTACTCATACCAAAATATTAAAATATTAAAAAATTAAAAAAAAAATAAAATAATATTTTATCTGTGACATATCGAACAATATTTCTAAAATATGTTCGTGTGAATTTGAAATAAATACAACGTCATGTTATTTCAAAATATGTAGGAAAACTATTTTTACTTACATTTTACACTAAAAATAAATGAGAATTTGAAAAATAACACATTTATAACCCGCCCGCCAAAACAGGCCTTTCGGAATTTGAAGTACTTTTGGCAATTTACTTTTCACTTTTTATACCACAAATTATATATCTACGTGTTGACTATATTACAAGAAATGTAAAAAGTATAATACTTTCGTTTTTAGTCCAGACACAAATATAAAATTCTATAAAAAAGACAGAGCAACTTCATCAAAGTGACACGTGGAACGCCGGAAGTTCAGAGTGATTTCTTTTTTTTTTTTCTAAGAAACATTGCCAGGTTATGGTTTAAAATAAAAGAGCATATCTTTGTCTTTGATACTAATATCTATTGCATAGTGTCTTTGGTTTTGTTTAAAACGAAAAAATAGTTTTTTCATAGGTAGACATGTTTACATATTTCTGATCTAATTCGATCACTACTTGGCGGGCGTAAGGTTGGTATTGCGCGATCGAAAGTGAGCATGGCTTGGCGTACAGGCTAGAATAAGACAACTCAAAAAGTCGTTATCAATGGTAAAGGTTCCTCCGGATCAGTAATTTCAATGGGCGTTCATTGGGGCTCGATTCTTAGCCCATTCGTATTCCTAGTCTATATTTAACGACTTACCTAATCTTGCAGGGGATAATCACGATATAGTATTATTTACTGATAATACCCCATTAGTTTATAAAGTCAATCGGCAGTCAATTAATATTGACAATGTAAATAATCCTCTATTGAAACTAGTACATTAATTTAACGCTAATAATTTGCTCTTAAATGGCAATAAAAAATATATTAAATTTACAGTACCAAATGTTAAACATTCAAATACCAATGTGCTCTTAAATGGGGAATAGTTGAGTCTTGTTGATACCACTGTTTTTATGGTAATACTATTGACGTGAAGCTTCAATGGAGATATAACTACATATACATACATAAAAACTCACGCCTGTCACCAGGTAGGTAGGGTAGGCAGAGACTACAGACTTCCATTTGGCATGATCCTGACACACCTCTCTCGCCTCCTTCACATCCATACACCTAAGCATACATGATCGTCGGTTAAGGGTACTCCTAATTTGGCCCGTTTTCAATAATATGGTCGATAAATTTTCGCCTAGGACGTCCCTTTCCGACTCTGTCATTCACTTCTGCAACATAAATTTTCTTTGTCACTCTTTCCTCATTCATTCTTTCCACATGACCAAACCACCGAAGCATTCCTTTCTTAATCCTGGTCACAACATCATCTTGCAAACCACATTCTTCTCTTATTACACAATTTCTTACCCTGTCGTTCAGATTTAGCCCTAACATACTCCTTAACGACCGCATTTCTACTGCGTTAATTCTACTCTCGTGCTTCTTCTGCCACACCCAACTTTCACTACCATACGTTAAAGTAGGGACCAACACATCGTTGTGAATTGCCATACGTGCCTTTTTTTATATATTTTGACTCTTCACAATAGAGTGCAGGGCCCCATTTACTCTATTTCCCGCATTCACTCGACGTTCTATATCCTCATCATATCTCCCATCCCTGCTAAATACGAAGCCCAAATATCCAAACTCATCTACTTGCTCGATCAACTCCCCTTCTATTCTTATTTTACAAATCATTTTACTTTCTTCTCTTTCAAAAACCATAACCTTCGTCTTACTTGCGTACACTTTCATACCCCTTTCTTTTAATGATCTGTTCATTAATGTAACCATCATTTGCAACTCGGCCGCCGACGACGCAAGGATAACTTGATCATCGACGTACAAAATGCATTTGACGGTTAACTCACCCATTCTTAATCCAGATTCTTCAACTTTCAAATTTTGCAAACAACTGTCCATAAATAGGTTGAACAGCCACGGGGAAGCCAAACAGCCCTGTCTCACACCTTTATGGACGTCAAACCAGTCCGAGTAGACCCCGTTGATCCTAACACAAGCACTAGAATCCCTATAAAGAGACTACAATGCCTGTATCAATCCAGCGCTCAACCCAAATGAGTTCAGTGTTTGCCACAGCACATCTCTATCCACTCTGTCATAAGCCTTTTCCAAGTCCATGAACGCACAAAAACCTTTTGGTTTTTGGCCAAAAACTTCTTTCATGACCGTTTCAATCAGTACCTTGGCATACAGTTTACCCACAATGCTAAGAATATAACTAATTAAATTATTATCCACTATCAATTTTCCTCGCTTGTAGAGCTATTGTAGTTATGAGATATTTGTTGTAAAATAAGTAATACTTTTAATCCTTCCGTCCATCTCTTCTAATATGTCAGTTATTCGATAATGTTTAATATAACTGTTACTGTTGTATTGATTGTGAACAGCGTGTTAGGATAATGTGATATCGTTTTAATGTTATATAGGTATCGCAGACCCAATTACTGCCACCACATCGCTGACACCACTATGAGCCTTGAACGTAAAATACCCTGAAATGTGACAGGAAGCAGCACGTCTGGTACTGCGATATTAAATCCACGTGTCATACTCCTTACTTCGAAGAAGCTCTTGTCCAGCAGGTAACTTATACCGACTGATGACGATGAAGAAAATGACTAGACGGGCAATATAGTGTTACGCCGCGCTCAAATCAGCGCACTAGTGCCATCTTGTGTCAGGAACGAGAGCAAGGGGAGCTTTGCAGTAAATGACATCACAAATCTTTCGACCGACAGCGCCATCCGAAGAACTAAGTTTCTGGAAAATCTACACTCGAATACTCGTTGCCTGGCGCGCATTTACCTGAATGTTCGGGACGCTTCTTTGCTAATTATATAAATAGGCGCTGCAAGATGCGATCGACAGAGTTGAACTCGGCGACACAAGCGAAGCTTCGGAGCGGAATTAAGTGAATTAGTGCGTGTTTTTAACTTTAATTTGTGTAAAGTAAATTAAAGTGTTAATTTAGGTAATTCTATCGGCAATTTTTATTGTCACGAACCTCAAGCTCGTAACAATTGGTGTCAGAAGTGGGATAAAATAATGCCGATTTTACCTAAGGAGGAAACGGAGGGTGTCCGTACCCGAAGTCAACGCCAGCAGGAGACGGACCAGAGGAGATTTGGTGGTGCAACGCCGCAGATGTCTGAGGGCAAGCCGCCGGCCACGGAAGCCGGTCCGTCAGCAGCTTCTACGTCTGTGGCACCTGACTTAGGTGCTCTGATGATGATGCTGCAGGAGCAGACTCGCCGACAGGAGGAGCGGGCTCGCCGACAGGAGGAGCAGGCTCGCCGACAGGAGGAGCAAGCTCGCCGACAGGAGGAGCAGGCCCGTCAGTTGAAAGAGCAGCTGCAGAACCGACAAGAGGAACAGGCCCGCCGGCGGGAGGAACAGGCCCGTCGTTTAGAAGAGCAACTACAACGCGATAAGGAAGAGCAGATGCTCCTCATGAAGGACCTTCACGCTATCTTCGGAAAAGAGATACGGGAGGTGAAGGATAAGGTTGCTCAACATGACAACCGCCTGTCGGAGGCCGAAACCCGAATCGACCAAGTAAACAATCGGGTTGACAACGTAATGGCTGACGTGAAGAAAACGCTGGACGACCTCAAACTGGGGGATGGAACAACAGCTCCCATAGTAGCTTCGCTACGTAGGTTCAAGTTGCCACCATTCAACGGGACTTCTTCCTGGTCAGCCTACAAAATCCAGTTCGAAGCTGTTATGAAGGCGAACGGCTGGAATAAAAATCAGGCCATGACTGCTCTCACACTAGGCCTGCGCGACCAGGCCTTAACAGTTCTGGAAGCTCTCGGTGAGGAAGTGACTTATGAGCAACTCCTTGAAGCATTGGAGGCGAGATATGGTGACGCTCACCTGGAACACGTCTTTCGTGCGCAGCTTAAAGATCGCGTGCAGCGCATCAACAAAACCTGCAGCAGTGGGCTCTAGAGGTGGAGAAGCTGGTGCGAAAAGCATACCGGTCTGTACCTGCGCTAATTGAAGGGAACCTGGTGCAGACATTCATCGACGGTATCCATGACCTGGAAGTCAGAGCTGCTGTGAGGCTCGGGCACCACGAGACGCTTAAGGACGCCTTGGCCCATGCACTGGAGGTAGAAGCCGTGCGGCAGGATCATCGTTCCCATCGCGTCAGGGAGGTTGCAGCAGTTACAGTTCGCGACCGCAACAGAGGATACAGCCCTAGGTGCTATGGCTGCGGGGAAAAGGGCCATCTTCGATCCAGCTGCCCTAAGCGAACCCTAGAAAGGGACGGTGAACGATCTCAGGAGGGTAGTGCGGCCAACAGCACCGCCCAGCAGCAGCAGGGAAACGAGTAAAAGCCAGAACTGCGGGGCGGGTACTGGCTGATGTTAAAAAAGCCCCAAGGATCTCGATCTCACAAACTCATGATGGGAACAATCTAATCATCAAGGGCGAGGTCAACGGAATGCCGTGTAAACTGACCACAGACACTGGAGCCTCTCGTACGGTTGTTAGTTCCCAACTTATAAGTCGGTTCCTTGGGGACTCCGCATACAACCTAGAATGCATTAATTTGGTAACAGCCACCGGTCAGCGTATACCCATCCGTGGAGAGAAGGAGATGGAGTTGAAGCTAGGCAACGTGATCTACCTGCATAATGTCATCGTGGCTGATATAACGGACGACTGCATCCTAGGCTTAGACTTTATGATGAATAATTGTTGCGAGATCGACGTTAAGCAAGGTGTTTTGAAATGTGGACAGGAGGAACTTTTTATGGAAGGTGCGTTACCAGGGAACTTGTACAGCATTAAGAAGATTTTTCTTCCGCCGAGATCGGAAACGATTGTTCCGGTTAGTCTTCCTCGAAACGCTGCGCAAGCTCACCGTTGTGTACTTGTGGAAAGGGTAAACAATGACCTTCCATGGAAAGTAGCTCGAACCTTGGTCAGGAACACTGACATCTCAGGAGTACCTGTGCTGAACCTTTGCGACCGGGAACAGATTATAGAAAAAGGCACACTGGTTGGTACTTGTGAGGAAGTGGATTGGTTATGTCAGTGCCAATATATATCGAGTGGGACCCCTAGCAAGGAATCAGAAACGAGAGTGACCACACTTTTGGAAGACTGTCGCAGTGTTCTGCCCCCGAACGAATTGGTCAAGGCGAAGAAGTTGTTACTCGAGTACGCCGATGTATTCTCATCAAACGATGCTGACATAGGAAAGACTGGTTTAGTTCAACACAAAATAAATACAGGTGAAGAGTTGCCTATCCGTCAGCGGCCAAGACGATTGCCGGTAGAACGTGAAAAGGAAGTGGAAACCATGATTAAGGGAATGGTGAAGGATGGTGTTATTTAACCTTCATCTAGTCCATGGTGTTCACCCGTGGTACTGGTAAAGAAGAAGGACGGCAGCTTGGGGTTTTGTGTTGACTACCGCCGTCTGAACGACGTAACTAAGAAGGATAGCTATCCCTTGCCAAGAATTGACGACACGCTGGACATGCTTACAGGAGTAAAGTGGTTTAGCACGCTGGACCTAAAAAGTGGCTACTGGCAAGTTGAAATTGACCCTAAGGACAAGGAGAAAACTGCGTTCTCGACGGGAAAGGGTCTGTGGCAATTTAAAGTAATGCCGTTTGGGTTGTGCAATGCTCCAGCAACGTTTGAAAGGCTGATGGAACTTGTACTTACCGGGCTAATTGGCGACGCCTGTCTGGTCTACTTGGATGACATCATCATCGTGGGCCGTACGTTTGAGAAACACCTTCAAAACTTGGAACGCGTGCTCATGAAGATTAAAAGTGCCAACCTCAAGTTGAATCCGAAGAAATGTTCACTATTCAAACGGCAAGTCAACTTTTTGGGGTATGTAGTGTCGGAAGAAGGTATCCGCATGGATCCAGAGAAAATCGCAGCTGTAAAGGATTGGCTGTTCCAAAAGACAAGACGAGGTTAGAACATTTTTGGGTTTGTGCTCCTATTACCGACGTTTTGTGAAGAACTTTGCAGATATAGCCAAACCTCTGCATAAGCTAACCGAGGAGAAGCGACATTTCTGCTGGGATGAAAGTTGTAACATCGCATTCCAGGAGCTCAAGGACCGTCTGTGCAAGACACCTATTTTGGGATACCCTGATGTAAGCAAAGAGTTTATAGTTGACACAGACGCAAGTGATATAGGACTTGGCGGTGTGTTGTCTCAACGTAATGGTGACCAAGAGGTCGTGATAGCGTACTTCAGCAAGTCGTTGTCAAAACCGGAAAGGAACTACTGTGTCACAAGACGCGAATTGCTAGCTGTGGTAAAATCGTTGCAACATTTTAGCAAATATCTTCTGGGATGGAAATTTCACTTACGAACTGACCATGCTGCATTAAAATGGCTATTGCAGTTTAAAAACCCAGAAGGACAAGTTGCGAGGTGGATTGAACTACTGCAGGAATACGAATTTGAGATCGAACATCGCAGCGGGAAATCTCATGGCAACGCAGATGCATTGTCAAGTAGACCTTGTCCTGAAGATTGCAAACATTGTACTAGGCAAGAGAGTAAGGAAGTGGTATCCGTGAGGATGCTCAGAACAGACCACCTCAGCAACGAGTGGAAGGACAGCTTACAACATGAACAGCAGGAAGATCCGGACATCAAGCCAAATCCAGAATGGATGAAGGCCAGTGCTCCCAAGCCCAAGTGGAGCGACGTCTCAGCGATGAGTTCGACCACTAAAAGCTGTTGGGCCCAATGGGACAGCTTGCTGCATCAGGATGGAGTTCTGTGCCGTAAATGGGAAAATGTTCGAGGAGACAGCTGTCATTTGCAAATGGTTGTCCCTAAAGCTAAAGTACCGGATGTTCTACAGCTGTAACATAATGATTGTTCAGGAGGCCATCTGGGAGTTAAACGAACTCTACTGAAGATCCAAGAACGGTTTTACTGGGTCCACTGTCGAAACGATGTCGAGGACTGGTGTCGCAAATGTACAAGTTGTGCGGCTGTAAAGGGACCTCAGACTCGTAGTAGAGGTGCATTGAAGTTGTACAATGTTGGTGCACCATGGGAAAGAATAGCCATTGACGTGGCGGGACCGTTTCCGGAGAGTGAAAGCGGTAACAAGTATTTCATGGTTGTGATGGATTACTTCACTAAGTGGCCAGAAGTCTTCACTATTCCAAATCAAGAAGCTTCAACATTTGCTGATAAGCTAGTTCATGAAGTCTTCTGTCGTTTTGGTGTACCTTTAGAGATTCACAGCGATCAAGAAAGGAATTTCGAGTCTCAAATATTCCAGGAAACTTGCCGAGTTATGGGTACTCATAAAACAAGTACGACTTCTTATCACCCGCAATCTGATGGAATGGTGGAACGATTTAATCAGACATTGAAGAGGTACCTAGCAAAAGTTGTAGACAATCGGCAACGAGACTGGGACAAGCACATACAACCGTTTTTGTTGTCATATCGAAGTTCTGTTCACGAAAGTACAGCAGTGACACCAGCTTTCGCAAACTTTGGAAGGGAATTACGGCTGCCTGTGGACCTGATCACCGGGATACCACCTGATGCCCCACGCAGTATAACCGATTATGCAAATGACTTGCGGAACAAAATGAATGACATTTATGAGCACGTCAGACAATCGGGCCAGCAAATGTCTGAGAAAATGAAAACCCGGTACGACCGCAAAATGAACAATAAAGGGTTCAACGAAGGTTCATTAGTGTGGGTGCATAATCCATTCCGCAGCAAAGGGAAATCTCCTAAGCTTCAAGCTAAATGGGATGGCCCGTACTGGATTGTGACCAGGATCAACGATGTAACCTACCGGATACAGAAAGGCGCAAGAGGGACTCCTAAGATCGTCCATGTGGATCGCCAAGCGCGTTATTATGGGGCCGATAATGCTCGGAACGAGCATGTCTTAGGAGGGGGCAGTGTTACGCCGCACTCAAATCAGTGCATTTGCGCCATCTAGTGTCAAGAACAAGAGCGAGGGGAGCTTTGCAGTAAATGACATCACAAATCTTTCGACCGACAGCGCCACCCGAAGAACTAAGTTTCTGGAAAATCTACACTCGAATACTCGTTGCCTGGCGCGCATTTACCTGAATGTTCGGGACGCTTCTTTGCTAATTATATAAATAGGCGCTGTAAGATGCGATCGACAGAGTTGAACTCGGCGACACAAGCGAAGCTTCGGAGCGGAATTAAGTGAATTAGTGCGTGTTTTTAACTTTAATTTGTGTAAAGTAAATTAAAGTGTTAATTTAGGTAATTCTATCGGCAATTTTTATTGTCACGAACCTCAAGCTCGTAACAATATATATTGATGTAGCAGTTCTGAATATTTTTTAATTTATATCTTCTCGACAATTGCGACATTATTGTAGATGTGATATTATTCCCATCTGGTACTTCATTCCTGGTTAAAAATCGTTCTTGCTAATACATTGAAATTTATGATGCACCACAATTTTAATTTTAATCAAACATCACACAAAAAATTTTACATCATCCATGATTCTCTATCGCCCTTTAGGAACCTTATTTTTTAAAATATTTCATTTTAAAAAATACCAAAATAGTGATTCTAGGATTAATCTTTTTACGTAGCAGCATGAATGGATTGGCTCGACATAAAGAACGGAAATTGGCTTGGCTTAAAGAACGGTAGCGTGATACAAGAGCTCAACGCTACTGTGATTTGTATGGTGAGTGTAGAGAACCGGAGATTTCTTTTATTAGGAACGGGGGATTCTATTTTAGTTCTAAGGGCATCCTCTTTTATTTAGGCCGTGAAAGGAAAAGGCGATCTCTCCTTACGCACAGCATGGTGTTCAACTCGCCCAAACTCTGTGTTTGTCTGTGGAGCTATTTTGTACATGCCTTAGTACTTTGGAACTTTGATATCGTGAATTACACTTCAATGTTTTTCGCTTGTGGCACGACAACAACGTCTCCTAATCACCCCTATGCTCAGACCGGAGGTCTTTATTGCAGTCAGATGGCCGATGCATCCTTAATGCCAGTAGGGAATGCATGATTTGTACATAAGGGCAAGTGACTCCGGTGCGAACATTATGTAGTTGAGTAATGCGTGCCATACTACGCACTTTTTAGTGGTGCCGGTGAGAATGATGAGCCGGAACAAGGGCCAAAATTCTGCCTTATGTATCAGCGGTGAATCGTGATGAAGACATGTTGGCTTGGCATGCAGAAGCTGAAGAATGCAGAAGAGCATTCTCAGGAGTGAATATTTGAGGTTCTTAAAGATAATGGCGAAGGCTTGAATTTATAGTTTTCGAAGATTATCGGTTGCGTGTAAGTCAAGCTCAAGTTCAAGTCACTTCGGGGTTGCCCTTTAGGCCGTTAAAAGAAAAGGGGAGATCTCCTGCCAGTCATGGTGTTCAGACCGGTAATTTGGAACTTTGATAGCTTGCTTTAGGTTTCCACGTTTTTAGCTTGTGGTGTGATGATAACCACCACAATTATATATCCTCATTATAGAATGAAAATACCACAGAATACTCTTAGCATCAGGTGAACTGTGTACTCCCTTGTCACCATTTTTCTATAAAATATCATAATATTAAAAATAATACATAATTTTCTAGTAATAATACTTAAAATCATCTGACATCAGTGGTCTTTTCACACACTGTAAAACCAAACTAGCTTTGTTTTTATTCAAATATTCCATTCATTACTTGGGTAGTAAAAATGGTACCTAATTACAACTGTAGCTACCAAACACTAACCAACCAAGATAGTTGATAATGCGCTCCTATAATACGTTATATCTCAATTAACTTATGAAATCTCTATAGCTCAAGCACAAATTAATCTTACTGGTTGTTAAATAACAACATTATGATGTATATAATAATACGTTAAAATACTTTGTACAAACGATAAATAATTAGAAATAAGTAAAGAAAAATATTCAATGAGAAAATAAATTTTTTGATCTTATTATTCCCCACAAATAACCGATAAGTAAGCAAAGAAAATGACGCAACCATCTTGAGATGAGACCCTTCATCCAAGTATTCTAGCTATTCATCACTATCACCATCACTACAGCCCTTCACAAGTCCACTGCTGAACATAGGCCTCCCCCAAGTAATGCCACAAACACGGTCCTGAGCCACCTGCATCCATCGACTTCCTGCATATCTTACCAGGTCGTCACTCCATCTACTAGAGGGTCGCCCTACACTACGCCTACCGGTACGAGGCGCATGTAATAACAGCTATAGCTATTACTATCGTTGACATGGTCGACGTTTTACATAAATTTAGTTCCCGCTGATCGAGCATCACTCCGACGTCTGTATTTGGGAGATCTTCTAAACTCAATAACCTGCTTTCAATCTTTTTTTTGTCTAAGCGCCCCCATTTATGGCGAATACAGTGAATAAATTAAACATTTTGGTTTACACCAATTTTATTAATATTAAATGAGGACATATAATTTTTTGTTACTAATCATCAATATTTTTGCAACTGCGGTGCAATGGTGCTTGGCGGTGAAGGAAAACATTGTGAAGAAAGGAAACCGGCATAAGTAAGAAAAAAATTGAACTACTGATAAATAGGGCAGGTGGGTAAACGACTATAGTCCGTTCGCGTTAAGAAAATAGTGAGTCATCAGTGCAACTACAGGGTAAAGGTGTACTCACAGTGGAGTAAAAATTCTTTTTATCAAACATTTCATTCAGTTTAATGGAAACAAATTTTCTTAAAATAACTTAAATCACTAATCGCTTGATTCTACAGTTACATTCATAATTGTGACGGCCCAAAATTATTATTAATAATAAAATTCAATATAAAGGGGTGTAACTACACATACCTACCTATGTAACTAGTACACTTAGTATAATAATAATAATAATATTTCACAACTGTCACACAACAATCTAAGCAGAGCTTGTGTTATGGGTACTAGACAACAGATAAACATACTTAAATATTTCTAAATACATAAATATTATAGATAAATTACACCCAGACACAGAACAAATGATCGTGCTCATCACACAAACATTTGTCCTGGGTGGGAATCGAACCCACGACCTCCGGCTTAGCAGTCAGGGTCACTAACCACTAGACCAACAGGCCTGTCAAAAAAAAAGTATATTACCTATATAACTGAATTGTAGTCAGTGACGATCGGGCCGGCACTGTTATTACATGCGAATAAAATGTAATTAAACGCTATCTCTTACAAGGATTTATTTTATTTCTCGACACACTACACTGATATTTGTTAAAGTGGTGACCTCGACGTGATCCAGTGCTGTGCTCTCCTATGCCTGTGTAGTTTATAACGTCAAAAATGACGTTCAGGGAATAGAAACCTGAAGCTGAGATATCTCAAATAACGGTTTCGTCGAGAATCCCGGAATTTTGGGAAGATCAGCCGCGCACGTGGTTCATTCAGGCCGAATCCGTACTATACAACCAGAAGCTCTCGGAAGCTCCTAAATACCATCGGGTTATTGCAAAGCTGGGGAAGAATATCGTACAGCAAGTCACGGATATCCTAGTGAATCCTCCAGCTGAGGGAAAGTACGACCTGCTGAAGTCAACGTTGCTCACTATCTTCGAGGTTTCCGAAACGCGCCAAATCACCAAACTCATTGGCGAGATGGACCTCGGAGACCAGCGCCCATCCCAACTGCTGCGTAAAATGAAGGACCTGGCCAGGGATCGATTTAAAGATGAGACTCTAAGCGTTTTATGGCAGAACCACCTACCAGCCGCAGTTCGTGCCGTACTGGTGGTTACCGGTACTAAAGACCTCAAAACGCTAGCTTCTGTAGCAGACCAGGTCATGGAAACAATGCGACCTATCAGCGTGGCAGGGGTAGAATCGACTTCGTCAGACAAAGCTTCCATCACTGCTGAAATCGCTAAGATTAACAAGCGGCTGGATAAAATGGCCATGAGCAAATCGCGGTCCCAATCACGCGGACGTGACAGGACCCGAGCCCGTTCGCAGACTCAAGGTCGCCGCAGCCGTACTCCTGGACGCGCTGCTGCTTGGGACAAATGGCTGTATTTCTACCACTATTGCTTCAAGGCTAGGACGCAGAAATGTGCTTGGAAACCGGAGGAAACGGGAAACTAGATGCCATGCAGCAGGAGAAGGCGAGTAGTTGCATAGACATCTCTAATCATCGCCTCAGCATAAGAGATAAGTCCAGCAACCTTATTTTCCTAATTGATACCGGTGCCAATATATCTGTTTTACCGCGAAATAAAGTGAATGTTAAATCGTGTGGTAATGGATGTACTGAATATATTTTATATGCAGCAAATGGAAGCAAAACGGTGTTAAAACTTTAAGTTTAGATTAAGGGTTGCGTAGAGTGTATCAGTGGACATTTGTTAACGCGGACGTGCGTCAGCCAATTTTAGGTGCAGATTTTTTAGCGCATTATAAGTTGTTGGTTGACGTAGCGTCTCGCAAACTTATTGACGAGTTAACAAATTTAAATGTTTTAGCTCCTATTGTTTTCTGTCAAGAACAGTCAGTCCAGACCGTAGATAATATCATATATATATATATATATATATATATATATATATATATATATATTAGTTATATAGAAGTTAACATAAATATATTTCAGACATTAGACCAATAACATAGTAAATTAAAGGCAAAACATTGTCTCAAAATAAATAAATTTATTTAAAAACTTAGAAAAACATTTAAAATAAGACAAATAATAGAAATACAAGTCGAAAATTTTATAAAAATAAAGATAAATAACAGTTATAAGATAATTAGAAAATTTATTAAAAATGGTCTAAGTTTTGGAAGGAGTTCATGTATAAAAGAAAATTTTCCTAAGTTACGGAATGTGTTCATGTATAGATGTCTTGTATGGAGGAGCTGACGGAAATACATTCCTGCAGTTGTACATATATATGGGGTGGTCGGGAGCCCGACTGCCTGAAGTACTGCAACACAATGACTAGTCCTATATTGAGGACTTATGATAATAAACTCAATGATACAAAAGCAACACTACAGAAGGTCTCTATGACGAATATGCATTACAATAGTAGGGTTGTGGGTTCGAACCCTATAAATGAATGACTTATGAAAGTAAGGTCTATGATACAAAAGCATTATTATTGAAGGTCTCCTTGTTGCATAAGCATTGTATGGGGTGGTCGGGTGACCGACTGCTCCTAGTACTGTAGCAAAATGACTAGTCCTTATTAGGAACTTCAAAAGGAATATTATGGTGGCGTAAGTGCTGCTTACGAGCAATTGGTCCGAGGTAAACTTGTACTCGCTAACCGATGTGTCCTAGACATATTATCTTAGTGCTGGTGGTAAGCGGGTTTGTTGTAGCAATACGGCTTTCCCATGGACATCACACACCTATACCGTTTGTGGGCGACGTCGTAGCGCATAGCGATGCGTCGTCAATAAGTTCGGATTGGGATAATGAGTGTGTTTGGTAGCACTTTTAAGTGTAACCAGCGTACTGAACTACATGTCTTAGTGCATTAGCGCTATGATACGAAGAGTTTTTTCTACTGGCGTCTTAGTAGCGTGCTACTATGATACGTTGGTGCAGTTTTATATAACAACAATCTTAGTGCCAGTGGTAAGCGGGTTTGTTGTAGCTATACGGCTTTGCCGTGGACATCGCACACCCATACCGTTTGTGCGCGACGTCGTAGCGCATAGCAATGCGTCGTCTGTCTTTCGGATTGGGATGATGAGTGTGTTTGGTAGCACTTTTGAGTGTAACAGGCATACTCAACTTCATGTCTTAGTGCATTAGCGCTATGATACGTGGAGTTTTGTTCATTGGCGTCTTAGTAGCGTGCTACTATGATCCGTTGGTGATTTTTTTTTATATAACAACAATAAAAACTTTGTTAGCAAAATCGATAGGGGTGATGTAGGTGTGTTGTGAGGGGGCGCCATCCGTATGATAGTTGCATTGATGCTTACTGATACTTGCGGTATTGGGTCTTGTGATGGATCTGCGGTTGTGGTGTGCCTGATTCGACGCATTCTTGTGGTTCTGGTCGTTAGTGGTATACAAATAACATCCTAGTGCCGGTGGTAAGCGGGTTTGTTGTAGCAATACGGCTTTCCCGCGGACATCGCACACCCATACCGTTTGTGGGCGGCGTAGTAGCGCAGAGCGATGCTTCGTCTATATTTCGGATTGGGATGATGAGTGTGTTTGGTAGCACTTTTAAGTGTAACAGGCATACTCAACTTCATCTCTTAGTGCGTTAACGCTATGATACGTGGAGTTTCTATCATTGCCGTCTTAGTAGCGTGCTACTATGATACGTTTGTGATGTTTTTTTAGTTAACAACAATACAAAATCTGTTACCAAAGTCGATAGGGATCATGTGGGTTTTTTGTGAGGGGGCGCCATCCGTATGATATTTGCATTGATGCTTACTGCTACTTGCGGTATTACGTCTTGTGATGGATCTGCGGGTGTGCTGCGCCTAATTTGGCGCACTCTTGTGGTTCTGGTCGATGGAGGTATGCGGGTGGTGATGTCTGCTGGGATGTATGGGGGACCTTGGAATGGGGTAAACCCGACGGTAGTCGTATTGACGCTTGTTGCGTTCTGCAGCATTGCGTCTTTGCGATGGTTATTTGGTGGGACGCTACTCTCTATGACGCTATCTGCGTCTTGGTTTGACTCACACCTGAGTAGCTTTGCCCAAGTCGGGTCCCTTTATTACGGGGCTGCAGACTGTCTGCCCTCCATGATGTTTTATAAAACAACATTATAATATATCCCTGTAACTTCCCCCCTTTGAATGATTGAAGGCAACTTGTTGGTGGGTGAGACAAACATGATCGAATATGACAAACATGATATAAAATTTATATTTATTTTGTGCAAGTAATCAGTAAGTTCAAGTATTTTGTTAAAAAAAACTACACAATAAAATAAAAAAAAATTATGGGATATTTACAAAACAATGAAACATCGATAAAATTAGTTTTGAGTTGGTAATTTCATAATTTTTTCCTATAAAAAATAAAGAAAATTAACCACTATATGAATTAAATGAAAATATAAATGTACTGAATTAGATATCATATTAAAACAGTAGGACAATTACTAGTAGTTAGGAACTCAAAACGAAAATTTATTTTCAAATATGCATTTTCAAACCAAAAATTCATTACTTTGCTTCATTTTGATTGTCACTTGAATTTTGATAAAACAAAAAAACAATAAATACCAAGAAGATGTCGGCAGCGTGAAAATCACAATTATTTCTTTATATATTACTCAAATTTATTTACGTAAGAAGATAAATTATATTAACACAAAAACTTTCATTACAATTTTATAATAAAACACTATACTAAAACTCGAACAAAACACTAGAAAAATCCAAAAATTAACACAATAACAGTCAAACGAAAATGGCGTACGAAATGAACGTAGATAATAAATAAATATCCATAAACTAACCGACTTTTTATTCTACTAGAGGATAGAAAAATTCTCGTTGATTCTACAATGCCAAACTTTTTTATATAAAAGTAGTCTCTAAATAAGTTGTGAGAAGGTGCGGTTACATTTGACCTCTTGAATTTTGACGGAAAATCGAAGCGGTCAAATTTGGACGCTTGCTGTTTGAGATGTTAAATTCGAATTAAGTACATACAACAACAGTACAATGATTATTAAATAATAATTGAATATTACATTACGCTCTTAATATTTCATTTTATTTAAATTTTAAAATTGCTTTGGAATAACTTCTAAATTTGAGATTAAATACAATAGCCTGGATTCAAGCCACTTTAATTATCAAATTTGTTGGTATTGTTGTAAGAAACATTTCTAGCGTCGTATTGCCTGCTTTCCTTGCTTTCGTGCATAGTGTCAATGATTTATGTAATACAATCTAAAATAATAAAGTAGACCCGTGCCTTGCTGCGAAGGCAAGGCAAACATGGCTAATGCTCTGTACCGGCGAAAATGTCCCACTGAAAGTTAATAACGAAAACAGTGGAATATTCGGTCGGTACGGAGTGTTCAAAAAAATTATTTCAAAATTCCACAGTCAACAAGATCAGGCTCGCCTTTTGGCTGTTTCGACTAAAATATCTAGTCCCAGGTTATATGCTCTACCGTCAAGTAATCTCGGCACATTGCTCCATGGGAAAGCTTGCGCATCGCCGCAGGAATCCGGCTAGGAGTGGCAATTTGTCAACCTCACCAGTGCCCCTGTGGTAGCAGCGTCGATGAGTTTGGGCTCCACGGACTTTTATGCAAGAAAAGTGCAGGTATGTTTTCCCGTCACGGTTCTTTGAACGAAGTCATCCGAAGGGCTCTTGTCTCCATAATACTCGGTTTAAGAGCCTTGCAACGACTTGTCTAATATGCGTCCAGCCATCGAAAATTTGGCGCCAATAATACGGCAACTTGCCAGTGCGGCTCCAAAAAGAATTAGTCCGTCTCGCAAAGGTCCCGGCTGACTTCCAAATAGTTCACCAGGATTGTTAAGAGCCCTCACGACAGCTCAATTGCGCTTGCTTAGGGGTATGCGGGGAACTCGCGGTCGATATTCGAGAGGCATGCTGCGCGTTTCCAAAATTGCCTTTTCCAATATGCTCCTCATTTGCTCTAGTTCATGGTAGATAATTTCATCATCATTCGAATCAACCACAACCGAAATATTCATGGCGGCTTCTACGTGTGGATGCTACTCTGTCGCGTGAGTAGCCACATTCCCAGCCGTAGCTGATTCATTCAACGTGGGAATAGCCTCTCGCCTTAGTCGTTCGATTTCGGCATTATCAAATATTTTCGAGCGTATGATGTACCGAACTCAGTCTGCCAGGTTTTGTTCCGTGACGGGAATAGATGGCCCAAGCTCAGCAAAAAAGCAATGTATCCGAGCTCTATACACTATCCCCGCAGTTTCTTCCCTTTTGGCCCTGTATTTCGCACACAATGCGTTTTTATTCATAAGTTTGTCCAACCCAGTTTGAGAAAACCCAGCTGACACTAAGCCTTCTGATGGAGATGATGGATGCAGGGGGTGATCTAGGTGATCGTGCAGCTCCTAGCGCTTGGTTGGCAGCTTGCCTGCTACCGCGTCCTGCGCCAGCTCTAGACAAGCCTCCAGGCAGCGGCCCTATATATAGTCAAAATTATTCATTAGATATAATATTATTATTTCTAATAAATAATTTAGGGCACGATTATGAAAATGTTTGAAGTGTTGTAATTAAAGCGCGTAATATCAAAGATCTAAGTAAAAACCATTGCCATGTCAGACTGCAAAATAACCAATTTCGTATTCTCGACCCCTTTCACAGACTAATTTACAAAGTTCGTTCAGATAACGATGTCCTTAGCATTATGTATACGTAATTCAACAGTCTTACTTCCGACAAAGAACAATTAAGATTCTAATTAGAGGTTTACCTAACTGTCCAAAACATGTTGTCTGAAAGTTATTCACTGCGCTATTCATTTATTCATAATAGCTCATCAAAAGTGCACTGCTAAACATTAGCTTCACTCATAAATGACCTCATAGGGGGATATTTGCCATAGCTATCTCAGTAGCAGGCGGAATGTTACTATCAATACTACTATCAGTTACATTTAGAGAATATGTAAACAAATATTTCGATGGTGGTAGAACCACGCTGCAGCCATAATAGTCGACCTATTTATGCTCGAACGGGATAGGACCACGTTCTCACAGAATGCCAGCGAGAAATAGCAGCTTAATGATTCTGTGTTTCGTAAGATGAGTGAACCGGAAACTGTTTTTACGGAAAACGAGGTATTCCATCCTAGTTCTCAGGGGTATCAACGCATCTGCATTTGATTATTAATCGAGGTTAAATGTAGATGTCTATGGGCCAAAGTATCCACTTACTATCAGGTGGACTGTATGCACGCTTGTCACCTATATGTTTCAAACTATGTGTTTTCTTATTTGAGTATTTATGAGGAAGATGCTGCTGCCCATCTCGTATTTCATTTCCTTCTATCGTCTCTTATGATACCCATGGGATAAGACGGCGTAGAAAATACTCTTGCTAAGTAAAAAGCTTCAAACCTTATTTAAGACTTAACAAGACAATAGCCCTAAAAGTAAATAACGAAATTTAGATAAAATATAACCGTGAAATCCTGTCATTAAATTACATTAAAATTTTTACCCGTTTTTCCTTGAACATAAATAAGAAAATTGCTTCGTCGAAATGAAAAGATATATATATATATATATATATATATATATATATATATATATATATATATATATATATATATATATATATAATTAATACCTGGCAGACTGAGTTCGGTACATCATACGTTCTCACAGAATGCCAGCGAGAAATAGCAGCTTAATGATTCTGTGTTTCGTAAGATGAGTGAACCGGAAACTGTTTTTACGGAAAACGAGGTATTCCATCCTAGTTCTCAGGGGTATCAACGCATCTGCATTTGATTATTAATCGAGGTTAAATGTAGATGTCTATGGGCCAAAGTATCCACTTACTATCAGGTGGACTGTATGCACGCTTGTCATCTATATGTTTCAAACTATGTGTTTTCTTATTTGAGTATTTATGAGGAAGATGCTGCTGCCCATCTCGTATTTCATTTCCTTCTATCGTCTCTTATGATACCCATGGGATAAGACGGCGTAGAAAATACTCTTGCTAAGTTAAAAGCTTCAAACCTTATTTAAAACTTAACAAGACAATAGCCCTAAAAGTAAATAACGAAATTTAGTTAAAATATAACCGTGAAATCCTGTCATTAAATTACATTAAAATTTTTACCCGTATTTCCTTGAACATAAATAAGAAAATTGCTTCGTCGAAATGAAAAGATATATATATATATATATATATATAATTAATATATATATATATATATAATTAATATACTGTTTTTACGGAAACTTTTATATATATATGTATATATATATATATATATATATATATATATATATATATATATCTTTTCATTTCGACGAAGCAATTTTCTTATTTATGTTCAAGGAAATACGGGTAAAAATTTTAATGTAATTTAATGACAGGATTTCACGGTTATATTTTAACTAAATTTCGTTATTTACTTTTAGGGCTATTGTCTTGTTAAGTTTTAAATAAGGTTTGAAGCTTTTAACTTAGCAAGAGTATTTTCTACGCCGTCTTATCCCATGGGTATCATAAGAAACGATAGAAGGAAATGAAATACGAGATGGGCAGCAGCATCTTCCTCATAAATACTCAAATAAGAAAACACATAGTTTGAAACATATAGATGACAAGCGTGCATACAGTCCACCTGATAGTAAGTGGATACTTTGGCCCATAGACATCTACATTTAACCTCGATTAATAATCAAATGCAGATGCGTTGATACCCCTGAGAACTAGGATGGAATACCTCGTTTTCCGTAAAAACAGTTTCCGGTTCACTCATCTTACGAAACACAGAATCATTAAGCTGCTATTTCTCGCTGGCATTCTGTGAGAACGTATGATGTACCGAACTCAGTCTGCCAGGTATTAATTATATATATATATATATATATATATATATATCTTTTCATTTCGACGAAGCAATTTTCTTATTTATGTTCAAGGAAAAACGGGTAAAAATTTTAATGTAATTTAATGACAGGATTTCACGGTTATATTTTAACTAAATTTCGTTATTTACTTTTAGGGCTATTGTCTTGTTAAGTCTTAAATAAGGTTTGAAGCTTTTTACTTAGCAAGAGTATTTTCTACGCCGTCTTATCCCATGGGTATCATAAGAGACGATAGAAGGAAATGAAATACGAGATGGGCAGCAGCATCTTCCTCATAAATACTCAAATAAGAAAACACATAGTTTGAAACATATAGGTGACAAGCGTGCATACAGTCCACCTGATAGTAAGTGGATACTTTGGCCCATAGACATCTACATTTAACCTCGATTAATAATCAAATGCAGATGCGTTGATACCCCTGAGAACTAGGATGGAATACCTCGTTTTCCGTAAAAACAGTTTCCGGTTCACTCATCTTACGAAACACAGAATCATTAAGCTGCTATTTCTCGCTGGCATTCTGTGAGAACGTGGTCCTATCCCGTTCGAGCATAAATAGGTCGACTATTATGGCTGCAGCGTGGTTCTACCACCATCGAAATATTTGTTTACATATTCTCTAAATGTAACTGATAGTAGTATTGATAGTAACATTCCGCCTGCTACTGAGATAGCTATGGCAAATATCCCCCTATGAGGTCATTTATGAGTGAAGCTAATGTTTAGCAGTGCACTTTTGATGAGCTATTATGAATAAATGAATAGCGCAGTGAATAACTTTCAGACAACATGTTTTGGACAGTTAGGTAAACCTCTAATTAGAATCTTAATTGTTCTTTGTCGGAAGTAAGACTGTTGAATTACGTATACATAATGCTAAGGACATCGTTATCTGAACGAACTTTGTAAATTAGTCTGTGAAAGGGGTCGAGAATACGAAATTGGTTATTTTGCAGTCTGACATGGCAATGGTTTTTACTTAGATCTTTGATATTACGCGCTTTAATTACAACACTTCAAACATTTTCATAATCGTGCCCTAAATTATTTATTAGAAATAATAATATTATATCTAATGAATAATTTTGACTATATATAGGGCCGCTGCCTGGAGGCTTGTCTAGAGCTGGCGCAGGACGCGGTAGCAGGCAAGCTGCCAACCAAGCGCTAGGAGCTGCACGATCACCTAGATCACCCCCTGCATCCATCATCTCCATCAGAAGGCTTAGTGTCAGCTGGGTTTTCTCAAACTGGGTTGGACAAACTTATGAATAAAAACGCATTGTGTGCGAAATACAGGGCCAAAAGGGAAGAAACTGCGGGGATAGTGTATAGAGCTCGGATACATTGCTTTTTTGCTGAGCTTGAGCCATCTATTCCCGTCACGGAACAAAACCTGGCAGACTGAGTTCGGTACATCATACGCTCGAAAATATTTGATAATGCCGAAATCGAACGACTAAGGCGAGAGGCTATTCCCACGTTGAATGAATCAGCTACGGCTGGGAATGTGGCGACTCACGCGACAGAGTAGCATCCACACGTAGAAGCCGCCATGAATATTTCGGTTGTGGTTGATTCGAATGATGATGAAATTATCTACCATGAACTAGAGCAAATGAGGAGCATATTGGAAAAGGCAATTTTGGAAACGCGCAGCATGCCTCTCGAATATCGACCGCGAGTTCCCCGCATACCCCTAAGCAAGCGCAATTGAGCTGTCGTGAGGGCTCTTAACAATCCTGGTGAACTATTTGGAAGTCAGCCGGGACCTTTGCGAGACGGACTAATTCTTTTTGGAGCCGCACTGGCAAGTTGCCGTATTATTGGCGCCAAATTTTCGATGGCTGGACGCATATTAGACAAGTCGTTGCAAGGCTCTTAAACCGAGTATTATGGAGACAAGAGCCCTTCGGATGACTTCGTTCAAAGAACCGTGACGGGAAAACCTACCTGCACTTTTCTTGCATAAAAGTCCGTGGAGCCCAAACTCATCGACGCTGCTACCACAGGGGCACTGGTGAGGTTGACAAATTGCCACTCCTAGCCGGATTCCTGCGGCGATGCGCAAGCTTTCCCATGGAGCAATGTGCCGAGATTACTTGACGGTAGAGCATATAACCTGGGACTAGATATTTTAGTCGAAACAGCCAAAAGGCGAGCCTGATCTTGTTGACTGTGGAATTTTGAAATAATTTTTTTGAACACTCCGTACCGACCGAATATTCCACTGTTTTCGTTATTAACTTTCAGTGGGACATTTTCGCCGGTACAGAGCATTAGCCATGTTTGCCTTGCCTTCGCAGCAAGGCACGGGTCTACTTTATTATTTTAGATTGTATTACATAAATCATTGACACTATGCACGAAAGCAAGGAACGCAGGCAATACGACGCTAGAAATGTTTCTTACAACAATACCAACAAATTTGATAATTAAAGTGGCTTGAATCCAGGCTATTGTATTTAATCTCAAATTTAGAAGTTATTCCAAAGCAATTTTAAAATTTAAATAAAATGAAATATTAAGAGCGTAATGTAATATTCAATTATTATTTAATAATCATTGTACTGTTGTTGTATGTACTTAATTCGAATTTAACATCTCAAACAGCAAGCGTCCAAATTTGACCGCTTCGATTTTCCGTCAAAATTCAAGAGGTCAAATGTAACCGCACCTTCTCACAACTTATTTAGAGACTACTTTTATATAAAAAAGTTTGGCATTGTAGAATCAACGAGAATTTTTCTATCCTCTAGTAGAATAAAAAGTCGGTTAGTTTATGGATATTTATTTATTATCTACGTTCATTTCGTACGCCATTTTCGTTTGACTGTTATTGTGTTAATTTTTGGATTTTTCTAGTGTTTTGTTCGAGTTTTAGTATAGTGTTTTATTATAAAATTGTAATGAAAGTTTTTGTGTTAATATAATTTATCTTCTTACGTAAATAAATTTGAGTAATATATAAAGAAATAATTGTGATTTTCACGCTGCCGACATCTTCTTGGTATTTATTGTTTTTTTGTTTTATCAAAATATGATAAAATCTGTTTTTAACCTGACTTTTGTTGAGACCATAGGATAGAAAAGTAAACTCTAAATATAAGTTTTAATTGTTTAAAGTCCTGTGAGTAGGTGCGATGGCAAGCGACCGCTCGGGATATGCCGGATGCATGCGACTGCATGGGATTTTTATAGGGATTGAAGGGTTAAACTTAGGTGTGTTTTTTTTAATAATTTTACCTTAATTTGTAAAAAAATTCTGAATGAAGGTCTACAATTCTTGTTGTCTTTTTATATTTTATATATCTATGTTTGTTAGATTATGCATAATTTTAAAAAGCATATGTGATAATTCCCATAAAGAGAATTTTGCGTCTGAATTTTAAAAAAAACTAGTTCGTACTAGTGGTATTTGTATATTTACAAAATAAAATAACTTTTCCGAAGAGTGTAGCTTCGTAAAATTGGTGAGGGAATTGAATGCTTCCGTCTGGGGAAGTCACATATGCACTAAATTGAATAGCATTTTAGTCTATGTAAATAGGTTGTTGTTACGAATAAATGTATGAACTCAAGCAATATGGTAAATGTAAACATTTTTAACCTAGCGTGCGTTTCTTATCTCATTTTACTTTTCACGAAACTTTGTAAGAAATAATATACGATATATTTAATTGCTTTTCATACTGTTCGTTACAAATACACGTGACCGCAGCTTCGTCATTGTGGAGACAGAAATGTTGCTAACTTTGTTTTCCCGCGTACCGTTTATTTTCCACTTTTATAATTAATCCATTTCTTAATCCAAGACACGGTCTATTTGTATGTAATTTTTTTTAATTTTTTACCTTGACTTATATTCCTTTAGATATTTATGTTTGAATAAGAAACAAATATCCAAGCATATGAACAAACGTTTTTGTTATAAGCATAATTAATTTGTATTGTAATGTGGTGCAGTAAGAGATTGCATCAATTCCTTTAATGTTTTGAATACTTGCTAATATTTGTATAGAGGTTACCTCTAAAGTATTGCACCGGGAATAATAACAAGAAAATTAGTAGAATGAACGAGGCTCAAGCCTTACTATTAAAAATAATTGGTTTTTTTATAGGATACAGGTAACAAACGAGCACACAGTTCACCTGATAGTAAGTTGATGCTGTAACGCATAGACACCTACATTTATCCTCGATTACGAATCAAAATGAAGATGCGTTGCCACCCGTGAGGACTATGATGGAATGTGTCATTTTTAGTAAAAGAGTTCTCCAGTTCTTTACACTTACCATACAAGCGTTAGCGACACAAGCGTTAATTTGCTATTTTACGCTGGTATTCTGTGAGAGCGTGATCCTTCCCCGGTCGAGCCGACCCATTTGTGCTACAACTGTATCAGTAATGAAGCTGCAGCATGGCTCTACCACGTAAAACTGATCTTCAGATTTTGAACATTCGGTGTTGTAAACTTTACGAACATAACTTTACTACTAACTAACTAACTTTAGTTCCGTTTAAATGAAGTTTAATTATAATTAAGCGTTATTCGTTTCGTATTTAAACTATTGACGTCTAAATTTATAAATTAATTAATTATTATCAGCAAGTAATACTAGTAATTCTTCATGGAGGGTATATTGCCATAGTTGCCACGCTTGGCCAGCGGGTTGGCAACCGCAGTTTTTTTTTTGTTTTACAGTTGTTGTTATCAGGCTGTAGTAAATTCTCGTTGAGATTATATCAATTTATTGTTAAGATTCAAGTGATAATTTAAGTTTACGTAACTGCTCTTGTCTGTTTCAATATCCATGATTTTAATTTCATTAGTGGCAGTTTTAAATATTATAATTGATAATATTTCCAATTCTTAACTTGGTGGTACAGTTTTTTTTTAAATATTTTAGAATGTTTTTTTTTACATATTCTGTAAATGTATCATCACATAGACGTATATACATATATCCTTGATAAATAATTTAAATGCAGATGCGTTGTAACTCTTGAGGACTAAGATGAAATGCCTCGTTTCCAGTAAAAAGGGTCTCCGGTTCTTTACATTCACTCTTTCTCCTTTTTGAAGAAATCGTTTGCCGTAACTGATGTGCGTTTGTGGAATTCTTTACCTCTCCACATGTTGTGCTGATTCTCTTAACTCTTTCAAAAGTCTCGTTAAATCGCGCCTTTAAATTCTATCCTAAATCATATATATATATATATATATATATATATATATATATATATATATATATATATATATATATATATATATATATATATATATATATATATATATATAATTATATTAAATAATATATATATATATATATATATATATATATAATTATATTAAATATAATTACAAGTTATTAAAAACTCATTTCATGCCTGGGAGTCCGTCTTGGTGGGCATCACTCACTTACCTCTTTCTGTTATTAAGCAGCGTTGCGCGCACTGCTGTGTTACAGTTTGAAGAGTTGAGAGAGCAGGTATAACTACAAGTTGTGGGAAACTCTATCTTGGTTCTTGAAAGTGACAACGCATCTGAAGCCTTCTTTGTATGAAGTTGTTCGTAGGTGTACATGGGCTGCAGTAAGTGTATTAGATTGATATAAAAAATGCTAAAATTATATCAATTAACATTTTTATAATTTCTTGAAAACATTATTCAATTTCCCTCATATACAATCCGTATTGCATTATTTTATGTCTTTAATGTCACTGTTGCTATAAAATCAGTGCACTGTGTTTATTTTTCAACCTTACTGGTATAAAACAAGTGGTTAAATTAATAATTTTTACAACCATCTTCAATAGAAATAAAATGAGATCGTCAATAATGTAGTCAAGTCAATTAAATAGGCATAATATTAAGAATAACTCAAAAACTACTGGTCAGATCTTAATAAATTCACCAAAATCAGTTCACCTAGAAAAAGTTTTAAGGTAACATACCCAAAATTAAAAAGTACAGTCGGTATTCAAGTACCTTTTCTTTTTTTTGAATTCGGTTAAAAATCAATACGTTTATATTTTATGCGCAATAATAAATAGTTATATCAATAGTTTTTTTTTGATTCGTTTTTCAATTTAAGTTATATATACAAATTTCAATTTAATTATTTTAACCAATTATAAAGAACAGAAAAATTACGTTTTCTTAATATACTGTTGATAAAAAAGCACAATGATGTCCCTGGTGACTTCAGACCTATTATAGAAAGCGCACAGAAGACCTTCAGTAATTGCTTTTTTATTGGCTTCCCGAGAAGTTGTTTGTTCAATTCAAGTCACTTACCATGCGTAAAATTTCTTACTAACAAAAAAAAAACAAACTACGATGATAATGGTGTCAAAATTCTTTGCCTTTTAAAATAAAATATATTATAATATGTCATAATAAATAATAAGGATAGTTGCGAAAATATATCATTTGTTACCTACTTTTCAAAAAAGTCGTTTGATAATCAGTAAATAACCTTTTTTATTGGTATTTATAGAAGAGGGGGCCAACGAGCATGCGGTTTACCTGATGGTAAGTGATTACCACCGCCCATATACAACCGCATCATTAGGGAAATTGCAGGTGCGTTGCCGGTCTTTAAGAAAAGTGTAAGCTCTCCTTTTGAAGGTCCCTAAGTCGTATCGGTGAGAATGGTCCAGTCCCTACTTAAGGGCCTTCTGTTTTAAGTTATTACGTAATTAGCTAACCTAACAACATTTTATAGTGACCATATCAATGTTAAAAATCTTGTATGTTTTAAATATATAGATTGACTTGGCCATCGTATGAAAACACAATGTATCTCACAAGTAATACATATTATATTAAATTAGATCGCTTAGTGCGATTGCCAAGTCAATCTATATATTTAAAACATATAAGATTTTTAACATTGATATGGTCACTATAAAATGTTGTTTTTAATGTTGTTTTATAAAATGTCTTAAGTAGGGACTGAATAAATTAACCGACTTGGTATTACATGGATCTCACAACTTTTTGTGGTAGAAGAACTGAGTTGCGATACTTGTTTTTTCTACAAGTTATGTTTTTGATAGCATCTCACTTCTTTTTGTAGATAAGATAGTCCTACTTTTTTACCTTTCCGGTACCTTCAACTTCTTGAATACCAACAACGTACCTATATATACCTGTTAAACATATACAAGTACACTGATTCATTCACTGCAAATGTTACTTTGTAATTCTATACATTTATATGATATTACAAAGTAAATTATGCAGTTGCTGTATCAAGAAAACTGGACTAAAATTAAAAAAATATTTTAGTTTTTCCTTGATTTATATACTAAACCCTAATTGTTTTCTCAATTTGAAGCTTCCATGTCTGCTAGAAGTGCCTTAGAGTTTTGATGATCGGTCAGTCAGTGAGTGACAAAATTAAGAAACTTTAAAATAAAGTAAAAGTAAAGTTACAGCCTGCATACGTCCCACTGCTGGGCACAAGCCTCCGCTCATTTCTGAGAGGGTTTTAGGGCAAGGAATTGTCCACCGCGCTGCCCCAATGCTTGTTGGCGAACTGCACATGTCTTCGAAATATTTTTTCTTATTTCTCTGACACGATTTCCCCACGATGTTTTCCTGCACCGCCGAGCATGTGGTAAATCAGCACTTAAAATTGCAATTAACAATTTCATTGGTGCCGGCGGGGATAGAACCCGGTTTGCTCGCGTACTGTGAAATTTGCAGCGAGCGCTAACCATCTGAGCTACCACGGCTCTATAAGACCTCTTATAAGAAATTTTGACTAGTTATAATTCTTAAAATACCGGTTCAAATTGAATGAAATTTGAAATATACCATTTTTATACAATATCTACTTGGTTACTGAAAATTCAGGCTTTTAGTTCTATCCACTACGAAGTTATAGGGGGTCGAAAATGGCCTGAATTGCTTCGAGAAAAGTATAGTACGGCCGTGCCGCTTTTTTGCTCGACTTGGCGGGGGCACTGCCGTGCCCCCAAATATCAATTGTGTTAGCTTATAAAGTGTCCACCGCGGAACATATTATGCGGGCATAGACTGCATCAAAGGGAGAGTAGTGGAGGTTCATGCACCTTCACTGTTGGAACTTCTGCTGACCTCTCATTCAGACGTTATCAGGTTTTCGTCGACGCCCCTCTAGACTCGTCTTACCATTCTCTTGTCCGGAATGTGGTGCTATTTACACTAACATCGCAGTCGTATTCGACAGGTTGCCGCCGTGTCTAGCACTATAGGTCGCCTGATAGGGATAGAATCCGTTTTTTTTGCATTTTGCCCTTGGAGGCGGATTTTCTTCTCGCCGGACGATACCCGTGTTGTTGTTTGTCGCTGATGTTCTTCAGGGTATGGAACTTTTTATTCCATCCTCTGTGGTGCTCACCGGTGGCAGATCCCAGCCATGTTTTAGTCAATATTAGTCAGGACCACTAAGCAATTACGTTTTCTTCTATTAAGATGCAAGGCCGGTTTAATGACAAACTAAATGTTCACCAGTTAAAAGGTGCGTATGGAAAACCTCGTAGCCATATTGGATTAAAATGCTTATCCACTGAAAACTATGTCCCGTCAAAAGATGTGGTAATTATATATTATACATCTATCCCTGCTTCAACTGTCAATTCAACCACGACCTCTTATAGGCACGAAGAACAGGAATATCCGCAAATAGATCAAGAACTAGCGTCACTTGATTTCTTCGTAAAATACAAGAAGATATGGTAGATATGGTGAAGCCGTGGTAGCTCAGATGGTTAACGCTCGCTGTAAATATAACAGAACGCAAGAAACCCGGGTTCGATCCCCGCCGGCACCAATGAAATTGTTAATTGCAATTTTAAGTGCTGATTTACCACGTACTCAGCGGTGAAGGAAAACATCGTGTGGAAACCTGCATGTCTGAGGAATAAGAAAAAAAATATTTCGAAGACATGTGAAACTCGCCAACACACATTGGGGCAGCGTGGCGGACATTTCCTTGCCCTGAAATCCTCTCAGAAATGAAGGGAGGCCTGTGCCCAGCAGTGGGACGTATACAGGCTGTAACTTTACTTTACTTTTACTTTTATGGTAGAACTTGCTAGCACTCAAAATGTTGCAGAGATGATTTAAAAAAAATTAATAATCTGTTTTATATATATATATATATATATATATATATATATATATATATATATATATATATATATATATATATATAATAAGGGTGACAAACGAGCCCACAGTCCACCTGATGGTAAGTGGATGCTGTGGCCCTTAGACATCTACATTTATCCTCGATTAAGAATCAAAACGCGGGTGCGTTGTCACCCCTGACGACTAAGAAGGAATGCCTCGTAACCAGTTAAAAAGGGTCTCCGGTTCTCTACATCCATCATACGAAACACAGCAGTATTAAGCTGCTATTTTGCGCTGGTATTCTGTGAGAGCGTGGTCCTTTCCCGGTCGAGCCGACCTATTCGTGCTACAACTATAATATAGTTGCAACGTGGCTCTACCACGTGTAAAATATATACACGTTTAAATATACCAGATATATTGCCTGAAGTACTGTACACTATATTTATAAAATATTAAAGTTTGAGGAGTGTCCCAAAAAAGATTAATATCTAAAGAAAAACATGATTTCTACAAGTTTATTGTAGCAAGAAACAAAGGTTGATTGTGTTTTCCCTACCAAGATGTTTTAGATATATGCGCAACTTGCGAAGTCGTTTTAAGAAAATTATCCCTTGAGAAAATAAATTCTAGATAAATTCTAATAGATTATGCCGGTCATGAGCATAAAGTAATTTAATAATACGATTAGTAATCGAAAAATATTTGAACATACGACTGCATCATATTTTCTAAAATGAATACACTAAAGACAAAACTGAATTCTAAGCGCCAAAATTTAAGAAACTTATACAACATAAAGGATTGTATCTAAGAACTAAATTGTCTTTCTTATATATAAGTTAACAACTTATACCTAATGTCCGTTACAAGTCAATGTTCTATTTTGTATTTACTAAAGTATACTTTTCATCTACAAAAGTGTGCTTTTAATTCTCTGGAAATTTATTTCTTATTCCAACAATTTTTTTTCTATTTTTTTGTATTAGGTTATTTATATGAACATGTATTTTATCCCATATGTTGTATTTTTTCTCGATGCCTACACGCTCACTGTACAATCTAACAAGAAGACTTTTAAGTGACCTACAGACGCTTCCTACGTTCATAATCTCTTTTTGAATTGTCAAATTGTTGAAGTTTATTAAAACAGGTAGATTTACTTTCGCATTCTTATCTTATATTACTTTTATATTTGTAGTATTTTATCTCAATTTTAACTCACTTGGTTACAGATTCTTATTCTAGATGTGATATCTACATTTTTTCACTTGATCGGAACGTACCGTTTAGGCCTTTATCGGGACTTTAGAAATAAAATGAGTTGACAGTATTAACAATAGGTTTTATGCCGTAACTTCTAACAAATAATATATAAATTGTTTGAGAAATGAAATGCCCGTATGTTACTACGTCTTGCAGCTGAGTGTTGTAACGGAGGCGCTCGTGCTGCCGCGGGGTAAGCGAGCCCCCCCTCCCTCTCCTCTCGCATCCATCGCTGTGTCCCGAGGCGCGCTGAAGTGCGTCGACATACTTTCCGGCTTGAATAGACGTCTTCAATCTTAAACTGGCAGAGTGCAGATTCAGTTATGAGCACGACAAATGATGCCTCGCTTTGCCTTCAACTCGACCACTCGCGTGACACCGTCTACGCCGGGATAGGTCGTCTAGACCCGGCCCGGGGACCAGAGCAGCGATGATGTTGTCTTGTCCTTGATAAGAACTAAAGACCTTGGCTTCACTTCACTTCTGGAATGAAGCCACTTGGATTTGATCCACAGAAAAGATATGTGTTCATTATGAAAGCAGCTCCATAAATGCTGTCTGAATCCTCCTTCAGCGATCCATACGCGTGATGTTGGCGTCAGTCACCTGGGGATGTGGAACAGATAAGAGTGCTCGTCCAATTAGTAAGTGAGAGGGAGTAAGTGCCGAAAAATTGTTAGGGTCAGAATAGAGAGGAGTAAGAGGGCGCGAATTCAGGACCGCCTCTGTTTACGTAAGACAAGTAGCCACTCTCAAAAATAAAATGTGTTAACTTTAAATCTTTTAAGATGATGCTTAAAATATTTTACAGTAGCCTAAGCTAATCGATGACGTCATATTTCATGGCTTGCCTCGACGCACAACAAAACGATTTAAATCATGCATGTAAGCCCCATAGGTGAGGTCTGAAACGACCTGGAAATGTACGGCTTTCACTGCAGAGCAGGCAAAAATGCACATGTAAGATTTTATAAGTTTGCATTATATTGACTATTTTCACTTCGACAACGCCTTGACCTACGAAGCCTAGTGGGTTAAAGAGCTGATTAGTAACTTTTGTGATCGATTTTATGTTAATAGTATAAATAAGTGAATCAGGATCACAAGCCCAGTTAACACCTAAAGTTTTAAAATGAGATGAGTTTAAACCTTGCTCAGAAAAATGCTAGGTCCGAGTATTATATATTTCGTCACTGTTTGTAATTTGATTTAGAATTTGAGGATCATTGGATCGCCATTTGCGTAAGTTAGATTTAATGGAAGATAGAACCGGTATTACCCGTTTTGCAATTGCTACAGTCTCAACTATGGTGTTTTACCCACTCAAATAGTCATCCACGTAGAAGTCACGTTGTATGGCTCGCTAGATCTGACTATCCTCAATGTTATCATCCAAATCTCCTAAGCAAGTCGTGGCTAAATAAGGAGCAGAAGCGGTACCATAGGCGACCGTATTAAATGTATAGATTCTAAGAGGTTCTGAAAGATCAAACCGATAAGTTATTTTTTGTAGAGGACGTTGGACTGAATTTAGCTCAATGGTTCTGTATACCTTTTTATCTTTGTTGGATTTACGTTTTACGTCAATTTCGACATTTTTTATAATTCATTTTCTTGCCAGCAAACCCTTTCATATAACACCCATATTATGGGATTGTATAAAAATAACTGTAAAAAATAACTAATCCTTTTCGGTCTGCCATCAGTTTCAAAATTTGACCAGAACAATTCGACCATAAAACTCATAATCGATGAGCCCAGTAACTCCGGGGTAACAAAATTACAGGTGGATTGGAGCAACTAAAATCTTGATCGCCGACTTAGATTCGCTATATTGATTTTTTTTGCCAGCAGTTGAAACTTGCTGACCTACAACATATAACGTTAGAGCACCAGCAAACTATCCCTAATCTTTGCCGAATTTCTCTCTCTTCAAAATTGCTATGACGGCTGTTTTGTTTTCCACTTTTTTTAGTCATGGTTACATTCTGGCTCCATGATGAGATATTATATAATAATTATCATATTTTATTTTCATATTAGACATCCGCCATATTAGATTTAGAATGACGTTACTTTACTTATTGTGTTTTATTCATCATGCCCTTCCATTTTATACCCATATTATGGAGAATATTATATGGAAATTATATAATCGCCATTTTGTGACGCCTTTCATATTGGATTTAGCATAACTTTACTTAAGCTGTTGTGTTTAGTTCAAAAATACCTTTTGTAATATATTCATACTAAAGGCGTTCTGTAGAAATGATAAATCGCTATTTTGTGACGTCCACCATATTGGATTAATAAATCGTGCATTGTTTCATTTTATTTTTATTTTATTGAATAATGTACACAAACAAACAATATCTGTATAAAGGTCTAAAATTAAAGTTATATTGATGTTGATCTAAACTACAATCCAAAAAAGTGTACACAGCATAATGATATAACTACAGTAGAATTTCAGTCGTAGCAAAAATAGACCAGATAACAAATACATAAAATATTAAGATACACGGTAATTCTTTTTTAAATCAAAGAAGGCTACATCGAATATATCTAGATTTACGTTAGTACGCTTAATCTCATCGTGATCACAGCACATCTTGACAACAGTGTTGATAAAAGAAATTTTATTCTTATGTACGTCTAACCTGAAAATATTTTGAACACATTGTCGTATAGCGAAGTTGAAGTTAATTAGCCTTAGTAACTCCAGGCAATCTATACAAGAATGCACAATCTTGGATAAATGTACTCGGTCGGCAAATTGTCTCCTCAAAGATAATTGTTGGACGTTAAAAAAAATTGTCGAGAGTCGTATGAAGGTAGACGACGCTAGTGACTATACGAGTATCTATTACAAACAGTGCGAAGTAAACAACGCTGCACCCTCTCAATACTGTCAGAATGTACCTTATAAAATGGTGACCATAATATATAAGCATACTCCAATACAGAAGAAACCAAATTATAAAATAATCGAAATGATGCGAGTGGTTTGGAGAAATTTTTCGTTAAACGAATTATTAGCCCTTAGGTTTTTAAACTTTTTTTGCGTTATTAATTCATAATGTTGACGAAACAAAAATTTTGAATCAAAATATACGCCCAAATCCTTAACAATCTTCTTGCGCGTCAGAGGCTGACTAATAATAATGTGGGACTAATAATAATGTTCTATAGTGAAGGTGATAGCTAAGCACTTAGTGATATTTAAGGAAATAAGATTAGCAGAAAATCAATCGTGAACTGCATCTATGTCTTTTTGTAATGCAAAGCTATCATTCACTATTAAAATATCAATTCTTCTCAGACTAATACTATTATAGCTTTAAATAATAGTCTGGCATATAAAGATTCTAATTCTAAAGTCACTAAAATTAATATAAAATCTAATAATAATAAAATAAATATATGTCCACTTTGCTTCCGAGCTCAAACATTATATAAATGCCTGCCTTTATAAACTTAAAAAATATAAATAACTGCCTTTATAAACTTAAAAAAGGCAAATTATTATTCTGCTACGCAGTGTAAACTCAAACATTGAAAATATTGCAAAACAAAGCACAAAATGTTTTTGCATTGAGAATCTAGTAAACTCAAATCATTTTCTAATCCATTGCCTTCTGTTATGCCTTCTGTTTTGACTTTTGTGTCAAATATGGCACTATCAGCCAATTCCTTGGAGTTTGCTACTTCTGCGCATGTTTTACTGTCCACAGGTATGGTGAACGTGATCAGCGGGACGGGTAAGAAGTACACTCCGCGGCTACTGCTGGACAACGGTAGTACAGTCAACTTTATTAAGCAGGGACTATCAGAGAAACTGGGTTTGTCACATCGCGATACGTGCACCTAGGTATCGGGTATTAATAATCACATATCCACCAGCACACAGTATTGTCACTTCAAAATTTGAGTCTTTATGCTGTGTCTTTACTGTTGATATCGAGTGTCATATTTTAGCTGAAATTACAAAAGTTCTACCATTTTCACTCGTGCACATAAATCATGTCTCTATTCTTTTAGGTCTTATACTAGCAGACCCGTACTTTAATGTTCCGTCGGACGTAGACATCCTGATAGGGGCTCAGGTAGTTTGGAATGCTTTTGGCAACAGAACTATATATTTAGGGAAACATCTACCTAAATTGTGCGAAACTAAATTTTGATGGCTTGTGTCCGGTAGTATATCACATCAATCTAGTTCTGTCTCTAGACTATTTTGCCATCATTCCAACATTACTCCCAACCAAACTCAATTTTGGGAGCTCGACAACGTGTTGTCAAAACATTCACTTTCTCTTTATGAAATAGTCTGTGAACAAATTTTTGCCGAAACCACCGTTCGTAAAAATGATGATAGGTTTGTCGTGACAATGCCATTAAAAGAGGACCCTAGCACCTTAGGGCATTTGTATGAAAACGCAAAAAATCGTTTTATATCCCTGGAGCGGCGATTTAAACGCGATCCTTCATTTAAAACTAAATATTGTGAATTTATGAGAGAATGTGCGCATTTATCTCATATGACTTTAGACTCTGACGATATTTCTACGCCTGAGAACTCCGTGATCACATATTTTATCCCACATCATGGATTTATATGTAGCTCTAGTACCACTACTCAACTACGCGTAGCATTCGATGCATCAGCCTCCACCAGTTCAGGTGTGTCTCTCAATGACATACAGATGGTCGGTCTATAGTGCAGGACGATCTATTTTCCATTTTAATACGTTTTCGTCAATATAGATATGTGGTCTCAGGTGATTAAAAAAAGATGTACAGAGCCAATGAGAAAAGTTTAGTCCAACGTCCTCTACAAAAAATAACATTTTGGTTTGAACTTTCAGATCCTTTTAGAACCTATACATTAAATAAGGTCACCTATTTAATGTATAGGTTCTAAAAGGATCTGATTGGTTGTTGATTTGGTTGATGACATTAAAGATAGTCAGATCCAGCGAGCCATACGACGGGACTTCTACGTGGATGACTATTTGAGTGGGTGAAACACCATGGTTGAGACTGTAGCAATTGCAAAACGGGTAAAACCGGTTCTATCTTCTGTTAACTTTAACTTACGCAAATGGCGACCCAATGATCCTCAAATTATAAATCAAATTACAAACAGTAACTAAATATATAATACTCGGTCGTGGCATTTTTCTGAGCAAGGTTTAAACTCATCTCAATCTAAAACTTTAGGTCTTAACTGGACGTGTAATTCTGATTCGCTTTTTTATTTATTTTATTTAACAATTTATGTACACTCGAATTAATGTTACAATGAAAAATAAAAAGATATTTTGTACAAAGGCACTGCTTATTTCATATTGAAATTTATTCTAGCAGGCCTGATACTGAACAGATTCAAAGAGAAGCAGTACTCGTATTTAGTTCCGGAGGAAGGGAAATTTAGGAGGGTTTTTAAATGTGATCTGTAAACTGCGTCGGGAGAATGAGCAAAGCGGAATCGATCACGTAGATATGGTGGTGATGTTGAATTGTATAGTATGTTAAAGATGAGGCATAGGATTCGGGTATTCCTGCGAAGTCGTGTTGGGAGCCACTTGAGCTGTATGCGATAGTAAGAGACGTGATCATACTTTTTTAGCCCAAAAATGTAAGGAATACATAAGTTTTGCAAGCGCTCAAGTTTGTTTAATTGCTCCTCAGTCGCATCGAAATAACATACATCGTCATGATCAAGAATCGGAAAAATAAGTGTTTGGAAAAGCGAAATCTTCATTGATAAAGGCAAAAAACTTTGAAGACATTTTAAAAACGAAAAGTATAGTTGATTTTCCGGCTAATTTCTGTTATATGTGCATTCCATGTCAATTTGCAATCCATTATGATGTCCAGATTCTTAACAGTTTCTGAAATACTTAGTAAAGTGTAATTAATTTGCAGTGCTGGGAGTGAAGTAAAATCATGTAATCGATTTCTTTTGTGATCGATTTTATGTGAATATTATTTATACTATTAACATAAAATCGATCATAAAAGTTACTAAACGTCACGTCCTCTCAGTTATCAGTCAGCTCTTTGACCCACTAGGCTTCGTAGATCCAGGCGTTGTCGAAGCGAAAATAGTCATGCAGCGTTTATGGCTATACAACTATAACTGGGATGACAAATATCGCTCGATGTCACAACCGTTTGGTCAATATTTGAAAATATAATAACATGCGTCCGAAAAGGTTCATGGTGCATGTGTGTACATTCGGTCATACAGTAACAGCAAATCTATTGGAGTACAACTGCTAGTTTCTAAAATTCGTTTAGCGCCCTTCAAACTGACGACAATACCAAAGCTTGAACTATGCGAAGCTTTGTTAGGTGCAAGGCTGTGTACCAATGTTCAGGAAGCGCTAACTTTACCCATTCACCGATATAGATTCTGGTATGACTGAACCATAGTCTTTTGTTAGAAATAATGTCTACGAGATACAGGAGTACTTGCGGTCATACCTGGAGCTACGTACCGTCGAAAGACAATCCAGCGGATCTCGTTTCCCGTGGTCTTAACCTATCACTCACTGCGCCCGCCATAACAAAAAACAGCTTTGTACCGAGGCATCCGTCGTCACCTCAGCTGGCGGCACTTGTTTTAAATATTTATGTTTCTCACGACCTTTCATTTATGTTTAAAGAGGTTTTAGTTACAGTTATTTAAAGCCGATAAGATTTTCGATAAGTAGAAACAATAAACATAACATATAAATGTTTATTTTATTTTGTACAGCTCTTTGTTTCTAACAGATCTTGATAAAGTGTACTTACTGACGATAAATTTTATTTTATGAATGAACTATTGTAAGTTTTTATTTTATTGCAATTATGCATGTAATAACTATAATAATTCTACTTTTTCACTTGCAAACATTTGCTAAAAATTCAACAATAGACAGTTTGCGCGCGCTTACTAAACTCATTTTCAAAACCTTTTTGTGTATATATTTTATATCGTCTTCCTTTATTTTTCTTATACAATCATATAGATATAACATTTAGCAATTACTAGTAAAAGTATTTACTCTGGTATGGTATGGTATATTTATTATTGGAATAGTAATATATATATATATATATATATATATATATATATATATATATATATATATATATATATATATATATATATATAAATACTATTATTATCTTATTAGAATCTTATTAGAAATCTTGACCGTTACGAATTGTTCGCGTAGAGGTTTTTTATTTCTACTTTTTTATCAATTAAAACATAAAAAGTTACTGTTGTTGTAACTTAAATCATTCAAAAACATTACGAAGTAAAGATAAATAACATTACTTACAGTTTTTTTGAAAGAAAATCCAACTAAAATCACAATCACAAAACTTCAACGATTACGCAACCAACCGCACCGGCACGCAAAAGCGAATGGCTGTTATATTTGATGATCTCTATGTACCCGAGTGAATATAATGCTAAAGAATATTCTTTAGTTCGTTCAGAATCGAATGAAATAGTGTTCAATCGAAAATGTACTGTATTTTTATATCAATTAATGACGAAAATAGCAGCACGTAATGCGGACATGTATACATGTCATCTGTACTTAGCGGTCACAAAACTTGGACCTGTCAACATGTCCACGGTATCTTAGGAGGGCTGACGTTATAAAAGAAACATCACTGTGGTGGTCCGGGTCCTCTTTTCTGCGGAGCATCAAGGTCATAGTAGACGGTGCATGCTGTGATTACAAGCCTATTAACGCTGGTGTTCCACAATCCATCACCAATGCTATTTCTTCTGCATATCAGTTATATGTTGCAAGGTGGTAACATTAATTGATATGCAGACGACAGCACTGGTGATGCCATATACAACGGCCTTGCAAATATTTTGGAAAATGGTTGCCGAGTACTGGGACAAACTTGTGTGTGTGTGTGTGTGTGTATAAGTCGAGTCTTTGCTTAACAAAGACTCTCGGGCGAGACTCTTGAGGACGACTAAATCTAGTCCAATTCAATCCCAAGAAGATACAAGTTTGCAAGTTTACCGCTAAAAAGAACGCCTTAGACGTATCTATTCAAGAGTAATCCTAGGCGTTGACGTATCGAATAATGTGCAGTTTCGTAGTCACTTGGAGGAGAAGGCCAAATTTGCCTATAAAAGCTTGGCGTGTTCAGCAGAGCTAAATAGTATTTCATGCCGGCACATCGCTTGCAACTTTACAAAGCACAAGTTTTGCGTCACATGGAATACTCTTCACATATCTGGACCGGGGCACCCCAGTGCTAGCTCTTTACATTTAGCTGCATCCGGCGCAGAGCGTTTCGAATAGTCAATGATAAAGTTTTTTCTGATCGGTTCGATTCACTGGCGCTGAGTAGGAATGTTGCATCCCTTTGCTTTTTCTATCGTATTTACCATGGGGATTGTTTTTAGGAATTTTTCGGATTAGTTTCAGCCAAATTACAAGAACGCATATGGCGACAACATCTCCAATACCATCCTCACAATCTGGATGATAGTCTTTCCACCACTGTGCATTTTACTAGGAGTTTTCATCATCGTACAACTTCTCTGTGAAATTTTTTACCATCGACGAATTTTCCGGACCAATACGACCTAGGGATCTTCAATAAAAGAGCTTAGTCCTTTCTAAAAGGCCGGAAACGCACTTGCAACCCTTGGTGATGCGGTTGTGCATAGGCGGCGGTAGTCATTTACCATCAGGAGAGCCGATTGCTCGTTTGCCCTCTCTTCTTTAAAAATCTTCCACCTATTGAAATGCACAACATTTTCTGGAATTTTCTATAGTCACCTTTTATGAAATGATGGATTCTCTTACTTAGACGTCACACGTCATTTTGCGTTAATCATTAATAAAGTAACGAAGCGAAGAAACTTGGCGACCCTATTCGAGACTACTGAGACACAAAACATTCAACACTTGCTTTTTGGTCCAGCTCCACTCTAATGCTCTACCCAGCTGCAATCGTTCCGAGACGGATTTCAATTCAGAAAAAGTGGCCTATCTGGCCTATCTCTACTGTCGTGCAAACCAATATTGTCATCAAGGCAAGGCTTTTATTAAGTTTCACCAGTCTTCGATCTTCAGTTTTATCACCACTAGGTGTGATAATAGTGTTGTGTGAATAGGTCAACTAGCGCCATCTAGTGTCAGGAACGAGAGCGAGGGGAGCTTTGCAGAGAATGACATCACAGATCTCTCAACCGACAGCGCCACCCGAAGAACTAAGTTTCTAGAAAATCTATACTCGAAATCTCGTTACCTTGCGCGTGTTTACTTGAACATTCCGGATATTTTGCTAATTTAAATAAATAGGTGGCGCAAGATGCGATCGGGGGCAGAGTTGATTGACGAAACAAGCGAAGCTTCGGAGCGGAATTAAGTGAATTAGTGTTTTTAATTATTAGTGTTTTTAACTTTAGTTTGTGTAAAGTAAATTAAAGTGTTAATTTAGGTAATTTTATCGGCAATTTTTTTTGTCACGAACCCTAAGCTCGTAACAATTGGTGTCAGAAGTGGGATAAAATAATGCCGATTTTACCTAAGCAGGAAACGGAGGGTGTCCGTACCCGAAGTCAACGCCAGCAGGAGACGGACCAGAGGAGATTTGGTGGTGCAACGCCGCAGATGTCTGAGGGCCAGCCGCCGGCCACGGAAGCCGGTCCGTCAGCAGCTTCTACGTCTGTGGCACCTGACTTAGGTGCTCTGATGGTGATGCTGCAGGAGCAGGCTCGCCGACAGGAGGAGCAGGCTCGCCGACAAGAGGAGCAGGCTCGCCGACAGGAGGAGCAGGCCCGTCAGTTGAAAGAGCAGCTGCAGAGCGGACAAGAGGAACAGGCCCGCCGACAGGAGGAACAGGCCCGTCGGTTGGAAGATCAGCAGGCGGAACAGGCCCGTCGCTTAGAAGAGCAGCTCAAACGCGATAGGGAGGAGCAGATGCTTCACATGAAGGACCTTCACGCTACCTTCGGGAAAGAGATAAGGGAGGTGAAGGATAAGGTTGCTCAACATGATAACCGCCTGTCGGAAGCTGAGACCCAAATCAACCAAGTTAAGAAAACGCTGGATGAACTCAAACTTGGAGATGGAATTGCAGCCCCCGCAGTAGCGAAGGTGTACTTCGCTACGTGGGTTCAAGGTGCCACCGTTCGACGGGACTTCTTCCTGGTCGGCCTACAAAATCCAGTTCGAGGCCGTCATGGAGGCAAACGGCTGGAATAAAAGCCAGGCCATGACTGAACTCACCCTGGGCCTGCGCGACCAAGCCTTAACTGTGTTGGAAGCTCTCGGTAAGAAAGTGACCTATGAGCAGCTTCTTGAGGCCTTGGAGGCGAGATGTGGTGACGCTCACCTGGAACACGTCTTTCGCGCGCAGCTTAAAGATCGCGTGCAGCGCATCAACGAAAACCTGCAGCAGTGGGCTCTAGAGGTGGAGAAGCTGGTGCGAAAAGCATACCAGTCTGTACCTGCGCTCATTGAAGGGAACCTGGTGCAGACATTCATCGACGGCATCCGTGACCTGGAAGTCAGAGCTGCTGTGAGGCTCGGGAACCACGAGACGCTTAAGGACGCCTTGGCCCATGCACTGGAGGTAGAAGCCGTGCGGCAGGATCATCGTTCCCATCGCGTCAGGGAGGTTGCAGCAGCTACAGTTCGCGACCGCAATAAAGGATACAGCCCTAGAATCTATGGCTGTGGGGAAAATCTTCGATCCAGCTGCCCTAAGCGAACCGTGGAAAGGAGAGTTGATCGATCTCGAGAGGGTAGTGCAGCTAACGGCACTGCCTGGCGGCGACAGGATCATCGTTCACCTCACGCTAGGGAGGTTACAGCAGTTACGGTTCGCGACCACAATAAAAGATACAGCCCTAAGTGCTATGGCTGTGGGGAAAGCGGCCATCTTCGGTCCAGCTGCCCTAAGCACACCCTAGGAAGGGAAGGCGAACGGTCTCAGGAAGGAGGTGCGGCTAACAGTACCGCCCAGCAGCAGCAGAAATATGACTTTACTATCCGACGCTGCAGCGGGAAATCTCATGGCAACGCAGATGCATCGTCAAGAAGACCTTGTCCTGAGGATTGCAAACATTGTACTAGGCAAGAGGGTAAGGAAGTGGTATCCGTGAGGATGCTCAGGGCAGACCACCTCAGCAACGAGTGGAAGGATAGCTTACTACATGCACAGCAGGAAGATCCGGACATCAAGCCGATTCTGGAATGAATAAAGGCCAGTGCTCCCAAGCCCAAGTGGAGTGACGTCTCAGCGATGAGTTCGACCACTAAAAGCTATTGGGCCCAGTGGGATAGCTTGCTGCTTCAGGATGGAGTTCTGTGTCGTAAATGGGAAAACGTTCGGGGAGACAGCTGTCATTTGCAAATGGTTGTCCCTAAAGCTAAAGTACCGAATGTTCTACAGCTGTACCATAATGATTGTCAGGAGGCCATCTGGGAGTTAAACGAACCCTACTGAAGATCCGAGAACGGTTTTACTGGGTCCACTGTCGAAACGATGTCGAGGACTAGTGTCGCAAATGTACAAGTTGTGCGGCTGTAAAGTGACCTCAGACTCGTAGTAGAGGTGCATTGAAGTTGTACAATGTGGGTGCACCATGGGAGATAATAGCCATTGACGTGGCGGGGCCGTTTCCGGAGAGTGAAAGCGGTAACAAGTATTTCATGGTTGTGATGGATTACTTCACTAAGTGGCCTGAAGTCTTCGCCATACCAAATCAAGAAGCTTCAACAGTTGCAGATAAACTAGTTCATGAAGTCTTCTGTCGTTTTGGAGTACCTTTAGAGATTCACAGCGATCAAGGAAGGAATTTTGAGTCTCAAATATTCCAGGAAACTTGCCGAGTTATGGGTACTCATAAAACAAGAACGACTTCTTATCACCCGCAATCTGATGGAATGGTGGAACGATTTAATCAGACATTGGAGCGGTACCTAGCAAAAGTTTTAGACAATCGGCAACGAGATTGGGACAAGCACATACAACCGTTTTTGTTGTCATATCGGAGTTCTGTTCACGAAAGTACAGCAATGACACCAGCTTTCGCAAACTTTGGAAGAGAATTACGGCTGCCTGCGGACCTGATCACTGGGATACCACCTGATGCCCCACGCAGTATAACCTATTATGCAAATGACTTGCGGAACAAAATGAATGACATTTATGAGCACGTCAGACAATCGGGCCAGCAAATGTCTGAGAAAATGAAAACCCGGTATGACCGCAAAATGAACAATAAAGGGTTCAACGAAGGTTCATTAGTGTGGTTGCACAATCCAGTCCGCAGCAAAGGGAAATCTCCTAAGCTTCAAGCTAAATGGGACGGACCGTACCGGATTGTAACCAGGATCAACGATGTGACCTACCGGATACAGAAAGGCGCAAGAGGGACTCCTAAGATCGTCCATGTGGACCGCTTGGCACGTTATTATGGGACCGATAATGCTCGGGACGAGCATGTCTTAGGAGGGAGCAGTGTTGTGTGAATAGGTCAACTAGCGCCATATAGTGTCATGAACGAGAGCGAGGGGAGCTTTGCGGAAAATGACATCACAGATCTCTCAACCGACAGCGCCACCCGAAGAACTAAGTTTCTAGAAAATCTATACTCGAAATCTCGGTACCTTGCGCGTGTTTACTTGAACATTCCAGATATTTTGCTAATTTAAATAAATAGGTGGCGCAAGATGCGATCGGGGGCAGAGTTGATTGACGAAACAAGCGAAGCTTCGGAGCGGAATTAAGTGAATTAGTGTTTTTAATTATTAGTGTTTTTAACTTTAGTTTGTGTAAAGTAAATTAAAGTGTTAATTTAGGTAATTTTATCGGCAATTTTTATTGTCACGAACCCTAAGCTCGTAACAATAGTAAAACGCTGGCTTACAAAGCTAAACATTTTAAGCAATTTATATTACTATTTTATAGGGAGAAGGAGAAAAATAGTTAATTAATAAGCTATTATCGTTTCGTATGAGGCGACTAAGGGCGAAAAAGCCGAAAAGAAAAAAAAATAAGCTTTGGCATCCGACAAATGGCAGATCGTACAAATGACGGAATAACCATCTCAGTTCTCTGGTCAGGCCGAAAATATCCAGATCTCTTACGGGCAGCAGCGTAACAAAAGCGACGTGTCTGATATTGTGATCGCTAACTCGCTTCCCTAGCGTAGTGATTAAGGGCAAAATCTTCCAATGTTAAGCACCATAAAGAGCACGGCCCCCAGTTCTCAGCTATCCTATGTACCTTACCGTGGTAGCGGTCATAGAAACGGTGGGAGAGGGGGTGCTAAGAATCCCCGGAACAGGGCAGGATACCACCCTAAACTGGACCTTGTGACGTACAATGGAGGAACTCTGCGGTACGACGAGATAATTACAGAATTAGAAGTAGAGTTGAAAATGTATGATGGCACGTTCTGGGGCTGAGTGACGTTTGAAGAGAGTAAGAGGACACGCTTATCCTGGAATCAGGCCACCTACTCTACTACCACGAGGGACATGATATTTCCCTGGTTGATGTTGGTCTTCCTCGTCTATAGAGTACTCTGTGACAACATTTCAGAAATCTCTAGTGTGTCGGCGAGTGTAGCGTATCTTGTTTTAAAACTTACTGAAAACTATATGTAAAGATTGTACATGTTTATGCACCAACTTTGACACACTCGGACGATGAAGTTGAAACTATGTATGAAGACATAGCGAAGGCTTTAAACAACGCAAAGCTTAAAGACGAATGACGATGGAACGAGCTATGCTTGGAGTTTTTCTTGTGGAAAAAATCCGCCGGAGAACCACTGTCACTGACGTAGACTTCCGTATTTGCATTCTGATATGGCAATGGGTTGTTCACATTTGTCGCAGAAGCGATAACCGTTGTAGTAGGCGTGTCATACATTGGAGACCATGTTTAGGTAAACGTTGTGTGTGTGGGACGCCCCCGAACTAGATGGAGCGACGATCTGCGCAAGGCGGCCGGTGGTAACTTCCAGATGCAAGCGGCGCACCTTGGGAGAGGCCTATGTCCAGCAGTGTACTATCGCAGTCTGATGATGATGACGATTATCGTTTCACAACTGGGCAAAGCCTATTTTATTATTTTGAGAGAGTTATTGAGCAGAGAAATGCGATATTGCGATTAACAATATCAGGGATGACGGTGGGCTCTTTGCATAAAATTTAAGAAATAGTGCTCTCGAATAATTTGCATGCATCTCTTTTTTCGTTCGTTCACAATATGGGTGTCTTCAAGTTAAGAGTGAATAGACTTGTTTTGTTACATTCAAATAGTCTACTTTATTTACTTATGGATTCATCAATACTAACTACCACATGAGATTGTAATGAACATATAAAAAGAGGAAAAAACATCATTACAGCCGTTTATAAGTCCACTGCTGAATATAGGCCTCCCCCAAGGAATGCCACAATGTACGTTCGTATGACAGTTGCGAAGTAGCTGCAGACTAACAAAAAGTCAGCAGCGATGTTTGAAGCAGCCTGAGGGGCGAGTTTGGGCTTCTGAGACTGGAGAGAAGGCGCTGGCGATGAGGCAGCCGCGCTTTCAATAACCGGGGGCTTTACCCATGCGTTCGCTTTAGGTGCTGAGGGCACCAAAGGGTTTATATCTTGCCCGGAAATTCCGTTAACGAGGGTGGGCTTGGTAATAGCCCGATAGGGCGCGGGTTGGAGCACCGAGATCGGTGGATACGAAAACGGAAGTCGGAACTTGCTAGCGGCAGCCGTTATTCCGCGCCGGTCTAAAACGAACTAGCGTACTTCCTGAGCTATAAATTAAGACATGCAGGAAGTTAATAGATGCATCTATTAACTTCCTGCATGTCTTACTTTCACCTACCTGTACAAGGATGCCTTTCGAGAACTTTTTATTCACCATTGGTTGTCGGTTTTTCGAGCTATATGGCCGGCCCATTGCCACTTCAGCTTACTAATCCATTAGGCTATCTCGGTCACTCTGGTTCAACTGCGGATATTCTCATTTCTATGTCTATCGCGCAGAGAAACCCTCTGTAAAATTAGCTCGCTGAGTGATTTGAGCGTCCTTATACGGCCAGCAGTGAAGAAACTTGTCTCAGATTCATAAGTCGTCACTGGCTTCATGCACTAATTGTGCAATCTCGTTTTCAGGTTTTGAGGTATACCTGACGAGAAGGTATGTAATAATTTCCCAAACGCTGCCCAGCCGAGTTTAATCCGTCGAAAGTCAATTGACGGATTGAAAAAATAACCCATAGAATTAAACATGATCATTTTAATAGATCCAATACTGACTACGTTTGCTGTTTAAATTAAGTTTTTATTCGGTAGGTATATCGATATTATCAATTGTAGACAGTATTGTAATATGGTTGGGAGATTTTACAAATTTCCAGATAAAAGTAAATTTGATAAATACTTTAAAACAACTCAAGAAAATAATATTAGACTGAAATTTGAGTTACTTTAATGACTAATTTTATGATACATTTATTTTCGTAATATTCAAGTTCATTGTGAAACATAGACCTCGCCTAAGGAATATCGTAGATTCTTTGTCTTATTTGAAATAATCCTTAACCTCACCTAAACCGAAATTCTGTCAGATACAGCAAATTTCAAAGGGGATTCTCTTGTAAATTTGCGAATTTCTTTACGATCCTATACAAACTGTAGCACAGAATTTCGTTCCAACGATAGATAAAGGTCAGAAAAATAAAATTAGATTACTTTGTTATATGATTTTTCATTATGTGTATACATTAGCTTATAAGCACAATTTAAGAGTTAAAGTAAGTAAAAACAAACAATAAAATACAAAAGACAATCATTTTAACATGTTCAATATTAATATTACGCTCGCTGTTTAAATTCAGTTTTTTATTCGGTAGGTACTTCAATATCACCAAGTATTGATTGACAGCTGATATAAAAAATTTGTAAGTAAATTGTATTTTGACATAATATTACGACAATTAAAGTAAATAAAATTTTCATAGGAATCTAAGTAATTTTAACGAAAATTTTTCAACAAGGCTTCTAATAACTAACTACAACATTTTGTCTTTATTTGTACCAATAATATTCTAACCGAAATTTTGTCATATTATTTTGAAATAATAATGGAGTCCAGCTCCATTATTATTTCAAAATAAGAAGCTCCTTTTCTTTGGGCTTCCCGAGAATTGTGCGATTGTATCACTAGTTTTCTTGCTTATCGGAGCATCAAGGTCGTAATTGATGGTGCATGCTTTGATTACAAGCCTATTAACGCTGGTGTTCCACATGGCTGCATGCTATCACCTACGCTTTTTTCTAAATATTGTAACAGTCCCCTGGTTTAATACATAATATTATTTAAAATTAGGTAATTTCCCCTTTTTAAATAAAATTATACTTTTTAAATATAATAGACTTAGTCTTAGTGAGGACACTTATTTACATTGTATTTGTTTAGGTGTTAGAAACTTAGTTCTTTTTGATGTCTTTTGAATAAATGAACATTCACTAGAGTAATTGAAAGCTGTCGGTAGTGCCTTATAAGCAAAGTGAACCCCGTTCACGAAGACAGGGCTCGAGAAAGGCTAAGAACATAAAAACGTCCCTATTTCAATGGAATCAGGTTCATATTATTAATTCATTATTATTTATCCCTTTCCGCTTGGAAAAGGCTCACAATATGTATATCTCCAAAAGTACCCGATACAAGGGTTTCGCTCTCCTACATTTATATAAAAAAAATGTAGGGGAGGCACACGACTCAACACACGCCGTGTGCGATGAGCGCCAACCATTTTGATGCACTCCCCCGATGGGAACGCTAGTTCGGTAACTGGACCGTAGTCCACAGAACAATAACAGGCGAACCAGTAAAAGAGGGCTTGACCTCTTGGTAATGCGTAAGCACAAACATCGACCGAAGTCGCGCATGTCAATGCGCGTAAATGCCATACAGAATACGAACCAATCCAGCCACAGTGAAAGTACGTAACATGGTTTAGGCAAATAGGCACACTGACTGTTTACGCCAACACCAGCCAGACCGCCGCTCCTGCAGACGTAATGTTAGGGTTCCACCACCAATTGCATGATCAGCAGGGCTACTAGCCGTAGAGCGTGTCATTAGTCTACCGCTCACCTGAACGGAATGGGGTCCCACGTTGTGCGGCTTTCGGCCGCAGCCCTGACAGTCTTCTCAGATCCCCCCGCCAGCTACCACCCGCATGAGGTCAACACATATGCTCAACCAAACAATACAACGGCAGATATAGCCAAAAGGCAGTTATAAGATGTTAGTAATAATTTGCCATCAGAAAGGTTTTGTGTCACTGACGTTGAGTAAATGCATTTCCGATCATGTTTGTCTCACCCACCAACAAGTTGCCTTCAATCATTCAAAGGTGGGATAGTTACAGTGATATATTATAATGTTGTTATATAAAACATCAGGGAGGGCAGACAGTCTGCAGCCACGTAAATAAGGGACCCGACTTGAGCAAAGCTACTTAGGTATGAGTCAAACCAAGACGCAGAGAGCGCCATTGAGAATAGCGTCCCATTAAACAACCATCGCAGAGACGCAATGCTGTAGAACGCAACATGCATCAATACGACTATCGTCGGGCTTACACTATTCCAAGATCCCTCATACATCCCAGCAGACATCACCACCCGCATACCTCCATGGACCAAAACCATAAAAGTGCGTCGAATCAAGCGCAGCACACCCGCAGATCCATCACAAGACGCAATAGCACAAGTAGCAGTAAGCATCAATGCAACTATCATACGGATGGCGCTCCTTCACAACACACCCACATGATCCCTATCGACTTTGTTAACAAAATTTGTAGAGGTGTTAACTTAAAATTACGTATGATACGTTGGTGTTATTTTTAAGTAGCACGCTACCATTGTTGATACTATTGGTGAGTGTAGAGAACCGGAGACTCTTTTTACTGGAAACAAGGTATTCTATCTTATTCCTCATGGGAGACAACGCATCTGCGTTTTGATCGAGGATAGATGCAGATATCTTTGGGCCACAGCAACCACTTACCATCAGGTAGACTGTGTGGCCGTTTGTCACCTTATCCTATAAAAAATACTAAGACGCCAGTGAACAAAACTCCACGTATCATAGTGCTAATGCACTAAGACATGAAGTTGAGTGTGCTTGTCACACTTAAAAGTGCTACCAAACACACTCATCCCAATTCGAAAGGGAGACGACGCATCGCTATGCGCTACGACGCCACCAACAAACGGTATGGGTGTGCGATGGCTACGGGAAAGCCATATTGCTACAACAATCCCGCTTACCACCGGCACTTATATGTTGTTAACTAAAATCTGCACCAACGTATCATAGTAGCACGTCACTAAGACGCCAGTGGACAAAACTCCACGTATCATAGTGCTAATGCACTAAAAAATGAAGTTGAGTGTACTTGTTTCATGATTAAAACTACTTTTACGGATTTTATCGCGTTTATTTTTACTTTTAATTACTTTTATTTTTAATTCCCGACGTTTCGGGCGCTTTCCAGCACCCATGGTCACGGGGGACTGAGATGACTGACGTCCCGATGTCATTGTTAAGCCCGGAGTACCTTCAGCTTTTTTAATTATTGTTTATAGTCCGATCTATGCAAAATTAACTGACTAAGTCCTGAGGTCTTGCAGTGGTATGCTTGGGTTATGTTTTAATTTTATTGATTATAGGATCCCAAGCAGGTGGTAGTACCCAGCCTCCTTCTCTATTGAAATTAGGATGTTTTTTAATTTCAATAGCGTCACGTATCATCCTTGGTAGGAATCGGTGTTCTTTCGCGAGGATTTGTGGTCTATCAAATCTGATGTAATGGTTGGGGCCGTCTAGGATATGATCACAAACTGCAGACTTCCCGGAACGTTGATGCTTCACATCAGCTATATGTTCTTTTACGCGGGTCCTAATTGATCTTTTTGTTTGTCCTATATAAGAGAGGGTTCCCCGACATAACAGCCCCGGACAGAATAGCCCCGACAAAACAGCCCCGACAAAACAGCTCACCGACAAAACAGCCCCCGTCAAAACAGCCCCCGACAAAACAGCCCCCGACAAAACAGACAAACAACAAACAGACAAAACATAAAAGTATAATAATAAATAAATAATTATAAAACTAAGTAAGTAATTTACGAAATATGATCGTTTTAGGTAGTATAATATTATTACTTTGCATTGATAATCGTGCTTTTTATCTTCAGAGTATATTACATAATGAAAATATAATATAATAATAATAATTATTTCTGTGAATATATTGTGGAATTTTATATTCAGCTTTCAATTTAATTAACTTACCTATTATGAGTAGGTTCCAAGAAGGGGCGATTTACGTTTCGGCCGATTAGCAGATTTGAATAAATGTTACGTATAGTCCGTTCATCGCTTTAAGGAAGTAATTTGTAATGTGTTTACAATACCTATTCTACATCTTGCGGCGATAATCCTCTTATTGCTATTGAACGAGTATGGGTCATTTAGAAATACATGGGAAGTGTTAATAAATTACTTATTTTTAATTATTCTATAATTGCAGCACCAGGTAAGGGGATAATTCCCCGTAAAAGAAAAGTTAGTTTCTTAAACCGATGAACGGACTTTACCTATTATGAGTAGGTTCCAAGAAGGGGGGATAAAGTAATATATAAGAACATCGGGACACACAAAATAACTATAGTCTTGTAGAATTTTGTCTGGTGAAGATCATGGAACTTATTCAATCGCAGAAAGGCAAAGATTTACTGTTGAGCGATGGGTACCGGTATCGTAAGGCGAGAACTAATACCGATGGCAGTGTATCATGGAGATGCGCCGAGACACCTTGCCGAGGACGTGTCAAAGTGTCATTGGAAAATGTCGTGGTAAATGTGACTCGACACAGTCATGCTCCAGATCCAGCTAAAAATGAAGCAAAAAAATCTGTGTCTAATATGAAAAGGCGAGCAGCGGACACCCTTGAGAAACCAAAGCAGTTGATTCAAGGATCGACAAGAGGGATAAATTTGGAAGCATTAGACCATTTGCCATCGTACAATGCATCTCAGAGAACTGTTGAGCGTATTCGGCAAAGGCGTGAAGTGTCGTGCCCAAACCCAGGCTCTGTTGCCGATATTAATATTCCTGTTGCACTACAAGTCACTTCAAGAAATCTAAATTTCTTGTTATGGGATTCTGGACAGAATGATTCTCATCGCATGTTCATGTTTGGTACTAAAGAAAATTTGGAAGTTTTAAGGGAGCACCGGCACTGGCACGTAGATGGAACCTTTAAAGTAGCCCCACAATTATTTTTACAAGTATTTACCATTCATGCATTGGTAGATAACCGTTCTATTCCGTTGATTTACGTGCTTCTACAGGATAAACGAGAGGAAACATATGTTCGAGTGTTTCAAAAATTGATGGAGTTGAAACCCACTTTAAATCTAATAAGCTGCTTATCCGACTTCGAGAAAGCGATCCAAAATGCAGTTTGCCAGGTATTTCATGGTGTCCAGGTGATGGGTTGTTTATTCCACTTAGGGCAGTGTTTATGGAGGAAAATCCATAAGCTACATCTTGTAGAAGAATATCGCAATGACGAAAATGTGAGAATGCATTTGAAAATGTTACTAGCGTTATCTTTTGTCCAAGAGGGCGACGTAATCACTGCTTTTGAGGAGCTAACCGAAAGCTGTCCACGAGAAATTGATGCAGTCATCGATTAATGGGAAGATACTTATATAGGACGGCAAAGGAGAGCAGATCCAAAATTTCCAATTCATGTATGGAATGTTCATGATAGAGTGCACCAGGGCTTTCCGCGTACAAGCAACTCTGTAGAAGGATGGCATCATGCTTTCCAACACACCGTTGACTGTCACCATCCATGTATTATCAAATTAATAGACCATTTCAAGAAGGAACAAGACCGGGTAGAAATAGAGTTGGAACGTTTTCGAGCCGGCTTCAGAAATCGCGAAGCTTCCAAAAAGAAGTATGTGCAACTTAATCTTTGATTGGAAACTCTTATGGGAAATTATAACAACGACGACTTTTTACCGTATCTCCGTGGAATTTCCAACAATCTGACATTATAAATTGATATATTATTATATAACTTCATTTATTTTTATTTTATAATAATTATTAATAATTGTAACCTTTGTAATTAATAACCTTTGACGAATATATTTTGTAGAATTTTGTTTGTAAATATACATTATAATGTAATTTTATACCTACATTTATTTTTGTTTTAATTTCATGTGTAGACGATGCAATAGTTTTGTTGAAAACAAAAAATACATAAATTAAACCAAAAAAGTCACGTAAAGTATTAACATTCGTTTTACACCACTTACAATTTTTTCAATAATTTCTTGCTAAAACTCACAATAGAAAAGTTTCCCATATATCGCCAACTGAAGTAGATACACGGTATAAGTATAGTTATAAATTCTATAGATATGTATGGTATTTATTTTGACTTGGGCTGTTTTGTCGGGGGCTGTTTTGACGGTGGCTGTTTTGTCGGTGGGCTATTTTTTCGGGGCTGTTTTGTCGGGGGCTGTTTTGTCGGGGCTGTTTTGACGGGTCACCATAAGAGAGACCACATGCACAATCAAGCTTGTACACTCCTGCATCTTGTAGATGAATATGACACTTGACGGATGGTAGGAACTGACTAATCTTCTTCGGCGGCTTGTAGAATGTTCTAATAGAAGCTCGCTTCAAGATATAACCAATCTTGTCTGTGACACCTCTGACATATGGTAGTACAGCAGGCACACGCTCGACTGTGGCCGACTTCACTCGGTCACTGTGACGTAGGCGCGGGACCCGAAGCTTGTTGTCGTGCAGAACTTGCTTGACGTGCTGAAGCTCGGTGGCCAGGTGTTTGCTGTCACAGATCCCTCGTGCTCTCTGTAACAAACATTTGCCCACGGTAGCTAACTGTGAAGGATGGTGGTGAGATTCACCGTTTAAATATCGGTTTGTATGGGTCTTTTTTCTATACACAGTGTGACCAATGGTGTTATTAGGATGACTAACACATCTAGGAAAGGTAAGGAATTATTTGCCTCTAACTCCATAGTAAATTTAATTTTAGAGTTTATGGAATTAAGATGTTTTAAAAAAGCAGTTACTTTGTCTGATGGTAAAATTGTGAAAGTATCGTCTACGTACCGCTTTTAGATCCTTGGTGTAACACGTGCAGTAAGGAGGGCTTTCTCCTCAAAGTCTTCCATGAATATATCGGCGACAATGGGAGATACAGGTGAGCCCATCGCAACACCATCTACTTGCTTGTAAAACTCTTCCTTCCACAATAGATAGCCAGATGTAAGGCAATGTCTTAGTAATACTGCATATTCTGCTGACATGTTATTTTCCTCTAGTTTCCTAGTTATAATTGAGATGCAGTCTTCAACAGGTAGGCATGTAAATAGAGACTGAACATAAAAACTGACCATGGTTTCATTGTAAGTAAGATGTAGGTCTTTTATCTCACTGACAAAATGGCATGAATCCTTAGTGTGTGCTCTTGTATGTCCTCTAAGTGGTGATAATATTTTAGCTAAGTATTGAGCCAATCTGTAAGTTGACGAATCAATCTGACTCACTATTGGACGTAATGGAGCATTCGGATTGTGTATCTTTGGTAACCCATACAACTTCGGTGGTTTGGCACATAAAGTTATTATCGAATTAACGTCCAGATTCAATTTTTCGGAGTATTTCTTAATTAGATCGCTAGTTGTTTTAAGCGTATTAGTTGAAGGGTCTGTTTTGACTTTTCGATAAGTAGTTTCATCCGACAAAATTTGTTGTATTTTAAAATTGTTATCTGACGTATCCATTATAACCGTAGAATTACCTTTATCTGCGCGGAGAATCGTAAGCTCTGGTCTGTTGCGTAAGTTTTTCAACGCGTTAAATTCATTTTTGGGAAGATTTAATTTCGGCGCTGAACTTCGACGTAACATAGACGAGATGTCTTGACGTATGGCCTCTAAATCTTCATTACCAATATTATTTTTATACAGACAGTCCTCAACACTACAGATAATGTCCTCATACGGTTTTTTTCACGGTGTTATTGCGAAATTAATACCTTTTTCTAAAACTTTTATTGTGGCGTCGTCCAGTGTTTGTTTTGATAAGTTGTAGACAGCGCGTTGTTTATGATTCGTGTCTGTGGTCAACGATTTCGTATGTTGGACATTTGATTTAGTTCTTAATTTATGGTATTTATCAATGTGTTTATTTTTGCATTCATTGTATTTAGTTGTTTCGCGTTTGTCTAAAGTTTCTATGCAATTTTTATAATCAAATGTCGATAAAACTGTCTTTAATTCACTGGACAAATTGTCTATGGTTTTGTTTATGAAATATAGATCGGTACGTTTATGCCGAATCACCGTTATTAACAACTTTTTAATAGCCTGATTTAAGATCATAGCGCTTCCTCGAATGTCTATTTTAGTGGATATCTTGACACACGTAGGAATGAGATTATGATCTCTGCATCTCTTCAAGAAATTTAAAGCTGTTATGTATCTTGCGCGCTTGGTCTTTAGATCTTCTAATCAGCGTATTTTATTTGCTATTTCCAGTCCGTATTGGTTAACATAATGATTTCTTATATGTACGCGAACACTACACATGATTAAAACTACTTTTACGGATTTTATCGCGTTTATTTTTACATTTAATTACTTTTATTTTTAATTCCCGACGTTTCGGGCGCTTTCCAGCGCCCATGGTCACGGGGGACTGAGATGACTGACGTCCCGATGTCATTGTTAAACCCGGAGTACCTATTTTTACTTACCTATTTTTTACTTTTTTAATTATTGTTTATGGTCCGATCTATGCAAAATGAACTGACTATGTCCTGAGGTCTAGTATATATATATATATATATATATACTATACATTTCAAACTTTTGAAAAAATATTTATATTTAATAATTATTGACTGGTTGCGCGGAAACCCATTCGGATTTATTTTATATTTGACGGTAGGTTGCCAAGTAGTTTATTCGACACATCGGGGTGGTGGGGTGGGAGGGGAAAGAAGATGATTCTAGAATGTCACGTAACCATCGGAACCGAAGATATATAAGGCACGCGCGACCGACGCGCAGCCTCTTCCCGCCGCACTCGTCGTTGAAACCACACCGCTAGTAGAAACCGCTTTAGCCTGGAAGCAGTCGAGCTCCAGGAAACCCGCCTCACCTCGTGTGAGATATAGTCGTGCACCGCCTCTCTCCGGAGTGTTCCAGAAGTCGCAGCTATAGTGCTCAACAGAATAGAAGAAACCCCGGTGAGTCAATATTCCTAATAATACTGCCTGCTTGATATAATTGTTTTAACCCGCTCCAATTTTGTTTTCTCCTAATCAGGCAGGATTCCTTTTCATCGATTTGGCAAAATAATAGTTTTAGTTTAGGGAAAAGCGAGTGCATTGTACCGCATGCTATAGTAGTCGCTTTTACGTAAGCGTAGAAGCAATCGCATATACAGTCCACTTAGATTAATATCTCGCGTAATAGGTTTATGGTTCGACCGGGGAACTAGACTTCGGCAGCCTTAGACACGTGGCTCCACCATTGACTTTTATTTTACTTTTTACATAATCATCATTAAATTTTCGATAAAAATTATTCTGTAGACTTTAAAAAAATTGATTTTTGTAGAAATAATTTAGGTGAGGTAAGCAGATAATGTGTTTCATGGATTAAGAATTTAAATGCAAATAGGTCTTAAAGCCTAAAAAGCTTAGGGAATGCCGCGTTATCAATAAAATGATTTCCGCTTCTCTACACTCGTCATTCAAAACACAGCAGTATTATGCTATTTTTTACTGGTATTCCGTGAGAACGCAGTCCTTCCCAGTCAGACATTGTTATGTATAACTGCATGTAGTTTTAAGGGAGTTCATTTCAATAGATATTTTATGTACTTACATACGTAATTAATCACGTAAACCTTAACATGTATTTTGAAATATGTTTCGCGCATATATTTTATAAGTGGTATTAACTACCTCACTTAAAATGTTAAAAAAAAGTTATGAATAGATATCCTTGTTGTGCTTTCACGAAACCGGACAAGTGTTGAATAACTGAAATAAATTTAGTGAAAGTTGGAGCCATTGTTGTCTTTTTGGCTGCTTCCTTAGGACTCCACAAACATCGTGTTGTACTAGACATCGTTGCAATTTTAGCGTTTGGTTTGTGCTTTAAATATGTTTTGTGGTTTTAGTTTTAGAAAATATCAAACCGTGGGCATTGGATTAATCCTATGTACTACTTAATAGAAGCGACGCCGAGACCTAGTTGATTGCAAAACACGTTTGAGTCCATGGGCTCATATTTACTTAGTCCGTGCCAAAAAAGTACTCTGTGCCTCCGACCATGTGGATACTGCACACTGCCACACAGTTTTCTTTCGCGGTTTTTGTTCTTTCCGAAGTGCATGTAACTTTAATGCCCGTGGATGTCGTAAGAAGTGAGAGACGGAAACCCTCAAATACATTACGGAAAAATAATATATTATGCTAACATGATACGGAACGTATAATGGTTGTGTGAGAATATCCACGACCCTATACCGTCCCATGGTTATAAGATGACAGAGGGAAATAAGCCAGGAGATGGGCAGCACCAGTTTTCTGACAAACAACTGTAACTAATATAAAACTGCGGTAAACAAATCAAGTGTGACGACACCTATGGAAAAGTATTGAGGAGATCTAATGTTAAGCAGTGAACTATTAATGGGATATAATGAGGGTGATGATGCCCGCTACTAATAAAGTGTGAGTAAGCTGTGAAGTAGTGTGAGACATTGCAAATCAGCCTTCAGTTATGACAACATATCTATAGTTTCATTGTATTAAGTTGGCGGCAGATGTCCATGGACTGCATTAGCCATCTACAATTAGGTAGAATGAACTTTGAACGTTTGTTATTTCTATTTTAAAAAAATCATCTAAGTATTTTAACATGAATTTTAATTGGAAAATGCATGAAACATTTTCCACGCAGCTATTATTCAACCAAACTGATTTGAATAATATGATCAATCTGTTCGTTTCGTTAGCATGCTTAATAATTCAACTTTGTAAATTATGCATATATATAATACATGTACTTGCAAAATTAAAATCATTTCTACTCGTGTTTTGTTTCAAAATACAAACAATTTTATAAGTAATTTTTTCAATAAAATAAGGATGACAAACGAGCACACAGATCACCTGATGGTAAGTGGATGCTGTGGCCCATAGACATATACATTTATCCTCGATTAATAATAGTAGCTCAGATGGTTAACGCACGCTGTAAATATAACAGAACGCGAGTAACCCGGGTTCGATCCCCGCCGACACCAATGAAAATGTTAATTGCAATTTTAAGTGCTGATTTACCGGGTGCTTGGCGGTGAGGAAAAAACATCGTGAGGAAACCTGCATGTCTGAGGAATGAGAAAAAAAAAATTCGAAGACATGTGTAGTTTGCCAACATGCATTGGCGCAGCGCGGCGGACACTTCCTTGCTCTAAAACCCTCTCAGAAATGAGGGAAGGCCTGTGCCAAGCAGTGGGATTTTATATAGGCTGTAACTTATACTTATAAGAATAAAAACGCATATGCGTTATCACCACTGATAACTAAGATGGAATGCCTCGTTTCTAGTAAAAAGGGTCTTTGAATCTCTACACTCACCGTACGAAACACAGAAATAAGCTGCCGTTTTACGCTGGTATTCTGTGAGAGCGTGGTTCTTCCCTGGTCGAGTCGACTTACTTGTGCTACAACCGTAATATAGTTGCAGCGTGGCTCTATCACGTAGAACTTAAATGACAATCGAATTAACAGTTCACCTGATGGTAATAGTCTAATGCATTTTATGGACATCTGCAGCCGACTTCAAACCAGGTAGGTTGCTAATGTCTCTGCAGCTAAATGTACTTGTATTAAAACAAAACCTTGGCACCTCGGAGTTTCTCAAGGTAGACTCCGCGTACTGTAATATTCACAAATTTATAAATTTTGCTACGTTTAAAGTGGAATACAAATTAACTTGTTAACAATTTTCACGAATCCGGAAACAATAAATACCTATCAATATTTAAATTAAAAAGTAGCACGTCGGTGAACAAATACAAGCAGTCAAGAATTCGCATTTAGAAAATGCCATAATTAGGGGCTTTTTAGGTGCTAATTAGGTTCAAAGCTTAAAATATGGTCCTCTAAAATTTTCAACGCAACGAACTGTTGAAGTTTGCGTTGCTGGCAAAAAGTATCCCTAGCAACGTAGTTATGATAATAGATATACGACAAATTATACAATCTAGGAAATACGTGCTAAATAAGAACTGAAAAATTATTGAGGTCGGATTTAGATAACAGTCATATTCTGGGTAATATCGGGTCTATTCGGTCTATTTATTATCGGATAATTTTTTGGACAGATGTAAACATGTTACTGAAAGATCGGTAAGTAAAAGATTTAAAAAAATAACGACTTCATGCCAAATTGAAAAGTTAATTCATAAATTGTCATGTGAAGAAGCTCCTGGTGTTGATGGAATAAGTGTCCAAGATTTAAAATATGTCAAAGAAAAAATTGATTCTGTTATTGCTAATTTTATCAATTTAGATGTAGAAAAAGGTATATATCCACAATGCAATAGAAAGCAATATAATAAGGCAAACATTTAACCCATTTATAAGCAAGATTGCCATAAAAGTTATGAAAGTTAACGGCCTATTGCCATACATTCTGTCGTAAATAAGTTAGTTGTTAAAGTTATTGTTAAACAAATGACAGATTTCTTAGAGGATAATTCTATATTAGGCAAACATCAGCATGGATTCAGAAGAAATATGAGTACAGCTCCAGCCATAAAACTAGCTTTACAGACTATATAAATTAAAGATTAAACGAAATAAAACATGTATAGGCATATTTATTTATTTTAAAAAGCTTGTGACAATTTTGACTTTAGAAAATAATCTCTTGCTATAAACCAGTGGGCTATATAACAGTATAAGTAGCATCATTGAACATTGTGTCGTTTTTATGTATGCGGATGACATGTCCATCCCTTATGCTGACAAAAAAAATCAAGATAAAATAAAGAAAAACATACAAAGTGATTTCAACAACATAAGTTATTGGTCTCATGACAGTGGAATTAATATTAACACAGCAAAAATTAAAGGAATACGTACGTCATCATCGCATAATATTAAAAATGCGAAAATAAAACTCTTAACTTAACAATAGATAGAAATATAGGAGAAGACTAACAATAGATAGAAATATAAGAGAGAATAATAGGAGTACCCTTAACCGACGAGCATGCATGCGTAGGTGTATGGATGTGAAGGAGGCGAGAGAGGTGTGTCAGGATCGTGCCAAATGGAAGTCTGTAGTCTCTGCCTACCCCTCTGGGTGACAGGCGTGAGTTTATGTATGTATAGATAGAAATATGAACTGGGGTAGCCATATAGAACAGGTGTGCAATAAATTTAAGAGATATTTTAGGTAAATTCCGTTTTCTGAAGAAATTGACACCTAAACCCGTACTGTATGTTGTATATTACGCACTAGTTGAGTAACTTTACAGTATGGATTAGTAGCATATGAAAGGACATTTAAAACATATTTAGTTAAAGGAACTTCAAATTAAATTTATGAAAATATAAGCAAACGCAAAAAATAAAATTAATTTTAGAGATAATTATGAGCAGCTTTTTTGGAAGTGTAATTTAATACCGATACATGAGCAATTTAAAACATCATTTACGACATGTGATAAGTATTACATATTTTACAGTGGTAGAGCCACGCGGCAGCTTTGCTGTTGCACGTATGGGCCGGTTCAAACCGGCGTGGTACCACGACCTCACTGAATACCGGCGTAAAGCTCATCTTCTGCGTTTCGTCTAGTGAGTTTAGGTGGCCTGAGGCTCAATTTCCCTCCCCCCCTCCCTTGACGTAGTAGTGGAATCAAGTAAAGATCTACCGCAGGAGGGTACTGACAGCCCTGCAGAAAACCTCGCTGAGCATCCACAATAAAATTACTCTACTCATGAGCGTGGATGCTCAGGCTGCCCAGCGTATTCTGGCGGGGGGAGGGGGCCAAAATACCGCTCAAAACAACAACTGTTCGGGGCAAACTGAGCAACAAGACCAAGGCGACCCCTGCCACGCTATCCGTGAATTTCTGCAATGTCAGGGGACTTCATTCTAACCTAAACGCCATCCACTACCATCTCGAGATGGCGAGGCTGGCTCTGCTCTTTCTGAATGATACGCAGATGTCTTTTTCAGCTGATTCTTCGTATCTCTCCTACCCGGGCTACAAACTGAAGGACTACTTTGTACCTCGGGCTGGAGTTTAGGTAAACGTCAGAGAGGACATCTGTTCTCGACGCCTTGGCAGTCTTGAAGATTCAGACCAGTCCATCCTTTGGCTACGCGTAGACAGCGACGACCATCCGCGCGTCTACGGGTGCCACCATCCGCGCGTCTACGGGTGCCTCTCTAGGTCCCATAGGGGTAATGCTAAAACAGACGGACTCTTCGACCTCGTCCAAATGGCTACAGATTCTTTGCTATAACAACTGGTTACTTGTTATGGACCTACGCGGATGTCAGATGTGGAGGACCATTCCCCTTCCCTGTTGAACCTTCTGCTGACATCTCATCCGGACGGATATCAGATTTTCGTCGACGCCCCTTTATGCTCCTTGAACCATTATCTTGCCCGGAGTGTGGTGCTACTCACTCTGACATCGCGATTGCATTCAGCCAATTGGGATAGGATGCGGTCTTTTTTACATCCCACCATTGGGGGCGGGGTTGCTTCTCGAAGGAAGATCCCAACAGTGTTGCTGATTCTGCTGCTGATGTGACGCTTCAGGGTATAGAACTTTTTATTCCCTCTTCTGTGGTGCCCATCGGAGGCAAATCTCAGCCATGGTATGGTCGCTCCTGTAAAATAGCATCATGCTATAAGCAGAAGTGCTGCCAAGCCTAGGCTGACGCATCAACGTGCCGGGATTTAAACACCAGCGCTCTAAAAAAGAAGTATAATTCAGCCTCCAGGTCCTACAATAGAGTCATTGCCAAGGCAAAGACAAAGCATATAGGCAGAATTGGCAGGAAACTAGTTCACCTTCCTTCTGGATTCCGTGCATTCCGTTGTTTTGCCAAGGCTGTCCAGAGGAATTTCTGTCAGCCATCTCTTCTATCTCTGCAAAGGGAGGACGACACACTGGCCACTGCAGCAAAGGAGAATGCCGATCTGCTAGGCTCTTTCTTTGCGTCCAACTCGATTTTTGATGCCGGAGGGAATACCATCCCGCGGTATGAGTGCTTCATACCGGAGGTGCGGTTTTTAAAGCGCTCAGTTTTCAAAGCACCCCTCTCCCTGAAAATCTACAAGTCGAGTGGCCCTGACGTTCTCCCCCCAATAGTGCTGAGGACGTGTGCTCCAGAGTTGGCACAGGTCCTAACGCGTCATTTCCGTACTCTCGTATGCGTAATCCGAAAATCATGATACTGCTTTCGTCCACCCAATGCCTAAAAAAGGTGAGCGCTCAGACCCGTCCAGCTAAGGGACGAAAAACAAGAAAGAATACAGCGCCATCACCTCCTTGTTTTCAAAAAACATGGGATCCATTGTGAACTGTCAGCTCATGAGGAACATTGAGAATCACCAGCTGATTAGTAATCGCCAACACAGTTTCCATCGGGGTCGATCAGCTGGTGATTTTCTGGTCTACCTGACTCATAGATGGGCAGCGGCGGTAGAGTCCAAGTGGGAAGCATTGGCCGTTAGTTTGGACATTGCTAAGGCCTTTGATCGGATTTGGCACAAAGCGCTTCTTTCGAAGCTCCTTTCCTATGGGCTTCCCGAGAAATCGTGCAATTGGATCACCAGCTTTCTTGCAGATCGGAACATCAAGGTCGATGTAGATGGTGCAAGCTCCGATTACAAGCATATTAATGCTGGTGCTCCACAAAGCTGCGTGCTACCACTGACGTTGGTTTTTCTGCATATCAATGATATATTTCAAACCTGTAACATTAATTGCTATGCAGATGAGAGCACTGGTGATGCTCTGTACACTGAAGTCGAGTCTTCGCTGAACAGAGTCTCGGATTGGAGGCGACTAAATCTTGTCCAGTTTAACCCTCAGAAGACACAAGTTTGCGCGTTAACCGCTTAAAAGAGCCCTCTTGTTGTACCTCTTCAGTTTCAAGGCACTCCCTTCGTTGCCTCAGCCAGTATCGGAATCCTAGACCTCGACATATCGGGTGACGTGCAGTTTCGTGGTCACTTAGAAGAGAAGGCCAAATTGGCCTCTAAAAAGCTTGGCGTGCTCAGCATAGCGGGACAGTATTTTATACCGGCACACCTACTACAACTTTACAAGGCACAGGTTCGGCCGCGCATGGAATACTGTTCCCATCTCTGGGCTGGAGCTTTGCAGTACCAGCTCCATCCACTTAAATGCATCCAGCGCAGAGCGGCTCGAATCGTCGACGACCGAGTGCTTTCCAATCAGCTTGATTCACTTCCGCTGCGAAGACATGTTGCATCTCTTTGCGTATTTTATCGCATTTATCACGGGGAGTGCTCTGAGTAATTGTTCAGGTTAATCCCAGTCACCAAATTCCATGAACGCAGCAAACCTCTAGATACCATCCACACCATCTGGATGATTGGCGGTCCACCACTGTACGTTCCACTAGGATTTTTCTTCCGTGTATGAACTCTCTGTTGAATAGTTTACCACCGGCGATTTTCCAGGACCGATACGACTTGGGGACCTTCAAGAAAAGAGCTTATTCCTTTGCTAAAGGATCGGCAACACACCTGCAATTCTCCTGGTGTTGCGGTTGTTCATGGGCTGCGGTAGGCACTTACATTCAGGTGAATCGTAAGCTCGGTTGCCCCGTCTTCTATAAGAAAATATGCAATCTTATGTGATACTTAAATTTAAAGATTTTAAAAATATTTATAATTTAAATGTGATTATTATTACGGTAAAATAACGTTCCAACTTTAAATAACAAAAATTTATAACAATTTACCGCAAGAATGCCTTATCACGCAAGTGCGAGTATTTTTAAACTTTTTTTTATTTATGCGTAAGGCATTCTCGCGGTATATTGTTATAAATTTTGATTCTCAGTACTTAACGACTGGCGTTAATGATATCACCTTTACGAGAAGCTATGAAGTCAAACTAGTATTTCAAGTGATCACTACTTACGATAATTATGGTTTAAGCCGTTTTTAAGGTGCTGGAGAGCCATTCTAATTCTTCTAAGATTGACGTCATATATCATCGGAATAGTGTCAGATAAGACTTGCTCTTGCATAGTTATTCACACTTACCTGTGGCTCCAACAATTATGTATAGCCTACAGCTGCCCATAGAATTTCTGAAAGTCACTCAGAATCTTAGGTGTCCTCAAAACGTTGCTGCCACATTCGGTCTTCAAATTATCACTAAAGGCCGCAAAATATCACTTAAGACGCATAATAGATAAATCAAATTTAAGCTTATAAGAATTTGCTGCAATATTTACTCAAGTTGAAGCGATATTAAACTAGCGTCCTTTAACATCGATGTCATCTGTTCCTTTATATTTACTCCCACTGACTCCTGGCCATTTTCTTATCGCGCGATCAATGGTTTCGCAGTAATCGACGGCACTCGGTACTTCCTGCCCAGCCGGACTATGCAACGTACACGTTATTAAAGTAACACTTTGTCTTGTAATATTAAATTGTTATAACAAATAATTGTGTCAAGTCAATAAAATATGATATTTAAAAAAATTAAGCATTGCATTATTGAAGAGCATCTGCACAGGCAGCTTTCGTAAAAACATAGACATACATCTACTACCATAAAAATAGAGACTAGAGATACAATATTATCATCTGAGTGGTTAAAAAATCTTATTAATATTAAAATAAATTACTTGATCCTCCTATGTTCTATGTTCGTCCTATGTTCACTCTAAAGGGTCAAAAATTTAACTTTAGATAAAAGCATCGTGAATAATGCAATACACTTATGCCGAAAGCGCATTAATTATAACTCAGTTTATTAATACGCTTATGCGTCAAAATCACCAATATTTTCACGAGATCACTGCTGAGCATAGGCCTCCACCAAGGAACGCCACAATGCACGGTCCTGAGCCAATTGCGTCCATTAACTTCCTGCATCTCTTTAGCAGGTCGTCACTTCATTTAGAGTCGAGCCGCCCGCGCTTCATCAGTTCAAGGCTGCCACTCGAGAACATTCATTATCATTTTTATTTCGTTAGAAATTCACGTTTAGTGTTAAAATAAGTAATCATATCATTACGTAACATAATTATGTATTAATTATAAATTCATAAGTAAACAAGCAACAATAACCTTATTTTAATGCGATTGCTTTGAAGGATACAAAATGAGTGAATTGATTGGTACACAAATTACAAGACAATCCTTGGTCGCAATGAAGATTAATTAATGTTCTTTGAAATTGACTTTTAACTGAATTTACATTTTCTAGAGGCTTTTTGATTAAAGTATCGACAGTAAGGCATTCAACGTAAATTGTTGTTTCAGCGGGCTGGAAAGTTTCGTTATCCCTACAGAATATAACTTTAAAATATAAATCTAAATGATAATAATTCCTTCTTCCCTTTCCGTCAGTCCGTTTGATTTCCACTTCTTGTCAGAGGCTTCTCTACTTTTGGGAAGTATTTGCAACTCCTTCATGTTTACATGGCAGATTTCTAAAGGAGGAAGGGAGAATAATCAGTAATTCTGATCATTTGATGGTGAGTCAACTCCTCCGTCCATGAGCATTCGCAGGACCAAAGTAATTTTTTAGTTTTTGAAGCGACAGTAGCCTAATGATCGTGGGTTTGAATACGCCATTCGACTATTGGCGTGAACCACTCGTAACAAAAGAAATTTAAGCTTACCACGAGGCGGTTAAGGGGAATATTAGTAACGTTTATAGCATTGTTAATATTCTTTTTTTTTTAAATTGCAGGTGCAATACCAGCTTTTTAGATGGAAGTAGAATTTTTACTTTCAGTTTACTAATTTATATTAGTTTGAAACAACAATGAACGATGAGTAAATTTCACGACGAGGTCATGCATGGCAGGAAATTTAAAAAAAAGTCATGGGTTGTGGATTGATAAACAAAGAGATAATATAGATTCATTCAGTCATTACGATAATTTCAGTAATACCTAAGAGTATATATTTCTTACTGTGACCGGTTTAATTAATTTAAATAATATTGAAGAGAAATTAGCTACAATTTACAAAAATATTTTTTAATAATTGTTTTATATCGTTTATTGTAATTCGTGTAGTAATAATAATAATAATGTCCTCAAGACTGAATTTCGGCCACGGCGGCCTGCCTCAACGGAGACTAGCAATCGGCACGGGACATGATTATAGTGCCCAAGTGTATGCGCAAGCACAGGTGCACTCTGTTCCCTCACTCTCATAATCCGATGGGACGGTAAACCGACACGACCGGACAGAGATCAGGTGCAGGACCAACGGCTTTACATGCTTTCCGAGGCACGGGGGATAAGGCATCGCCAACTTCCTGACTCCGGGCAACTACTGATAATTTCTTGAAGGAAAAACTCATTAAATATTTTTTTGGACCGACCCGGGATTCGAACCCTGGACCTCATGATCAGCAGTCACAATACTACAACCGCTAGACCAACGAGGCATATTTGAGCAGGTATATCGACTTTGGCAATAAAAGAGTTGAAATCTTAAAGGGTGCCGCGTTCTTCTGGTCCTCATTCTTTTATAATGAATTTTTGACTGGTCACGTTTTATATAAATTCAATAGCAAAGAACGTAATATTTTTTTATAATTTGAGAAATGTTGTATCTACTATGATCTTACCTAAAGCTATGTTTTAATGAACAAGGTACATTGGTACCTATTCAGATTTCAACTTTTATAACCAGAGCCTCTTGTCTGTCCAAACGCCATATTCTGGCGTCTCAAATAACATGCGCATCTGTCAAACGCCATAATATGGCGTCGAGTGATAGCAAACTATTTGTAACATATATATGATATATAAATAACACATATATATACATACATATATATATATACATATATATATATATATATATATATATATATAATATATATATATATATATATATATATATATATATATATAACATATTATATTAGTATCATTTTTGAAGTTACACATAATGTGATAGCTTATTTAACAAAGTTTCCATTGATATATGATTTTAATATACCTTTTATACAACATTTTTTGGAAATAGTCATTTTGAACAGCAGGAAGTAGTCTGGAAGTACTTCGGGAAGTGCTCGACAGATGCGCCATATTGGCCAAAATGACCGCGACAGAGTAAGAGAGGATAAAATACTATAATACATACATATTAGAACGCGGGAGTGGACTGAGCCCATGTAGAAAAACTAAAATGTCACCAACACGTCAATTCGCACGTATAAATGTCAACACAAGATGTATTTTGACGTTACAATCGTTTCCAAATTTCGCATGCAAATTATTTAAAAATGCCAAATTGCACGCTATTTACAAATAAATATGTATTAAAATTGAAACGATCTTGAACATTAATCAAAGTCTAAAATGTGTAAATTTATTCAGTCTGTCAACACAGCGAATCGGGTTCGGCAACGCCAATACCTCGTACAAAATAAAGTTGACAGCCATTCTATTGTGTATTATAGTATTCTATGTTTATAATAGCCGACACCCCGTTCGTCACTTATATATAGCAAATTTGGCCACTTTTTAACATTTTTGTTTTTGATATCAACAAATTTTGAGTAGTTTGAACCTTTTAATAAGCTTACAAAAGTATAAAAGGGCCTTAGTAGCTAAGTTGGTAAGCAATCGCTGTAAATTTCAAAGTATGCGAGCAATCCGTGTTCAATCCCCGCCGGCATAAATAAATTTGCGCAATTATTCCAGATTTTTTTTAAAGACCGGGAACGACCGATCTATGCAAGTTTATGTTAACAGGTGGCAACGATCGTTTACCATAAAATGAGCCGCGTGCTCTTTCAATCTTCTATGAAAATAGTAAAATAAATATATTTTAGAAAATAATCAAACACACTTTTATCAACCGTAATTCACCGTTGTTTCATCAGTCAGTAGTTTTTATGGCATTTTATGAGGTTGCTAACTGAAAAAAAATATCTGGGATAAACTAAATTTTATGCATGATTTAAATAAGTCCATATTTGACAACTTTAAAATTTTCAACTACATGAAATTTGGTACTAACAGTGCTGCAAAAGAACCGAACATGGTTATTTTTTTAAACTTCACCAGTATACACATTTCAAACTTTGTGAATTTAATATACATATATTAGTATATTTCGCTTCTGTATATATAACATAATTATAATAAAAATTTCCATTTGTATTTATACCCATAAAAACTTACATATAGAGACTACTTTTCTATGAAAAAGTTTAGCATTATATAACCAATATGAAATACTCTATCCTATGGTGCAATAAAAAGACTGTTATCCTATGAATATTTATTTATAATCTACGCTCATTTCGTACGCCATATTCAAGTGAATGTTATTGTGTTGATTTATTTAGTGTTTTATTAGTGTTATTATAAAATGGTAATGAAAGTTTTTGTGTAAATGTAATTTACCTTTTTACGTAAATAATTTCCGGTAACATTTACTGAAATAATTGTGATTTTCACGCTGCCGACATTCGCTTGGTATGTTTTTTTTTGTTATCAAAATACAAAAATTTTTTTTTGTTATGAAGTAAAACCTGACTTTTGTTTTAGATCTCAAGATAGAGAATTTTGTATTAATTTTATGATGATAAATTTCTTCATAGAAAAATAGTCTCATAATATAATTTTTAATGCTTTTAAGTGTTGTAAGTGGGTGGGTTCCAGGGAACGTCACAATGCACAATCCTGAGATAACGGCGTCCATTAACTTCCTGCATCTCTTTACCAGGTCGTCACTTCATCCAGAGGCTAGCCGCCCGCGCCTCGTTCATCAGTACGAGACTGCCACGCGAGAACATTAATTCTCATTTTTTTCAGTTAGGAATCACGTAAAATACTAGTTTGGTCTCATAGCTTCTCGTAGAGGTGCTATTACTATTTTATTAACGCCAGACGTAAAATACTCAGAATCAAAATTTATAACAATTTACCGCAAAAATGCCTTACGCAAAAATAAAAAAGAGGTTTAAAAATACTAATAAATAGTAAAAAATTAAATGTATCATAACGATCCATTGTACAAAATTATAGGTAAGCGATAACAATTGTGTATGCAACATTTATGCATATATATGTCCTTTAAATTACTGAACCCTTCAAGCGCCATAAAAATCCCATGCAGTCGCTTGCGCCCGGCAAAAGCTTGCGGCCTAAGCGGCTAAGCTTGTTGCCGACAAACTGGCTTACAGCTTGGCAAAATTTAAAATATAAATAATTTAGACTTATTATAAGAATAAATTTAAAAAAAATCAGGTGCGGTCGCATGCGACAATCACTACCTCCGATAATTATGGGTAATGCCGTTTCAAGGTGCTAGAGAGCCATTCTAATCTAGCTCAGTCTGACGTCCGGGATATCATCGGAATAGTTTCAGATAAGACTTGCTCTTTCATTGTTACTCGCACTTGTGTGAGGCTCTAACAATTATGTATACAGCTGCCCATAGAATTTCTCAAACTCATTCAGAATCTCGGGAGTCCTCGAAACGACGCTGCGATATTCGGTCTTCAAAATATCATTTAACGCCGCAAAATATCACTTAAGACGTATAAAATGTAAGTCAAATTTAAGCTTATAAGCTTAAATTCGTTCACCAAGGATTCACTTATGCAACATGCACATGCATTCTAACTGATTTTATTAATACGCTTATTCGTCAACATCACCAATCTCCTCACAAGACTACTGCTGAGCATAGACATCCACTAAGAAACGTCAGAATGCACAATCCTGAGATAATTGCGTCCATTAACTTCCTGCATCTCTTTACCAGGTCGTTACTTCATCTAGAGGCTAGCCGCCCGCGCCTCGTTCATCAGTACAAGACTGCCACTCGAGATCAATTCTCATTTTTTTCAGTTAGAAATCACGTGAAATACTTGTTGGATGTCATAATTTCTCGTAGAAGTGTTAAAACTAAATCATTAATACAAGACGTAAAATACTCAGCATCAAAGATGCAAGGATATCTAGCACTGTGGTAATAATCAATCCACCTGTCAAGTAGGGAGATTAGGTGAGAACCAACCGTGTAATGCCTGTGTAAAAATATCTACCACAATATATCGTTCTCTGGGTGTCGTAAAAGGCAACAGAGGGAAACAACCAGGGTATATTTTCCTAAAAACCAATTAACGCCCAGGGCGCTTTGAGCTTGCTTTCCTATAGATTGAGATCCATGCTTGACTTAATTAAAAAAACACCGGCTTTATACATGATTTTGGACATCATGCGTCTATTAAAAACTGAACAAAAGTATATAGTGGAACTATCTTACAGAGAAGACTGGCTGAATGATGAGGTCATATGTGCGGTTGGTAGCCTTATATGATGATATACCGATTGGTCAAAAATGGGCCTTGACATAGGCTTTGAAATTTATGGCAAACGCCCCAAATTCAAACTTAATATGAATTTGGGCAGATTCACCTCTATCTTCCAGGCAGAAATCTTTACCGTAATTCAGCATGCGGGAATCAATCTGCAAAAACACTACGTCAATCATATAAACTAAGTAGTCTGGCCATAAATACTGTTACATAAAAATAATTCTTTTTTTTCAACTTTTTTATTATTTTGAATTTGGAACGCGTTCATTATTTTCAAAAATTCATTCGATTCCGCGCAATTTCACATATTTTTTCGTGTTCATTATCAAATTACAATATGGAATGAGGTGTTAAAGAAAATAGGATTGCGGTGATTGTCTTGTAAAAAGTGGATATGGAGCCGTCGGTCATATTCCAGACACTTCAAAAGCTTGGTATCAGCCGTATGTTCGTAGTATTATCAACAGATACAAAAACACTTCCTCTATTGAAGACCATAAAAATCGGGGGGCCGCGTGCTATTAGAAATAAAAAGGCTGTTAATGCTGTTAAAGCCAGAATTTATCGAAATTCCATTAGGAAGCAAAAAACCTTATCGCAAGAAATAAAGATTCCCGCTAGGACTCTGTCGCGTATTATAAAACAAGACCCAAAGCTCGATGCTTATCGTTGATATACAGGACATGCCCTAAATCAGTCTTTACAATTTAAAAAAAAATGCCTTCTGTCACGATACGCAGGTGAAGGGCACAGAAATATCCTCTTTACCAATGAAAAGATTTTCACGATTGAGAGCACTACAGTAAGCAAAATGATAAAGTGTACGCTCATAGTTCTCAATAAGCTGCTCAAGTGGTCGAAAAGGTATGACGTGGTCATCTCACTGCATCAGTGATGGTTTGGTGGGTCTTTTCGTACACGATTCGACACCTTGAGGTGTCACAAAGCTACATTTTTGTGAAAAAGGAGTGAAAACTTCAGCCAAAGTGTATCAAGAGACAATCTTGGACCATGTTGTGAAACGTCTCAGCATTACACTTTTCAAAAGTGTACCGTGGACTTACCAGCAGGACTCTGCACCTGGTCACAAGGCACGAACTACCCAAGTCTGGCTTGAAACCAACATTCCGGACTTTATAAGAGCTGAAGACTGGCCTTCATCTAGCCCAGACCTCAACCCTTTAGACTTTAAATTATGGTCAGTTTTAGAGGAAATGGCTTGCTCTAAACGTCACATCGACAATGAGTCTCTTAAAAAATCTTTGGAGCAAGCAGTGGCGAAATTTACCATGGAAACAATTCGTGAATCCATATATTCGTTGCCAGACAGATTTAAGGCCTGTATAAAAGCCAAAGGTGGTTATTGTGAATAGAATATTGTTTTTATTTTTAGCTAAGACTTTAATAAATATGTACATATAGTTTTAAGTAATATTACACTACATCATTAACAAAAATATATTTTCATTTGTAACAGAATTTATGGCAGGACTAGGTATATAAACTCTGATAATTAAGCAGCACTGCTGGCGCGGAGGTCAAACTTGGTGAGCTCAAAGCTAATTGGAGACTGCCTGAACCATCTAAACACCTTGTGATATAATAATAGGGTCATGTTAAGATGGGTCATGCGGAAATTGTAGGCAATGTATTTGCCGACAAGCTCGCAAGTGAGGGCTCAAATAGTCAATTTTGACCTCAGTTATCTCGAAAAGCTAATCCCGATTGACCATTGAAACTTTTTATTACAATAAATCACTTAACATCTGGCTAAAACATTCCAAACCGGCTCAAAAACATTTAAACACCAAAATCCGGGCTTTTTATCGTTAATTTGCTTCAGAGGGCAAGTGCCCCGACTGGAGATTGTTGTCTTAAAAAGCACATGTCCATTCTGGGACTAAGCAACTCAATGATGTGCTGGTTTTGTTCCCCAACGGCAAAAGCGCCTCTACACATCCTAACTGATTGTGGACCCCTAATTCGCAATTCGCAAACATAACACTCATTTAGGAAACTACTCTACCTAGAAGGAGTGAAATTGCTATATATATATATATATATATATATATATATATATATATATATATATATATGTATATATATATATATATATATATATATATATATATATATATATATATATATATATATATATATGTATATATATATATATATATATATATATATATAGAATAGGGTAACAAACGAGCAACCGGTGGTAAGTGGATGCTGTGTGTCAATAGACATCTCCATTTATCCTAAGAATCAAAATGCACATGCCAATGATGACGAGAAATGACGGAATGCCTTGTTTCCAGTAAAAAGCATCTCCGGTTCTCCACATTTTCTTTACGAAACACGGCAGCATTAAGCTGCTCAATTACGCTAGTATTCTGTGAGAAGAGTGCACGCCTTGCAATACGTAACGCAGTGTTGGTACCGACTTTGTTATATGGCAGCGAAACCTGGGTATGCCAGAAGAAGCATAAAAGCAAGTTGAATGCAGTGGAGATGCGATCTCTTCGTAAAATGTGTGGCGTTACCATAGCCGACCGAAAGCAAAACGAAGAGATTCGCAATATGGCAGGATTGAAAGATGACCTTATCACAAAAATTGATACGGGCGTACTCCAATGATTTGGGCACGTTGAGTGAATGAGTGAAGACCGAATGGTGAAGAAAATATATAAGAGCGAAAGTAAATATTAAAAGGTGTCGAGGTAGACCGAGACTAACTTTCGAAGACCATGTGAGCAAATTGCTCGAAAAGGGGAGGGTCAAGAGTACTCGGATACCTAGACGTGCATGTATGAAGAAGTTAATGAACCTGAAAGAAGCGAAAGAGGTATGTAAGGATCGTGACACTTAGCGATCTGTTCTCTCTGGCTACCCCGTTAGGGATTGTGCGTGAAGATAAGTAAGTAAGTAAGTAAGTAAGTATTCTGTGAGATCTTGGTCCTATCCCTATATAGCCGACTCATTCGTGCTGCAACCATAATATAGCAGCAGCGTGGTTCTATCATATTATTATTTATACAGGATCAGGAACAGGAGGGTGATGTCAATACCTCTTACAATCAATGAAGTTAAAGTATTTACACTTCCCACAGCTGAGTGCACGTCTGTGCCCAACTTCTCCTCTTTTATGAGACAGTTTTAGGGGAAGGAAATGTCCGCTGCACTGCTCTTATGCATGTTGGCGGACTTAACTTATCTTTGATTTTTCTTATTTCTCTGAAATGCAGGTTTTAACCCGCTAGCTCAGAAAGAACAGCAAACAGGTTAATATAAATAAGAAGCAAAATCGCGTTTACAAAAAAAAATACTTCCAATCAAGTAAATATACCTTGATAGAACATTGATCCGTAAGACAGTATAATTAAGGAGCTGAATCCGGTTGAGTGTCGACAGAGCGAGAATATTCAAGTACCATGAAGTCTTGAGTACTCTTGGTCGGCATTTGGTAGGCACACTTGCAAGTAGTCAAATACCTACGCACCTTCCCTAGCCGGAAGTTTTTAATTGCAACTTTAAGTGCAGATTTTTTCTTATAGGAGAGGGAGAGGCAAGAGCATACGGCTCATCTGATATTAAGTGATTACCGTCGCTCATGAACAGGTGCAAAACCATTGCAATTCACCATTGTATTGGGGGATTGCAGATGCGTTTCCAGCCTCTTAAAAAGGAATAGGCTCTTTTCTTGAAAGTTCAATTAATTAAGGAATTAGTCCGAACAATGGCTCAGAGCACTACTCGTAGTAGATGCGATAAAATACGAAAAGAGATGCAACATCTCTTCGCAGTTCCAGTGAATAGGTTCGGTCGCCAACAATTCGAACTGCTCTGCGCTGGATGCGATCAAATGGAAGGAGCTAGCACAGGGGAGCCCCGGCCCAGAGATGGGAACTCATAGCAATATAAAATACAGGAGAAGTGGCAAGGGGGCGTGTCTGTGTCCGCGCCCTATGATCAAAATGCTCAGCTTCTATACAAATGCCCGCCTCCGCGAATTAGTGGGTTTGCGACCGTCATCGTAAAATATTATCAGAATGTGATGATCAGTGGATTCTTGTAAAAACCGAAGCCAAAATAAAAACTTTGTTAATCAAGGAATAACTTACCATACCTAAGTACAAGTATTGCATTATATTTATCTTTAAAATCATATTAAACAACAAATCGTAAAATATTTCTTTCTCTTACTACGTTATTTTTGTTTTCCAATATCACAGCCACTGTAACATTTTTGCTGTAAATACATTGCTCCATAACCACTACCTAACTGTGACTTCAAGTGAATGAACAAGCAATGTAAATATCACAAAACGATACTTTATTTATGCGGATATTATGTGTTCGCGCCACTTTGCACTATCGCTTAACGCTTATAAGGGATTCGTTAATTATTATCCAATAAGATTACTGCAAAGCCCATTTCCGGTTTCCTATCTACCGCTTTATGCCCAGCATGTGCATTCGTGTGTTAACGGGCACACAAGTTGAGAAGACACGCAATTAACCGCACCGCTTATATCTCGCATCATCGCTCCCGCCCTTGTGTAATTTGGATATTGAATTATACAAGCATATAGTAAAAAGTATAGAAATTTGCAATAACGCTATATTTCGTGATTATCTGTGAAGTTGATAAGTGTGAAGACAGCCGGCAGCCATCGAGACACGAGGCAGATCAGTGGAAGTCCAGGTGGGTGCACATGCATTCCTTCACGTCCTTCCTATATCCAGAATTTAGGGGATTTGAAGTATCACGAATAAATTAAATTCCATTCACCGCTCACACCGCGCTCATATACAGTCCACTATTCTATTTAAATTAATAGCCGCACCGCATAACATTATTTAATACATTTGAACCAGCAGTTTGGTGGTTGAAGGCCAAGCGCCAAATCCACCGTATATTTGTTGGTCACTTCGGCCGGGATTAAATTAACCTTTAGGCACGGAGAAGTAAATTCATTTTTTTTTATATATTACAAAAAATTATATACGTATATATTATTAAATCATAATAAATTGTAGTTCTAATTATACCAACTACAATATTTATTTGTCTCGCATCGCTTATTACACGTATTATAATACCTTTGTAACGCATACCACACCGCTTCATTATCACATTAATGATATTTTTCTTGTTGATTAACCGCCATCTTTCTAGTAACGCGAGATTGCTTCGTTCCCCAGTTAACTAATTCTACCGTCACTTATCGCAATAATTTTAGTCCGCATTTGGTTTGTTGTGTGAATAAGTCAACTAGCGCCATCTAGTGTCAGGAACGAAGAGCGAGGGGAGCTTTGCAAAGAATGACAAAACAAATCTTTCGACCGACAGCGCCACCAGAACTAAGTTTCTAGAAAATCTATCCTCGAACTCTCGGTACCTTGCGCGTGTTTACTTGAACATTCCGGATATTTTGCTAATTTAAATAAATAGGTGGCGCAAGATGCGATCGAGACAGAGTTGATTTGACGAAACAAGCGAAGCTTCGGAGCGGAATTAAGTGAATTAGTGTGTTTAATTACTAATAATTAACTTTAATTTGTGTAAAGTAAATTAAAGTGTTAATTTAGGTAATTTTATCGGCAATTTTTATTGTCACGAACCTCAAGCTCGTAACAATTGGTGTCAGAAGTGGGATAAAATAATGCCGATTTTACCTAAGGAGGAAACGGAGGGTGTCCGTACCCGAAGTCAACGCCAGCAGGAGACGGACCAGAGGAGATTTGGTGGTGCAACGCCGAAGATGTCTGAGGGCCAGCCGCCGGCCACGGAAGCCGGTCCGTCAGCAGCTTCTACGTCTTAGGTGCTCTGGTGACAGGAGGAACAGGTCCGTCGGTTGGAAGAGCAGCTGCGGGGTGGACAGGATGAACAGGCCCGCCGACAGGAAGACCAGGTTCGTCGTTTGGAGGAGCAGCTGCGGGGCGGAAAAGAGGAACAAGCCCGTCGGTTGGAAGAGCAGATGCTCCTCATGAAGGACCTTCACGCTACCTTCGGGAATGAGATAAAGGAGGTGAAGGATAGGGTTGCTCAGCATGACAACCGCCTGTCGGAAGCTGAAACCCAAATCGCGAAAGCTGAAAACCGAATCGAGAAAGCTGAAATCCGAATCGACCAAGTAAACAATCGGGTTGACAACGTAATGGCTGACATGAAGAAATCACTGGACGAACTCAAACTTGGAGATGGAGCTACAGCTCCCGTAGTAGCTACAACACCTTCACTACGCGGGTTCAAGGTGCCACCGTTCGACGGTACCTCTTCCTGGTCAGCCTACAAAATCCAGTTCGAGGCTGTTATGAAGGCGAACGGCTGGAACAAAAGTCAGGCCATGACTGCTCTCACACTAGGCCTGCGCGACCAGGCCTTAAAAGTTCTGGAAGCTCTCGGTGAGGTAATGACTTATGAGCAACTCCTTGAGGCATTGGAGGCGAGATATGGCGACGCTCACCTGGAACACGTCTTTCGTGCGCAGCTTAAAGATCGTATGCAGCGCATCAACGAAAACCTGCAGCAGTGGGCTCTAGAAGTGGAGAAGCTGGTGCGAAAAGCATACCGGTCTGTACCTGCGCTCATTGAAGGGAACCTAGTGCAGACATTCATCGATGGCATCCGTGACCTGGAAGTCAGAGCTGCTGTGAGGCTCGGGCACCACGAGACGCTTAAGGACGCCTTGGCCCATGCACTGGAAGTGGAAGCCGTGCGGCAGGATCATCGTTCCCATCGCGTCAGGGAGGTTTCAGCAGCTACAGTTCGCGACCGCAACAAAGGATACAGCCCAAGGTGCTATGGCTGTGGGGAAAAGGGCCATCTTCGATCCAGCTGCCCTAAGCGAACCCTAAAAAGGGAAATTGAACGATCTCAGGAGGGTAGTGCCGCCAACAGCACCGCCCAGCAGCAGCAGGGAAACGAGTAAAAGCCAGAACTGCGAGGCGGGTGCTGGCTGATGTTAAAAGAGCCCCAAGGATCTCGATCTCACAAACCCATGATGGGAACAGCCTAATCATAAAGGGCGAGATCAACGGAATGCCGTGTAAACTGACCATAGACACTGGAGCCTCTCGTACGGTTGTTAGTTCCCAACTTATAAGTCAGTTCCTTGGGGACTCCGCATACAACCGAGAACGCATTAATTTGGTAACAGCCACCGGTCAGCGTACACCCGTCCAAGGAGAGAAGGAGATGGAGTTGAAGCTAGGCAACGTGATCTACCTGCATAATGTCATCGTGGCTGATATAATGGACGACTGCATCCTAGGCTTAGACTTTATGAGGAATCATTGTTGCGAGATCGACGTTAAGCAAGGTGTTTTGAAATGTGGACAGGAGGAACTTTTTATGGAAGGTGCGTTACCAGGGAACGTGTACAGCATTAAGAAGATTGTTATTCCGCCGAGATCGGAAACGATTGTTCCGGTTAGTCTTCCTCGAAACGCTGGGCAAGCTCACCGTTGTGTACTTGTGGAAAGGGTAAACAATGACCTTCCATGGAAAGTAGCTTGAACCTTGGTCAGGACCACTGACATCTCAGGAGTACGTGTGCTGAACCTTTGCGACCGGGAACAGATTATAGAAAAAGGCACACTGGTTGGCACTTGTGAGGAAATGGATTGGTTACGTTGGTGCAAATATATATCAAGTGGGACCCCCAGCAAGGATTCAGAAACGAGAGTGACCACACTTTTGGAAGGCTGTCGCAGTGTTCTCTCCCCGAACGAATTGGTCAAGGCGAAGAAGTTGTTACTCAAGTACGCCAATGTATTCTTGTCAAGCGATGCTGACATAGGAAAGACTGGCTTATTTCAACACAAAATAAACACAGGAGAGGAATTGCCTATCCGTCAGCGGCCAAGAAGATTGCCGGTAGCACGTAAAAAGGAAGTGGAAACCATGATTGAGGGAATGGTGAAGGATGGTGTTATTGAACCTTCATCTAGTCCACGGTGTTCACCCGTGGTGCTGGTAAAGAAGAAGGATGGCAGCATGCGGTTCTGTGTTGATTACCGCCGTCTGAACGACGTTACAAAGAAGGACAGCTATCCCTTGCCAAGAATTGATGACACGCTGGACATGCTTACAAGAGTAAAATGGTTTAGCACGCTGGATTTAAAAAGTAGCTACTGGCAAGTTGAAATTGACCCTAAGAACAAGGAGAAAACTGCCTTCTCGACGGGAAAGGGTCTGTGGCAATTCAAAGTAATGCAGTTTGGGTTGTGCAATGCTCCAGCAACGTTTGAAAGGCTGATGGAAATTGCACTGGCCGGGCTAATTGGTGATGCCTGTCTGGTCTACTTGGATGACATCATCATCGTAGGGCGTACATTTGAGGAACACCTTCAAAACCATGAACGCGTGCTCATGAAGATTCAGAGTGCCAACCTCAAGTTGAGCCCGAAGAAATGTTCGCTATTCCAACGGCAACTTAACTTTTTGGGGTTTGTAGTATCGGAAGAAGGTATCCGCACAGATCCAGAGAAAATCGCCGATGTCAAGGATTGGCAGGTTCCAAAAGACAAGACGCAGGTTAGAGCATTTTTGGGTTTGTGCTCCTATTACCGGCGATTTGTGAAGAACTTTGCAGATATAGCCAAACCTCTGCACAAGCTAACCGAGGAGAAGCGACATTTCTGCTGGGATGAAAGTTGCAATATCGCATTCCAGGAGCTCAAGGACCGTCTGTGCAAAACACCTATTTTGGGATACCCTGATGCAAGCAAAGAATTTATAGTTGACACAGACGCAAGTGAAATAGGGCTTGGCGGTGTGTTGTCTCAAAGGAATGGTGACCAAGAGGTCGTGATAGCGTACTTCAGCAAGTCGTTGTCAAAACCGGAAAGGAACTATTGTGTCACAAGACGCGAATTGCTCGCTGTGGTGAAGTCGTTGCAGCATTTTAGCAAATATCTTCTGGGACGAAAGTTTCACTTACAAACTGACCATGCTGCACTAAAATGGCTATTGCAGTTTAAAAACCCAGGTGGTGGATCGAACTACTGCAGGAATACGACTTTGAGATCGAACATCGCAGCGGGAAATCTCATGGCAACGCAGATGCATGGTCAAGAAGACCTTGTCCTGAGGATTGCAAACATTGTACTAGGCAAGAGAGTAAGGAAGTGGTATCCGTGAGGATGCTCAGGGCAGACCACCTCAGCAACGAGTGGAAGGACAGCTTACTAACAGGAAGATCCGGACATCAAGCCGATTCTGGAATGGATAAAGGACAGTGCTCCCAAGCCCAAGTGGAGTGACGTCTCAGCGATGTGTTCGACCACTAAAAGCTATTGGGCCCAGTGAGACAGCTTGCTGCTTCAGGATGAAGTTCTGTGTCGTAAATGGGAAAACGTTCAGGGAGACAGCTGTCATTTGCAAATGGTTGTCCCTAAAGCTAAAGTACCGGATGTTCTACAGCTGTACCATAATGATTGTTCAGGAGGCCATCTGGGAGTTAAACGAACTCTACTGAAGATCCGAGAACGGTTTTACTGGGTCCACTGTCGAAACGATGTCGAGGACTGGTGTCGCAAATGTACAATTTGTGCGGCTGTAAAGGGACCGCAGACTCGTAGTAGAGGTGCATTGAAGTTGTACAATGTGGGTGCACCATGGGAGAGAATAGCCATTGACGTGGCGGGGCCGTTTCCGGAGAGTGAAAGAGGTAACAAGTATTTCGTGGTTGTGATGGATTACTTCACTAAGTGGTCAGAAGTCTTCGCCATTCCAAATCAAGAAGCTTCAACAGTTGCAGATAAACTAGTTCATGAAGTCTTCTGTCGTTTTGGAGTACCTTTAGAGATTCACAGCGATCAAGGAAGGAATTTTGAGTCTCAAATATTCCAGGAAACTTGCCGAGTTATGGGTACTCATAAAACAAGAACGACTTCTTATCACCCGCAATCTGATGGAATGGTGGAACGATTTAATCAGACATTGGAGAGGTACCTAGCAAAAGTTGTAGACAATCGGCTACGAGATTGGGACAAGCACATACAACCGTTTTTGTTGTCATATCGGAGTTCTGTTCACGAAAGTACAGCAGTGACACCAGCTTTCGCAAACTTTGGAAGAGAATTACGGCTGCCTGCGGACCTGATCACCGTGATACCACCTGATGCCCCACGCAGTATAACCGATTATGCAAATGACTTGCGGAACAAAATGAATGACATTTATGAGCACGTCAGACAATCGGGCCAGCAAATGTCTGAGAAAATGAAAACCCGGTATGACCGCAAAATGAACAATAAAGGGTTCAACGAAGGTTCATTAGTGTGGTTGCGCAACCCAGTCCGCAGCAAAGGGAATTCTCCTAAGCTTCAAGCTAAATGGGACGGCCCGTACCGGATTGTAACCAGGATCAACGATGTGACCTACCGGATACAGAAGGGCGCAAGAGGGACTCCTAAGATCGTCCATGTGGATCGCTTGGCACGTTATTATGGGACCGATAATGCTCGGGACGAGCATGTCTTAGGAGGGGGCAGTGTTGTGTGAATAAGTCAACTAGCGCCATCTAGTGTCAGGAACGACAGCGCCACCAGAACTAAGTTTCTAGAAAATCTATCCTCGAACTCTCGGTACCTTGCGCGTGTTTACTTGAACATTCCGGATATTTTGCTAATTTAAATAAATAGGTGGCGCAAGATGCGATCGAGACAGAGTTGATTTGACGAAACAAGCGAAGCTTCGGAGCGGAATTAAGTGAATTAGTGTGTTTAATTATTAGTGTTTTAACTTTAATTTGTGTAAAGTAAATTAAAGTGTTAATTTAGGTAATTTTATCGGCAATTTTTATTGTCACGAACCTCAAGCTCGTAACAGTTTGTTGAAAATGACGACGAGAAGCAAAGAATCTAAACTGGTTTCGGATGAAGAAGTTAGTTTAAAAATTATTATCGCTAAACGTAATTATATTTACGAACGATTACAAAAAATTTACGAGACCTCAAAGGGCGCATTTAATTCCTTGGACGAGCAGAATTTATTTTTTAGCATCGCTTCGAATATAGAACAATTACGTAGTGAGTTTCAAGAAGTTCTAGATAACTATAATACTAAACATTTAAAATTAAACCCTAATGCAGACGTTGATTACGATGCTTGGAACTCATTTGAAGATTTATATAGTCGTATTAAGTGCCAAATTACGAAAATATCCACATCGCCTTCCACTGTTACGTTAGAAAATAGATTTCCTACTAAATTAAAAACTTCACTTCCGCCAATCGAATTAATGTCATTTAACGCAGACATACGCCAGTGGTCCATGTTTTATCAACAATTTAAGACATTAATTAAAGTATTTTTTATTTGGTTAACAAATTGAGTGACAGGGCGTTATCAGTTTGTGCCGGGTTAGCCCCTACCGCAGAAAATTATTCCATTATTTGGAATGCGCTTATAAGAAGATATAATGACGAACGCACACTCGCATCTACGTATATTAACCAACTATTGAATTTAACACAGGTGAACGCAAACACAACAGGAGGTTATCATAAATTTATGGACAAATTTGATGCTTCAATTAATGCTCTAAAGCAATTAAAAATTGAGGACTTAACTGATTTTTTGTTTTTAAATATTGCACTTAGAAAATTAGATCATGACACTGTTAAGTCATTTGAAATGTCTTGTCGCAAAATTAGCATACCAAACTACGCCTCTTTAGTACAATTTTATACGAACAGAATAGGGCTATATGCCATACATTTAATAATTCGCATACTTTATCCACATCCAATAATAATCGAAACAAATCACTTTCAAATAAATTTAGTAAAACATTTATTAATACAGATCCTTCGCATTCATGTATCTTTTGTAAATCAAATGATCATGAACACTTGTATGTTTGTCCACGCTTTTTAAAATTAAATACACAACAACGTTGCGATATTATTAAACAAAACAATTGCTGTATTAATTTTTTAATTAATAAACACTCGACTTCTTTTTGTAAATCGAAGCGTAAGTGTATATACTGCGCGCGGCGCCACCATTCTTTAATTCATTCTGACCCAAATCAGAATGGCTCTAAGACTGCTTTTCGTAGTAGCAATACGTTACACTCAGAGGTTGTGCAGACGTGGAACGCTAATGCATGTAGCGCGCATTCGATTAATTACCGCGCAGTTAACGATAAGGTAAATTCTTCTGTCGCTCACAATTCGAATACGGAGGAAAATGAAAAAACACTTACCTCTTCATGTAATATTTCTCGCGATTATAGTTCTCTCCCGCGCTATACTACTTTATTGGGGACTGCAAAAATAAAGGTCGTAGATAAGTACGACAATGAACATTTTATTCGGTGTTTAGTTGACCCCGGATCCCAAAGCGACTATATTACGAAGGATTGTTGTAAACGCTTATTTCATTCCGTTTCGAATAAAAATCGTTTTACTGAAGTACACGGGATCGGTGGTGTGTCCCAAAAAATTTTAGAAGTCACTTCACTGCAGTTCACGTCTCGTTTTAATGATAACAAATTTTATCATATTGAACCATTAGTTTTTCCGATCATCACGGGTCAGTTGCCAGATTCGATAGTAGATGTTTCAAAAATTCGCTATTTAGATAAAATACGCTTAGCAGATGATCAGTTTTATCAACCTGGGTCTATAGATATTTTATTGGGGGTTAATACCTACATACAACTTTTGTCGCCTGAAAACTTAATTCATTCGCAATGGCCTAGTGCCATAGAAACATCACTTGGATATATTATTATGGGTGATGCTGAAGTCGCTATATCACATCATTCCCCGCGTTCATTTGTTTCCTGTTCTTACGATACAAATTTAAATCAAAATTGTCTTAATGATATAATGGAAAAATTTTGGAAAATTGAAGAACTTCCGCAAAAAATATATTTGAGCCGTGATGAGCAGGAATGTGAAGACATTTATACTTCTACTACTTACCACCAAAACGACGGACGGTATATGGTCGCCCACATAAGCCATTTAAGAAAAGGCCCGACATATTGGGTGACTCTTTAATGAATGCAAAAAAACGCCTCTTACTTTTGGATAAACGCTTTAACAAATATCCCGATCTTCACGATCAATACAATGTTGTTATACGGGAATACATTAATAAGGGTATTTTATCCGCTATTTCTGATAATGATTGTATACAGCCTTCTTTTTATTTGCCACATCACCCTGTCGTACGGAATGATAAAAGTACAACGAAGTTGCGCATCGTTTTAGACGCTAGTGCTAAGTCGGATAACGATATTTCTTTGAATGACATTTTGCACACCGGGCAAAATTTACAAACAGACATTTTTAATATTTTATTAAACGTTAGAGTTTATCGCATCGCTTTCTTTGCAGATGTTAGGCAAATGTACTTGTGTATCGAAGTCCAAAAATCCCATCGCGCTTTTCAACGCATTTTATATCGGTTTTTTTACAGAAGAAACTATACGAACATATGAATTTAATCGCGTCACATTCGGATTACGCTCTTCCCCTTTCCTCGCACTTCGCACCTAACGCCAGTTAGCCGCTGACGAAAGGGAGTCCTATCCCCTTCCTGCTTCTGTAGTGGAAAGGGATATTTATATGGATAACCTCGTTTCCTTCGCGCCTTGCGTCAACAACGCAGTCAACACCGCCACTCAACTCCGCCACTCAACACGTCACTTAAAAATACCCAAAGCACAGGGTATGACGGAATAACTACTAAAGTAGTCAAAGAGACAGCATTTTTGATTGCGGGTATTTTATGTCATTTAATAAACTTATGTATAGAGCAAGGCAAATTCCCTATGTCTCTAAAGCTGTCAATAGTAAATCCATTATTTAAAAAAACCGACAGATGTGATGTTGGATGTTATCGCCCTGTTGCTTTGATTACTGTATTTGCGAAAGTTTTTGAAAAAGTTTTATATAAACGTTTAAATAAATATCTCGAAGATAATAAGATACTCGTAAATGAGCAAAAAGGATTTCGTAAAAATAAATCTGTAAACGCGGCAATTTATGACCTGCTCAACAAAATTATAACATGTATAGACAAAAAAATACCTGTGCCCGCGCTATATATGGACATGACTAAGGCTTTTGACTTTGTGGATCACAAAATATTAATAAGAAAATTACATCAATATGGATTGCGAGGGACAGTTTTAGATCTTTTTGAGTCATATCTTACACACAGGACGCAGATTACTGAAATAAGGAGAATATGTCCTATAAAGTTGACAGAAAAGGTTTATCGATCGACACCCCGAGCTGTGTACTACGGCGTTCCACAAGGAAGCGTTTTGGGTCCACTCCTGTTTCTTTTGTACATTAATGACCTTCCATCGGTGATACAACAATCTATGGTCCTTTTTGCAGATGATTGTACGGTCGTTTATGAAGGCAATAATACCCAATGCTATGAAATTGAGATTAACAATTCCATTGGTCTTATAATTGATTGGCTCGTAAAAAATAACTTAAATATAAATTTAGAGAAAACTAAAATTATGAAATTTAATTGGCAAAAAGATAGTTTATCAAGTTTTAATATTAATTATAAAGGTTCACCAATCTATGAAACGATAGAAACTAAATTTTTAGGAATTAACATAGATAACGAACTGAACTGGAAGGCACAGGTCGATAGTGTTTGCAGTAAATTATATAAATTTTCATATGCCTTGTATAAGTTAAATAAAAGAGCAAATACGCAAACACTTCGTATAGCATATTTTGGATACGTTGAGTCAACACTTAGGTATGGTGTAATGTTTTGGGGAAACTCAGTGGATCGGGAAAAGGTATTTAAAGCTCAAAAAAGGTGTATTCGAGCAATCAAAAATCTACACTGGACAGACAGCTTTAAACCACATTTTAAAGAGCTGCAAATTCTAACTTTTCCCTGTCTTTTTATCTATGAGACGGCTGTGTTTGTCCATAGAAACCTGCCATTGTTTGAAAATTTAAATAATAGAAGGTATCCTCTGAGATTAAAAGTTCGACAATCAAAGTCAGCAAAAATGCGAAAAAGTATATTTTGCCTATCCATACCTATATATAATAAAATACCTAATGACATAAAGAAAATAAATAATATACAAAGCTTCAAAAAATCATTAAAACATTATTAATTACTAAATCTTACTATTCTATTAATGAATACCTTAATGACATAGAAATTAAATGATTGTTTTGGTATACATAATATTATAATATTTATATTTTGATTTGACATACCATATATTATACATTTGACATGATATTATGATAACCCGATGACCTCAGACAAAATATTTATTTTGTCTGAGCCGATGACATCGACATTTTTGATTTCTTTTTTAGGGTTCCGTAGTCAACTAGGAACCCTTGTAGTTTCGCCATGTCTGTCTGTCCGTCTGTCCGTCCTCGCTTAATCTCTGTGACCGTTGGCACTAGAAAGCTGAAATTTGGTACCAATATGTGGATCAATCACGCCAACAAAGTGGTAAAATAAAAATTGGAAAAAAAATGTTTTATTAGGGTAGCCCCCCTATATGTAAAGTGGGAAGTGATTTTTTTTTTTTAATTTCAACCCTTACGTGTGATATATTGTTGGAAAGGTATTTAAAAATGAATAGGGGTTTACTAAAATCATTTTTTGATAATGTCAATAATTTCAGAAATAATCGCTCCAAAAGTAAAAAACAATGTGTCCCCCCCCCTCTAACTTTTGAACCATAGGTTAAGAAAATATGAAAAAAATCTGAAAGGTAGAACTTTATAAGGACTTTCTAGGAAAATTATTTTGAACTTGGATGGAACCACCGAAAACTTCTGGCACGTCTATGTATTAATTAGTAACCCAATTCCCCAAAAGATGGCGCTGTAGGTACTTATTACATTGGGTCGGGTATTATCGAATTGTTCGGTTGGTCTCTCCTTGGCATCGCCTGCCGCGGAGCGTGCAATGTTACACGCTCCATGTTCGCGCACGTACCCACTACCGGGAGCAGTTGCAGGAGCGTGGAGCGCTGCTGGAGCTCGAATATAATGGAGTGTCCCACTTATGAGTTTAAATGTGGGTCATTTAAACTCATAAGTGGGACACTTATTGTGACGGACGGGAAACTACGGAACCCTACACTGAGCGTGGCCCAACACGCTCTTGGCCGATTTTTATATATATATATATATATATATATATATATATATATATATATATATATATATATATATATATATAGTTTACTTACGTGACATTAGCTTAAGATGCAGTATCTATTGTTGACTCGTATATTTAATAATAGTAATAATAATTTGAAAAGATAAAATTTTTATTTACTTCAACTTTTTCTTTTTTTTTCAATATAGACGTAAAGGCGCCATTACGAAATGTGTTATTTGTCATGGGTATCATTGCAAGACGCTTTTCACTTATAATATATAACATTTCTGTGAATATTTAATAGCACCTACAAATATGATTATTGTATTTTTATAATTTGCAATCAATTTTAAAAGTATTCCATTTTGCTGTTATTGGCTATAACGTGAAGAAATATATTTGTACACCACACTGTGGTAGAATACACGGTACCAACTGTAAATTTTTATAACACCTAACTTACTGTATTCACAAATAAATAAATGAATTTGAATTTGAATTTGAACTTAAACTTATCCAAATGTTTTGCCGAGGTGGATTCGATTTGGTTAAGTGGACAAGTAACTGCAAGGAGCTTTTACAACATATACCAGCATCACATCGTCAACAAGACTCGGTATCATTTGATGATAATGACATTTTAAAAATTTTAGGCCTTCGTTGGTATCCCGCTACCGATAAGTTTTCCTTTCTTTTTTCGCCGCCACCGGTCACTTGTACCAAACGCGCTATCCTCTCCGCAACCGCTCGCTTGTATGATGTTTTAGGACTTGTCGGTCCAGTAATACTTTACGCCAAATTATTAATTAAAGCCTTGTGGGTTCTTAAACTTAACTGGGATGAGACTCCACCCACTAATATTGTAAATACATGGCAGCGATATATATCAGAGTTACCTTTAATCTTACATTTACAGATTCCACGTCATATCCCCTCCCATGTGTCGCTACTAGCCTTCGCCGACGCTAGTGAAAATGCTTACGGGTGTGTCATCTATTCGCATGTTGTTAACGGAATAAATCCTCCAATTATAACGCTCCTATGTTCTAAATCTCGGGTGTCCCCATTAAAGGTTATAACTTTATCCAGGCTTGAGTTGTGTGCCTTGGTTTTGCTCGCTAAGTTAGTACGCACCGTTTACGATTCGTTGTCATTGAGGCATCCGATCGACAACATTTATGCGTTTTCAGATTCGGAAGTTGCGCTCTGTTGGGCTTATTCTTCACCGCATAAGTTCAACACCTTTGTTGCTAACCGTATTTCGCAAATACAGTCCTATTTATTACCGGATAACTTTTACCACATCGCCGGCTCGGAAAATCCTGCAGATCATATTTCGCGTGGACTGTTAACCTCACCAATTTTAAATTGTGACCTTTGGTTACGTGGGTCTTCGTGGGTTTCCTTGCCGTGTAAAGAATGGCCTGTACAAAGGTTCGCATCAACTCATATCAGTTTACCAGAAGAAAAGACTGTGTCGCTTGGAGTCAGTGACATGGAAGAAAACCCATTTATCTCGTTAAGCTTAAAATTTTCTAATTGGAATAAGTATTTACTATCCGTTGTTCACGTTTTAAGGTTTTTAAATTACCGCGCATAAATAAAATTATAACCGCATCCGACATAGAGATTTCTGAAATCACAGTTATTAAATTGTGCAAGGCATCGCTTTCACCGAAGATATAAAAAATATTAAAAAAGGACAACTATGTTCATCAACATTACGAAGGTTATCGCCATTTATCACAGACGAGGTACTTCGAGTAGGTGGTCGGTTAGATTATTCGTCTTTATTGGATTCCCAAAAGCATCCAATATTGCTACTAAAAAAGGGGCATATTGTTGATCTTATAATTGATTATTATCACTATAAACATTTCCACGCTAGTCCTCAGTATTTACTTGCTGCATTACGGGAGAAATATTGGATATTATCAGCTCGCCGTGTAGTGAGATACCGCATTCATAGGTGTAACATTTGTTTTCGACATAAACCCAAACCTATTTACCCCATGATGTCTGCCTTGCCTGCTTGCCGCCTAGAGCAGTGTAATGCGTTTACACACACAGGTGTGGATTTTTTGGGCCCACTTTATATCACATTGACGCGTAAACGTAGTATACGAAGCCAGAAGGCTTACTTTTGTTTATTTATATGCCTCGTTACTAAGGCAGTGCATTTAGAATTAGCGTCGGATCTAAGTTCGGCAAGTTTTTTAGACGCTTTAAAGAGATTTATCTCTCGTAGAGGTCCGTGTCGATTTATATACAGCGATAACGGTACTAATTTTGTCGCCTCGCGTTCATATTTACATGAATTACATGGATTTTTAAAATCAGAAGAATATTATAAGGCATTCAGTCAGGTGCTCACTGATAATCGCATTGTTTGGAAACTTAACCCTCCAAGCGCTCCACATTTCGGGGGTTTGTGGGAGTCCAATATTAAGGTTGTAAAAACCCATTTGTTTCGCGTAATAGGTAAGCAAATCCTCACGTATGAAGAAATGCTTACTACTCTTTGTCAGATCGAGTATATCTTAAATTCTCGCCCGCTTTATGTATTAAGCAGTGATCCATCGGAACCTACCGCACTTACACCCGCACATTTTCTAAATTTAAAACCACTTGAATGCTTACCAGCTGCAGATTTAAGCAAGAAACGTATTAATCTGTTATCACGCTTTTCTTTAATAGATTCTTTAGTTCAGTCCTTTTGGAAACGCTTCAGATTCGAATACTTACATACATTACAGAGTAGAGTGAAGTGGAATAAGAACTCTACTGCCATTTCTGTAGGGATGATTGTTCTAGTAGACGTGGATAATACTCCACTGCTTCAGTGGCCTCTAGGCGTTGTCACCAAATTGTTTCCCGGTAAGGATGGTGTGGTACGCGTTGCGCAAGTTAAACTTAAGAATTCTACTTTAAAACGCCCTCTTATCAAACTGTGTCCTTTACCAACACAGTGATTAATATAGTTAATTTTACATTATCGTTTATATAATTAGTTTAATTCTTAGGTCATAACGTCGCTTTATTTCACTACTATATAAGTATTTACCTATATATATCTATATTTTTATACTTTACTTGCTAGTTGAGGATACCTCAAGGCCGGGGGGGTGTTCGCGCCACTTTGCACTATCGCTTAACGCTTATAAGGGATTCGTTAATTATTATCCAATAAGATTACTGCAAAGCCCATTTCCGGTTTCCTATCTACCGCTTTATGCCCAGCATGTGCATTCGTGTGTTAACGGGCACACAAGTTGAGAAGACACACAATCAAGCACACCGCTTATATCTCGCATCATCGCTCCCGCCCTTGTGTAATTTGAATATTGAATTATACAAGCATATAGTAAAAAGTATAGACATTTGCAATAACGCTATATTTCGTGATTATCTGTGAAGTTGATAAGTGTGAAGACAGCCGGCAGCTATCGAGACATGAGGCAGATCAGCGGAAGTCCAGGTGGGTGCACATGCATTCCTTCACGTCCTTCCTACATCCCGAATTTAGGGGATTTGCAGTATCACGAATAAATTCCATTTACCGCTCGCACCGCGCTCATATACAGTCCACTATTCTATTTAAATTAATAGCCGCACCGCATAGCATTATTTAATACATTTGAACCAGCAGTTTGGTGGTAGAAGGCCAAGCGCCAAATCCACCATTATGCGTAGTAGTAGCGGTCGCTGTGTCTTGCGTCGAACTAGTAATGTGCTTGTGCAGATACACTATCGACAATAATGTGGATTGGCGAATTGTGATTATAGTTTATTCTCAAATTTGTCAAATGTTTCAACCCAAAATGAATACCAATGTGACATAATGTTTTTTTTTACTTATTTTGATTATTTTAGAGCAACTACTACGCTGAATGCGTAACCAACAATGGTAAAGTAAGTTGATTAAATTTTAGGTTAATAATCAATGGAGTGTTCTTAGGTTTGAATAGTCGTAAATCATGCCTTATCTTTGAAAAATTTTCATAATTTTTATGTTTTTGGGGTTTAATATAATTGACAGTTTTCAAAAGCTCCGAACGTATCATAAATACCTAACTAGCATGGTTCAGATTGGATTTGACAAAAAATTACACCCCAAAAATATCAAAACATCAAGTGCAGCACAAATACCTTCACTTTACAGGTCAGTGAGTAAACACCATAGCATGGTTCCAAAATACCTACGACTACAATCCGCTATGATAACCTAAGCCAAACCAACACGGATTTTTTACTGTTTAAACTTTTTAGTTTAGATACTTAATAATTGTATTTTTAGCCTACATATTATTTATGTTTATTATAATTTTCTCTGGATATATTGTTTTTTATTTATTTTATATTCGGGGCCCAAAAAAATTTAGTACAATTTTGGTATAAATAAAACAATCGATAATTTTTCAATTTAGTCAATCACTAACGCATATGTAAAATAAATGCCTTTTTTTACAGCACACCGATAATGCCCAATATTTTTGTGTGAGTAAGTAGTACGGTGAATGGTAAATGCACGCTGTGGTTTTAGAGATATGGTTTATAATTGTGTAGTACGTTCTGATATGTAAAACACGTATGTGTGCGCGACTGCGTATCTATTGATTTTACTGATCTGTATGTGTAGTAGTTGGCGCGTGGTAGGGGCCAACTGGAGACACCGGGTTCCGATACATTTTCAACTACTGGGCATATCTCCTTCTTTATTATATCTATGTGGGAACAGTATTCCATGTGCGGCCAAACCTGCGCCTTGTAAAGTTTTTTATAAAGTTTAAATTGCATACCTTTACATGTATAAAGGTATATGCATTCAAGTTTTAAGGTTATTTAAAAGAGATCCCTCTCTTGCGTTAAGACCTCTTATTGTACCTATCTCTTAATTTTTCCATCTGTAATCTGTATTTTATGTGTTTTATGGTGAAGAATAAAGTCAATACATATATTATGTATATACAATTTTAAAATGGATACAATTACAGTAACTAGCTTGGCACTGACCTCTTCTCATTTCTGAGAGGGTTTAAAAACACAGGAGTATCTGCCGCGCTGTCCAAATTCTTGTTATATATGTAATATGTTTTTTTATTTACAGAAATGCGGGTTTCCTTTCTTCCTCCCGTCTTCTTTTTTAGTGTATGAGTAAAGTTAATAGCCGCTGTTGTACATTAGCAAACACTCATATCCCTATCAGGAAATTTATGGATGAGGCCTATGTACAGCACGTGACTTTTTATGCTTAGGATCTGATTGAATAAATGAATGGATAAAAAGAAAAAAACTTCTTGAAATAATACTAGTTTTAACGGAATTTATCGCGTATATTTAACTTTTTTACCCGACGTTTCGAGAGCTTTACAGCACCCATGGTCACGGGAAGGACTGAGATGTTCAACGTCCAGCTGTCATAGTTAACCGCGGTTACCATAGATTAAAATTTTAACTTTTGTTCCGATCTATCCATATCCATGGGTGCTGTAAAGCTCTCGAAACGTCGGGTAAAAAAGTTAAATATACGCGATAAATTCCGTTAAAACTAGTATTATTTCAATGTGTAGTGTTCGCGTAAATATAAGAAAAAAAAAAAAAAAAAAAACTTCTGCCTGTCGGTAAATTTACACCGATTTGGAAACATTATATGAAAGTACAATAACCCACTATCGGAGGATTGAAACCGGCTATGAATAAAAATCAGCGCAATAGCCCACCGATCAGTAAAAAGCTCTCTGGTGCAAAATTTTTTGTACACTTAGTTTAAAAGCACTTTACCTAACGTATTCAATAGAATGAAATATTGAACGTTATTTTCTGTAGCTGCTAATGATTGAATATCACCAGCGCTAACGATGAATGGCTGAATGAATTCACTCTTCGAGTATCTTAACAACCTACCCTGTGATATTTTCTCTTAATTTTTATTATCCGTTGGAGGAATGAGTGAGAAAAGAGTGACAAAGCAAATTTACCCTACAGCAGTGAGTGAAAGTGTAGGCTACTTTCCTACATTATACACACACACATATGCCACACAGATACACACATACATACTCTCTCACACTCAACATATACAATACTTTTACACGACTATATATTACACCACTATATACTCTCAACACAATGCACGTAGCAACAGCCGGGCGTTGAACACGCCGCCCGGAATACCGTTAACTCTGCTGGCAAAAGGATCGCCTGCGTCCGCGCGCCGCGTTCACCAGTCGTTCTACCGATACGACGCGGAACGCATGTTGCTCGCTAACGCTAATCCTTTGTTCTCGCCATAGACTTTAAGTATTACGATTAATATTGATTGTGCTTTTTGTAGACTGTATTTTTATTATAAACTCTTTCATCTTGGCTTGTGTATCTTCTGCTTGTTTGTGCTAAAATGTGTATCTCCTGCTTGTGTGTATTAAAGTAAACATTTTAACTGTCAGTGTTGTGAACTTATTTATATAGACTATTTATATCGCTAAACTGGTGACCCCGAGCTGAATACGTATTTAATACTATAATGGCTAAACAACGCGAGCACAGTAGTGAGCACATATCTGTCGGGCCTTCCGACATTTGCAAAGTTGGAGTTCGTGTTCCGCCATTTTGGCCAGAAGAACCGGAGATTTGGTTTGCTCAGGTAGAAGGACAATTCGCGATTTCAGGTATAACTAATGATTCTACTAAATTCAATTATGTCATTGGTCAATTAGAACATCAGGTATCTAAGGAAATAAAAGACATTATTGTGAATCCTCCTGCCAGTGACAAATACGAAAAGCTTAAGTCAAAGCTTATTAAAAGACTGAGTGCGTCTCATGAAAGGAAGGTTAAGCAATTGCTCATGCATGAAGAGCTCGGTGACAGGAAACCGTCACAATTTCTCCGGCACCTGCAAAGTCTAGCGGGTCCTAGCGTTCCGGATGAATTCGTGAGGACAATTTGGACGAGTAGACTGCCAGCAAACATCCAGACAGTTCTGGCAGCACAACCGACCGCCTCGCTCGAGATATTAGCAGATTTAGCGGACAGAATCCAGGACATTGCTATATCTTTGCCTCAAGTAGCTACCACCAGTTACTGTGTACCTCCAACTCCTGGTTCCACGATGGATTTGATGGCCAAAGAAATTGCAGAGTTAAGAAAGCAAGTGGAAAACCTAACAACAAGCCTTCATCGGAGATCTCGCTCTCGCACGAAATATCATGAGCGTCGCAGACGTTCATCATCAACCCGATCAGCATCTTCCTATCGAAGGCATCCTAAATGTTGGTTCCATGCGAAATTCAGTGTCAACGCCAGAAGGTGTGTTCGCCCATGTGATTTCCAGGCGGAAAACCATGAAGGGCAGTCGTTAATGGCGACTGATGATTGCCCTAGTTCTACTGGTCGTCTCTTTGTCACGGACCGAAGATCGAAAATGCAGTTCCTGGTCGACACGGGTAGCGACCTCTGTGTTTTCCCTCGTGCATGGCTTCCTGAGCGGCGTACGAAGACCACCTAGAAGTAGATATAACTGCGGAAACCGTTGCCAAAGCACTGCTGTCTGGATGGATAGCTAGGTACGGCTGTCCAGTAGACATTGTTACAGATCGCGGTCGACAGTTCGAATCCGCTTTGTTCCAATATTTATCGAAGATAAATGGGTTCCAGCATAAAAGAACAACAGCTTGCCATCCGGCATGCAACGGTTTAATAGAGCGTTTCCACAGGCAGCTCAAGGCAGCGATCATGTGCCATGCAGATGAACATTGGACTGAATCTTTACCTTTAGTTCTCCTTGGCATTCGTAGTGCATTTAAGGAAGACTTGCAGTCTTCGTTGCCGAACTGCTATATGTAGAACCACTTAGGCTACCTGGTGAATTTTTTGACCCCACCATAAATGTTACGTCGGATATAACCGATTTTACAGCCAGGTTGCATAATTTTGTTAAATATTTGCAACCTGTCCCAGCTTCACGCCACACAAAAGAAAAAACTTTTGTATACAAGGATCTCGCAACTACTGAACACGTCTTCTTAAGAGAAGACGCTTCGCGTACGAGCTTGCAACCTGCGTACTCAGGTCCGCACAAGGTACTCGCCAGAGGAGAGAAGGTATTTAAACTCCTGGTAAAAGGCAAAGAGATGAATGTCTCAATCGACAGACTTAAACCGGCTTACGTTTTAGCTGACGGTAGCAGCTACAGTCCCATTCAGGCCGCTTCCTCAGAGAATATTAAAGGGTCCCATCCGGGTTCAATTACAAGGTCTGGACGCCGTGTTAGATTCCCGGACTATTATAGACCATAAGATGGCCTCTGGGGGGGAGTGAATGTAGGCTACTTTCCTACATTATACACACACACATATGCCACACAGATACACACATACATACTCTCTCACACTCAACATATACAATACTTTTACACGACTATATATTACACCACTATATACTCTCAACACAATGCACGTAGCAACAGCCGGGCGTTGAACGCGCCGCCCGGAATACCGTTAACTCAGCTGGCAAAAGGATCGCCTGCGTCCGCGCGCCGCGTTCACCAGTCGTTCTACCAATACGACGCGGAACGCATGTTGCTTGCTAACGCTAATCCTTTGTTCTCGCCATAGACTTTAAGTATTATGATTAATATTGATTGTGTTTTTTGTAGACTGTATTTTTATTATAAACTCTTTCATCTTGGCTTGTGTATCTTCTGCTTGTTTGTGCTAAATTGTGTATCTCCTGCTTGTGTGTATTAAAGTAAACATTTTAACTGTCAGTGTTGTGAACTTATTTATATAGACTATTTATCTCGCTATAAAAGAATCATCTAGACACAGAAATTTTGCGATATATTAAGTAGAGGGAAAATTAGCATAAGTGACTAGCACTTATTTGTAAATATATGGATGTGAAAAAAGCGGGAGGTATATCAAGATCGTGCCAAATAGAAGTCTGTAGTCGTCTACCCCTTTGCTTGATAGACATGACAGTAGTATGTATGAGTAAATGAGTTTTTTCTTGAATTTAATTTAAGATTAAAATTCAATTTAAATCCTTTATTACACAGGCCTTTTCTCATTTCTATAAAGGTTTTAAGGCACCGTAATGTCGATGTGCACCAAAAAGTACGTCTTTGAATTATATCTATATATTTTAATATTTTATAGATAATTTTTTCTCACACGGAGTTTTCCTTGCGATATTTTAATATATTAATTTCATTAGTGCTGGTGAGATTAAACCTAGATTACTTCAGTACTGTGAAATTAACAGTGTGCGCTAAGCATCTAAGCTACCACAGCTCAACTAAACTAATTGCTCAAAAAATTATATATTATGCTTACATCAAATATCTGATGAGGTACTATACATATTGTGGGGGTATGTTAGAATGGATGTTTTTGAGTTTCCTTTCTGCTCACGTGTTTACTGCACCACACCGGTTATATTTTATAATATAAGACGTTAATTTGAAGTGGCAAGGTAGTACGACAGGAAATAAATACTACGCGGAAACAATGCATAGAAGTTTTCCTATCCGATTTTCTCCACACCAAAATACAATTTTTATATTATGTGTTGTTAAAAGTATTTACGTGAGCTTTATATTTTTCCTTCTTTTGTGTTTCTATAAGTACATAGGTATTATGTCGTTTTCAACTATTGGGAGGGTCGTGAAATGAAAAACTAAGCAAAAAAATAAGCTACCTACAGTGTATACCAAAAATATTCGTTACAATAAAAATCTATTTTTATAGATTATTTTCTTGTAGAAAAACAGTGAAAAACCTGAAGTGATGCTGTAGCCTACAGACAACTACATTCAACCTCGATTAGGAGTCAAAATGCAGATACGTTGTCACCCCTGAGGACTAAAATGGAAGGCCTTGTATCTAGTTAAAAGTGTATCCGAATTTGTTCACTCACCACACGAGGCACAAGCATTAAGCTGCTATTTTATGTTGTTATTCCGTGATAGTGTATTTCTACCACGGGCTGGTCGACCCATTCGTGCTACAATCATTATAAAATCACTGCGGGGCTCTACCACGTTTAAAAAATAGTGTTGTTGAACGGCTGTACGTACATTGTCTCAAAGATATATATAATAGTATGACTAAAAGTTATTTTTTAATTTCCTTAGTATATTAGTATGTTAGTATATTCGGTCTTATAACGAAACGTGGTTGTTTTACTCTTAGGTTTAAATTATGTTAAGAAAATTTTAAAAGTTCTTGAATATCACGAATAATTTGTATATATAATTTAAAAAATATTTTGTAATAAGGCTTAATGAGAATAATAATTATACACACACGAGCTCTGTGTGTGTGTGTGTGTGTGTGTGTGTGTGTGTGTGTGTGTGTGTGTGTGTGTGTGTTTGTGTTTGTGTGTTTGTGTTTGTGTGTGCATGCGTTCGTGTGTGTGCGTGTGTGGGTGTGTGCGCACGCGCGCGCGCGCACGTGTATGTGTGTGTGTGTTAAAATTGTCTTTAAATACACTGGTTCTCTATTATATTATAGCTAGAAAACAAATATTGTATTAGGGCAGATTTGGCGATGATCACACCTCCTATTTTTGTCGACCGCGGCCAGCACTATCTGCTCAGCAGGTTTAGCCAAATTGACCTTATTCAAACATCAAAGACCTACAGAAAACATTAGAAATAGATGAAATCAAAGAAAAGTCATGATAAAACCACGATGTCTTACACTCGTATTCACAAGAAGTTCTGCGAGGTCTTACAGTGCTTAACTTCTAATCGTAGACGACACTATGCGTTCATTATAATTAACAGATAAAGTCGCCCACTCACTATGTCGAAGTAGTACTTTTGTTTTCTTTGTTGCCACAGTTGTCATATTTTCTACCGACTTCGAAAGAGTTATTTAATTCGAATGTATGTTTTTTTATGTGTGTTACCTCAGAACTTCTTTTCTAGGTGAACCGATTTTGATGATTCTTTTTGACCCGAAAGCTGTTACTTCTCGAGGGGTCCTGTATAAATTTGATCAAGATCTCATTAGTTATTTTAGAGATAACCTTAAAAATGCATATATAATAAACTTCAAATTCATTGATGATCTTATTTTATTAAATCCAAGTCAGTTGTACAAAATTTTTAATTTTACCACTTTTTTTGTTTAAAATGTTACAGTTATTGAATTTCAGTTCAAATTCAAATTTACCAACGGACACCAATATTCTTGTTTACCCGTTTGACTTTGGTTTCGTATTGTGAATTTTACGACCAGGATTTTATCGATTAGATATTGACATAATGGATATATGTTTGAATTTTAATTATAATTGAAGAATAATAAAAGATAATAAAAAAATGTTTTTTTAAACATCGCCGAACCTTTGCTATCTTTCAATCTATTTGTGTGTTTCCTATTATTCTCCCACTCAATACAGTACAATAAATACTACAATTAATATATTAAGCAACTGTCTAATAAAAAATAGCAACCGCAGTTCAAAAATTAGCTACACGATTAGCTAACGACACAAGTTTTGAACTGTGAATTTTGAGTTTAAGCTTAAGAATGTCTTTGCATGTTATTTTTATTTATTTTAATTAGCCGAATTCAAATCAAATGTGGTTCTTGTGATATTTTCATCCACTATGAACCGATTTTTAACGATTTTATTTCGTTAAATAGATTGGAAATAGTTTACACACCCCTAAGGAACCCCATAGGGTTACCCCATATGGCTGGCTAATTGCCACTTCAGCTTACTGATCGGCTGGTCTCTGCCAGTTGCTCTTGTATTTCTGCGGATATCATCAATACGGATATTATATCGTAGAGAAATTCTGAGCATAAACCTTTCCATCACATTCTGAGTAATTTTTAGGTTCTATATTAGAACCGAAGACCCATTTTACTGGAAACAAGGCATTAATTACATCTTAGTCCTCAGAGGTTATAATGCATCTGCATTTTGATTATTGATCGAGAATAAATGTAGATATCTGTAGGCCACATCATCTACTTACCTTGGACTGTGCTCGTTTGTTACCCGTGTTCTATAGAAAAGTCAAGAAACTCTAAAGAGACTGTTTTAAAAGAAAGGTTGGAAGTTAGTAATTAAGTTCTCAAAAATATTGTAGTTGTTAAAACTCAGATTTATTATTTGTGGAAGAAATACATAACAGACTGAAGACTGAACGGAAGACTGCGATCTCTTAAAATGTGTTTTATACTTTTTGCACATCTCAGATTTCTATAGGATTTCAAGCCCGGCGGTCTGTTCTGTAAAATAAAACACGGTGTCGTGCCGTCTGCTTCCGTTTATTTTTTCCTTTGCGTCTCAGAAACAAACAAACTTTAGCTTGATTTAAACTTGAATAACGTTTCATACTTCTATATAAAATTGATAGCCATATATTTATCACTATTAAATGGAATATACAATAAGTGTATTATTATTTTTTCATAAGTTAAATATATACTATCATAATCCCAGTAAATTGGGGCGTTATTAGTAATTTGCAGGTGGGCTGGCAACCGCATTTATTATTGTTTTGCGTTCTTACTAAAAGAATGCTGCTGACCATCTCCAGTTTCATTTCTCTCTATCGGGTCTTACGACCCCCAGGGGAGCTATGGAGATTGCGGACTCACTTACGCCGCTACTACACGGCACCTATTTCTATAATTTATTTATTTATTTATTTCCTACACTTAGTACATAATTTCTTACAATCACAATAAATTTATTATTTTAACTTGTAGTGGTGAGTTTATATAATATATTTTCTAATTTTGTAGGGGAAAAAGTACTACAGAAAACATTCATATGCGATAGTTGACGATATCTTCATCTACTGATATGTATATATATATTGGTTGCGCGAAAAAAACCATTGGATTATTATATTTGACGGTAGAGGTGCCAAGCCGCTTGTTCCTTTCCGACAAAACGATATCATTCATACCCTCCTCGATCCTCCATCGACACATCGGGGTGGTGGGGTGGGAGGGGCAAGAAGATGATTCTAGAATGTCACGTAATCATCGGGGCCGAGGACATATAAGGCACGCGCGACCGTTGCGCGGCCTCTTTCCTACCGCGCCAGTCATTGGAACAACAGCTCTTTCCACCGCAGTCGTCATTGGAACAACAGCTCTTTCCTACCGCGCCAGTCATTGGAACAACAGCTCTTTCCGTCACAGTCATCGTTGAAACCACACCGCTAGTAGAAACCGCTTTAGCCTGGAAGCAGTCGAGCTCCAGGAAAGCCGCCTCACCTCGTGTGAGATATAGTCGCGCACCGCCTCTCTCCGGAGTGTTCCAGAAGAAGTTCCAGAAATTGCAGCTATAGTGCTCAACAGGATAGAAGAAACCCCGGTGAGTCAACACTCCTTTATTTACTGCCTTATATAGTTTAACCCGCTCCAATTTTGTTGTTCTCCTAATAAGGCAGGATTCCTTTTCAGCGATTTGGCACCATAATAGTTTAGTTTAGGGAAGAGCGAGTGCATTATACCGCATGCTATATTAGTCGCCTTTACGTAAGCGTAGAAGCAACCGCATATACAGTCCACTTTAGTTAATATCTCGCGTAATAGGTTTAAGGTTCGACCGGGGAACTAGACTTCGGCAGCCTTAAACACGTGGCTCCACCATTTTATGGTCACTTCGAGTAGGATTTTGGTCCAATTGTTGAATTAATTAATTAGATAATGCACTCCAATTTATAGAATAGACTTAAATAGTGTTCGTTTAAATTTAAATTTTGATTAGGTACTCGCAAACAGAATTATTCGTTTTATAGCGCTCGTATTTGATTAAATTTAAAGCCTATTAAATAATTGAAACAGTGTAATAGGAACCGTTTGATACGCTTACCCACAATCTTGATAAAATTATTGAATGCAAATGACGCGTCACTTCGACTCGCTGCGCAGGTGTTTGATTTAATTACGTAATACGGCATACCGAGTGTCCATCCTTTATTGTTTGTGCGTTGTGAGATTAATTGTGATTGATATAACTTTATTATAATAGTTTAAAATGGCAGTTAGTGGAAGTGAAATCAAAATTAAAACGCTTTATGCTAAGAGGGACATACTCTTTTCGCGTATGCAGAATATAAGTGATTATATAAAGAACATTCATATAGAAGCAGTGCGGGAAACTTTTTTGACCGAAATTGAAACGATAGATTCTCTACGAATAGATTACGAAAAAATATTAGACCAAATTAATCATTTGGAATTACAAATCGACCCGAAATACATAGTGAACTACCAACCGCTGCTGGCATTCGAAGATATGTTGTGTCGCGTGAAAAAAATAGCGAGATCCCTATCTCAAAACGAAGCAAAGCCGGAAAAACAGGTACGTCCAAGCGACTCGATTAGGTTGCCGCCAATAGATATTCCGGTATTTAATGGTGATATTAAGACGTGGCCCTTCTTCTTCAGTAGTTTTCAAAACAATATACACAATAACCCATCGTTATCGGACGCCGAAAAATTATATTACTTAATCAGTAAACTTAGTGGCAGGGCACAGTCGATCTGCTCTGGTTTTACACCTACAGCAAACAATTACTTATTAATATTCGAAACGCTTAAAACTAAATATGAAGATAGGAGAATGTTAGCTTCCGAATATTTGAACCAGATATTCGATCTTAAACCTATATCATCCGCGAACATCAACGGCTTAGAGCAATTTCTAGATAAATTTGTGGCATCGGTGGCTGCACTTAAGAATTTGAAATTTAATGACCTTATGGACGTAGTGTTTCTCCATATTGCACTGAAGAAGTTGGACCCCGACACCGTGCGTGCGTTTGAAATGGAGCATCGTAGCTCGGAGATGCCTTCCTTTCATTCATTAGCATCGTTCGTGCGAGATCAAATAAAGGTGATGCAGCGCTCTCCGAACGTTAAACAGGAGAATAAAAGGTGCGTCGACCGTAGACAGACTCAACCATCTAAAATAGCAGGGTCGTTAACTTACGTAACCGCTACGCCAATATCACTCCAGCATACTTGTTTAGTATGTAAAGATAGACACGGTAATTTATATAATTGTGCGACTTTTCGTAAATATTCACCAAGCGAGCGTTATAAATTAGTAAAGACAAACAACCTATGTTTGAACTGCTTAAGCGATAAGCATTTAGTTGCAAAATGCAATTCGAGTTCCGTATGTAGCAAGTGCGCCAGGAAACATCACACGCTATTACATTTTGAAAATAGCAACATAGCGGCGTCAAGTAAAGCGGATAAGGAATTCGCTCCTACTAAGGTCAACGATTCTAGCGGTCGACCTGGTGATGTCGCTCTGTGCTCATTGGCAAATATGGGAGCACAACCTCCTTCAACCGTGTTGCTGGGTACGGCAGGTATTTTGGTTAGGGATTCGCGTGGAAACGAACAAAGCGTCCGTGCACTGCTGGACAGCGGAGCCCAAAATAGCTTTATAACGCGACAATGTTGTCAGCGCTTAGGCTTAGTAATAAATAGGTCACTTTCATGTCCTGTAATTAAGGGCATCGGAGGCACTAGTAAATCGACACAGGGATATATAAATTTAAAAATTTATTCTCGGATAGATCGTAATGTTAACTTTGATATAAATGCAATAGTAGTAGATAGGGTCACTGAACGGTTGCCAACCGTTTCGGTTGACACCTCGGCAATGATTGAATTTAAGAATTTGACTCTGGCGGACGACACTTACGCCATTCCTGGAAAAATAGACATGCTCATTGGAGCATCGCTTTTTCCTCATCTTTTGTTAAACAATAAGGTCAAGGGCAACTCCTCGCATACCGCGCCTTACGCACTGGAAACCGTATTGGGATATGTTATCCTTGGCTCCGCCCCCATCATAGATAGCATTTCGGCAACATCCTGTTGTTGCACCGTCGCTGTCAAACCTCCCGAATTATTGACTCGCAATTTTCGGGAAATAGGGGAGGGGAACATCCCGCGCTCGGGTAATAAATTATGCGAAGGGTCGAGAAGCAAGACGTTAGAGTCTGTTGTTAGTAAACCTGTTGTAGTTTCGTCGCAGCCAAAGGGAACGCCGAGTAGGGATAGCCCTGGAGCTAGGTTTACCGACACCGCGAACAAGGCCCATATTAGCAAGATTAGATCGCCCCGCAACCCGTCAGGTGACATATTCAGTGCTCGAATCGATCTAGTTAGCGGAAGCGCGCGCGGCGCGGATCGAGGTCACGGTCGCGGCGCATGGAGACACCGAGCCGCTGCGACAGAAAGCGTGCCTCACTGGAGGCTACGGAATAGACCTGCTGAGCCAATCTCGATTGGCGGGAGGAAGTGAGACTTCGCGAGCAACAAGCCATATGCAGTGTTGTTCCGAAGCATTCATCGCATAGTTTCACCGCTTATTAATAATTATAGCTTAGTCGCTTAGAAATTGCATACTTGTGATTGGATAGTTTTATTATTTAAATATTAGTTTGTCGTTGATAGAATTATATATTGGTATTTCCTTAGTGTTTGTTTAGCTTGTTGGTGTTCCGTAAAATTAAAAATAAAATAGTACAGTTTAGCCGCGCCACAGCAATACGCTGTGTTATATTTAAATCATTTTTGTCGTTACAGTGTAGCCTTTGTAGTTTAAAGTCGATAAATAGTGTTTGTTCGTATGTCTTAGCATCCGATTACAACTATGCCGAGTCGCTAGTATTGCGTGAACTTCAACGTGCGCACTTCTCTGAAGAAATTAGAAGATTACAATCGAATAGAGCTTGTAGTCGCGCCTTTCAACGCCTTAAGCCATTTTTACAGGGTGGGATTGTAAGGGTAGGTGGACGCTTGTCCAACTAGCAATTGAGTTTCGACCAACGGCACCCTATTGTTTTACCGCGTAAAGACCATATCATGAACTTATTAGTCGACTACCATCATAAATTGAACTCGCACGCTGGCCCCGACTTGTTGATGTCGATTTTGCGTCAGAATTATTGGATTCTTTCTGCACGTAGTTTAATACGCAATCGGGTGCACAGATGTATAGCTTGCTTTCGGGCACGCCCCAAGCCGTCATTTCCGGAAATGGCGGAACTTAGATCTTGTAGAGTAATACAATCAGTAAAGCCCTTCACGCACACCGAGTCTGATTTCGCTGGTCCGTTTAAGGTCACGCTCACTCGCGGGCGTGGTATAAGATCCACAAAGGCTTACGTCTGCATTTTCGTATGTCTAACTACTCGAGCGGTGCATATAGAACTCGTTGGTGATCTAATCACAGCAGGCTTTATGGGTGCATTTAAAAGATTTCTTTCCCGCCGTGGCCCTGTAAGTAGATTGTATTCGGATAACGGTACAAACTACGTCGGTGCAAAACGTATTCTATCGGAACTACATGAGCTCTTAGCTAGCAAATATTATAATTCGGAGTTCGCTCACATTCTAGCCGAGAACCGCATTGAGTGGTCTCTGAACGTCCCAGCCGCGAGCCATTTTGGGGGCAATTGGGAGACTGATATCAAAAGTCTAAAGAGTCATTTATACCGAGTAATAGGAGATCAAATTTTGTCCTTCGAAGAGCTAAGTACGGTGCTCGCCCAAATTGAATGCGTAATGAATAGTCGCCCACTTTGTCGTACGTTGTCTAGTGACCCTTCGGAACCGCTGGCTCTAACTCCAGCACATTTTTTGAATTTAACGCCTTTAAAGTATTTGCCAGCCGCAGGTATGGATGAGAACAGACTTAGCATTTCCGCACGCCACAAATTATTAGATCGGTTAGTGCAATCGTTTTGGAAACGATGGAGGATGGAATACTTGCATACTTTGCAGTCTCGGCAAAAATGGAACACAGCAACTGAGCCTTTAGCTGTAGGAACTGTAGTTGTGCTCACCAAAGAGAATACGCCGCCTCTCCACTGGCCGTTAGGAATTGTCGAAGAGGTCTTTCCCGGTTCCGACGGAGTAGTTAGGATAGCTCGCGTTAAGACCACGGTTGGGTTTTACTTGCGTCCGGTTGTCCGTTTGTGCCCCCTGCCTCTTCCATAATTTAAATTAGCTTTCTAGATTAAATTGTAGTTGAATTAAGGTAATCTTAGCGTTAGTTAGTTATTTGTTAGTTGATCTTAGCTCTAGTTGTATTAGTTAATTTTGAAGGAAATCCTTCAAGGGCGGGGGAGATGGTTGCGCGGAAAAAACCATTGGATTATTATATTTGACGGTAGAGGTGCCAAGCCGCTTGTTCCTTTCCGACAAAACGATATCATTCATACCCTCCTCGATCCTCCATCGACACATCGGGGTGGTGGGGTGGGAGGGGCAAGAAGATGATTCTAGAATGTCACGTAATCATCGGGGCCGAGGACATATAAGGCACGCGCGACCGTTGCGCGGCCTCTTTCCTACCGCGCCAGTCATTGGAACAACAGCTCTTTCCACCGCAGTCGTCATTGGAACAACAGCTCTTTCCTACCGCGCCAGTCATTGGAACAACAGCTCTTTCCGTCACAGTCATCGTTGAAACCACACCGCTAGTAGAAACCGCTTTAGCCTGGAAGCAGTCGAGCTCCAGGAAAGCCGCCTCACCTCGTGTGAGATATAGTCGCGCACCGCCTCTCCCCGGAGTGTTCCAGAAGAAGTTCCAGAAATTGCAGCTATAGTGCTCAACAGGATAGAAGAAACCCCGGTGAGTCAACACTCCCTTATTTACTGCCTTATATAGTTTAACCCGCTCCAATTTTGTTGTTCTCCTAATAAGGCAGGATTCCTTTTCAGCGATTTGGCACCATAATAGTTTAGTTTAGGGAAGAGCGAGTGCATTATACCGCATGCTATAGTAGTCGCCTTTACGTAAGCGTAGAAGCAACCGCATATGCAGTCCACTTTAGTTAATATCTCGCGTAATAGGTTTAAGGTTCGACCGGGGAACTAGACTTCGGCAGCCTTAAACACGTGGCTCCACCATATATTATACGTATACTTAGTCTGGTCATGAGTTCTGTCAAAAACTTTTTATTAAATAAATGTTACACTTTTTGATAATTATATAGAAATTATATGTGAAATGAATGGTAATTTAATATGGAATATAATTTTATGTACAAAATTGAGAGACATTTAAACAATTAAAATTTCTTACATTGCACCATTTTCACTTAAGCTTAGTTAAAAGCGACAGTAGCCTTATGGCAGGGCGCGGACTGCGAATTCAAAAAGATCGTGGTTTCGAATCCACCATTCGACTACTGGCGTGAACCACTTGTAACACAAGCAATTCCGTTAGCTCTGACAGCGCGCGACATGTTATACTACCGTTCCCTCTGGACCTTAATGGCGGGAAAATTTCTAGGTTAGGAAATTTTTTGCAATATTGCAAATTTTGCTATATTTTCACTTTGAGACAATATTTATGGATAAAACTTACAGGAAGTCTTGTTGAATGTATAAACTATCGAATAAAATTATTTTTGGTTGCTAGAAATTGTAATAAAGTATATAAATTACACTGTATAGCATAATAGTAGTATAAACTTCAATTTTAGTGACAAAATTACTACTAATTTGAATTCTACACCTTTGTTTTTGGAGAAATTTATATGAAATTGTTTGGAAATATGTATATTTTATGTTTTATGTGTTTCCATTCGTTACTCATACCAAAATATTAAAATATTAAAAAATTAAAAAAAAAATAATAATATATTATCTGTATGACATTTCGAACAATATTTCTAAAATATGTTTGTGTGAATTTGAAATAAATACAACGTCATGTTATTTCAAAATATGTAGGAAAACTATTTTTACTTACATTTTACACTAAAAATAAATGAGAATTTGAAAAATAACACATTTATAACCCGCCCGCCAAAACGGGCCTTTCGGAATTTGAAGTACTTTTGGCAATTTACTTTTCACTTTTTATACCACAAATTACATATCTACGTTTTTACTATATTACAAGGAATATAAAAAAGTATAATACTTTCGTTTTTAGTCCAGACACAAATATAAAATTCTATAAAAAAGAGAGAGCACCTTCATCAAATTGACACGTGGAACGCCGAAAGTTCAGAGTGATTTCTTTTTTTTTTTTTTCTAAGAAACATTGCCAGGTTATGGTTTAAAATAAAAGAGCATATCTTTGTCTTTGATACTATTATCTATTGCATATTGTCTTTGGTTTTGTTTTAAAGGAAAAAGTAGTTTTTTCATAAGGCAGTACTTCTGATCTGATTAGCCCCGTACCCGAGCCGACGTAAGGTAGGTATTGTACGATCTGATCAGATTGGTGGCCGAGTGAAAGGGTTAAGCTTACCACGAGTGGTTAAGGGGAGTATTAGTAAATTTTATAGCATTGTTAATATTCCTTTTAAAAAAATTATTTGCGAAATTGGTATATGGTCACTGTTAACATAATTAAGGTGAAGTGGGTGGGCAAATTTTTCACGCTTTATATGGACTTTGGTCAGCCTGCGCGCTATTTAATCGCACAATTTTATTTGATAATTCTTTTAAAAATTATATAATATTTTATAAAAAGTAAACCCATAATTCACTCACGTATTTACGGGTGAACACATAGTCTGAATTCGATTGAAATTGATTTCATTACATTCGAATGAACAGATTTTTCACTTAGTGGACATACCTACAATTGTAGGTTTTGACGAAACTTTGCGATCTTTTTCTATCGAGCCAAAATGTGTCAATCGTGTTAAGCTTACAATGTGTAATTAACTAAGTAAAATCTTTAATTTTAATAATGAATTTCGAAAAAAAATGTGGATTCGCAGTTTTTAATGACAAAAGATTGCTTTCTGCGCACCTATAAAGCATGAAATGCATGCAAGTTCTGCTTTTGGCGCCCACATCACCTTAAATCGATACACATAACCGTGCGTTGAGCTCGCGCGCACGAAACTAAGTTATCAAATAATTAAAATAATTTTAATTTAGACTATACGTCATTGCGAAATTTTAAACACTTATGAACCTTATGGAGTTAGATAGCAAAATAATATATATAAAAAGTAGTCACCCTATAAGTCTGCACGTAGTACAACCTACATAACGTGTAAATGTAAAGTTTATGCTCAAGCTTATTATCTATCATAAAACCCGAGCATGTTAAATTCATTTGCGTGCATTTTGCTCACCGTAACACAATTTACTTTAATATCGTACGGGCAAAGTACTAAGAGCATTAAGCAACACGGGCCGACGACGTACGAAATCTATGATTATGAGCGTATAATATGATAGGCAGGTAATGTTTCGAGGGAAATTTAGACATTTGTAAAACCTATTACAGACTTTAAAGATTCCTATTGGAAATAATGTATTGCTTGATTTTTTTATGAAAAGAGAGATGTACAAATTTTTACCATCATCATCATCATGTTTTTATTCAAATTCGTCACATGTTTATTTTTTTACCTATTAAAATTAAATTGCAGATACGTGCAGTAAGAATAATTATATAATTATGTTAGCGTTAGACTTAAATAAATAAAAATTATTAGATTTCAAAAATTTTACTGTGATTTAGAATTTTAAAATTTTATAATTTTAAAATTTTAAAATTCTATTTAAGAATTTTAAAATTTAATAATTATGGAATATATATACTGTTTGAAACAAAAATAAAGTTAAAAACAATAGAATATATGCGAGCAAATTATGGAATAAGTAGAACCTTTGTACAAAATTACTATAAGATTGTTTCTGTAGGTATCTTGTTGTGTGTACTAAATAAGTATAAAAAAATATTATAATCAAGTGATTTCCATATAACAGACTCAACAGTTACATCACGATGTAATACTTGTTGGCTTCAGAGCAATTCACCGCGTTCTTCTAGCAGTATAAAGATCGGTATAACTAGAAACAACATAATCCATATAATAACTAACACGTTATCACCAGAGACATTGCCGGTGTCAAAATTTATAATAATATTGACGTCCTCTCTCACTATTATAATCCGATGGGATGGCAAACCGATACGACCGGAAAGAAATAAGGCACAGTACCATAAATTTAACGTGCTTTCGTGGGGTAAAACCGAGAATTTCTTGACAGAAAGAGCAATAACTATAACTAATAACTAATAATTATAGCTTTTAGCACGACACTGTAATCCCAATCCGGTACCACTTGATCCGTAATTACGCTTATAACCAAGGAGCCTAAGAGACAGTCAATGAAACGTCGAACTTTATTCTATTTCTACCCTCAAATTCATTCCTCCATTTTACTTTTATTAACTTTAATCGCTATCTACTCTCCATCTTAGACATAATTATTTCTATAATATACCATGTTACCATGGACGCAGGTCTATGGTTTCTGAACCTTTGTTTGAGTGATTTGTTGCAATGATACAAATAGAAATTACAAATATCGATTGTTATACCTATTTATCGTATTTTGTACTTAGTGTCGTTACGTGCACGAGATAAACATAAACTCAATACAGTAAATGGCGAAGGAAATCACAGCCGCAAATATTTGTATTCAACTTCAAATGTGTCAACATAAGCGCGGCACTTTGAATTGCTTACTATAAGGTTAGGGTGAGATTAATGGATTGCAGACAACATGTAACAATTTATACATTTAACAAATCGCGTAAAAGTCGTGTCTGTAAGGGCCTGAAATCTGAAGCTATAAATGTCTCTTTAGGTTTTGTATGAACATATTATAGTACATATAATTTGTACATATTATTTTAGCATAATTGAAGTTAAAAATACAATCCACTTGATGGCAAGTGACTAATTCAGCTAGCTATCAGTAACATCAAACAAAGAATGCTTCAGATGCGTTTTCATCTCTGAGGACTTCAAGTGTAAACAGAAGCCAAATAGGAGTAGGTTTGGCAGCAGAAATAGGTAAGAGGTTGGTACCTACCCAGACGGATTCTTAGGTCCATAAAAGTGCTACTACCACGTAATGATAGTGATTGTGAAATAGAAGCAACTTTGGAGGTATGTAGATAAATCTATGAACGAAATTAATTATTCTACAATAAATTATATAAAGAAATAAAAAGTAGAGTGATATCTCCCGTAATACACTTTAATGTAAAACAATTTTGATAGGTAAAATATTGTATCAAAAGCTTGATTGACCCAACCCACCATGGCTATTCTTTCAGAACGAAGTTATTCAAATATTCTCTTTGTGTACATATTTTCATTTTTAAACGAGACATTATTGGTGTAAAAGTTTTCTTTGTTTATAAGTTGAAGATTTTTTTAAAAAAAATCATAAAATTAAAAAAAAAATCTTGCACTCAATTGTAAAATTGCAAGATTTATAAAAACTTGCAGTGTTGGGATTAGTTTTAAAATATCCTCTAAGGTTGAAATCTGTTATTTAAAGATTAATGATTATTTTGAAAATCTAAAAATATTTAAAACGGCGTACTGTATCTATTGTACCAAGCAACTGTAATTATAGTTCACTAGTCGTCTCGTGGTCACCTTAGGATTAATAAGCTATGTTTTGTATATAATTATAATCTCGTGATTAATATATAAGACAAAATATAAACTTGAAAACTTATTTCTTTTCTGACATTAAAATTATAAAAAAATGATAAAGGAAATATTTTATTAGTATAAAAGCATGATTATAAAAACTGTTGCTAATTGAAATAAAATAAGAAGTGAACCTTTTAATTTAACCCACTTTTCCCACTTATTACGTGTAAATGAAATTGTCGTATGTAAATTTTTGGGTACTTCTGCAATAATATTTACAGTCCTAAGAAATCAAATACAGAATGTCTTAATATAGAAAAATAAATATAAATAGAGTTAGGTAGGCAAATTAGGCAAATTTATGTCATAAAAAGTGAAAAGTAAGCTCAAAACTACTTCGAAATCGATAAGATCCGTTTTGTTTCTTTGAAGGCGGTTGGGTCAAAAATGTGTTATTTTTCCAATTCTCATTTATTTTTAGTGTAAAATGTAATTAAAAATAGTTTTATAACATATTTCAAATAACTTGACGATGTATGTATTTCAAATTCACACCAAAATATATTTTAAATTTTGTTCGAAATTTCACAAAAATAACAATGGAAAATCCATTGTTATTTGTATGAAATTTCGAACAATCGGGATTCTTTTTTAATTTTTTATATTTTAATATTTTGGTATGAGTAACGTATAGTAACATATAAAACACAAAAATTTATGTATATATATATATATATATATATATATATATATATATATATATATATATATATATATATATATTTCCAAACATTTTCATATAGATTTTTCAAAAAACAAACGTGTAGAATTCAAATTATTAATAATTTTGTGACTAAAAGTGAAGTATCTACTACTACTATGATTTAAAGGGTAATTTATGAATTTCATTACTATTTCTAGCAACTAAACATAATTTTATTCGATAATTTATACATTCAACAAGAATTCCAGTAAGTTTTATCCATAAATATTGTCTCAAAGTGAAAATATAGCAAAATTTGCAAGTTAGCAAAAAACTTGCAATTCCCGCCATTTTGGTCATGCGCCAACAGGAGTATCAAATTTCGCGTTCTTCTGGAAGTTAAGTGTTAAAAGTATTTAAAGTGATTTCTTCTCTTTGACGTCACTCTATAGCACCTTTAATGTGACACCTAAAAAGACCAAAATAGGGAAAAAGTAACAGCTAAACTCGTAAAAATACTTATTTATGATATTGTTACGCGCCTTAGTCGACGGCAATAGCGCCATCTAGTCTCGAACCAAAGAACTAAACTTCTTGAAGTTGAAACTCGAACTCTCGGTACCTTGGGCGTGTTTACTTGATTATTCTGGATGTTTTGGTGCTAATTTATATTTATAGGCGCTGCAAGATGCGATCGGGGAAGTATTGAATTCGGCGAGACAAGCGAAGCTTCGGAACGGAATAAAGTGAATCGGTGTAATTAATTATTGGTGTTTTGAGTTTTAATTGGTGTAAAGAAAATTAAAGTGTTAATTTAGGTAATTCTATCGGCGATTTTTATTGTCACGAACCTTAAGCTCGTAACAATATGTTATGTATAAAAACAAGCCTTCAATTAATGAATTAATCACCTCATTCCGCCTGTAGCATCGCTATCGAGCGGTCGCATCCAGGTAGTCCGCGCTCTCGTCCTTATACGGTAGTGCTTTCTCGCTCTCGCGCGTCCGCTGTCCTGCTCGCGCTTTACAGCGCCGACGCACCGGTGAGTCTTTTATCGCTAACAGTTCTTGCCCCCCTGTCCTCGGGCGGGGAGGTTTGACTGACCTCCGCTTGTTACTGTTATTTACTGTTATCTATATTGTTATACTGTATTGTTGACTTTCGTTATTTTTCTTGGTATTCTTTGTTTTTCTGCATTATTATTATACGTGTATATTGTCTCGTAGTACGTCTCGAGTTCAAGTCCCTTCCCACCGTCTCTCACCGTCAAGACCCGTCCCACAACCAATCCTTACTAATAGTATACTTATAGATCAACTGCCCCAAAATGGCCACGGATAGCGTAGCTAATTCTATCACCGCCGTCATAAACCAATATGGAATAAACCTCGATGAGACGGTCCTCGCCGCCATCGCCACCATCGCCGCCCAGCCTCCTCCCCATGCCCCTAAGGCACTCCAACCGCCGCCCGTAATCGCGACATACCTCGAAACAAGGAACTCTTTTGCCCCCCTAGAGTCTTTTGTCCTCCTAGAGATGGAGTACGCATGCTCCGAGTCCTCGGCGCCGGCCTCACGGAAGAGGCCCGCCACCACTTCAGGCACCGGCTCATCGGAGTCCTGTGACTCCGACAAAACCGGGGAGTCTACATTCACCACAGTGAATTCCAAGCGCAACGGTAAGCGTGCCGCGATAAAATGCACCCCCCCCCCTATCTCAGCGGCCCCTGCTACTCCTGCAACCTCCGCAGCCCCCACCGCTGCCGCGATCCCACTCTTGTCACTAGACATCCCAACTTCGACCAAACCAGCCTCTCGATGTGCTCCAGTCCTTGCCAAGAAGCAAATCCCGCCCCCTGTCTTCCTAAGAGACAAGGCAAAATTTACTCAACTATCGAAAACCTGTTACGACGCCGGCATCAAATACGACCATGCCATCAACCTCGGGGAGGCTATTAAAATCATCCTCAACTCGATCGAGAACTTCCGTCAACTCACCAGGCTATTCACAGCCGAAAGCGTTTCGTATCACACATACGCTGTTCCGGAAGAGCGTAAAGTCAGGGCCGTCATCCGAGGCGTCCCCTTCGAATTATCCAACGAGGAAATCCAAGAGGACCTTAAGTCCCAAGGTTTCCCTGTAGAAGCCGTGCACAAAATGCACAGTAGAACGGGCAAGAGGTTCAATCTAGTCCTTGTCATTTTAACCAACGTGCCGGAGGCAAAAGCCATCTTCCGGCAGGTACGCACAGTGTGGGGCCTGTCGAGAGTAAAGGTTGAGCCCCCACATAGGCGCGGATTCCCAGTGCAGTGACACCGCTGCCAGCTATGTGGCCATGCGGCAACCAACTGCTCCGCCTCACCCAGGTGCGTTAAGTGCCTTGAACCCTATAACACCAAAGAGTGTCCACGGCCCAAAGACGAATCCCCACCCGCATGTGCCCTGTGTAAACAAACAGGCCACCCTGCGAACTACAGAGGGTGCCCTTGCGCACCTCATCCTCGCCCCAGCAGACAAGCTCCACCGCCAGTTAATGACCGCTCATTCCCGGATCTCTACCAACGGCCCCGTCAGGGCCCTTCACAGCCCATCCAGGGCTTCTCTCGGCCCCCTCAGGGTCCCCCTAGGCCCCTTCAGGGCATTATTCGGCCCCCTCTGGGCTTCTCAAAGCCTATGCAGCCTCCAGTCTTTCCCTGGGGCCCCAATAAGGCAGACCCACCGCGGACAACCTCCGCCCCACACCAACAACAAACACAGCCCACTATCAAAGACCTAAAAACGATTCATTTCGCTATTAGGTACATCGAAGTCAGTGAATTCGCGGTGTTAGCACGCAAATTGCGTGCTGCGAGGTCCCCTCAGGACCGTCTCCTCGCTCTTACAGAGCATCATAATCTTTTGTGCTCGTTGTAAGTTAAGTTAACTTAATTAACATAAATTCAATGAAAGAGCAGTTTTTTTTATAGAAGAGGGGGCAAACGAGCATGTGGCTCACCTGATGTTAAGTGACTACCGCCGCCCATGATCAACTGCAACACCAGGGGAGTTGCAGATGCCGGCCCTTTAGAAAGGAGTAAGCTCTTTTCTTGAAGGTCCCCAGGTCGTATCGGTCCGGAAAAATCGCCGGTGGTAAATTATTCCACAGAGAGGTTGTACGCGGAAGAAAACTCCTTTTGAAACGTACAGTGGTGGACCGCCAAGCATCCAGATGGTGTGGATGGTATCGGGACGTTTGCCGCGTAGTGCGTTCACGAAATTTGGCGGCTGGGATTAATCCGAACAATTCCTCAGAGCACTCTCCATGGTATATGCGAAGGAAAATACAAAGGGATGCAACATCTCTTCGCAGCGCCAGTGAATCGAGCCGATCGGAAAGCACTCGGTCGTCGACGATTCGAGCCGCTCTGCGCTGGATGTGGTCAAGTGGAAGGAGCTGGTACTGGGGAGTAAACTCTACCAAAATCTCTCGGTCGTATCAAACCTAAGCGTTTATCGCTTGTATCCTTTGATATTCGCGGTTTGTGAAATAACCTCCCAGAGCTTAAGCTCTTTCTTCGGAATCTTGAAGCCGATTTCCTTCTCCTACAGGAAACTAATATCAAAACTAAGAACACTAAAGGCCTTTCTAAAAAAACTTCTCTCTTCTTCGTAACGACAGACCCAACCGCCGAAGCGGCGGAACGGCCATCTATTACAAGAGGACAGTTCACTGCTCGCCCATTTCTACTCCGCAGCTTACAGCATGGAAGCCACGGTATGCAGGCTAGCTATGACTGGACATCAGTCCATCCTCATAGCCTCCTGTTATATCCCTTCAGGAACCCATCCCCTCAAAAAAGATTTTGAGGCCATTTTATCTTTAGGCAATTCAGTCATTATGTTTGGAGATTTTAACTCCAAGCATACTGAATTGACATGCCGTACTACGTCCCCTAGTGGCAAGATACTGCTCTATATCACGCATTCTCTTGATATTATCGTTCATAGTCCCCTCGGTGTTACTCACTTCCCGATAACACCGATCACGCCCCCGATGTACCAGATTTTGTGTTACTCCAAGGAGTTTCTCTCAACCTCAGAGCAATCGAGATACTAGACGATCTAGGATCCGACCACCGACCGGTCTCCCTCATTCTTGGCCATCAGTCACCTCCCCCAACACAAACGAAAACCTTCAGTAATTGGAAGGGATTCAAGGAGTCCCTAGCTAAGGCTCTGGACTCACAGGACTCTACCATCTCCCTACCGTCGGACTTAGACAGTCCCGATAAAATCGACACCGCGTTCGATTCACTCTCCACCCTTATTAAATCCTCCCTTAAGGAGAACGAAAGGGTCGTCCCGACCGTTCGATCGTTTCGACATAGCTAAAGCCTTCGATAGAGTCTGGCATACAGGCCTTATCCACAAGTTGTACAAAATAGGTCTCCCCGATCGTCTAGTACGTCTCGTGGCCACTTACTTAAAGCATCGTACCTTTCGTTATAGACACGAAGGCACGCTATCTTCACAGCTCCCTCTCAAAGCTGGTGTCCCTCAGGGCTCAGAACTTGCTCCTCTGCTGTAAATCCTGTTCACCAACGACCCGTCGAAAGGTGTTCAGCTCTTCCTCTTTGCAGACAACACTACTATCTACTGCAAAGGTATTTCACTACCTTTCATACGGAACAAGATTCAAAAGTCAGTTGACGACCTAGGAGCTTGGTTCAAAAAATGGCACATCGATGTGAACCCGGAGAAGAACTCCGCCGTTCACTTCGATTATAAAAGACGCCGTCTCAAAAACACTCCACCAATACGTATGCTAGGGACCCCTGTCCCCTGGCATACGACTGCCAAATATTTAGGTGTCACTCTAGACACAGGGCTCACCTTCAGGCCTCACGTCAAAAGAGTAACCCGTCACGCACGTTTTTTCATGAGTAGCTCAACAGTTTGTTGGGCCGACACAGTAAAATGTCCATTAGAAACAAGCGTACCCTTTATAAGGTCTGTGTACGACCAATCATGTCCTACGCGGGCTCAGTTTTTGCCTACGCCAACCCTAAAATTATTAATGAACTCCAAATAGTTAAAAACCTTTTCTGTCGTCGAGCTGCGAACGCACTTTGGTACGTCCGTAATGCCGACCTTCATCGGGACCAAGAGCTCCCCACAATTCAACAATTTCTCAATAAACTCTCTGAGAACTTCTTCAAAGCCTCAGAGTCGCACTCAAACCATTTAATTCGTGAGGCAGCTGCTTATGCAGCCCCACCTCTCGCTATCGATTACGTAGGCCGAGAAACTCTCACTCGGACCCGCCTAATAAAATATCAAACGACCTGAACTGCCTCCTGGCGGCTCAGGCCAACCTTGCCTTCGTAGGTACTCTCTCAGCGGCTCATAGCCGCCTGCGCCCTCTTTACTCAAAAGAGGGTCTCTCACGATAAGGCACAATAAAGCTTAATCAGCCAGTTGCATGTCCCTAAAGGCGATTTTTAGAGGGTATAACTTAGGTTCCCCGGTAGGATGTGAGTCGCTCATAACCATGATAGACCGGCTATCTTGGTATGCGTAATGCATTTGCCGCCTCCCAACGCATAGCCCTTTAACTGCTTCGGGCGCAAAAAATAATGAATTAATACATAAAAATCATCAAAATACTAAAGGATAGGATTGTGTAATGATTTCCTATATTTACGCGAACACTACACATTGACTAAAACTACTTTTACGGATTTTATCGCGTTTATTATACTTATAATTACTTTTATTTTTAATTCCCGACGTTTCGGGTGCTTTCCAGCACCCATGGTCACGGGGGACTAGGATGACTGACGTCCTGATGTCATTTTTAAGCCCGGAGTACCTTCAGCTTTTTTAATTATTGTTTATAGCCCGATCTATGCAAAATGAACTGGTTATGTCCTGAGGTCTTGCAGTGGTATGCTTGGGTTTAGTTTTAACTTTATTGATTATAGGATCCCAACCAGGTGGTATTACCCAGCCTCCTCTTCTATTGAAATTAGGATGTTTGGATGTAATTTCAATAGTCTCATGCATCATCCTTGGTAGGAATCGGTGTTTTTTCGCGAGAATTTGTGGTCTAAGAAATCTGATGTAATGGTTGGGCCGTCTAGGATATGAACGAAAACTGCAGACTTCCCGGAACTTTGATGCCTCACAACAGCTATATGTTCTTTTACGCGGGTTCTAATTGACCTTTTTGTTTGTCCTATATAAGAGAGACCACATGCACAATCAAGCTTGTACACTCCTGCATCTTGTAGAGGAGTATGAAACTTAACGAATGGTAGGAACCGACTAATCTTCTTCGGCGGTTTGTAGAATGTTCTAATAGAAGCTCGCTTCAAGATGTAACCAATCTTGTCTGTGACACCTCTGACATATGGTAGTACAGCAGGCACACGCTCGACTGTGGCCGGCTTCACTCGGTCACTGTGACGTAGGCGCTGGACCCGAAGCTTGTTGTCGTGCAGAACTTGCTTGACGTGCTGAAGCTCGGCGGCCAGGTGTTTGCTGTCATAGATCCCTCGTGCTCTCTGTAACAAAGATTTGCCCACGGTAGCTAACGGTGAAGGATGGTGATGAAATTCACCGTTTAAATATCGATTTGTATGGGTCTTTTTCATATACACCGTGTGACTAATGGTGTTGTTAGGATTTCGGATGACTAACACATCTAGGAAAGGTAAGGAATTATTTGCCTCTAACTCCATAGTAAATTTTATTTTAGAGTTTATGGAATTAAGATGTTTTAAAAATGCAGTTACTTTATCTGATGAAAAAATTGTGAAAGTATCGTCTACGTACTGCTTGTAGATCTTTGGTGTAACAGGTGCAGTAAGGAGGGCTTTCTCTTTAAAGTCTTCCGTGAAAATATCGGCGACAATGAGAGATACAGGTGAGCCCATCGCAACACCATCTACTTGCTTGTAAAACTCTTCCTTCCAAAATAGATAGCCAGATGTAAGGCAATGTCTGAGTAATACTGCATATTCTGCTGGCATATTATTTTCCTCTAGTTTCCTAGTTATAATTGAGATGCAGTCTTCAACAGGTAGGCGTGCAAATAGAGACTGCACATCAAAACTGAACATGGTTTCATTGTCAGTAAGACGTAGGTCTTCTATCTCACAGACAAAATGGTATGAATCCTTAGTGTGTGCTCTTGTATGTCCTCTGAGTGGTGATAATATTTTATTTAAATATTGAGCCAATCTGTAAGTTGGCGAATCAATCTGACTCACTATTGGACGTAATGGTACGTTCAGTTTGTGTATTTTAGGTAACCCATACAACTTCGGTGGTTTGGCACATGAAGGTATTATCGAATTAACGTCTAGATTCAATTTCTCGGAGTATTTCTTAATTAGATCGCTAGTTGTTTTAAGGACATTAGTTGTAGGGTCTGTTCTGACCTTTCGGTATATAGTTTCATCCGACAAAAGTTGTTGTATTTTGAAATTGTAATCTGACGTGTCCATTATAACCGTAGCATTGCCTTTGTCTGCGCGAAGAATCGTAAGCTCTGGTCTGTTGCGTAAGTTTTTCGACGCGTTAAATTCATTTTTGGGAAGATTTAAATTCGGCGCTGAACTCCGACGTAACATAGACGAAATGTCTTGACATATGGCCTCTAAATCTTCATTACCAATGTTATTTTTATACAGACAGTCCTAAACACTACAGATAATGTCCTCATACGGTATTTTTTGCGGTGTTATTGCGAAATTCATACCTTTTTCTACAACTTTTATTGTGGCGTCATCCAGTGTTTGTTTTGATAAGTTGTAGACAGCGCGTTGTTTATGGTTCGTGTCTGTGGTCAACGATTTCGTATGTTGGACATTTGATTAAGTTGTTAATGTATGGTATTTATCAATGTTTTTATTTTTGCATTTATTGTATTTAGTTGTTTCGCGTTTATCTAAAGTTTTCATGCAATTTTTACAATCAAATGCCGATAAAACTGTCTTTAATTCACTGGACGAATTGTCTATGGTTTTGTTTATGAAATATAGATCTGTACGTTTTTGCTGAATCACCGTTATTAACAACTTTTTACTAGCCTGATTTAAGATCTAAGCGATTTTATCGAATGTCTTTTTTGGTGGATATCTTGACACACGTAGGAATGAGATTATGATCTCTGCATCTCCTGAAGAAATTTAAAGATGTTGTGTATCTTGCGCGTTTGGACTTTAGATCTTCTAATCGGCGTATTTTATTTGCTATTTCCAGTCCGTACTGGCTTACATAATGATTTCTTATATCTACGCGAACACTACACATTGATTAAAACTACTTTTACGGATTTTATCGCGTTTATTTTACTTTTAATTACTTTTATTTTTAATTTCCGACGTTTCGGGTGCTTTCCAGCACCCAAGGTCACGGGGGACTGAGATGACTGACGTCCTTATGTCATTGTTAAATACTGAGTACCTTCAGCTTTTTTAATTATTGTTTATGGTCCGACCTATGCAAAATGAACCGACTATGTCCTGAGGTCTTAAAGTGGTATGCTTGGGTTAAGTTTTAATTTTATTTATTATAGGATCCCAAGCAGGTGGTAGTACCCAGCCTCCTCCTCTATTGAAATTTGGATGTCTTTTAATTTCAATAGCCTCACGCATCATCCTTGGTAGGAATCGGTGTTCTTTTGCGAGAATTTGTGGTCTTTCAAATCTGATGTAATGGTTGGGGCCATCTAGGATATGATCGCAAACTGCCGACTTCCCGGAACGTTGATGCTTCACATCAGCTATATGTTATTTTACGCGGGTTCTAATTGATCTTTTTGTTTGTCCTATAAAAGGGAGACCACATTCACAATCAAGCTTGTACACTCCTGCATCTAGTAGAGGAATATGACACTTGACGGATGGTAGGAACCGACTTATCTTCTTCGGCGGTTTGTAGAATGTTCTAATAGAAGCTCGCTTCAAGATGTAACCAATCCTGTCCGTGACACCTCTGACATACGGTAGTACAGCAGGCACACGCTCGACTGTGGCCGGCTTCACTCGGTCACTGTGTCGTAGGCGCGGGACCCGAAGCTTGTTGTCGTGCAGAACTTGCTTGACGTGCTGAAGCTCGGCGGCCAGGTGTTTGCTGTCACAGATCCCACGTGCTCTCTGTAACAAAGATTTGCACACGGTAGCTAACTGTGAAGGATGGTGGTGAGATTCACCGTTTAAATATCGGTTTGTATGGGTCTTTTTCCTATACACTGTGTGACTAATGGTGTTGTTAGGATTTCGGATGACTAACACATCCAGGAAAGGTAAGGAATTATTTGCCTCTAACTCCATAGTAAATTGAATTTTAGAGTTTATGGAATTAAGATGTTATAAAAATGCAGTTACTTTGTCCGATGGTAAAATTGTGAAAGTATCGTCTACGTACCACTTGTAGATCCTTGATGTAACAGGTGCAGTAAGGAGGGCTTTCTCTTAAAAGTCTTTCATGAATATATCGGAGACAATGAGAGATACAAGTGAGCCCATCGCAACACCATCTACTTGCTTGTAAAACTCTTCCTTCCACAATAGATAGCCAGATGTAAGGCAATGTCTGAGTAATACTGCGTATTCTGCTGGCATATTATTTTCCTCTAGTTTCCTAGTTATAATTGTTATACATACTTTTGTGAAACAGACTATATCTTAACCCTTAAACTGTGCCTAATTATAAACTACTTTTAAGCGAAGACAATTTAAGTTTTTGAATAAATTTAAAATGAAAACTTTTTTGTTTAAAATAAATAAGGCAAATTGATATTCGCTTCAATGTTTATCTGTCAGTCATAGTGTCTTCGTTTTCAATTTAGTTTAGATCAAGGAAGTTATTCTTCGAATACCATTCATTTACAGCCCAGATGTTATTGCAACATAAAAGTTTCATTTTATACCGCGGAAATAGGAAAGCACTCCACTGATTCTCAAAAGCTTTTTCAAAAGAACAATTTTAATTTGAAGTTTTTACAATTATAGTACGTGATGGAAAGTTGTCTTTCCATATCTTTAAACGATTCAGTGATAGGGTTTAATTTTACCCTAATTAAGTTACATTATATTTTCTTACTTTTTTGTAAAATTTTCATTGCTTTACATTACTCAAAAACATACACATTACCTTTAATAAATACCAAAACCTTTAACTATCATATATTGCTGAAAACGATGGTTGCGTTTCTTTGCTGAATGACTTATTAAGCCTTTGAGTGAGAAAATATCGCTCATACCTATACGTAACATAAGATATAAAAGAACACTGTATTATGTCTTCTAATTTAATTGGACCTTTCTCAGAAAATATCAAATAAATACATATATCACTTAAGGTTTGAGCAAACTCACCACAAGGCTGCGTGCTATCACCGACACTGTTTCTTCTCCGTATAAGTAATATATTGCAAACCGTTAACATTCATTGCTATGCGGATGACAGCACTGGTGATGCTCTATACACTGACCGGTATATTTCGGGAAAACGTCACGGAGTAACGGAAAAAACTTGTGTCTGAAATCTTTGCTGAACAAGTCTCGGATTAGAGGCGACTAAATCTAGTCTAGTTCAATTCCTAGAAGACACAAGTTTGCCCGTTTACTGCCAATAAGAAACCCACTGACGTACTTCCTCAGTTTAAAGACACACCTCTTGTTGGCTTGGCCAATATCGGAGTCCTTGGTGTCGACATATCGAACGATGTGCAGTTTCGTGGTCACTTGGAAAAGAAGCCCCAATTGGCCTCTAAATAGCTTGGCGTGCTCTAAATGGCTTGGTTTGGTCTCAGATGGAATACTGTTCTTATCTCTGGGTTGGGGCTCCCCAGTGCTCCCCTCTCGAATCGTCGACGACCAAGTGCTTTCCAATCGGCTCGATTCACTGGCGCTGCAAGGATATGTTGCATCTTTTTGAGTATTTTATTGCATTTACTACGGGTAGTGCTCTGAGGAATTGTACGAAATAATTCCAGCCGCCGAATTCCACGAAAGTATGTCGCGTTAAAATTTGCGATATCCACATATGGATGCTGGCGGCTCATTACTGTACGTTTCATTAAAAGGATTGCTTAGCATTGGCGATTTTCGGGACCGATACGACTTAAGGACCTTAAAAAAAAGAGCTCCTATCTGAAAGACCGGCAACGAACCTGCAATTCCCCTGGTGTTGCAGTTGTTCATGGTCCGCGGCAGTATTCTAAGATCAGGTGAGCCGCATGCTCGTTTGCCCCTATTCTATATAAAAAAACTCAGCGTTACATGTTCAACAACCTCATTAGTATCTCCAAACTAATAGATATTAAAACCTATGTAGACGAGATAACGTTCACATGAACGTGTATGTAACACTTTTGCTGGCAGTTGTTGTAAGCACTACGCTCGGAATTGCTTGACGAGTATATTTAACTAGGACAAATTGGGTAAGTCCAACTTCGTTCGAGCGGCCAATTAACTGATTTAAATTGCTGGATGACGTTTGGGAGAACACAATATATACGTACATATATCTCAAATCTTGAAAACCAAGAGTTTACAAACTTCTCTGCTTATCGTATGAGGAAGCTCAAGGTCGTTCAGCGAGGTATGGAGAGGGCTATGCTTGGAGTTTCTCTGCGACTTTAACCTGATATGCCACAAAACTCAAAGAAAACACTCTCAATAGGGGAGAAAAGTTCTCAAGTGGTAGCCTCGTACCATCACTAAGAAAAGTGTAGGGCATTCTCCCACTAGATAGAGTGACGGCCTAGTTGGGAAGAGAGTCTACTGCGTCTTTAACCTGATATGCCACATAGCTCAAAGAAACAACTTTCAATAGGGGAGAAAAGTTCTCGAGTGGTAGCCTCGTACCACCAGTAAGAAAAGTGTTGGGCATCCTCCCACTACTTAGAGTGACGACCTACTTGACGGACGCTGGTGGAAGGGAGTCTATGTCCAGCCTTTGTAAAGCACGACTTGTATAAAGATGACGATTTTGATGAAATGTAAAGAAATGCAAAACCATAAAAAATATTTTCCTGGATGAGATGTATTTTCATTATTAAAATTTATCTGAAACACTAACAAAATGACAATGTAATGAAATTTTTCCTCCTTTCTGTATGGATATTAATATAATTTTAAGAAAGTTTTTACATATAATATTTATTTAACAAACAAAAGTAGAGTTTAAATATATTTAAATTAATATTTCTATCTACGTATCTATCTGTTCTTTTGACTATAGTTAAACTCTAACACGAGAACTTAAATATAATAAATATGTTTTTGAAATTAAAGTTGGGGTATATTATCGATAGTATATTATCAATACAGGTCTCAAAACAAAACTTTTTGAAAACGTTGTCTACGTCTGTCTATCTGAACGAATTACACTGAAACTCGAGAATGGATTACGATGGGACTTTCATTTTCATGTTAAGATTTAAGCGTTGGAATAGTTATAATTCATTATACGTTATCTTGCATAGCAGCTGTTCATTCAGCGTAACCTCCCCTTTTCCAGCTTCAAAAAGTTTTGAAAGTTGAATTTACGTGAGAATGAAAAATTATACTATTCGATTTTGAGCTGAACTTAAATTTTTACTACGCATTATTTTTTAAATAATAGTTTTCCTTTTTATATAATAGACGGCGCTCTAGATGTTTTAAATTAGGGTTCGGTTTTATTATGCACGAGTTATGATATTAGACACATCCAAGAATAGAAGACTTCAGATGGATAATTGTTTTCTTAAGTTTAATTAAATTTTCATAATTGCTGCTCACATTCACAGTCAGTTTTGTATTAATTATTACTCATAGGCGTAATTTCTTATATACGAATGTAACTTTATTAGTATATTAACCTTTAAAAGATTGTGATGTAGAGTATGTTTGATAGCACCGTGTCATCGTGTCTTCCTAGATGTAAGCGATAGTTGAAATTCCAAGTAAATCATCATCACCTATCATGACAAAATTACTAACTCGTCGCGGGCACAGCTAGTTTACGATAAATTAGCAGGGGTAATATGAAAAGTCTAATTAAACTAAAGTGTTACTAAAATCTTTAACAGTTAGCATGTTTTAAGAAAGCTTTAGTTCAACAGTTGATTTAAAAATAATTGGATTATTATACAAAATATATACCGACTTTAATTATCGTCAGATTATATGGTCTCGTCAAATTTTAACAAATATAATTAGTATGAAAATTAAACTATCGATAATTTAAAGCTCAGCTTTATTTATTATATAATGAATTCAAGACATTGTGACATATATTCGAACACGAATACGAGTAAGTGCTTCTATTTCAAAACTTTTTATGCATAACTTTTCAATTTTTTTCAAAATCATTGACTATGACAAAAGCCAAACGCTTCAACCCCACTAACCCGTAACCATTGGTGCCGTAAAGTATTAAAAAGTAAAAATAAATCGCGACAAATCCTTAAAATTAATATTATTCCAAATGATGATATTTATGTAAAGTGAAAGAGTGAGACGAACCACACTCATGAACGGGGGTAGAAAAATGTTCGTCTTGTTGTTGCGGCAAAACAGAATCCACCACCTCATGTCGTCATAGCAAATATCCAGTAGGGATATTTATTTATTTTTTTTTAAATTCTAATAGCAAGAGATTAGTGCCTCATGTCTGTATGTTCGGAAGGCGAAGTTAGTCGATTCGCCGGTTGGCTCGCGACATAAAATGGCGGGAAAAGCAAATTTTTTTCTATCTTGCAAACTTTGCTATATTTTCACTTTGAGACAATATTTATGGTAAAACTTACACGGATTCTGTTTGAATGTATAAACTATCAAATAAAATTATTTTTAGTTGCTATAAATTGTAATAAAATTCATAAATTACCCTTTATTTACCATAGTAGTAGTAGATACTTCACTTTTAGTCTAAAATTACTACTAATTTGAATTATACATGTTTGTTTATGGAGAAATCTATATGAAAATGTTTGGAAATATGTATATTTTTATGTTTTATGTGTTTCTATTCGTTACTCATACCAAAATATAAAAATAAAAAAATAAAAAAAACGAAATTAATTTTTATCTGTATGAGAATTCCGAATAATATTTCAAATATATTTTTGTGTGAATTTGTAATAAGTACAACGTCAATTTATTTGAAATATGTTATAAAACTATTTTTTAGTTACATTTTACACTAAAAGTTTATGAAAATTGTAAAAATAACACATTTTTGACCCAACCGCTAAAATGGGCCTTCCCGATTTCGAATTATATTTGGCACTTACTTTTCAATTTTTATGCCACAAATTATATATCTACGTGTTTGTTTTATTACAAGGAATACATAAAAGTATAAAACTCACCTTTTTATTTCAAAAACACATAGAAAAACGGAGAAATCACTCAGAAATAACTCACGCACTACCACGCACTACTGTTGTAAAAAGTCATTAGGTCAGAATGATTTTTATGTCTATTTTTTGAATTGAAATTGATAGACTATGGTGCCAAATTAAAGAGTATGTCTTTTTCTAGGTCTGTATTATACATATCAGTATAATTTTGTTATAATTTTTAATGACAAACCTTTTTTGTCGGGTTTGCGTCATAAATTATGAGTGGTACTAATGTGTATCCTTGTCGAGCGGGCGGAGGGCGTTGCGTTAGTCACATTTGTACCACTGTCGAGCAAACAGGTAGTCAATTTACCCTTTTTTCCGGTCCATTGAATAACATCTTCCGCCTCCGCAGGGCCTTAAAGTTTAATGATTTGTCTAAAAAAATTTGTATGTTTGGGCTAAGACAAATAATATATAATAATGCACTATGTATTATACATGAAGCTCAATAAAATAATTAGAATACTTACAATGTAATTTAATAAAAATTGAAACAAAATTAAATCATATGTTTTAAAAAACAAGTCATCAATTTGCCTTAAAATCTCTCTTCGTCTCGAATTTTGGCATTTTCTTACGGGACTTCAATTTGGTTTTTATGGCCCCCAATCGTAATGAATCGTAATATTGAGAAATAGCCACTTCTGACGTCAACTTCACAGCTCGCTCAAAAGTCTGGGTATGATATGGGATATATAAATACAAAAATTTACCTTCACTACCAAATTGGTATTTTTATGAATTTCTTGGTCACTTAAGTATTTCAAGATCGGCGATTCAGTAATGTTGTGTTGCCAATTTATTATATCAATTTAGGTTGTTACACTGAAATTAATATCAGGTATCTCGAAAAGCCTTGGTGCGGGGGGGAAACGCACTCCTTCGCATATAATCATTTAAAACATTTTTGCAAAGCATTAAACGAAGTTTATATATTTTATTTGTTAATCTGCACAAAAAAACATACTTTTAAAAGAACATTGAAAAATGTTTATTTATTAATTTTTTATCTCACTTAAAGTTTTTATATGGTTTTCCGACTTTGAATGTTATCATAAACGCTCTAGAAAATCGAATTAATCAAATCGTGGTGCTTCCCTCCCCCAACTCTCTCCCGTAGCGCAGTCGATGGAAGCCTGGTCGACTGAGCACTGCGAAGCGGGGCTCCAACTTCTGAGTGGTTTGTAAAAAAATAACCACGAAGGAGATGGCGGGGTCTATTCGCTGGCTTTGCTTGCTCACTGCAACCGCCATCTCCTTCTAACCTAACCTGTCCAAGTCGGGATACCCTAAGTCCCGAGCTCGCTTCGCTCGATCTTACACTCAATTAAACACCAAAATTAAAAAATAATAAACAAAATTTTTGAATGGTTTTTAATGTTTGTTTCTTCTGTGTAGATTATAAAAAAAGTTTAACAACTTTAACTTCTTTGTAAAAAACAACTTCAACTTCTTCTTTGTAAAAAAGTTATCAACAATTATATATGAATGAGTGCATTTTCATGAATATTTAAGGTCCAGAAATCGATAAAAATGAAGATTTTAAAAAATCATCGAAATCGGATGATTTTTCGATTTTTTAGAGCCAAAAAACGAGGAGACCGCGATAATATAAAATTACAGATTTATCATGTGTACAGTTTATAAGTTTTTCGTTAAATGGATTTTTTTACTTCTTCGAAATATAATAAAAAATCAATTTATTATGTATTACTTATTCTTTTGTAACCTATTAAAATAAACCTATTCATTGAGGATTTGTATACAGAAATTGTATACGATAACGAGTGTGATCAATAAGCGGATTTAAAATATCGACGAGAGAATTAATATCGATATAAATTAATAATATTTTCGGGAAGAGGACCATACCTTATCGCTGATCTCTGTCACCGCTCTAAATATTTGATATACCGTAATATTAGTATACGATGGATATAATACGTCTGTACGTACAAGATATCTGCATATTGTGGCCATCTGTTGTAAACCACAATGCGCTAGAGGTATCTCTTAGTCGCCACCCACTACCAATTTGGGCCACGGTAATAAGAATTTCTTATGTTTACGCGAAAACTACATTCGCTTAAATTAAACTAGATTTTTTACGGATTTAATCGCGTATATTAACTTATTTTATATACCCGGCGTTTCAAATATTTTGCAGCACCCATGGTCAGGGGGGAGGCTGAAGTGTTCGACATGCCAAATGCCATTAAACACGGCTACCTTCAGTTTAAAATCATAAATGTTTAGTCCGATCTAAGCAAAATGAGCTAATAGTAGCTACTATAGGAGCTATCTTGAAATCTAGCAGTTGTATGCTTGGGTTGGGATTTAATTTTATTAATTCCAAGGATTTCAAGCAGATAAAAGCACCCTGTTATTTTCTCTATTAAATTATATTTAAATTGTATGTTCATTTAATTTGTAATGTTTATGTATATTCAAAAAACTACTCAATATATTTCATAACAGCTGATGAATTGAATTACCATGGAAGTTTGTATCCAATCAAAACAAGGTTTGTCAATCTTCTGTGGATTTATGTTTTAATTGAAACTTATAAACAATAACTTAAAAAGATTTCATATATATAAACTTACATTTTACTAACAATATATACTTTCTATTATTGTATATTGTTATATAATATTCAATACAAGAAAATTAACTTACTCCCAGCGATACTGAATGGAATGGATATGCTTAGCCTTCAGGAAGTAGAAGTAGCTATAATATGGTTCCCGGCGGTGACCAGTTGTGTACCCAGTTTCTTTAAAAAGTTTACCACGCGTATATCCCACAGACTAAAAATTTGTGTAACAAATGACACGATAGTCATCTTTCAGATTGTCATATTTGCTCCCTCCACTCAATTCAGCCGTCTTCCCTTCCTGGTGTGGGAGAGGCACACTACCACATTGGATGGATGGATGGATTGGAACTACTGTGTAATGGTGATACTTATAATATAAGAAATAGTGTATTATTAATAGATATTTAAAGGTACAATAATAGGTACAGTAGTAGTTCGCCAGGCGTGGCGGATGTTAATATTGTTAATACAAAATTTGTGACACTCTTTTTTGGCACGATTTGAAGGAAATATAATATCGATATACAGCTATGCCAATCAACTCTATTCTAGATATTTTCAAGTCTCATAAAAGGGGTGTAATATTCAATTTATGCGTTGAAAGAGGGAAATCAGATTCTATCATGCAGTATCAAAATCCTTTAGCAAATTGAATTTGCTGCTCGCATGTCTTTTTAACTTATTTAATTTTTCCAAATCGTTTATTTTGATAACTTTTACATTCTCTCTTCAAAAAAAAGTTATACAAGAGACATTAGTAGTTGTAAGCGAGACATATAGAACGTCATTTATCGATATCTGTGGGATGGAAAGGGGTTTATCCCCATCTAATGCTACTGGATTTTAACATTTTTAACCAATTATATTTTTTTTAATTTGCCTTTTCAACCATAATTATGCTTGTCCATAATTAATAAAATAAAAAATCAAGCATAAGTTAGACCTAAATGAATAATTGAAAATCTGGGTATTCTTGATTAACTATTACATCGGGACGTCAATCACCGCAGTCTCGCCGTAAACATGGGTGCTGCAAAGTATTAATAAGTACAAGTCCGAAATTAAACATAATTAAAAATTATATGCGATTAAATCCATGAAAATAGTCTTACTCAACTATAGTCTTATTGTAAAATGAGTAACAGATATTAAATGAACAATGAAAATTAACTACTGATTTTGCAACAACACTTGAAAAGATAGAAAATAAAGTGTAAGACAAGAATTTGTATGGCTTACAAATAATTGTTCCAGGTCTGAATGCTTATCCATGTAAAATTTATGTACTTATGGCAACTGCATCCACGATATATGTAAAATAAATTCGTAGAGTAGAGTTAACTAATTATAAATCAAAAAGAAAAAAGATAATAGAGTCATGATAGCTCGAGAGCTAAGTGAACGCCGTAAACGTAAGTAGCCCGGGTTCGATCCCCGCCAACACCAAAGAAATTGTAAAAGTCTTTGTAACGTTATCTGTTTTATAAAATACATAATTTTCAATTCGGACATATGTTACTTACCCCTTTCCAGTTGTTACTTTGACCTAATAATATTCCTTAGTCTACTCAATAGGGTGAAATAAGTAAAGGCGGCTTCAATTTACTAAAACAATAGAATAATTTCCACATATAAGCTTCCGATATCGTGGTTTTAATTCTTCTATACACTACGTTTTAGCATGAACCTCAAAGCTATTATGAAGAAATTATTTTATTCTGATGATTACAGTGGTATCAAAGTGATTTGTGCAGCTAATACTAGCAATATACTTACTATTCAGGCAACTACCCTTGCGCTTGGCCAATCACACACACAGAAAGAACAATGATTGCGTGAACAATGAGTGTGCGTTAATTACGCCATTCTAGAGCGATCGCGTAGATTTGGAATTAACGCTTTTAAAACATGAAAAATATTTTTAAATTTTATGGTTGTCTTTCTCTCTGTCCGAACTGATCTTTGGAATGAATGAAACGAATATGATGAAATTTCATGATCAGATAGGAGAAATAAAGGTAGTCTGTAAAATGCAAGAATTTTTTTGTGAAATTAAAAACTAATGACTGAAAATATTATATGTATTTTTGTAAATATCTTATAAGAATCAATAAGATTTTAGAAACTTTTGGTTTTTAATTTAACACAATTAATTTATTTTCCTTACCTGATTCGAACCCGCGGCTATAAGCGCTGCAACTCATTACTAAGCTACTTCACGCACGTAACGCGTGCTAGTTAGGATTTCAGTTTAAATATAAAAAATCTTCGTCTTCATAATAAATTATTATATTAGAAAACATTTACAGCCAAAAAAAACAAAATACATTCTCTATTTTCTTAATACTTATGACACCTGTCTATCTTATTCTTTTACAATTAATGATTTCTTATATTTACGCGAATACTACACATTGAAACGTTATACGTGGTAGAGCCATGCTGCAGTTATATTAGTAGTTTAGTTGTAGTACGAATGGGTCAGCTCGACCGGGGAAGGACCACGCTCTCACAGAATACCAGCGTGAAATAGTAGCTTAATGCTGCTGTATTTCGTATGGTGAGTGTAGAGAACCGGAGACCCTTTTTACTGGAAACGAGGCATTCCATCTTAGTCCTCAGGGGTGACAACGCATCTGCATTTTGATTTGTAATCGAGGATAGATGTAGATGTCTATGGGCCGCAGCAACCACTTACCATCAGGTGGACTGTGTGCTCGTTTGTCACCCGATCCTGTAAAAAAAAAACATTGATTAAAACTACTTTTATTTTCCTGGATGGTCCCAACCATTACATCAGATTTGATAGACCACAAATCCTCGCGAAACAACACAGATTCCTACCAAGGATGATCCGTGAGGCTATTGAAATTAAAAAACATCCTAATTTCAATAGAGAAGGAGGCTGGGTACTACCACCTGCTTGGGATCCTATAATCAATAAAATTAAAACTAAACCCAAGCATACCACTGCAAGACCTCAGGACATAGTTCATTTTGCATAGATCGGACCATAAACAATATTTTAAAAAGCTGAAGGTACTTCGGGCTTAACAATGACATCAGGACGTCGGTCATCTCAGTCCCCCGTGACCATGGGTGTTGGAAAGCACCCGAAATGTCGGGAATTAAAAATAATAGTAAAATAAACGCGATAAAATCCGTAAAAGTAGTTTTTAATCAACTTTTACAATTATATAAAAAAGACGTGTGGCACTCAGGGACTGCCGCGGTAAAGCTATTGCATAGCATTTTTTATCAACTTATGCAATTATAATTAATTATTTATTTTATTTATGCAGTTAAGTCTTTGATATTAAATCAAGATTTATTATTTTAATAAATAAATAAAAATAAGTATTAATAATTTCTAGACACATCTCAACAGATATTTCGTTAATAAATTGCTATCAATACTGAAGCATTCTTTTATATTTAGCATCCATTTAACACAAAAAAACTGATAAGAATACTTTTTAAACAACATATAATCAATAAACGATAATCGCGTATAGTGTATTTCGAGGTAAATTATTATATGTAAACGTTTTTGAATCGTCGTAATGATACATATTTCCTAAAGAAAATATCTCCACAATTAATTTGATGTAAAATAACATTAGAAATAACGTATAAAAACGGAGAAATTATCAAATTTTTGATGGAGTTCCTAACCAGTACACAAACAAAAATGGCGAATAGTCATTTTCACATTTTTTTCTATATAGTTATTTGTTACAGAGTACACAGATAAAATTCACGATTCAGAAAGATGATCCTACTCCATGGAGTTCCTGAAGAAAAATCTGAGGATAATACCGCCGTCATAAGTACACTTATCAGCACTAAACTCCTAGTCCCAGGTTTCAGTAAAACATCCATAAGCCGTTGTCATCGTCTGGGATGCCCTTCTGATAAATCTTCCAGGCCTGTAGTTGTCAAATTCAGCGATACTGTGATGCGAGACAAGGTTTGGTACTCCAAAACCAAACTTAAGGGCACAGGTATAACCCAGTCTGAGTTTCTAACAAGTAGGCGCCACAGTGTTTTTCTAGAAGCTAGGCGAAGGTATGGCATCACCAAATGTTGGACCAGGGATGGAGTTATCAATATCTTTACTCCAGATGGCACAAGGCACCAACTTGAGACCTTGTCTGAGCTTGACGCATTATGCAACGGGTCAACTTCTGCTTCACCCGTTTATCCTATTGTGGTTGAGGCAAATAAGGCCCCCGAAGATAAAGGTGCACCACAGCGTACTAAAAGGGCCGGTAAAAAATGAACTTTGTCGTAAATAATTTTATTTTATATTTTATTAATTTTTGTAATTCTGTAATAACTTTTCTCTGGACTTCATATTTTAGTTTTCTTTTTATCATTATATCTTCATTACTTTTCCTTGTTAATTGTAGATTAGATAGCAAAATGTAATGATTAATAATCTCTGTTTGGAATGTTTATTATTTAGTGTTATAACTTTTCTTGTATGTTGGTAATTGTTATTGTAATCTTTCTTAGGAATGTTTAGTATTAGTGATAAAAGTATATTGTAAGGTAGATAATTGCTAGTTAACGTACTTCTTCACTTATTGTTAAGTGAATTAAACATATATATATATATATATATATATATATATATATATATATATATATATATATATATATATATATATATATATATATATATATATATATATTTTATAATACATACATATAATAATACATATTTACTTAGTTTTACATATATTTAGTAATCAGATATAATTTAATATGATTTCTTCAGATGATAGTGTTCGGAGTTCCAATTCCTTCGCCTTTGATTCTGCCTCTGATAGATTAAGCAGTATTGACAGCTTTGAAAGTATTGAACCCTTAAATATTATGTTAGATTCAACTTTTTCTGAATCTAACAAAAACTTTAACGCTATTCACATAAATGTTCAAAGTATTCCTGCTCATTACCCCGACATGTTGTCAAGTTTTAATAGCAAAAACATACACGCTATCCTTGTTTCGGAGTCGTGGTTAAAACCATGTCTTCCATCAACTTCCTACTCGCTTCCAGGTTCTCATTTCATTCGTAACGACCGTACCGATCGGGGCGGTGGTGGTGTTGCTATTTATCTGCGCTCACATATACCTTTTTCAGTAATTCAAGTTTCAAATGGTTCGCAGACTGGAAACGAAGCTGAATTTCTCTTTATCGAAGTCCTTCTTGGTCATACAAAATTACTTCTTGGAGTTTTTTACAGTTCCTCTCTCACTGTCGACTACTTCACCACGTTAGAAAATATTCTTGACAATCTTACACCTGTCTATTGTCACAGTATTATTATGGGTGATTTTAATACCTGTCTTTTAAAAAACAACGCTAGATCAATAAAACTTAAATCTATTATTGAAGCAGCAAATTTAAAACTTCTTCCTACTTCTGCCACACACTTTTTCCCGAACTGTGCCCCTTCTCTTCTCGACATAATGATTGTGTCTTTACCTGACCATGTTCTTAAATTTGGGCAACATGCTGCTGATTCTTTTTCCTATCACGACCTTTTATACTTGTCGTACAAAATCCGTCCCCCTAAAGCTAAGTCAAGGATACTACTTCAGCGTAACTTTAGTGACTTGGATTTGGAGCAGCTTTTAAATGACGCTGTAAAGATTGATTGGAGTGTAGTCGTCAATGCGTCTACTGTTGATGAACAGGTTGCTTTGTTCAACTCTCTGTTAATTCAGCTTTACGACGTTCATGCTCCTGTTCGTCCAGTGCATGTAAAGCATCCTCACTCTCCTTGGCTGACCGATGATATAAAAAAAAATCATCCACATTAAAAATTGTGCCAAAGATAAATACAAGTCAGTCCCTAGCGATTTGAATAGAGAGAAGTATAGATTAGTACGGAATCGTTGCAACAATTTGTGTAGAAAAGCACAACGACGCCATACCCATGAATCAGTACAAGATCCTGATCCTGCTAGGGTCTGGAAATTTCTTAAGTCCTTAGGAGTTGGGAAATTACGACAAAATCTCACACACCATAACCTTGATCTCAATCAACTTAATTTGCATTTCTCATCTTCGTCTTGCATTAACGATAAAGCAAAACATAATACTTTAGATTCTCTTTCAAAAGCTCCCACTCCGGACACCCCTGCTTTTAATTTTAGTCAATTTAACAGTTGTGATGTTAAGAGAGCCATAACGTCCATCCATTCAAATTCGATTGGTAGTGACTGCATTAGTCGGAAAATGGTCATCCCTCTCATTGATCTCCTTTTACCTATAATCACGTCTATCCTGAATAAATCACTGAATTCAGCTTCTTTCCCTTCAGCTTGGAAAGACGCATTTGTAGTTCCTCTTCCGAAAAAGTCAAATCCCTCCAGTTTTTCCGATTATAGACCTATCTCTATTTTGCCTTTCTTTTCCAAAGTTCTAGAACGTCTTGTGCACAATCAATTAAGCACCTATCTTTCAAAACACAATCTTTTAAATCCCTTGCAGTCCGGTTTCCGTCCTGGCTATAGTACGACTACTGCATTTTTACAAATCACTGATGATATTCGGTATGGTATGGAGAAACAAAAGCTTACTATTCTCACGTTGCTTGATTTTAGTAACGCATTTAATACTGTAGATTTTGATATCTTGTTAAGCATCCTACGCTCTCTCAACATATCTCCAACTGTAGTTGACTGGTTTCGAAGTTACTTGTTTGGTCGCCGACAGCGAATTCAGGTGCAAGAGGTTTTTTTCACCTGGATTACTACAGCTGCTGGTATACCACAAGGTGGCGTGTTGTCTCCTCTCCTTTTTGCAATTTTCATTAACTCTATAAGTCATAATTTGTCCTCTTCCTACCATTTGTATGCTGATGATCTCCAAATCTATACTCAGTCCTCTCTTGAAGATCTATCTAAAGCAGTTGACACTATTAACGCTGATCTGACTTGTATTTCGAATTGGAGTAAATGTTATGGTTTAACGATTAATCCTAAAAAAACTCAGGTCATTGTCATTGGTAGTTCTAGATTAATTGGCAAAATTGACTGGTCTTCCCTACCCCCTATTATACTAGACTGCACTCTAATCCCTTACAGTGACAAGGTTAAAAACCTGGGGTTGTATCTTGACTCCTGTATGTCTTGGGCCTCACAGGTTAATGAGGTCAGTAGAAGAATGTTTGCTGCGTTAAGCTCTTTACGTAGATTACGTAATTTCCTTCCCACAGCAACGAAAGTTACGCTCGCCCAGTCTCTTCTTCTGCCTATCCTTGACTATGCTGATATTTGCTATCTTGACATTACCGAGGAGCAGCTTAATAAGCTTGAGCGCATTCAAAATTTATGCATTAGATTTATATTTGGGCTTCGCAAATATGATCATATCTCCGAATTTCGCAAACAGCTCAAATGGCTCCCGATCCGCCTTCGCAGCAATACTCACATTCTCTCCGCGTTGTATAGTGTGCTGTTTAATCCTTCTACTCCTCTTTATTTAAAAAACCGTTTCCAGTATCTTTCTCTTACCCATAATCGGTTCCTTCGATCATCCATCAATCTTTCTCTCTCTACACCTTTGCACTCTTCTTCCTTTTTAAGAAATCCTTCGCCGTAACCGCTGTGCGATTGTGGAACTCCTTACCTCTCCATATTCGTCGTGCTAAATCTCTTCACTCTTTCAAAATTCTTGTTAAATCGTATTATTTAGAACGCTATTAGTTAAATTACTTTACCTTTCTCTTACTCTTTTCATTTAATCTATTATATGATATTTTATATATAACTTTCACTTACTTTTATCTGTATGTATTATTGTATTTTTTTATTATTATTTTGTATGCCCCCCTCTATTTGTAACTTTTGTTTGGATCTTTCCTCTACACAAAGGTTGTCTGGAACAAATCACTTTCAGTGATAAGACTGCCTATTGTACATACTTTAATTAGTTTTAACCATATTGATGTTTCTGTATTGTGGTGTACAAAAAAGTATAAGTAAATAAATAAATAAATAAAAATTATCAAATTTTTGATCGAGTTCCTAACCAGTACACAAACAAAAATAGCGAAATATCATTTTCAGATTTTTTTTCTATATTCTATATAGTTATTTGTTACAGAGTACACAGATAAAATTCACTCTCAAAGATGACAAATTTCAAACACCAAAATCTCTAATTTTTTACTCTGCTATCTTCAGCGCTGTACACGAACGGAACGATGTCGTTGAGAGCCGTGGTAGCTCACATGGTTAGCGCTCGTTATAGGTATCACAGTACGGGAGCAACCCGGGTTCGATCCCCACTGGCACCAATGAAATTGTTGCGTGCTGATTTAGCTATCAGTTGGAAAGTCTGTTTTTCTGGGCCGTTTTGTTTTGTTACACTGACATATCGTAAGTCACCTAGGGACCTAGGAGGTTGTCGGTTGCTTATTTTTTATTTTTCTTTAAAATTTTCGTTGGTAAAATAACATATTTATAAAAGTAAAAAAAAGTAAAGTTACAGCCTATATACGTCCCACTGCTGGGCACAGGCCTCCTCTAATTTCTGAGAGGGTTTTAAGGCAAGGAAATGTCCGCCACGCTGCCTCAATGTGTGTTGACGAACTTCACATTTCTTCGAAATATATATTTTTTAATTTCTCATACATGCGCTACCAGCATGCGACGACGCGGCCCGCGCCTTGTCGCCACTTGCGTTTGCCGCGCTTTGTCTCGTCACAGAGTGACGAAATCACACTAATATAGGTATTTTATAAACAGCACCTGTCTAATATTATAAAATATGTAGATAAAACTTACCTTGATAAATGTATACCCTTTTGTTTGTAATATTTTTTTAGACCTCTCTTCAATCGTACGCGCAAGAAAACTCCTTTTGAAACGTACAGTGGTGGACCACCAAGCATCCAGATGGTTTGGATGGTATTGGGACGTTAGCCGCGTTGTGCGTTCACGAAATTTGACGGCTGGGGTTAATCCGAACAATTCCTCAGAGCACTCCCCATGGTATATGCGAAAGAAAATGCAAAAAGATGCAACATCTTTTCGCAGCGTCCGTGACTCGAACCGATCGGAAAGCACTCGGTCGTCGACGATTCGAGCCGCTCTGCGCTGCGGTCATGTGGAAGGAGCTGGTACTGGGGAGCCCCAGCCCAAAGATGGGAACAGTATTCCATGTGCGGCCGAATCTGCACCTTGTAAAGTTGCAGGCGGTGTGCCGGCATGAAATACTGTCCCCCTCTGCTGAGCACACCAAGCTATTTAGAGGCCAATCTGGCCTTCTATTCCAAGTGACAACGAAACTGCACGTCACTATATATGTCGACGCCGAGGATTCCAATTTTGCAATTCCTTGAAACTGAGGAGATACGGCAAAGGGGTTATTTTTAGCGGTTAACGCGCAAATTTGTGTCTTCTGGGGGTTAAACTGGACCAGATTTAGTTGCCCCCAATCCAAGACTCTGTTCAGCAGAGATTCGTCTTTAGACATAAGTTTGTCCCGGTACTCGGAGACGTTTTCCCGAGAAATAATGGCAAGGCCGGAGTACAGAGTATTACCAGTGCTCTCATACGCATTACAAAAACCGTATTGGCGATCAGTAATCAACTGGTGATCCTCAAGGTACCTCATGAGCTGGCAGTTAACAATAGACTCCATTGTTTAGGAGAACAAGGAGGTGATGATGATAGGCCGGTAGTTGGACGGGTCTGAGCAGTCGCCTTTTTTAGGGATTGGGTGGACGAAAGCCGTCTTCCATGACTTCGGGACTACGCCTAGGGGGTAAGAGTACTGGAAAAGACGCAATAAAATCAGTGCCAACTCTGGATCACACGTCCTCAGCACCATTGGGGGGATTCCGTCAGGCCCACTCGACTTGTGGATGTTCAGGGAGAGGAGTGCTTTGCAAACCGAGCGCTGTGTGAACTGCACTTCTGGCATGTCGCACTAAACCGTGGCATGGTCAGCGGCGTACTACCCCCGTCATCGAGAGTCGAGTTGGACTCAAAGAGAGAGCCTAGCAGATCGGCTTTTTCCTTTGCGGTATGGGCCAGTGTGTCGTCCTCCCTGTACAGAGATGGAAGGGATGGATGACAGATATTACCCTGGAGAGCTTTGGCGAGAGACCATAATGCATGGGTTTTAGAAGGAAGGCGAACTAGTTTCTCGCCAATTCTGCCTATGTGCTCTGACTTTGCCTTGGCAATGACTCTTTTGAAAGACCTGGAGACGGAATTATACTTCTTTTTTAGAGCGTTGGTGTTTACATCCCGGGACGTTGATGCGTCAGCCCAGGCTTGGTGGAACTCCTGCTTATAGCATATACAGGAACGACCATACCGTGGCTGAGATTTGCCTCCAATGGGCATCACAGAGGAAGGAATAAAAAGTTCCATACACTGAAGTACCACATCAGCGACAGAATCCGCAAAAACGTTGAGATCGTCCGGCGAGAAGCAAACCCGCCCCCAAGAGTAGGATGCATAGAAAGACCGTATCCCAACCCAATCGGCTGACCTATAGTGCCAAACACGGCGGCAGCCTGCATAATGCAACAGCGTTTTAAGCGTGAGTAGCATCACACTCCGGACAAGACAATGGTCCGAGGAGCCTAAAGGGGCGTCGACGGAAATCTGATATCCGTACAGTGAGAGGTCAGCAGAAGGTCCAACAGGGAAGGTGCATGATCCTCCACATCTAGAATCCGCGTAGGCGAAGTAACCAGTTGTGTCAGACCATATGCCAAGGCAAAATCATGAACATATCTCCCCGCATTATCGGTCAAACGTGAACCAAGCCCAATCAAGCCATTCGGCGTGATGGTTGTTAAAGTCGCCGAGATTACGATCTCTGCGGAGGTGATCTGCTCTAGCAACGAATTTGTAGCCTCTTGGATTTTGGTCAAAGAGTCGGTCTGTTTCGGCATTACCGCTATGGGACCTATAGAGGCACCCGAAGACGAGCGGATGGTCGTCGCTGTCTACGCGTAGCCAAAGGGTGGGCAGGTCCGAACCTTCAAGACTGCCGAGGTGTCGAGAACAGATGTCCTCTCCAGAGATACGAGACATCAGCCGGAGAAGACACGTGCGTCTCGGTCAGAAAGAGCAAAGCCAGCCGAACAACAACAAATATGCATATTATCTCAATTCTAGTACGTGGATAATAGGGTCACGACTTTTTTAGCATTTAATGTATTTCAATTTCTTAATTAGAAAAAAAATGAAGTCCTGTTTTGTAAAAAAAAAGGGAGGATCACCAGCTGATTACTGTTCTACTGCGGATATCCTTATTTATAAGTTTATCACGTGAATAAATCTCTAGCACAGCTTTCTTCATAGCTCTCTGAGTAACCTTGAGCGTTCTCATACCACCAGCCACCTCATACCGCCAGCAGTGAAGGACCACGTCTCAGATCCACAAGTCATCGTTGACAACACGCACTGTTTGTACAATCTCGCTTTCAGGTTTTGAGTATACCTGACGAAAAGATGTGTCGTAATTTTCTGAACGCTGCCCAGCCGAGTTGCATGCCTCGATTGTTGTATATATATATATATATATATATATATATATATATATATATATATATATATATATATATATATATATATATATATATATATATATATATATATATATATATATATATATATATATATATATATATATATGTATGTATTTGATGCCCCTTTATATTGAATTTAATTATTAATAAAAATATTGGGCCGTTACATCACGTATATGAACGAAATAAAACAACACAAAAAAGGCAATCTTAAATGCAACGTAACGATTCTAACCTACACGGCCGTCGCGGACAAAGATTTTTCTAGACTAACTTCCCGACCTCCAACCGGCCATTGCTCCTAAGCCAAAGCGGAGCGACGTCGCAGCGATGAATTCGACCACGAAAAGCTGTTGGGCCTAATGGGACAGCTTGCTGCTTCAGGAAGGAGTTCTGTGCCCTAAATGGGAAAATGGTCGAGAAGACAGCTGTCATTTGCAAATGGTTGTCCCTAGTGTCTCTGTCCTTTGCCATATTCCAAATTTATATTATAATTAATATAGCTTCAGCTCGCTGTTCTTTTTTCCTCCTATTTTTGCGTTGAAATATCCCATAAAAACCATACATTGGGTTTTGGAGGAATGCATGGCTTAAGAGATATCCTCATACATTTCTTTCACCTCCTCATCGGGATGTGCTGACGTTGGTGGTTAATCTCCTGCCTGTTTCATTATGTTATCTTTTACGACACCCACGGAAAGATATAGAGTAGTAGATATTCTTAACCGCCACTATACGGCACAATTATATATACCGATATACAGCTTCACACTTTTAAACATCTTCAACTATAGTTATATATATCCATTAGAAACGAAACTCCAAATGTATGGTATTTAGTGTGGAGTGAATTGGCACAATTATATATACAAATATACAGCTTCACACTTTTAAACATCTTCACCTATAGGTTATGTCCATTAGAAACGAAACTCCAAATGTATGGTATTTCGTGCGGAGTGAATGTACTATTAGAAATTTTATTATTTATTAGCTAAATTAGAAAAAAATATAAAATCTTAAACCCACTTAATGTTCGAGTAGAAAACTACATCTTGATTTAATTTTACCTAAATTTAACGGCACCATCAACTGTTTTCATAAAAATACTAATCCTAAAAACAAAACTATAAGTAACTAGACGATAGTGCTCTCTATGAAACAGTGTAAGGTTTTATTATTGAAGTGCATAACATTTTTTAATTAATATTATTTTTATTTTACTTACAGGACAAAATGTGGTGATGGAGTTTATCAAATTTTTACGTTATTATATCATTTCATAATTATAAAATTGATTTTAATAATTTTTATGGTTACGAGCTTGGTGTTCGTGACAACAAAAACTTCCGATTGAATTACTGAAATTGACACTAATAATAAAACACAATTGTACTACTGATCACTTTAGTTCGCAGTTGTATCGCTTCGAAGTATACGCTTGAATCGTCAATTCAATACGAGTACTGACCCGGCCACAGTCCTCCACAACATCCAGAATATTCGAGCACATACCGGTCGCGACTGAATAGTTGTAGAAAGTTCTAGTATGGAATTTTCCAGAAAGCTCTCCTAGTTCTGCTACTCGATACTAGACGGCACTAGTGGGAACTCGCCATGTACCAGGCATTAATTATGACGCGCAACAGCATTTTCATTTGCACTTTTTTAGATCAAGGCTCTTACCACTTGACCGCATCCAGCGCAGAGCGGCTCGAATCGTCGACGACCGAGTGCTTTCCGATCGGCTCGATTCACTGGCGCTGCGAAGAGATGTTGCATCTCTTTGCGTATTTTATCGCATCTATCACGGGGAGTGCTCTGAGGAATTGTTCGGATTAATCCTAGCCGCCAAATTTCGTGAACGCACTACACGGCAAACGTCCCGATACCATCCACACCATCTGGATGCTTGGCGGTCCACCACTGTACGTTTCACAAGGAGTTTTCTTCCACGTACAACATCTCTGTGGAATAGTTTACCACCGGAGATTTTTCCGGACCGATATGACCTGGGGACCTTCAAGAAAAGAGCTTACTCCTTTCTAAAGGGCCGGCAACGCACCCGCAATTCTCCTGGTGTTGCGGCTGATCATGGGCGGCGGTAGTCACTTAACATCAGGTGAGCCGCATGCTCGTTTGCCCCCTCTTCTATAAAAAAAAACCAAAATCCTACCAGATGAAAGCAGAGATTAGACGCAAGATATTAAGTACTATTACTAAGTAGATAAACCTTCACTTTGACCTTAAATTGAAAACTCACGGCTTTGGTTCTAAATGCTAACGAATCAAACATTTTTAGTTTTTCTTTGTATCACTATTAACTTTCACCTACAACAGGGTTCTCATATTAAAGCCAAGTAAACCTTGTCAAGGAGATTCAGTTTCGCAATATTGATTTATATTGATTTTTTTTTATATCCATCGTGTGATTTTCTACGCGGTGTTCCTTATTGTTGAGATGATCTGATATTTAAACTGTGATTATAAAACAGAAAATAACTACTAATGCACAGAAACATCTTGCGGATTCTGACAGATGGTGGTATATAGTCTTATACAGTTTTTAATTTACGCTGGAATTAATATATCCAGATAATTAAAGTGATATGTAATATATATTTACCTATACACCGTGGACACATCTGAATAGACAACGCAAACAAAATCAGTGCAGTAGTGCGGAGCTCGTGAAAGGAGACACAGACTAACTTTTATTGCATAGACTAACAACAAACACTAAGTTAGTTGAGCTCACGAGCTGTAACTCAAATAATTATCGGTGTCTCTTTTAGTACATAGTAGTAAATATGAATTCAATGATCGAGATAGGCGTCGGAGAGTAGCACCGATGGCGTCTGGTACTAGGGGCATACTGAAATGTTCAGGAATAAGAAAAATCACATGCACGGTATAGCTAAATTTTACTTTTTTTTTCGAAGTATTCTCCGTTCAACTTAATTCACTTTTACATTCGTGCAAACCAATTATTAAAACAGTAATTCCAGTCCGAAGTAGACGATGACAAAATGGCTGATTTGTATGCTTTCACAGCCGTTTGGGGTTTTCAAATCGTTGACTGCGTAGTAAATCTTTCATTCTAGGAAATGTAAAGAAATCGTTTGGGCTCAGGTCAGGACTGTACGGAGGGGTCTCATCAAGTTCAAAGTTTTACTGCTTCAAATAATCATTTGTCTTCCGAGCCGTATGGGAGCTCGCAGTATCGTGATGTAAGATGAAGCGAAGTTTCGGTTTATTTTTTCGGAGTTCGGCTATCATTTTTTGCCAAACAAACTGTGATATACCACTCAGCGGTAACCGTTCTACGTTCCTGTAAAGAAATTGTATCAAAATGTCCCCTTTTCGGGACAAACGTAGCGACCATTTTCTTTGACACGCTGCGGGAGCGAACCACTTTCGTTGGTCTGACCTCGTCTTCGAAGACCCAAACTGCTAACTGATGTTTTATTTCAGGTTAATATGAACAAATCCGTGATTCGTCACCTGAGAAGATATTATAAACGGCATTTGACTTCCTTCCGTTGAAGTGTTACAGAGTATTCCGGACCTTTTGCTCTTCGGACAAATTGTGGGGAACCCAGCGGGAAACTAGCTTTCTTACACACAGGTTATTATGTAATATCGACTGAATTGCAGTTATTCCTATACTAATAACAGCCCAAATCTGCTCGTATGTCACATGACGGTCATCTAAACAGCTGCGATGTTTTCAGGCGTAACTTGTTCTTGGTTGACCTACAGAAAAAATAGTGATGAGCTACACAAGACTGCGCCGAAAATCGGCATACCAGCAGCATGTTGTTGTTTGACTTGGTGCTTCAACATCATAAATCGAAATAAGTTCGCTGAGACATTTATCTTGAGATAAGCTGCGACGAAAATTGTGATAAGTTATGGCACGGAAATGTTCACGCGTGAGTGAGCTCCATTTCTGTTAACGAATTGTTAACTTTAAACCAACAAAGTTTTTGTCTTTAAACATTTTTTTTAATGTTTGCATGTCATTAAGATTCTAAGAGGCCAGTATTCAAATTCTAAAAAAGGTTTTATTGTAACTCAATCCAAAATATTCTATTCCCGATCATTTCAGTATGCTTCTTCTGTGACTGTCAGACTGCCTGCCACGTGTTGCGACTAAGGAAAATTGTCTTTACAACTTTATGATTGATGAAGAAATATACGTGGGCCGCTCGGAACGTTTTGCGTAAAAATAGTTCTATTGTGAATGTTTTTATTTTAATTTAGAAAGAATTCTCTCTTCCAGCATCTAGCTCGTTCCCTGATCAAAATTTTCCATGCGTTTATCGATTTCTGCAATTTGGAATGTTTTGGTACATTTTGAAACAATCAATTTTTAGAATTGACAAATTGAACATTTGTCATTGCCATTGTCCTTGCAATCATGCTTAAAACACGCTGAAACCAGAACGTGTATTTATGCGACAACCAACGTGACAGTATCCTCTCGACGCGAAGGTGTTTGGATGAAATCTCGTCAATACTTTCTGATAATATTTGAAACTATTCCTACGTCCCTACCTTCCTTTCATGCTTAATTTTCTAAAAGTTTTTTTCGCAATTCTCTTCGCGTGGCTTATCATATTAATTACAGCCTATCTAAAGTCCACTGCTAAAAATAGGCCTCCCTTGTAGATTGCCTTATAGGAGGTATATTTTACATTGTTTCTACGCTGGACTAGCTAGTTGGCAAACACAGATTCTTTTATTTCGCTATTATAAGAAAGATGCTGCTATCCATTTCGTGTGTGTGTGTGTGTGTGTGTGTGTGTGTGTGTGTGTGTGTATTTAAAACTTCATATACACAGGTGGTATATAATGCCTAAGGCATTCTCTCCCAGTCTACCTTGGGATGATGCAGAGATAGAATGAAGTAGGTGTAATAAAAAGTTAATATGCGAATACTGAAATAAAATAACAAAAAAAATTGTAATACATGGAAATAAAATACATAAGATATAAATGGTACATCGCAAAAAATAGATAAAATTATATTAATATTCATACACATATATGTATATAAAATAAATAATATACATAATTACAATATGAACAATAAGAATATATATATATATATATATATATATATATATATATATATATATATATATATATATATATATATATATATATGTTTATATGTGTATATATATACATACACATAAACATGTACAACCAGTGCGTGTTGCCAGTGATGACTTACGGATCAGAGACGTGGTCCTTCACTGCTGGCCGTATAAGGACGCTGGTTCTGCCAATGATGAGGGTGATGATTCTGCCAATTTATTAAGTAAGTGTTCCCGAACCTTCATCTTGAATGCGTACCGATTGCTAGCCGTCCTGATTTCGAGAGGGAGTGCGTTCCAAAGGAGAATAGATTGAATGTGGAAAGAGGAATGAACAAGTCCAGAGCAATATAAATAATAATAATAGGCAATAGAGAGAACGCAGGGTACCAGTAACTTTCTGGCTAACGGTCGTTGTTTGGGCTTTCCAACTCAAAGTAGAATCAATTAATAAACCTAGGTCCTTCACAGTGGAACACAATTGAATCTCAGTACTATTAAAAAGATAGGAGGTAGAGCTACTGTTTTCAATCTCTGGATCATCGGACGGCTACCAATTATTATGGCCTGACACTTCGAAGGGTTGACCATTAGGCCAAACCTGTCAGACCAATTCTTAATGTACTCAAGGTCCCTGTTAAGTGTGTCCACCGCTGTAGAAATATCGTCAATACTCGCTTGTGTGTATAATTGCAAGTCATCAGCATTCAGATGATACGCAGACTGAAGGTTTTGAGTAATGAGATTAATAAATATAGAAAACAACAAAGGAGATAATATGCCGCCTTGAATGACACCAGCATGTATGTTAAGCCAGCTAGATGATAGCTCATCGATGCGAACCGACTGCTGGCGCCCTCGAAGATATGATGAAAACCAATCCAGTGCTTCGGGTGAGATCATAGAAAGGGAAAGGATGGAAATTAGAAAGTCATAACTAATGGTATTAAAGGCGTTCGAGAAGTCAACCAAAACCAACACAGTGACTTTAGTGTCCTTTATACCTGCCCTAATATCACCAGTTACTTTCATGAGTGCAGAAATGGAACTATGACTGGGCCTAAAGCCAGACTGCAAGGGACTTAATAAGTTATTACGAGAGATAAACTGCGAAAGTTGCTTGTGGACACAGGCCTCAAGGACCTTGGATAAGAAGGGAAGGATGGATATAGGTCGGAAATGATTGGGTAAAGTGGGATTTGGGATCTTTTGTAAGGGAATAACGTAACCCTTACGCCACAGTGAGGGAAAATTACCAGAATCCAAGGAGAAGTTAATGATGTGCGAGATAACTGGGAGAATATGGTCAAGTATATAGATAATCATCCGTCGGCTAATGTTGTCGTAACCTACAGCATTAGATTTAATGGAAAGGATTATCTTCCTGATCTCATCTACAGCTACTGGAGAAAATTGAAACAGATTAATATCAGGACGAGGTAAACCCATTAAGTGTTCAACAGTAAGTCTGGTGATCAAGAGGACTGTTGGAGACAAAATGAAAATTGATATCATCCAGACCAATCGTCCTTTGAAACTCACAACGGTGTCGTTTATTTTTTCTCTATCTCTTTTAGTTTTTCGATGAAACATTTAACGAATAGACGTTCCACGACCGACAAGAGTAATTTTTCCTAGCCGCGAGCTTCTAATTGCTATCTGTAGGAATTGCACCGTAAAATTTTCCGCCAAAAACATTCTGAATATTAATGAGATGTGAAAACAGTTGGCGATAAATTAATTCACTTGCGATATATTCTAATCCCTTCCGCGGTAATTTTCATTTTCACTGATTTCATTGTGGTTTCGACAGCGAAATATACGGAACTGGGAACATTCTTCTTCCATTTAGAAAGAAGAATGTTTGTGGAATTTGTTAAATGAAGATTCAAATTGGGTACTTAATTATTGACATACGTTCCTTTACCTAACACACACAAATACACACACACACACACACACACACACACACACACACACACACACACACACACACATATTCTAATAATGTACTAATATATATATATATATATATATATATACATATATATAATATATAGAATAAAGTGATTGCTATCATGTTGTTTTTTTTATTTTCCTTGATAAAATTCATTTAAAATTGCTGGATGAAAAGTGATTTCTCGCATGTTAATAAAAACTGTTTACAAACTTTGAAAATATATTTTTGGTATATTTGAAAAATATTGAGTGCGCGAACTTAGTAGTGCTGCGGAATTTATATTGCAGATTGTTTTTTCTTGTTTGGAGAAATGCAAACGTGGTACGAATATTGTGCAGTTTAACTACCAATAAGCTATTGCTATTGCTATGCTATATTGGAATTGTATCTTAAATGAATAATATTTACAAATGCTTTATTGAAATTTGTCGAAGAAAAAAAGCATGAGTTTTTCTTCGATAACTCTTAAAAGAAACGACTTGATTATGTTTTTCATAATCCACTTTAAGCGGGATAAATTTAAAAGGGCACAAATATAGCATATATTGGACCTAAAATAAATAGATTCAACCCAAGGAGTTTTTCAATAAAGAAAGCAAGCACAAATCTACAGGCAGTGTTGACAATACATAAAACTTTAATTTAAAATGTTAATATTGCAAACAGTAAAATGCTAATTAAAAAAAATTGACCCTGCAGGCCATCCCTGGAACTTCTAGCTAATTTCCTAAAATCTCGAAGTTATGTTAAAAAAAAAACGTTTTTTTTTTCAACTCTTTTTCCTTCGATATCTCACGAACGATTTTTATTTTTAAAACTGCAATCGACTTCATTTTTTGAGTTTAAGAGTTGATTTGTTTTTGAAATTGATCCGTAAGACCGTTTAAAAGTAATTTCAAAAAAACAGGTTTTCAAAAGTTTTTTTTTTTGAGATTTTTAAAAATCTACTCGTCCGAATCAGTTTATATATCACCCAATCTATTCCACATAGAGATCTTTGGGACGCCGTAAACCGCATCTCAATGGATCAAGACGTTCAAAAGTTATGTACACACACGCACACACACGCGCGCGCGCGCGCAAACACTCACACACACGCACACAAGCGCACACACACACACACGCGCACACACGCACACATACGCAAACACACGCACACACGCGCACACACATTTACACAACACACACACACACACACACAAACGCACACACGCGCACACACACACACTCACACACGCATATATGCACACACGGGCATCGGCACGGGGATGAGACACCGCCAACTTCCTGGCTCCGGGCAACTACTGAGAATTTGTTGACAGAAAAACTCAATAATTAATTTTGGCCCGACCCGGAATTCGAACCTATTACCTCATGATCAACAGTCACACTACTACAACCACTAGACCAACGAGGCAGTCAATAGAAAGTAGAATAAATGCTGTAGAAATGCGATTTTTAAGGTGTATTCTAGGGCTTAATCTGAATGACAGGGTGAGAAATTTAATGATAAGAGAAAAAGTCGTGTGCAAGATGATGTCGTGACAAGGATTAAGAAAGGAATGCTTCGGTGGTTCGGTCATGTAGAAATAATCAACAAGGGAAGAATGTCAAAGTAAATTTATATTGCAGATGTGAACGGTAGAGTCGAGAAGGGACGTCCTATAAGAAGTTTAGTCAAATAAATCGGCGATATTTTGAAAAATGCCAGTGTTCTATAGATTATGTCATGAAAATCTTATCTTGAAAATACTGGATTACTTCTTTTTACAGAGAAAAATAAATACCACAGAAGTTTTAAAAACTGCTTAGTAACGTTTCCTAAACGTTTTTATCCTTTTCTAAAAGATTGAGTTGATTTTATTGACGACAGATAAAGAGAAGAAGAAGAAAAGTATATTAGATATAATTTATAAAAGAAAAGCTCTCTACATGGGTTTGTATAACGACGTGAAATTTTCACAGTGATTTGGTGGGCACAACAAACCTACAAATTAGTCAACTAACTGTTACGAGCTTGAGGTTCGTGACAATAAAAATTGCCGATAAAATTACCTAAATTAACACTTTAATTTTCTTTACACAAATTAAAACTTAAAACACCAATAATTAATCACACTGATTCACTTAATTTCACTCCGAATCTTCGCTTGTCTCGCCAAATTCAATACTTCCCCGATCACACCTAGCAGCGCCTATAAATACACATAAGTACCATAGTAATCATCCAGAACAGTCAAGTAAATACGCGCACCAATCGACGAAGCGTCGAAAGTTCGAGAGTCAGCTTTCAGAAGCTTAGTTCTTCCTTTCGACAACAAATGGCGCTGTCGGTTGAAAGATTAGTGATGTCATTTTCTGGAAAGCTCTCCCCTCGCTCCGTTACCCGACACTAGATGGCGCTAGTGCCAGATGTCAACTTAGCCGCGCAACACTGCCCCCTCCTAAGACATGCTCGTCCCGAGCATTATCGGCCCCATAATAACGCGCCAGGCGATCCACATGGACGATGTTAGGAGTTCCTCTTGCGCCTTTTTGTAACGGCTCCGCAATGACAAGGGCTATCCTATCCCATGGTGCACTAACATTGTACAATTTCGGTGCTCCCCTACTACGTGTCTGAGGTCTCCTCACGGCCGCACAACTTGTACATGTACGACACCAAGCCTCGACATCGTCACGATAATGGACCCAGTAAAACTGTTCTCGGACCTTCAGCAGAGTTCGTTTAACTCCCAGATGGACTCTTGAATGACCATTATGGCACAGCTGTAGAACATTCGGTACTTTAGCTTTGGGGACAACCATTTGCAAACGACAGCTGTCTCCTCGACAATTGTCCCATTTACGGCACAGGACTCCATCCTGTATCAGCAAGCTGTCCCATTGGGCCCAATAGCTTCTAGTCATCGAACTCATCGCTGAGACGTCGCTCTACTTAGGCTTGGTAGCACGGGCCTTCATCCATTCCAGAATCGGCTTGATGTCCGGATCTTCCTGCTGTGCATGTCGTAGGCTGTCCTTCCACTCGTTGCTGAGGTGGTCTGTCCTGAGCATCCTCATGGATACCACTTCCTTACCCTCTTGCCTAGTACAATGTTTCCAATCTTCAGGAACAGGTCTTCTTGACAATGCATCTGCGTTGCCATGAGATTTCCCGCTGCGATGTCTGATAGTAAAGTCGTATCCCGGCTGCTGCTGGGCGGTGATGTTAGCCGCACTTCCCTTCTGAGATCGTTCACCTTCCCTTTCTAGGGTTCGCTTAGGGCAGCTGGATTGAAGATGGCCCCTTTCCTCACAGCCACAGCACCTAGGGCTGTATCCTTTTTTGTGGTCGCGAACCGTAACTTTTGCAACCTCCCTAGCGCCAGGGGAACGACGATCCTGCCACCACCAGGCGGTGCCGTTAGCTGCACTACCCTCTCGAAATCGATCAGCTCTCCTTTCTACAGTTCGCTTAGGGCAGCTGGAGCGAAGATGGCCCCTTTGCCCACAGCCATAGCACCTAGGGTTGTATCCTTTGTTGCAGTCGCGAACTGTAGCTGCTGCAAACTCCCTGACGCGATGGGAACGATGATCCCGCCGCACGGCTTCCACCTCCAGTGCATCGGCCAAGGCGTCCTTAAGCGTCTCGTGGTGCCCGAGCCTAACAGCAGCTCTGACTTCCAGGCCGCGGATGCCGCCGATGAATGTCTGCACCAGGTTCCCCTCAATGAGCGCAAGTACAGACCGGTATGCTTTTCGCACCAGCTTCTCCACCTCTAGAGCCCACTGCTGCAGGTTTTCGTTGATGCGCTGCAAGCGATCTTTAAGCTGCGCACGAAAGACGTGTTCCAGGTGAGCGTCGCCATATCTCGCCTCCAATGCCTCAAGGAGTTGCTCATAAGTAACTTCCTCACCGAGAGCTTCCAGAATAGTTAAGGCCTGGTCGCGCAGGCCTAGTGTGAGAACAGTAATGGCCTGACTTTTATTCAAGCCGTTCGCCTTCATAACAGACTCAAACTGGATTTTGTAGGCTGACCGAGAAGAAGTCCCGTCGAACGGCGGCACTTTTAATCCACGTAGCGAAGGTGTTGCAGCTACTACGGGAGCTGTAATTCCGTCCCCCAGTTTGAGGTCATCGAGCGTGTTCTTCACCGCAGCCATCACGTTGTTAATCCGATTGTTCACTTGATCGATTCGGATTTCAGCTTCCGACAGGCGGTTGTCATGCTGAGCAACCCTATCCTTCACCTCGTTTATCTCCTTCCCGAAGGTAGCGTGAAGGTCCTTCATGAGGAGCATCTGCTCTTCCAACCGACGGGCCTGTTCCTCTTGTCGGCGGGCCTGTTCCTCCTGTCCGCCCCGCAGCTGCTCTTCCAATCGGCGTGCCTGTTCCGCCTGCTGGCGGGCCTGCTCCTCCTGTCGGCGAGCTTGCTCCTGCAGCATCACTATCAGAGCACCTAAGTCAGGTGCCGCATGCTGCTACTGACGGGCCTGCTGCCGGTGGCTGGCCCTCCGACGTCTGCGGCGTTGCACCACCAAATCTTCTTTGGTCCGTCTCCTGCTGGCGTTGACTGCGGGTACGGACACCCCCCGTTTCCGCTTTAGGTAAAATTGGCATGATTTTATCCCACTTCTGACACAAATTGTTACGAGCTTGAGGTTCGTGACAAAAAAATTGCCTATAAAATTACCTAAATTAACACTTTAATTTTCTTAACACAAATTAAAACTTAAAACACCAATAATTAATCACACTGATTCACTTTATTTCGCTTCGAAGCTTCGCTTGTCTCGCCAAATTCAATATTTCCCCGATCGCACCTTGCAGCGCCACATTATACACATTAGTACCGTATCATCCAGAACATTCAAGTAAATACGCGCACCAATCAACGAAGCGTCGAAAGTTCGAGAGTCAGCTTCCAGAAGCTTAGTTCTTCGTTTCCACAACAGATGGCGCTGTCGGTTGAAAGATTAGTGATGTCATTTTCTGGAAAGCTCTCCCCTCTCTCCGTTACCCAACACTAGATAGCGCTAGTGCCAGATGTCAACTTAGCCGTGCAACATAACCTTTCCTTTGCGCGTTATCTATACTTAAAGTCAATTACACATTAATTAGTCCATTTACGGGCTGACTTTTCAATTGTCAATTTAAATTTATCCATAAAATAAATTACAACCCGATTGAATAAAAAATTCTAACAATTGAACTATTTTATTAACCTGTACGCCAAGCGAGCGCGCGCCATGTTACACTCCCGTTCACTCGGGACCTTTTTGGCGGGAAAATTTCTAGGTTAGGAAATTTTTTGCAATATTGCAAATTTTGCTATATTTTCACTTTGAGACAATATTTATGGATAAAACTTACAGGAAGTCTTGTTGAATGTATAAACTATCGAATAAAATTATTTTTGGTTGCTAGAAATTGTAATAAAGTATATAAATTACACTGTATAGCATAATAGTAGTATAAACTTCAATTTTAGTGACAAAATTACTACTAATTTGAATTCTACACCTTTGTTTTTGTAGAAATTTATATGAAATTGTTTGGAAATATGTATATTTTATGTTTTATGTGTTTCCATTCGTTACTCATACCAAAATATTAAAATATTAAAAAATTAAAAAAAAAAAATAAAATAATATTTTATCTGTGACATTTCGAACAATATTTCTAAAATATGTTCGTGTGAATTTGAAATAAATACAACGTCATGTTATTTCAAAATATGTAGGAAAACTATTTTTACTTACATTTTACACTAAAAATAAATGAGAATTTGAAAAATAACACATTTATAACCCGCCCGCCAAAACAGGCCTTTCGGAATTTGAAGTACTTTTGGCAATTTACTTTTCACTTTTTATACCACAAATTACATATCTACGTGTTGACTATATTACAAGGAATATAAAAAAGTATAATACTTTCGTTTTTAGTCCAGACACAAATATAAAATTCTATAAAAAAGACGGACGGACCTTCATCAAAGTGACACGTGGAACGCCGGAAGTTCAGAGTGATTTCTTTTTTTTTTTTTCTAAGAAACATTGCCAGGTTATGGTTTAAAATAAAAGAGCATATCTTTGTCTTTGATACTAATATCTATTGCTTAAATAAATCTGTAATTTTTTTATTTGTTTTTATTGTATTTTTTGCCTTGGATATCTTTCGTCTAACGATTAAAAATGGGTTCTTAAGTATATAAACGCATAGTAACAGTTTAATGTCTATAATTTTTATTTTATTTTATTCCAAATAAATAATAATTAATACACAAAACGAAATGTTTACAACTTTCTGGAAAAATAATAAATAACAATATTTGGCACTGACAAAGCCAATATTGCAAATATTCTCTGAACAACTTCACTAGAAATATGCATTGAAAAATAGTAATTTCACGTGGAAGTAAAAAATAAAATTATATATTGACATTAAAGTGGTACAGCCATGCTGCAACTATATAAAGTTCTCACTGTAAATCCCTCATTATTTCGAATATTCGTTAAAATAAGTTCTACTTGATAATTAAGGATATTTATATATAAACTAAGTTATTATAAGCTGATTAGAAACATTTTGTTACGCTGTCGTGTTTTGCAAATTGAGATTCACGTCAATTAGCGGCTTTTTCAAACCATAGTTTAATTCATATTGCATGCATTTAATTAAGCTAAGGAACTTTTGCGGTGATAATTTTAATATTTTTAAATTTTACTATGCCATCATAATTGTAGTGCTGAATTAACTGTATCATGTTTCACATAATTTAATATTTTGTTAAACTTAATTATTAAATTGTTAAAATTAATATACCTGTGTTAAAGAAAGAGAAAAAAGAGGTATAGTATAATAATTATATAATATATATCCAACAACTGGACATGGATATACCGATTTATAACAAATTAATTAGTTGTTCAACGAGGTACACCGTTTTTACACTTAAACGACATAATATATGAAGATGATTGTGAGGACAGACTTAATCCCACAACCTTTTTATTTTTCAATATCAAAATTATAAATCTATTTATATTTATTCTATTATAACAAGAAGATATTAAGAAAATGTAAAACTGGCATGTGCTACAACTACTTATTGAGTGGTGGAATTCCTTTTCTGAGTGGAGGTTTTGGGTGGGTACCACCCTATAAAGGGTCATTTGTTGTAACTTCAGCTGAAATCGGCTGCAGTAATCACTTGCTTATCTAGTGAACTATAGGTTTATCTCACCAATTTTATAAAAAAAATGGATCCGAGACTAGGTATTTTACTATTGGGCGTAGGAGAAAATTCAGGGTTGCTTATCGGGATATGAGGATGACTATGCTCGAAATTTTTCATAGTCATAGAATTTAGAGTGATGTTCTGTATTACTATAAATTATAAGCATGGTACTTTCAAAAATATTTGAACAAGCCTTTACATTTTGTGTAAACAATGATTCGGTGATAGGAGAAAAAGAATTTAATGATTTTGTTGCAAAAAGGAACATGAGTAAAATTTTCTCAAAAGCCATAGCAACTTCTTGATCAGATCAGTTGAAGATCAGAGTTGTGTGGTTTAACCTTGCTTGTTTCACTGTTAATTATACTGCACGTTATTTTAATCTTGTTTGTTGTAGTTTTAACTTTGTTGCTTTAATGTAAAGCTTCAGCTTTGGAGCATACTTTTTAAATATTTTAGAATAAGTTTTAACATACTCTCTAAATATATTACACTATTATTATATGATCTTTCATTATATAGCTCGTATAATTTTCGCGTACTTTTATAAATTCCTACTGTCACCCATTCATTAACTTCTCAAACGCAAAAATTTGACCGCTTCGATATTCCGTCAAAATTTAAACTGTCAAATTTAACCGCAACCACACACAGCACTTTAACACATAAATACTTACAGTTAGAGACTACTTTTCTATGAAGAAGTTTGGTATTATAGAACCAATATGAAATTTTCTATCGTCTAGTGAAATAAAAAACAGTTAGTCTTTTAATGGATATGAATTTATATTCTACGTTCATTTCGTACGCCATTTTTGTGTGAATGTTATTGTGTTGATTTTTGAAATTTTCTAGCGTTTTAGTAGTGTTTAAGTATAGTGTTTTATTATTAAATTGTAATGAAAATTTTTGTGTGACTATAATTTATCTTTTTGCGTAAATAAATTCGAGTAATCTATACGAATCATCAAAATAAACAACTTGTGATCACAAAATTGGTTGGATTATAATAATTATCTAGCGTTATAACAGTAACAGCTAATGTTACTGATGACCCTCATGCCGATAATTCCGGTGGAGAGACAACCTGGTAAGCAATGCAGGTAGTCGATGGATACAAGTGCCTCAGGTCCATGCTTTGTGGTATTCCTTGGCGAAGTCCTACGTTCAGCATTAGATATGTGAAGTACTATAATGACGACAATAATGATGAAAATTGTTATTTTTTTGTTTTTGTTAAACTAACTTGTAAAATACTAAGATGCTATCAGCGGTCACATTAAAAGGATTACATTAAATTGAACCACTATTCACCATGAGGCCCTTTTACGTAGTAGACGCACTCATGTCCCACCTAGATGAGTAGGTAAAGACTACTCTCATTTGACACAATCCTGACTTTCCTCTTTCGCTTATTTCACAACTATGTAGGTGGTGGATTAAGTGTAGTTGTTGTGTATATATATATATATATATATATATATATATATATATATATATATATATATATATATATATATTATTTTATATGTACAGAGTAATCTAGAAAATCTTATGTGTTTTTTCCTAGTCCTAAAATTGTAAGATAATTTGTTTCAATCTGGCTGTGGGTGTCCATACAATATAACGTTATAAAAAGTAAAGCTGTATATAATTACTTAACCATTTTTGAATTCTAAGAAATTAAGTGGAACATCTGCAACTAGGCACGTTGGATTTTTGACATTTTTGTATTCAAATTTCCTGTTACGTGTGGGGTGTGAATTACAAGACATTCCCTTACCTCCTAAGACAGTGGCTAGTAGACTGAAAGTAGTAAAATATTAAGGTATTTTTAAGCCTATCAACTTTTTTTAAAGATCATCGAAGAAATTTGTCTCATAAGCTTATATAAATGGGATTACGAGTACTATAAATGGTATTTTTGTGACACTTCTTCAACTTACCTTATTAACTACGTAAAATTATACCACTCACGCAGTCATACAGAGCATCTGTTGACTTTTTTAAAGCGCTTTCATTGTATGTCCTCGTTTTAAAATCTATTTCTTTCCATTTTTTTGCCGCCCCTAAGAACAAATACATAAGGATGTATTTCTTAATATTTTCAATGAAAAAAAAAATATTTTGTCAATACCAAATAAACAATGTTATAAAGAATTTGTAAAACGAATATTAAATGACGAATGTTTCTTTGGGATTTGTGGATCTATTTATGATCCTAAATAAACTTGGGACTAAATTATTGCTCCAGTGATAGAAGAATGTGAGCGACATAAAATAAACACACATTGTTTCAAAACAAAACGAAGCATCAAGGAAATATTTAACAAAATACAAAGTAAAATCTAAATTTTCCCTTAGGCACTTCAAGACAATCTTACTATGATATTTATACCATCTACAAATAGTTTGCGTACAATGTTTGGCACAATGTTACGGTAGTATTTGATTTTGTATTTTTTCTTATGTTTTTAAATTAATTTACTTTAATCGAACCGGTGTAGGGTCAGTGTACTTAATTATAAATCCAATATTATTAACGAGGACGTTATTCCGATAATCCAACATGAGATGGGCAGCAACATCTCGACCAATTTTTACGTGGTAGAGCCATGCTGCAGCTATATTATAGCAGTAGCACGAATGGATCGGCTTGATCAAGGCAGGACCACGCTTTCACAGAATACCAGCGTAAAATAGCAGCGTAATGCTGTTGTGTTTCGTATGATGAGTGTAGAGAACCGGAGACCCATTTTTACTGGAATCGAGGCATTCCATCTTAGTCCTCAGGAGTGACAATGCATTTGTATTTTGATTCCTAATTGAAGATATATATGGATCTCTATGGACGACAACATCTACTTACCATTAGGTGTACTCTGTGCTCGTTTGTCACCCAATGTTATATAAAAATAAAAGAACTAAAATAATAAAAAAAACCGTTTGCTAACCGTCGGCCAAGCGTGACAACTATGGCAAATATTATCCTTATTCAGTTATTTTATGAGGTAGGCTTATGCCCAACAGAATTTTAATAAGCTCTAATAAATTATTATATGATCTTAAATCAATTTATAATCGATAAATTTATTTAAAGTAATACTGCTTACAAAAAATAATATCAATGCCAAAAAAGAATAGACGATTATATTCGTATTACTTATGAAATTTTCATTTTTTATAAAATAAGTTAACGTATTTTTTTTCTATATTTTTCACTTCTACTAATCAAAATAGTCACGCATGCAATCAATGCATCTTTGCCAACGAAGTGGAAGTTTATTGATACGCTTCTTGAACAAATCGGCTGGACGGGAGGCAACAAATTCTTCAAAGGCATTTTGAACTGCCTCAGAAAAAAAATCCCGCCGAAAATTTATCCAAATTCTGGATATAATAGATGTCTGTAGGCGCAAGAACTGGCGAACCCCAGCTTTTGTAACTTAGAGACAATCTCTTGTGCAGTATGAGGTCGTCATGCAGGAAAAGCGGGAAATAGCGATTGACCACAGTTGGTTGAAGATGTGCGAGCTTCTCCATCATCATGTTCAGTTTTTCACAGTATACATTTAGTAATGCTCATCCCGTTAAGTAAAAAGCTGTGATGAATCAGACTGACGCTAAACCATCAGTTTTCCAGGGGTTAGTTTTCGTTTAGGGCATTATTGAGGAGCTGTACCAGGATCCAACTAACTTGCTAAGCACTTGCATTTGTCAATCAGAATACATTTTTTGTCGCAGCTAACAATGCGGTTTAAAATTGCTTTACGTACTTCGCGCTGGTGATCATTGAATTCATAGGTCAACCATTTTTCAAGCAATTTTATCTTGAAAATTTGACGCAAATGGGCCAAATTGCATTGTTAGTTCCAGTAAACAGTAAGCAAGCTTCAGAAGTTGGAGTTAAAGCACGACTTGGGAGTGTGTTATAATTATTAATAATTAATATTAAAGTACCAGAATTATGTATCACAATGAAATAAAACCATGCTGGAATGAAAGAGGAAATAATAGCTAGGATAAATAATACCAAACTAGTTTGTGCAAAATAACAATGAAGTGCTGGTCGACTATAATTTTGGGATCTTTGGGAAGGACGACGTATATTAAACAAACTAAGTTACCTTTAAAATTTTATTATTGGTTACTTTTAATTTAATTAATTCCTGTTTTATTATTTCTATGAATATAATTAATTATATTAAGATGTTTCAATTTTTATTATACTTATCTTCTTTTTTTATATTAACAAAAGATTTACACCATCTGCTCTTTATTTTCCCCTGTACTAATATTTGTTACTTGTTTTTATTACCTATAAAATTCAATTTATTTCTTTGCAGCTATAGCCGAGTCCAAAATGTCAAGTTATTGCGTAGAATGGAAAACGCGAACGCATGTGAAAACGGAACAACTGGTACCGGTTTTTGCGCTACAGTCTCCTTTAAGAACATCAAGTCTGCTTCAAAGGCCCACAATGCCGAGCACGTGCTAGATGAAAGAAAACTCACCATGGAATACTACGAGCCAGCAGCGATACCATCGGCCGCGTGCGCGACTTCGCCTGGCTTCACGCCCGTCGGTTCTAGCTATAAGGCTCTTTGTTCTCCGTGAACTCAGCAACAGGACCTGTCAAATTCTGATGAAACATCAACATTAGATGAAAACATAATGATAACCAAAAAACAAATGACTTATTTAAAAAAAATCCATGTTTTTAAAATTTCAAACATCTAAATCTAACATAAATTATTTTCATTCGAAATGCGGAACGGCAACTTTCATAGGTAATTAAAAATTATTTTATTGTAATAAATAAATGAAAATAAGAGAAAGTAAATAAATAAAGAAATGATAAAAGAAATACTTCCCTGGGAGTCATATTATAAGAATTTAATAATGCCTTAATAGTGGTTGCATTTGGCATACATCGTAAAAGTTTTAAGTCTCGTTAAGCACGGATTGTTGTGCCGTAGTGGGGAGTACTAACAACATTATGAGTACGTTAATATATTTGATCCAAGAGAGCTTTTAAGATGTTGAGCAAAGTGGCTTATAGCGTAGTTTTATTTGATAGCTGATGTCTTTGTTTCAAGATTAAATTATTGACTTACGTGTGACCGCATTTTAAGATGATATATACACAAAACAACATAAATAACAGATTATGAAACAAAAGTATTTATATTAATTATTTATAGTAAGTAATATTAAGAACGAGTAGGTACTTACGTAGATACGATTGTTAGGTACGATATCCTTATTGCTACAAATGTGTTCTTGAGTACGCAATTTTAATTTACGCGTGTACGTTCACTAATACAGATTATTATATATCATCAGCATTTTTCTTATGACTATATTCAAACTACTGATATTGGTAATTAAGTGATATTTTTTGTCCTGAATGGATAACGAGAACACATGTAAATACTTTGGGCTACAGCTTAATATAATAAAAAATTATATTATATAATTATTTTGTAATAGTGGATCTCTAATTCTTCATTAAAGTTTATTGTTATTGTTATTATTGGGGTATTTTATTTTATATTTTATTTATTTTGTTTTATACTCTATGTATACTCATCTGGTTGGGCTGAATAAATATGTAAAAGGAACTGATAAATATACATAAGTATATATTTAAAATACTAACATAAACAAATAAATAAAAAATAAATAAAAAAGCCCAACCAGATGAAAGTTCTCGGCAGTGGAAAGAAAAGGCCGAGAGTTAGGGGGAAGGGTAAGGAAACCGGCGGACGATGCGGGCAGTATCGAGGGGCACCGTCTTCTGCATTTGAACCTGGAGCGGTCCGTCACGGTGTCCAAGCCACCTCAGATGGACCGAGAGTAAGCCAGGTCCAGATATTTTGTTTACTTATCTGTTTCGGCTTTCACGAAGTTCTCTATCCCTAACTGTTCCCGGTCCATCAGCACAATATCAGGCTTATTCACAAAAATAGTCCTGTCTATGATGATGACACGGTCACAGTAGAACCTGGCGCGATCATTTTCAAACACGGCTTCCAGCAAGTAGTGTATATATAGTAGTAGATATATACACTACTTGCTGTATATATAGTAGTAGATGACATGCCTAAGTAACTCACTGGTATGTCTATACAGATGTTCTGTGACATACGCAAGTACCTACCATATCGGTAGGTATTTCTGCCTCGAAAAGGTTTTTAAGTTGATATCGCTTCTTGCATTTATCCGTTCCCAGCTCCATTCTAATAGAGTTGCTAAAATCACAAGTGATGTTTAGCAATTCCACAAGATTAGAGCGACTGGAGACTAATACCTTGAGGTCTTTTGTATAAAAAGGTGGGTCACTTTTGTACCTTCTTACCAAAGCTGAATCCCCTCCCGGAGCCTTCCGGTAAAGTTTTGAGAGGGTTCAAGAAACCAAGTGGTTCTTTGGTTCCACGATCACCGTCCGATCACCGACATCCATTTTGAGCGCGCGACATCACCTGATTTGAGTCCAGGTGACGAGTGATTCTCGCGCTTAAAATGGAGGTAAGTATCTTTTATATAGTCGGTAGATACGTGATGGGGTGGAATTTGCTCAGCCCTTTTTAATATGACTTCTTATTGATAGGCTCTTGAAACTATTGGGTGAGCACAGCGTGACAAAAAACGAACCCCTTCATCCAGTAGTGAAACAGCTCGTCGAGCTATGCATATCAATCTGCCGATGAGAGCCCTAGCCTTTGAGATACGTTCCTCAATTCTTACTCTCCAGGCTAGGGTAGCACTACTTTGTGTATAATATACGTATAATATAGGCAGTCCGCGGCACGGCTCAAAAAATTGAGTACATTACGCAAGGGTCCTGACTGGTTTCCAACTAGGTCGCCAGCATTGGTTTCAGAGCCCTCACGACAGCCCATTTAGGGCTATGCGGGGAAGTCACGGTCGATTTTCGAGAGGCGTACTTCACAATCGCCTCTTACAATGTACTCGGCATCTACGTGTGCGGGTTGCTCTGCAACTTGTAACGCCGCATCCTCTGCTGTAGCATTTTCATTTATTTTATTTTTTATTTTATATAAAAGGTTGACAAACCAGCACACAGTCCACCAGATGGTAAGTGGTTGCTGTGACCTATAGACATTTACATTTATCCTCGATTATGAATCAAAACGCAGATACGTTGTTATCCCTGAGGACTAAGATCGATTGCCTTGTTTCCAGTATAAAAGGGTCACTGGATCTCCTTACTCACCATACGAAACACAGTAGTATAAAGCTGCTATTTTACGCTGGTATTCTGTGAAAGCGTGGTCCTTTCTCAGTCAAGCCCACCCATTCGTGCTACTAACATAATATAACTGCAGCGTGGTTCTACCAAGTATAAGATTGATTAGAGATCAGCCTCACGTCGTAGCAATTCGAGTTCGGCAACATAATATTTGATCGCAAGATATAACAAACTCGGTCTGCAAGGTTTTGCTCTGTGACGGTTATAGATAGCTCCAGCTCAGCAAAAAGACGATGAATCCTAGCCCGATGCGCAAAACCTTTAACATCTCCCTCATTCGCCCTAAAATACGCCCGCAATGCGTTTGTATTTATTTTTATTGTCCATCGCATGCGGCGTACTTCACCAGTAGCACGTGCCAATTGCTAGGCTTGCGATGACCCTGCCGACACCAAGCAAAATGGTGGGGATGGTGAATGGGAGGGGCTGCTGGATGGTCGTGCACCACCTCGCACTCGGCTGGCATTTCGTAAGCTGTCGCGTCCAGAGCCAGCTGCAGACGCGCCCTGGCGACTACCAGGCAGTGGCCCTTTGTACGTTCTATTAAATTATATTATCCATTTTAATGGGCATCATTTACAGGAGATGCCGTGACACGGCGCCGTTTCAGGGTATGGCCACTTAGTGTGAAAACGTGAGGCCTTAGTAACTTCACTTTTTGCCGAGGCACAATACTACCACATCTTGGAAAGATACTGATTGACTGCGCTAACCTACTTTAGTTTTCTCACATAACTGTTACGTCGACGGGCGATGGGGTCGTAACTTCCCCATGTATATTAAAGCGAATTATTATTGTTATTGTTAACATATTAATAAGCAATACTTGTACTAATTATTAAGGTTTTTTTCATAAAAGATGAGGCAAACGAGCATACGGCTAACCTGATGTTAAATGACTACCGCCGCCCATAATCAACCGCAACACCAAGGTAATTGTAGGTGCATTGCCGGCCCCTTTGAAAGAAGTAAGCTCTTTTCTTGAAGGTCCCCAGGTCGTATTGGTCTAGAAAAATTGCCGATGGTAAATTATTCCACAGAGAGGTCGTACGTGGAAGAAAACTCGTACGTGAAGCGTACAGTGGTGGATGGCCAAGCATCCAGATGGTGTGGATAGTATCGGGACGTTTTCCACGTAGTGCATTCACAAAATTTGGCAGCTGGATTAATCCAAACAATTCCTAAGAGCACTCCCGTGATATATTGGAAAAAATGCAAAGAGATGCAACATCTCTTCGCAGCGCCAGTGAGTCAAGCCGATTGGAAAGCACGCGGTCGTTGACGATTCGAGCCGCTCGGCGCTGGATGCAGTCAAGTGGAAGGAGCTGGCATTGGAGAGCCCAAGCCCAGAGATGGGAACAGTATTCCATGTATGGCCAAACCTGCGCCTTGTAAAGTTGCGGGTGGTGTGCCGGCAAGAAATGCTATCCCGCTCTGCTGAGCACGCCAAGCTTTTTGAGGCCAGTATGGCCTTCTCTTCCAAGTGACCACGAAACTGCACGTCACTCGATATGTCAACGCCGAGGATTCCGATACTGGCAGAGGCAACAGGGAGAATGCCTTGAAACTGAAGAAGATACGACAAAGGGGTTTTTTTAGCGGTTAACGCGCAAATGTGTGTCTTCTGAGGGTTCAACTGGACTAAATTTAGTCACCCCAAATCCGAGACTTTGTTCAGCAAAGACTTGACTTCAGACACAAGTTTGTCTACTCAGGAACGTTTTTCTGAGAAATATTAGCACGGTCGGTGTACAGAGCATCACCAGTGCTGTCATTTGAATAGCAATGAATGTTACGGGCTTGTAACATATCATTGATATGCAGAATAAACAGCGTTGGACTGGACTGGACTGGACGACTTGTGGAACACCAGCATCATTAGGCTTGTAATCGAAGCTTGCATCGTCTACAACGACCCATGATGCTCTGATCTGATAGAAAGCTAGTGATCCAATTGCACAATTTCTCGGGAAGCCGAAACGAAAGGAGCTTCGAAAGAAGCGCTTTGTGCCAAACCCGATCGAAGGCTTTCACAAGGTCTGAACAAACGGCCAATGCCTCATCCTTGGACTCTATTGCCTGCGCCCATCTATGAGTCACCAGCTGATCGACTATGACGAAAATCTTATTGGCGATCACTTATCAGTTAGTGATCCTCAAGGTACCTCATGAGCTGGCAGTTTACAATGGACTCCATTGTTTTGGAGAACAAGGAGGTGATGGCGATAGGCCTGTAGTTAGACGGGTCTGAGCGGTCGCCTCTTTTAGGGATCGGGTGGATGACAGCCGTCTTCCATGATTTTTGGACTATTCCAAGGGAGTAGGAGTTCTAGAAAAAATTCGTTAAAACCAGTGTCAACTCTGGAGCACACGTCCTCTACGACACGTACTCGTAGAGCTTGGATAGCGTGGTAGATGTCACCTTGGTCTTGTTGCTCCGTTTAACCCGAGCAGTTGTAGTGTTGAGCGGAATTTTGCCCCCCCCCCCCCCCAGAGTACTTGGGGCAAACTGAGCTCCCACGCTCAGGAGTGTAGAAAGATTGCCGAGATGCTCAGCGAGGAATTCTCCAGGGGTGCTGGTACCCTCCTAGTGTAGTGTATCATTTAATTCCGCTACCATGTTGATAGGGGGGGGGGGGGTGATAATTGGGCCTCCGGCCACCAGAACTCACCAGACAAAACGCGGTAACAGAGCTTCCGCTTCACGCCGGTATTCTGTGAGGTCGTGGTACAACCCCGGTTAGAGCCGGCCTATACGTGCAAACACCAAAACTGCGGCGTGGCTCTGCCACTGTTAAAATAATCTAACAAAATTTAAGCAAATTGTTGAATAAAATTAAAGACATAATGTGGTCAAATATAGAAACTACATAATATCTAACATGTATTTGATTCCCAGTATTCGGGCATCAATTACACGTCTGAATTTTGGATAGCTTTCAAATGCAATAACCTACATTCAAAGTATAATGCTTTACTGCACCTATTATGATTTCAATTTGATTTTGTTCTATCAGATTTTTATGAACGTTCTGTTTAAAATTATTACTTAGTATTTGTATTTCCATTATTTATCGAAAATACATGTTAATATTTTGGGCTACAGCCTTATATAATTAAAAGTTGATATCTAATCCTCCAACAAAGCGTATTATTATTAACATAATAATAAGAAATTGTACTTTTAATAATTATTAAGGTTAAAATAATCTTATAAAATTAATGTAACTTGTTGAATATAATTAAAGACGTTATGTGGTCAAATATATTAACTATATAATATCTAACATGTATTTGATTCCTGCTGATCGGACATCGATTAGACGTCTGAATTGGATATTGGATTGGATAGCTTTCAAATTCAATAACCTACCTTCATAGTATTGTGCTTTACTGCACCTAGTATAATTTCAATTTCATTTTATTAAACACATTTTTTGGACTGTAGGTTGTGTTTAAAATTATTATTTTAACTCTTAAAGAGCCATAAAAATCCCATGTAGTCGCATGCGCCCTACAAATCCCGAGCGGTGGCAACCGCACCCGCCCACAGCAATTAATGCCATTAAACTTATATTTAGAGACCACTTTTCTATGAAGAATTTAGCATTATAAAATCTATACAAAATTCTCTATCTTGTGGTCTAAACAAAAGTCAAGTTTTACTTCATCACAAAAAGATTTTATTGTATTTTTATAACTATAACAAATATATATATATATATATGTATATATATATATATATATATATATATATATATATATATATATATATATATATATATATATATAAATATATATAAATATATATATATATATATATATATATATATATATATATATATATATAGGTTCTCCTTAAAATTATTATTAGTAGCTATTGCAATGCTCTCCTCCCCAACCGCTTAGTATATTACTTATAATTAATTTTCCTTTTAATAAAATTATAAATATGTGACCAAGATTAATAAAAGTTGTTTTAATCTTTCGAAATGATCTATATAAAGTTTAATAATAGGCCGTTTGAAATATTTTTGGCGGGATCGTTTTAGTTAGGACCCTTAATTACGTTGTGTTTGTTTAGTAACTTAGTTCTTTTGGGTGTATTTTGGAGGAATGAATTCATTAGCACAATTGAAAGCTGTTGGTCGTGCCTTATAAACTAAGTGAACCCCGTGCACGAAGACAGGGCAGATCAGGGAGAAAGGTTAAGAACATAAAACGACCCTATTCCACTTGTATCAGGTTTACATTATTAATTTATTATTAATCATCCCCTTCAGCTCGGAAAAAGCTCACAATATATTTATATATAAAATACCCGATACAAGGGTTTCCCTCTCCCACATTTGTGGCCGTGTGGAGCCACGCCGCGTGCGGTGAGTGCCAACCATCTTAATGCGCTCCCCCAAAGGTAACGCTAAATTGGGAACTGGACCGTAGTCCAAAGCAAAATAACTGGTGAACCAGTAAAGAGGGCTTGGGCCCCTTAGTAGCGCGTAAGCACAAAAATCGACCGAAGTCGCGCATGTCGATGCGTGTAAACGCCATACAGAATACGAACGAATCCAGCCACAGTGAATGTAGATCACACGGTTTAGGCAAATAGGCACACTAGCTGCAAACCCTACGTGAGCGCCACCACCTGCCAGACCGCCGCTCCTGCAGGCGTGATTTAAGTGTATTGTGTCACCACCGATTGCATGATCAGCACGGCTACTAGCCGCAGAGCGTGTCATGAGTCTACCGCTCACCTCAAGGGAATGGGGTCCCACGTTGTGCGGCTTTCGACCACAGCCTTGAGAGTCTCCTCAGATCCTCCTTCCAGCTTCCACCCGCATGAGGTCAACACATATGCTCCAGCAACCAATACAACGGCAGATATAGCCAAAAGACAGTTATAAGATAAGAGTAATAATTCGCCATTAGAAAAGGTTTGTATCACTGATGTCTCAACATTACTTAGTAGATGCATTTTCGATCATGTTTGTCTCACCCACCAACAAGTTTTCTTCAAACATTCAAAGGTGAAAAAGTTACAGAGATATATATTTATGCTTTTATATAAAACATCATGAAGGTCAGACAATCTTCAGCCCCGTAATAAAAGGAACCGACTTGGGCGAAGCTACTCAGGTGAGTGTCAAACCAAGATGCAAAAAGTACCATTGAGCATAGCGTCCCACCAAACAACCATCGCAGAGACGCAATGCTATACCTCCATCAACCAGAACTTCAAGAATGCGTCAAATCAGGTGCAGCATGCCCGCAGAACCATCACAAGACGCAATACCGAAAGTAACAGTAAGCAATAATGCAACTATAATACGGATGGCGCCCCCTAACAACACATCCACATGATCCCTATCGACTTTCGTAACAAAATTTGTATTGTTGTTAAGTAAAAACTACACCAACGTATCATAGTAGCACGCTACTAAGACGCCAGTGGACAAAACTCTACGTATCATAGAGATATTGCACTAAGACATGACGTTGAGTATGCTTGTTACACTTAAAAGTGCTACCAAACACACTCATCCCAATCCGAAAGATAGACTGCATCGCTATACGCTACGATGCCGCCCACAAGCGGTATGTGTGTGCGATGTCCACGTGAAAGCCGTATTGCTACAACAAACCCGCTTACCATTGGCACTAAGATGATATGTCCAGGACACATCGGTTAGCGCGTCCCTGTTTACCACGGTCTCAGTTTCTCGTGAAGTAGTATACACACCACTATAATAATCCCTTTCAAGTTTCATTTCTATTAATATAATGCTTTTACTTATTTGACACCTTCCGCATATATGCTTTACTACATAGACCTAAATATATGTCTTTAATATATATACTTCAACCCATTAATCTACTATCATAATGCTTATTCATCAAAGAGACCTTCTATAATAATGGTTTTTTTATCATAAGCCTTACTATTATATGTCTTTAGCATATGGGACTTCAACCCAAACTTCTAATATTGTACTGCTAATTTATCATAGAGACTATCTATAATAATGCTTACCTTACTACCATAAGTCAATAATATTATACTTCAACCCACAACTCTAGTATTGTAATTCTAATTCATCATAGAGACCTTCTATACTATTGATTTTGTATCATAGACCTTACTATCGTAAGTCCCTAAAATAGAACTAGTCAGTGCGCAACAGTCCGTCACCCGACAACCCCATATAATGCATATGCATCAAAGATACCTTCTATAATAATGCTTTAGTTTAATAGAACTTACTATCATAAGTCCCTAATATAGGACTAGTCATTGTGCTACAGTACTTCACAAATTTGCACAATTTCTCGGGATGTTCACAGGAAGGAAGCTTCGAAAGAAGTGCCTTTTGCCAAACCCGATCGAAGTCCAAACTATTGGCCAATGCCTTCACCTTTAACTCTATTGCCTCCGCCCATCTATGAGTCAGATTGACCAGAAGATCGCCAGCTGATAGATTCAGACCAAAATCGTGTTGGTGGTCACTAATCGGCTGGTGATACTCAAAGTAATTTATGACCTGACAGTTTATTTTGGATTATTATTTTGGAGAACAAGAAGGTAGATATATATAGGAGGTAGTATATATATATATATATATATATATATATATATATATATATATATATAGACAAATCTCCTTATTAGGCAAATACCATCTAAAGGGTAATTTAATTCTGATGATATGACATCACCATTTTGATGCTATTTTGACTTAAATAATCTTATTATTTATCAATAAATTACAATATACCGATGAATGAATTGTGTATTGTTTTGTATTTCGCAATTAAGAAAAGTTTGTTTATACTTTCTCAGGCTCTGACAGCGATATAAATAACAAACAGTGGATGTAATATGCGTGTGTATACCGTGTAGTAGCGGTGTAAGAATGTCCACTACCCCATATGATCCCGAGGGTGTCACAACAACATCAAATCATCAAACAACAAATCAGGAGATGAGCAGTAGCGTCTTTCTAATAACGACTAAAAATGAAGCGTGACAACTATGGCAAATATCTCCCCTATTAGGCAATGTAAGGGGAAGGACTATGTTAGGCAGTATATTTTAAAAGCCTTGTAACTATCGTACGGATTCTTTTTTTTTATTTTTTTGAACTGCACCTTTATAACGAGTAGACGAGATATAAATTTTGTTTTATGTTTATCACTATTTATAAAAATTCATGACAAACTGCTAGACTTTCCGTAGATTGAATTCTAGCTGAAATTAATGTTTGAACGAAAAAAAATCTTGATTTACGGGTCTGAGAGCATTGTGATTATAACCGTGTAGTGGACATAAGCTATTAAATTTCCAGTGTGATTGGTTTCCATGGGAAGTATCATCAAAAGATAAAAAAGTACGAAATATCTGATACTGAAATGACTAATTCACCTATTGAGTATTGGGATTATGCCAAAACTTTTTTACTATGGAAGAAAAATCTGTCATGTTTTTGAGCTGATGTGAACAGCACATGTAACGTAAAAAATACACAAACATTTTGATAAACATACTCGCAAGGTATAAATTAAAAACAATTGAATTTATTTTAAACATTTCATAATATTGAGACGTCGTCAGAGACTTTTAGTTTTAAAGCTCTCCCACACTGCATAACAGTGCATAACACTGCATAACATACAGCTTAAACTAACACTTCTTAAAACTGCATAATTTCTTTTGTCGTTGTTATCATTGATCTACAAAATGACGAAAACAATGAGGCATTGTTGTGTGTACTCTCGTTGTCTGTGGTTTGATTAGATTCCTGTAGCGTTGTCATGGAAAGTAACGCCATCTACTGTTATGGACAGGTAAACAAATTGTTTCTAAAAACCAATACGACATCAAGAGAATATAACTTATTTTGTTGAAGTTAGAAAATAACTAGTAGCCTGAAATAGTAACGTAATGTAACGTACCATTATGATGATTATACTAGCCATTATATTAACCTATACCATTTCAGACTACCAAAAGTCCACTGCTGAAAAAAAGCTTCCACCATTGATTGCTTCATAAGGTAATATTTGCATTGGTGCCGTACTTTTTTTTGTTTTTTAATTGTTTTAGCTGCTACCCATCTCTTGGTTTGTTTCCCTGTCACCTTTTATGATATCAACAAGATAATATAAGTTAGTGGATTTTCTTACAACGCCGGTTCATTATTCTATTTTTTTAATAATACGACTATTACATTTTTAGACAGAAATTGAAAACGTATGTCTTCTTAATTAAATTCCATAGCTTGTTACTATTGTCCTAAATATTTGTTTAGTTCTGGAAATATAAAAATGATATCTTTATGCTCACCTATGAATTTTTGACTTTATTCTCTATGCGACACGGTTAATTAATTTTTTTAAAGGTACAGCCTTAATAATATGCACTGTTGGCCACAAACTTCTTATTATGGAGAGGATAAAGTAGCAATTATGTGTGTATTACGCTATTTTGTCTTGTCATAGTAGTGAAAGGCGGTTTAAATGATCCGTTTACGACAGACCGTAAAATACCCACACCGGTGACAATTACCGGTTAAAAATGCGAGACGTCTTATAATGTCATCGCCAATCTGCGCGTAAGGCGTAGCGATTATAGTAAATCGTCCCTAAAAGATCAAGATATATTTATTTTAATGACGGTATAAAAATAGTTCTAGGTTAATACGATATGTTCAATTGTTAACTTTTAGTGTAGTGTAATAAGTCTTCCTACCTTATTCTAAAAAATAAATTTTTTTTTTCTTCAGTTCCCACTATGAAACTTATGAAACATGAAAACGTAAATCTAAAAAAATAACATTTATTTAAATAACCAACAAAACAATTCAATTTTAAACAGGAAATTTGTTTAGACTAAAATATCATAAAATTTTATTATCATTGGACAGAGATAAAACTAGGTATAACAAATGGGGAGCATTCTCCTTGTTATCATTACTTAAAACTTGATAACAAATATGATGCCTTAATCTTGCCGCTACTTACATTCATTCGAACTGTTTTCGTGTAACTTATTGTGTACATTTCGCCTTTTCCTCAGATATTGAAAATGCATAAAACATGTAATTTTTAAATTTGTTATTTCGTTAAATTTATAAGTATAGTACGTTTCTGGGGCAAGCGGAAAAAAGGACATTGACCTCAAGTATTATCTAAGCATCGAAACAAAACGACAGCTATTGCTTCCGTGCTGATCATGCAATTGGTGGTGATGCCATACACTTACATCACGTCTGCAGGAGCGGTGGTCTGGCACGTGGTGGCGCTCACGGAGGGTTTACGGCCAGTGTGCCTATTTGCCTAAACCGTGTGACGTACATTCACTGTGGCTGGATTCGTTCGTATTCTGTATGGCGTTTACACGCATTGACATGCGCGACTTCGGTCGATGTTTGTGCTTACGCACTAACAAGGGGCCAAGCCTCTTTTACGGGTTCGCCAGTTATTTTGCTGTGGACTACGGTCCAGTTCCCGAATTAGCGTTCCCTCCGGGGGGAGTGCATCAAAATGGTTGGCACTCACCGTGCACGGCGTGTGTGGGACCGTGTACCTCCCCTACATTTTTTTTAATAAATGTAGGAGAGCGAAGCCCTTGTATCGGGTATTTTGTATAAATATATTGTGAGCCTTTACCAAGCGGGAAGGGATAAATAATTATAAATTAATAATGTAAACCTGATACAAGTGGAATAGGGTCGTTTTATGTTCTTAACCTTTTTCGAGCCCTGTCTTCGCGAACGGGGTTCACTTAGCTTATAAGGCACTACCAACAGCTTTCAATTGCTCTAGTGAATATTCATTCTTCCAAACGACACCTAAAAGAACTAAGTTACTAAACAAACACAACGTAAATAAGGGTCCTAACTAAGTCGATCACGCCAAAATATTAAAAACGGCCTATTAATAAACCTTTTGAAAGATCATTTAGGAAGATCAAAACATATTTTATTAATCCTGGTCTCATATATATAATGTTATTTAAAAGGGGATATTTTTAATATTATAAAATTTTTATATAGAGGGGGGGGGATCGTTACACATTCTTCAGCAGCCAACCTTGAAACATACATAAAACTTCTCATAAAAATTTGCAAGAGACACTTGACAGACTATTCATCTGTATATATTTCAGAATCATCTTTTGATGATGTAGATGTAGAAGAGTCCGACACTTTGATTATAACCTAAAATATCGGCAGTCTTCTTTTTCATAAGCGTTTTGGATAGATATACGTTACTAGACCACGTTTATTTATATATTTATAGATGTTTACAATCATTATTTAATGAAATATGCGACAATTTCCGATTCTTTCGTGGTGACGTAAAGTCTTTTATGAAATTTTAATGTCGATGGATCCGATTTCATAATAGTGATAATATACAAAACGTCACAAAATGATAACAAATTCTTTAATACAAAACGTAATAATACAGTTAACAAAACAAACTTAATAAAAATTCATCACGCACGGCGTGAGACACAGGTTTATTATCTCTGAATTGCCGCTTCCTTCAACTACCTGCGACCCTACCCAGTACCATGAGACACGCTTAGCGCATAACAATACGTAATATAGACGACGCATCTCTATGCGCTACTACGCCGCCCACAAACGGTATGGGTGTGCGATGTCCACGGGAAAGCCGTATTGCTACAACAAACCCGCTTACCACCGGCTCTAAGATTGTTGTTATATAATACTGCACCAACGTATCATAGTAGCACGCTACTAAGACGCCAGTGGACAAAACTCCACGTATCATAGCGCTAATGCACTAAGACATGAAGTTGAGTATGCCCGTTACACTTAAAAGTGCTACCAAACACACTCATCATCCCAATCCGAAATATAGACGACGCTTCGCTATGCGCTACTACGCCGCCCACAAACGGTATGGGTGTGCGATGTCCACGGGAAAGCCGTATTGCTACAACAAACCCGCTTACCACCGGCACTAAGATGATATGTCTAGGACACATCGGTTAGCGAGTCCAAGTTTACCTCGGACCAATTGCTCGTGAAGCAGCACACACGCCACCATAATATTCCTTTTCAAGTCCCTAATAAGGACTAGTCATTTTGCTACAGTACTAGGAGCAGTCAGTCACCCGACCACCCCATACAATGCTTATGCATCAAGGAGACCTCCTATAAAATTGCTTTTGTATCATAGACCTTACTTTCATAAGTCATGTATATATAGGATTCGAACCCATGACCCTACTATTGTAATGCATATTAATCATAGAGACCTTATATAGTATTGCTTTTGAATCACAGACCTTACTTTCATAAATCATTCATATATAGGATTCGAACCCACGACCCTACTATTGTAATGCATATTAATCACAGAGACCTTCTATAGTATTGCTTTTGAATCATAGACCTTACTTTCATAAGTCATTCATATATAGGGTTCGAACCCACGACCCTACTATTGTAATGCATATTAATCACAGAGACCTTCTATAGTATTGCTTTTGAATCATAGACCTTACTTTCATAAGTCATTCATATATAGGGTTCGAACCCACGACCCTACTATTGTATTGCAAATTCATCATGGAGACCTTCTATAGTATTGCTTTTGTATCATTGAGTTTAATATCATAAGTCCCTAATATAGGACTAGTCATTGTGCTACAGTACTTCAGGCAGTCGGGCTCTCGACCACCCCATATATATGTAGAACTGCAGGAATGTATCTCCGGCAGCTCATCCATACAACACATCTATAAATGAACACCTTCAATAACTTAGGAAAATTTTCTTTTATACGTGAACTCCTTCAACAACTTAGGAAATTTCTTTTATACGTGAACTCCTTCAATAACTTAGGAAAATTTTCTTTTATACATGAACACCTCCCATGACTTAAACAATTTTTAACAAATTTTCTAATTATCTTATAAACGTTATTTAACTTAATTTTATAATATTTTTTGACTTATATTTCTATTATTTATCTTATTTTAAATATTTTTTCCAAGTTTTTAAATAAATTTATTTATTACGAAAAAAACAATAATTTTGCCTTTTATTTACTATGTTATTGGGATAATGTCTGAAATATATTAACTTTATGTTTATTAATTTGACTTAATTGCTTAATATATATCTTTTAAGACTATTTTTGACGCCCCTTTATATTGAATTTAATTATTAATAATAATATTGGGCCGTCACAAATGCTTAGCATTAAAAGTTCGTCTTTTTACCTACCTACCTACTTATTAAAGTACTTACCTACTATTAACGTAATAATTAAAATTGTAATAACTCATGACTTATAAATAATAAACTTAAATTAATGTTAATTTGATTTTTAATTCATTTAGATACAGGATAATCTTCTTTCTTTATTATATAATAATAGACATAGGGCCTGTAAAGAACTTCGCACTCGGCACCCTTGCCTTTCACTCTGATGATGTATGTAATGATAAAAGGATTAAAAAAATGAACATTAACAAAAAGGATTGCCTACCCCGATGATATCGTCAAAGGTCAATGTCCTTTTTTCCGCCTGCCCTAGAAACGTACTATAGTTGAGTGATCAGAAATACGTTTGACTATTTACTGTATTAACATATTCATCAGTTTTATACACCTTTTCTTGCCCCACGTATTTTCCCAATCGCCTGCCTACAATTCCTTTATCAATTTTGCGATGCATTTTCAAAATGTAATTCAAGGACTTGTACGCGAAATAAATTCATTTCGAATTAATGTACCATTCATAAGTTTTACGTAATTGGTACAATCGGGTTTTTTATTTACTAACTATTGATAATATGTCTTTAATATTAAAATCAATTGCTCTTAGTTAGTTTCGCTAAATATAGAAACTTGTTCGACCGATTCTAATTATTTTTGTGTATGTTTGAGTAGGTCGCTGGATAGTTTAGATTAACAATTGAACCTTGTAGGTGGAGCTAATGTTGAGATCCAAAAATCACCCGTGCGAAGCCGAGGTGGATCGCTATTTATTATTGTCCACGTGCAAAATAGTAAATATTAATTATTGTTCACGTGTACAAAGATGGCATAGTTTTAATTTAAGGTATGTACAATAATTTACATGGATCTAAGTGGGGCAAAAGACAAAACTTGTTTGACATATTGTTGTAAAATTTTAAACAAAATATATTTAAAGGATCATTTATAACATCTGAGATAATATATTCAAGACAGAAAATCGTGAAACTAATAGTAAAAGTGACTTTTAAGGCAGCGTTTAGTACTTTTTTAATTTTATTGAACTCTGTTAATGTTATAAATGTGCAAAACAAAATATTTCTTAAAAGTTGAACATACAAACAAGAGATACGTGAAAAAAGAAATGAGAACCGTAATGATTGACTCGTTTAAAAAATGACACTAAATCAATGTTTTAACATGTTCCTTGAATTATTTCCGTAATAAAACTGTGTGTAAGTTAAATAAAAAGAAAATGAATATTAATTTTTAACGTGTTGAGAATAAAATTGTTTTTATTTTTATCATCACGTCGTTTGTTCTTAAGTATTCCAAGTTTTAGTATTTTCCGAACTTTTTACGGGGTGTATAGTTACTTATTCACACATACACTCTACAAAATTATTATAATGATTAATTCCACACTACAAAAGTATCTTAATGCTACTAACATTTTACCAATTTTATTATTGCCTTCATATGAATCCACCTGTCTGCGGTCAATAAGCATATCATGTGTTCGTGCACTGTGGAAAGTGGTTAATCTCATTGTATGAATTCCGCTCACAGTTTAATTTAATGCCAGCCAAAACATCGACGTTCTCATGAAACAATTTAATGAAAGAATCCAACCGTTTCGAATTTTATTTGGTATTTTATATATATTTTATATTGTTACGAGCTTGAGGTTCGTGACAATAAAAATTGCCGATAAAATTACCTAAATTAACACTTTAATTTTCGTTACACAAACTAAAACTTAAAACAATAATAATTAATCACACTAATTCACTTTATTTCGCTCCGAAGCGTCGCTTGTCTCGCCGAATTCAATACTTCCCTCATCGCATCTTGCAGCGCCTTTAAATATAAATTAGCAGCGAAATATTCAGAATATTCAAGTAAACACGCGCAAGGTACCGAGAGTTCGAGTTTCATTCGAGTGAGAAGTTTAGTTCTTCGGTTCGAGACTAGATGGCGCTAGTGCCGTCGACATAAGCGCGTAACACTGCCTCCTCCTAAGACATGCTCGTACCGAGCATTTTCGGCCCCATAATAACGCGCCAGGCGATCAACATGGACGATCTTATGAGTACCTCTTGCGCCTTTCTGTATCCGGTAGGTTACATCGATGATCCTGGTCACAATCCGGTACGGGCCGTCCCATTTAGCTTGAAGCTTAGGAGATTTCCCTTTGCTGCGGACTGGATTGTGCAACCACACTAGTGAACCTTCGCCGAACCCTTTGTTGTTCATTTTGCGGTCGTACCGAGTTTTCACCTTTTCAGACATTTGCTGGCCCGATTGTCTGACGTGCTCATAAGCGTCGTTCATTTTGTTCCGCAAGTCATTTGCATAATCGGTAATACTGCGTGGAGCATCAGGTGGTATCCCGGTGATCAGGTCCGCAGGCAGCCGTAATTCTCTCCCAAAGTTTGCGAAAGCTGGTGTCACTGATGTACTTTCGTGAACAGCACTTCGATATGACAAAAAAAACGGTTGTATGTGTTTGTCCCAATCTCGTTGCCGATTGTCTACAACTTTTGCTAGGTACCTCTCCAATGTCTGATTAAAACGTTCTACCATTCCATCAGATTGCGGGTGATAAGAAGTCTTTCCTGTTTTATGAGTACCCATAACTCGGCAAGTTTCCTGAAATATTTGAGACTCAAAATTCCTTCCTTGATCGACGTGAATCTCTAAAGGAACTCCAAAACGACAGAAGACTTCATGAACTAGTTTATCTGCAACTGTTGAAGCTTCTTGATTTGGGATGGCGAAGACTTCTAGCCACTTAGTGAAGTAATCCATCACAACCGTGAAATACCTGTTATCGCTTTCACTCTCCGGAAACGCCCCGCCACGTCAATGGCTATTCTATCCCATGGTGCACCAACATTGTACAACTTCAATGCACCTCTACTACGAGTCTGAGGTCCCTTTATAGCCGCACAAGTTGTACATTTGCGACACCAGTCCTCGATATCGTTTCGACAGTGGACCCAGTAAAACCGTTCTCGGATCTTCAGTAGAGTTCGTTTTTACGTGGTAGAGCCATGCTGCAGTTATATTAGTAGTATAGTTGTAGCACGAATGGGTCGGCTCGACCGGGGAAGGACCACGCTCTCACAGAATACCAGCGTGAAATAGTAGCTTAATGCTGCTGTATTTCGTATGGTGAGTGTAGAGAACCGGAGACCCTTTTTACTGGAAATGAGGCATTCCATCTCAGTCCTCACGGGTGACAACGCATCTGCATTTTGATTTGTAATGGAAGATAGATGTAGATGTCTATGGGCCGCAGCAACCACTTACCGTCAGGTGGACTGTGTGCTCGTTTGTCAGCCTATTCTATAAAAAAAAAAAAAAAAAAAAAAAAAACTCCCAGATGGCCTCCTGAATAATCATTATGGTACAGCTGTAGATAATCCGGTACTTTAGCTTTAGGGACAACCATTTGCAAATGACAGCTGTCTCCCCGAACACTTTCCCATTTACGGCAGAGAACTCAATCCTGAAGCAACAAGCTGACCCACCGGGCCCAATAGCTTTTAGTGGTCGAACTCATTGCTGAGACGTCGCTCCACTTGGGCTTGGGAGCACTGGCCTTCATCCATTCCAGAATCGGCTTGATGTCCGGATCTTCCTGCTGTGCACGTTGTAAGCTGTCCTTCCACTCGTTGCTGAGGTGGTCTGCCCTGAGCATCCTCACGGATACCACTTCCTTACTCTCTTGCCTAGTACAATGTTTGCAATCTTCAGGACAAGGTCTTCTTGACAATGCATCTGCGTTGCCATGAGATTTCCCGCTGCGATGTTCGATCTTAAAGTCATATTCCTGCAGTAGTTCAATCCACCTCGCAACTTGTCCTTCTGGATTTTTAAACTGTAATAGCCATGTTAGTGCAGCATGGTCAGTTCGTAAGTGAAATTTCCGCCTCAGAAGATATTTGCTAAAATGCTGCAATGACTTTACCACAGTTAGCAATTCGCGTCTTGTGACACAATAGTTCCTTTCCGGTTTTGACAAAGACTTGCTGAAGTACGCTATCACGACCTCTTGGTCACCATTCTGTTGAGACAATACACCGCCAATTCCTTTATCACTTGCGTCTGTGTCAACTATAAATTCTTTGCTTGCTTCAGGGTGTCCCAAAATAGGTGTTTTGCACAGACGGTCCTTGAGCTCCTGGAATGCGATATTACAATTTTCATCCCAGCAGAAATGTCGCTTCTCCTCGGTTAGCTTGTGCAGTGGTTTGGCTATATCTGCAAAGTTCTTCACAAATCGCCGGTAATAGGAGCACAAACCAAAAAATTCCCTAACCTGCGTCTTGTCTTTTGAAACCGGCCAATCCTTGACAGCGGCGATTTTCTCTGGATACGTGCGAATACCTTCTTCCGATACTACATACCCCAAAAAGTTAACTCGCCGTTTGAATAGTGAACATTTCTTCGGACTCAACTTGAGGTTGGCACTCTGAATTTTCGTGAGCACGCGTTCCAGGTTTTGAAGGTGTTCCTCAAACGTCTGCCTACGATGATGATGTCATCTAAGTAGACCAGACAGGCATCGCCAATTAGCCCGGTAAGTACAAGTTCCATCAGCCTTTCAAACGTTGCTGGAGCATTGCACAACCCGAACGGCATTACTTTAAATTGCCACAGGCCCTTTCCCGTCGAGAACGCTGTTTTCTCCTTGCCCTTAGGGTCAATTTGAACTTGCCAGTAGCCACTTTTTAGATCCAGCGTGCTAAACGACTTTACTCCTGTAAGCATGTCCAGCGTGTCATCAATTCTTGGCAAGGGATAACTACTTTTTTAATACGTGGTAGAGCCATGCTGCAGTTATATTAGTAGTATAGTTGTAGCACGAATGGGTCGGCTCGACCGGGGAAGGACCACGCTCTCACAGAATACCAGCGTGAAATAGTAGCTTAATGCTGCTGTATTTCGTATGGTGAGTGTAGAGAACCGGAGACCCTTTTTACTGGAAACGAGGCATTCCATCTTAGTCCTCACGGGTGACAACGCATCTGCATTTTGATTCGTAATCGAGGATAGATGTAGATGTCTATGGGCCACAGCAACCACTTACCATCAGGTGGACTGTGTGCTCGTTTGTCACCCTATCCTATAAAAAAAAAAAAAAAAAAAACTATCCTTCTTCGTAATGTCGTTCAGAAGGCGGTAGTCAACACAAAACCGCATGCTGCCATCCTTCTTCTTCACCAGCACCACTGGTGAACACCATGGACTAGAGGAAGGTTCAATAACACCATTCTTCACCATTCCTTCAAATATGGTTTCGACTTCCTTTTCACGTGCTACCGGCAATCTTCTTGGCCGCTGACGGATAAGCAATTCTTCTCCTGTGTTTATTTTGTGTTCAACTAAACTAGTCTTTCCTATGTCAGCATCGTTTGATGAGAATACATCGGCGTACTCGAGTAACAACTTCTTCGCCTTGACCAATTCGTTCGGGGAGAGAACACTGCGACAGTCTTCCAAAAGTGTGGTCACTCTCGTTTCTGAATCCTTGCTGGGGGTCCCACTCGATATATATTGGCACTGACGTAACCAATCCACTTCCTCACAAGTACCAACCAATGTGCCTTTTTCTATAATCTGTTCCCGGTCGCAAAGGTTCAGCACACGTACTCCTGAGATGTCAGTGGTCCTGACCAAGGTTCGAGCTACTTTCCATGGAAGGTCATTGTTTACCCTTTCCACAAGTATACAACGGTGTGCTTGCCCAGCGTTTCGAGGAAGACTAACCGGAACAATCGTTTCCGACCTCGGCGGAAGAACAATCTTCTTGATGCTGTACACGTTCCCTGGTAAAGCACCTTCCATAAAAAGTTCCTCCTGTCCACATTTCAAAACACCTTGCTTAACGTCGATCTCGCAACAATTATTCCTCATAAAGTCTAAGCCTAGGATGCAGTCGTCCATTATATCAGCCACGATGACATTATGCAGGTAGATCACGTTGCCTAGCTTCAACTCCATCTCCTTCTCTCCACAGACGGGTATACGCTGACCGGTGGCTTTTACCAAATTAATGCGTTCTCGGTTGTATGCGGAGTCCCTAGGGAACTGACTTATAAGTTGGGAACTAACAACCGTACGAGAGGCTCCAGTGTCTATGGTCAGCTTACACGGCATTCCGTTGATCTCGCCCTTGATGATTAGGCTGTTCCTATCATGGGTTTGTGAGATCGAGATCCTTGGGACTCTTTTAACATCAGCCAGCACCCGCCCCGCAGTTCTGGCTGTTACTGGTTTCCCTGTCGCTGCTGGGCGGTGCTGTTGGCCGCACTACCCTCCTGAGATCGTTCACCTTCCCTTTCTAGGGTTTGCTTAGGGCAGCTGGATCGAAGATGGCCCTTTTCCCCACTGCCATAGCACCTAGGGCTGTATCCTCTGCTGCGGTCACGGACTGTAGCTGCTGCAACCTCCCTGACGCGATGGGAACGATGATCCTGCCGCACGGCTTCCACCTCCAGTGCATGGGCCAAGGCGTCCTTAAGCGTCTCGTGGTGCTCCAGCCTCACACCAGCTCTGACTTCAAGATCGCGTATGCCGTCGATGAATGTCTGCACCAGGTTCCCTTCAATGAGCGCAGGTACAGACCGGTATGCTTTTCCCACCAGCTTCTCCACCTCTAGAGCCCACTGCTACAGGTTTTCGTTGATGCGCTGCACGCGATCTTTAAGCTGCGCACGAAAGACGTGTTCCAGGTGAGCGTCGCCATATCTCGCCTCCAATGCCTCAAGGAGTTGCTCATAAGTCGCTTCCTCACCGAGAGATTCCAGAACTGTTAAGGCCTGGTCGCGCAGGCCTAGTGTGAGAGCAGTCATGGCCTGACTTTTATTCCAGCCGTTTGCCTTCATAACAGCCTCGAACTGGATTTTGTAGGCTGACCAGGAAGAAGTTCTGTCGAACGGTGGCAGCTTGAACCCACGTAGCGAAGGTGTAGTAGCTACTACGGGGGCTGTAGTTCCATACCCAAGTTTGAGTTCGTCCAGTGATTTCCTCATGTCAGCCATTACGTTGTCAACCCGATCGCTCACTTGGTCGATTCGGGTTTCAGCTTCCGACAGACGGTTGTCTTGTTGAGCAACCTTATCGTTCACCTCCCTTATCTCTTTCCCGAAGGTAGCGTGAAGGTCCTTCATGAGAAGCATCTGTTCCTCCTGTCGGCGGGCCTGTTCTTCCTGTCCGCCCCGCAGCTGCTTTTCCAACCGATAGGCCCGTTCCTCCTGTCGCCGGGCTTGTCAGGTGCTGCAGATGTAGGAGCTACTTACGGGCCCGCAGTCTCCGTGGCTGGCAGTTGGCCCTCCGACGTCTGCGGCGTTGCACCACCAAATTTCCTCTGTTCCGTCTCCTGCTGGCGTTGACTTCGGGTACGGACACCCTTCTATGCCTCCTTCGGTAAAATCGGCATGATTTGATCCCACTTCTGACACCAATTGTTACGAGCTTGAGGTTCGTGACAATAAAAATTGCCGATAAAATTACCTAAATGAACACTTTAATTATCTTTACACAAATTAAAACATATAACACTAATAATTAATCACACTAATTCACTTTATTTCGCTCCGAAGATTCGCTTGTCTCGCCGAATTCAATACTTCCCCCATCGCATCTTGCAGCGTCTATAAATATAAATTAGCAGCGAAATATCCAGAATATTCAAGTAAACACGCCATATGTGTATATATATATATATATATATATATATATATATATATATATAAATATAATATATGAGTTGATGAGTATTAATTCATGATGAATAATAATTTAAATGTGAAATTAATTTAAAAGTTAGGCAGCAATAAGCGAGTTCCGGTTGGCCAAATCAAGTCGATTAGACCTCAGTTAGTGGGTCCGAAAACAAAAGATAGACACTAATCAGTTAGGTCAACGATAAAACCTGAGGCCACACACACACACACACACGAAACACATGTTTGACCGAGAATACACTGTATCAACACAACTTCTCTTCATGGCCTCTCCAAAAAATGACAACTGACCAGTCACAAACCTTGCAGACCATAATCAAAACAATTGATAGAATCACGCGGTTTTTGCAGAAATCAATTATATTAGACTTTGACAATTAATTATATCAGATCCGCGTAGTAGAATTAAATGATATGTCTTGCTTAGTTTAAAGAGTGCCCTCGGCCTCCCTCTATTGCTAAACATTACCGGTTGGTCAACACAGAGTCGAGCTTCGACGGTGGGATGTCTTTCCCAGTACACTGCTGTTGGCGTTGATCTAAGTGGTAACGGGGATAGACCGTGCACGTAATTAAGTGAGGAAGGTGGGATTGATCTTCAAACTAGGGCTACTAGGAGATTGACTTAATTATACCAAATAGCTACAACACGTGTCGTTGCGGTTTTCTTCGAGCCAATCTAGATACACTGTTTTATCACATGTTCCTTTTCATCATAAAAGCTATGATCAAAACGCTGTTCTGACCGGGATATTTAGAATTAAAACACTAAGTTTTTAGGAGTTGAGCTCAAAAATCTACACTTTATCTGTATATTATAATGAAACTCTTATATAACGATGTCTATAAATTGGTATATAAGTCTTTTCCAAAGGATCTTCATAAGGTTTAGTTATAGTCAGTTTATTATATTTATGGCGTGATCACCTTAGTTAAGGCTGTTAATGTTGTGTTTGTTTAGTAACATAAAATGGGTGTCCAAATAATTATACTTAAAAAATATCGTCACAATCAGTGATACTAGCGGCTGTAATTAAATAATTAAGAATGTTATTGTTTTTAATTCATCGAATAGCTATTGTTCTGTCAGGCCTTTATTTAGTAAGGCAACGCATTATTTTATATATTTTTTTTAAATGGCGGTCGCTAATGTCAGCGTATGTTAAAATTTTTCTATGCTGGCCTGTGAAAGGTATTCGCTGTAAGTCTTGAATTCAGTGTTTTCGACTCACACATTTGGTAAGCGTTAGATATTTTTAGTTAAGATTATTTTTATATTTGATCAATACTTTATTGTTACATGTTGATATACAATTTTTTGAGGTATCAACAATGCTAACCTAAAAATGTGTATTTAACAGATGTGGCAAAGTGTGCTGATTTCACACCAAGAAAAAAGGCACATATTTCGACGATGTTACGGCGTTGTCAATATATTCAGCGTCATATAGTCAATTTGTTTAATGTCTTAGTCTAGTGTGCGTAATATCAAAAAAACTGGACGCTGAAGTATTCATCATCGATAAATGTGGTCAAAAATGCATTACAACACCTTGACATGACCGTGAAATACGTCGCATTACACTTAAAAACGGCCAAAAGCCAAGAATCGTCATAAAAAAAATCTGAATGATAACGATGCGCAAGTATCGGACCGAACTCTCAGGTGAAGATTTGTAGAGATGGGGCTAAAATGTAATCGACCATTGAAAAAAACCAAAACTTACTCCTGCCATGACGCTCAAACGTCTGGCCTAGGCCAAGGAGCATCGACACTGGACACAGGAAGACTGGAGCAATGTTGGATATCCGTTATAAACATTTATAGTTTGTTTCTTTATAAAACATAAGCAGGGCTGTTTCTCGAACAAGTCGTCAATACAGATTCTTTAAGATAAAACTTAGTTTGTTCGGCGAAAACACATGAAAAGTACATATAAAAATATAAATAAAGACTGCATTGTGGAAAGTGTCAAGCGTCCCACTTCAGTGAAGATATGGTGCATCATCAACAGTAAAGGGACTGGAAGGCTGTATGTCGTACAAGAAACGATGCTTCAGGATCAGTATAAAAAAGTTCTGGAGGGAAAACTGATCCTACAGACAATGTTTCCCTAATGTCAATGTTATATTCATGCACGACTCCCCCACTGCCATAAAAAAATCTGTCACACAATACCTACAAAACTATCAGGTTAAGGGGATAGAGTAAGTCAGCTCAAATTCTAACTTCGTCCCCACTTGCCCGCGCGTCGTATGCTATGTACCGACATGTTTGTAATCACTTGTAAGTAGAAAGGTCGTTAGACATTTATTTCATTAGTTTTATCATATTTATGTCTGTTTCTTAACGCCAACCCAGTCACTTCATATTTCTTTTTACAGTGAAAATAATGGTATTTAAAAAAGTAAATAACTTAAGCACTGCTATATAGTTAGTTCAGTTAGTATGCAAAGTTTCATGATCTTATTTAAAGTATTTTTTGAATAACAGCGGTTTATTGTTTATTTTGGAGGTAACTTTGGATTTTTTTGCGAAATCGTGTTTTCGTCTAACATAATCCTTAACATTAATCCTCAACTTTACCATATATTTATTTCAAAATTAATGCTGCAATATTTTCGGCATAACGAAGGATCTTGCTAAGCCATTTGAGATTATATTTCCCCTTAACACCCTGAACTGGCCGGAAAACTCACCCGACATGAATCTTATAGAAAATGTGTGGGCATTATCAAAAACTGACATCTCAAGTAATCAAATTACAATCATCAAAAGAGTACTAATTGAGAACATCATTAACCCTTGAAGTACCAAAAAAATTTCTATGCAGTCGCATGCGCTTGGCAAATCCCGAGCGGTCCCATGCGGTTGCACCCATCCACAGCATATAAAACCATTAAAACTTATATTTAGAGACTAAATTTCTATGAAGAAATTTGGCATTATAAAATCCATACAAAATTTTCTATCCTATGGTCTAAACAGAAGTCATTTTTTACTTCATTACAAAAAGATTTTATTGTATATTTATATACAATACCATCACACAACTTTACTACCAGCCAGCCAGGTAGAGCCATGCTGCAGTTATATTAGTAGTAGAATTGTAGCACGAATGGGTCAGCTCGACTTGGGAAGGACCACTTTCTCATAGAATACCAGAGTCAAATAGTAGCTTAATGTTGCTGTGTTTCGTATGGTGAGTGTAGAGAAACGGAGACCCTTTTTACTGGGAACGAGGCATTCCATCTAAGTCCTCACGGGTGACAATGCATGTGCATTATAATTCGTAATCGAGGATAGATGTAGATGTCTATCAGACATAGCAACCATTTACCATCAGGTGGACTATGTGCTCGTTTTCACCCTATCCTAGAAAAAAACATACCAAGCGAGTGTCGACAGCGTGAAAATCACAATTATTTCAATATATATATACATATATATATATATATATATATATATATATATATATATATATATATATATATATATATATATATATATATATGAATGTAAAATAAACACACACACGTGTGTGCGTTTATTTTACATTCGACGTATCAACACATTTTTGCCATCTGGAGTAAGGGTCATTTTTGCCTTTGCGATAGTAATACTTTCGTAGTCTGGCCTCTAGAAAGTCTATGAAGGCATTCTGAATCCTTTACTGAAAGCAAATTTATTCCTTGCAGATAATAATATATAAGATATTAGAACAGTGGCAACTCAGGGGCTAAGCACTCGCTTTAAATTTTAAAGTACGCGAACAACCTATGTTTGATCTCCGCCGGCACAAATGAAATTATTAATTGCAATTTAGGTGCTAATTTACCACGTGGTAGGCGATGAAGGAAAACATCGTGAGGAAACCTGATGTCTTAAAAATGAAACAAAAAATAAAACAAATGTTTCGAAGCCATATAAAGTCCGTATCATATCGCTACCCTGAAACCATCTCAGAAATGAGAGGATACTTGTACCCAGCTGTGGGACGTATATAGACTGTAACTTGAACTTTTACTTATATTAATATAAAGCACAGATTTCACGTTCAGTCTTTTATGTTAAGTAAGAATCATTAAGGAAACATAATAGATCGACCTTATCACATTGATGTTACTAAGTAATGAGGGAGTCTGCCGTATAATATCATTCATTAGGTTAATGATTGATCGTTACTAACAAATCCCTTAGTTTAAAGGGTATTTTAAACAAAATACAAGCGTAAACAGCTGGAAAATTATTTCTACAGTAATTTTGAAACAAATTCTTAATCCGTTGGCTTAAGTGACATTTGCAGATAGCATAATTATTACGTCCAGAAACAGTAAAGTATTTTGGCGTGCTCAGCAGAACAGCATATAACGACAACTTCTCTGCAGTTTAATTTTTTTAATAATCCCGCAATCTGAGATGAAAGAATATATCGAAATGACCATGCTTAAAAACATAGATGGATAATGATCATGTGTTGTAATTTATTAAATGATATGGTCCCAACAAACTAACTATGGCCATAGTTGGAACCTTTTTTTAAATAATAATAATTGTAAAATTATTTGTTTTTGCAAGAGTTAACGTGTCGTAACTCTGGAATCGGTCTGACATAGCAGTTAAACATAACAATAGACATATGTGGAACGCTTGCGCTGCGAAAAGTCTCATCGTGGAAACAATGAAACTGTCTCGCAGTCTGACACCATCCACGCATAAATTAACTTCTTTTTGTAAATTTACAATTTGTTTGAATGAATTATTTTTGTTACTTTTCTGAAATTAAAATTAATTATATTTTTTTAAAAGTCTTTCGATCCGCCATATCGTAACTGGCGCAGTCAGTCTTTCGGGACAATTTGTAAAAGCTTCGACCAATTGAACGGTTTCGATCGTATAAATCGCAACTTCGGATCTACGACGACGACACGGACGAAGAATTCACGTGAATCTGACTCAGACCCGTGAGGAGATGCAGAAGTCGCTTTGGTGAGCACTCTCGCTATTTCAAGTTCCTTTGCTCTATTTCCTTCTGTATTTAGTTTAAGTAGTATATGTAATTCTGTCTAGAAGCTAAAATTGCTATAGACATTTAGTTAGGAGATTAGGTATACGTCTCACTTATTAGACTCTTCAAAGACGGTTTTATTAACACGACGGTTAGTGACTGGTGAAGTTACGTGATTGTACCGTAGAATACACAACGGTAAAGCAATTCTCATATTTTGCTTTATTTCGATATATTTTTAATTATTGAAACTTTTAATATGTTTAAACAAATATATTATATAAAAATAATATATAAAAATGCTTTCATCAATGGACATTTTGCTCTTTTTTGCGTAGTTTGCTTGTCTTTTGGATATGTTTCCATTTTAATCTCTTATTAATTTCATACTTAATATCGAAATAATTAAGTAAGGCGACAACTTTTTGTACCTTACAATCTAACATATTTTGACATATTTACCCATTATAATGTTTTTCTATTACTTCTCTTGCCCTCACAGAAAAGAAATCCTGGAACGTGAAGCCGTCCATTATAAGAATAATCCACCTCGGATCAAAGATTTGTTGTTGGTGGAATTTCAAATAAAATATTTCATAATATGTCACTTACCCAATGCAAAACAATTTCAACTGCTACTAACGGTCAATATTTTTTAATTTAACTGAAATATTCATGAAAGAACGTGCTAGCAAAATTCAACGTATATCTCCTCCAGGACATTGCACGTTTATTACGCTGCCCTAGAGGTCTGCATTACAGCGTGGAAACAAAGCCCCATCACCAATGTTCTCTAAATGTAATATTTTCCATCGCTAATGTGAAGCTGGATAATAAGCGTGGTAATGTGTGTGTAATGGTGTTTGGAAATTTGATAATGTCCATGTGTTGATGTGATGTTTAATGGTGCTTGATTGAAACAACCGGTACATTTTAATAAATCTTTATGTAATTTTATAACTTAAATGTTATAAATTATAATTCATAAAAAAATTATATTATCTAGTTCAAAATTATTGATCAATTCGTCGAAGGACACTCCGAACTATTCATTATTTTGAAACGCGACGAAATATTTGCTTTTGCTCTGTAATAGAAACCGCAGACGTATGTTATCGAGAAATATTTCATAATAATTTGGCTCTCGTCAATGCACTATTCATCATCATCATCATCATTACAGCCCTTCACAAGTCCACTGCTGAACATAGGCCTCCCCCAAGTAATGCCACAAAGCACGGTCCTGAGCCACCTGCATCCAACGACTTCCTGCATATCTTACCAGGTCGTCACTCCATCTAGTGGGGGGTCGCCCTACACTACGGCTACCGGTACGAGGCTGCCACTCGAGAACCTTTCTTCCCCATCGGTTATCGGTTCTTCGAGCTATATGGCCGGCCCATTGCCACTTCAGCTTACTAATCCGTTGGGCTATGTCGGTCACTCTGGTTTTACTGCGGATATCCTCATTTCTGAGTCTATCACGCAGAGAAACTCCGAGCATAGCCCTCTCCATAGCTCGCTGAGCGACCCTGAGCGTCCTCATACGGCCAGCAGTGAAGGACCACGTCTCAGATCCGCAAGTCATCACTGGCAACACGCACTGGTTGTACAATCTAGTTTTTAGAGATTGAGGTATACCTGACGAGAAGATATGTCGTAATTTCCCGAACGCTGCCCAGCCGAGTTGAATCCGTCGATTGACCTCTTGGTCGAAGTTGGACTTACCTAGTCGGACTATTTGTCCCAGGTAAACGTACTCGTCAACAACTTCGAGCATAGTGCTCCCAACAACTACCGGCATAGGTGTGACATGGACATTAAACATGATCTTTGTTTTGTCCATGTTCATCTTAAGACCTATCCGTTGGGAGGCACTATTGAGGTCATTGAGCATAGTGCTTAAGCCCTCCAGCGATTCTGCCATAAGGACTATATCGTCGGCAAATCGAAGGTGAGTGATGTACTCGCCATTGATGTTAATACCGTATCCTTTCCAGTCCAGTAGCTTGAAAACGTCTTCCAAAGCAGCGGTGAAGAGTTTCGGGGATATAACGTCACCCTGTCTTAAACCTCTCTGCAGTTGGATAGGTTTCGAGCTCTGGTTCTGTACTCGGATAGCCATCGTAGCCCTACTGTACAAACACTTCAGCACTTCGATATACCGACAGTCAACTTGGCACCGCTGAAGGGACTGCAGCACCGCCCAAATTTCGACGGAATCAAAGGCTTTCTCATAGTCCACATACGCCAGGCAAAGCGGCAAATTGTACTCTTCAGTCTTCTGTACAATCTGCCGCAGGGTATGTATGTGGTCTATGGTACTGAAGCCTTTTCGGAAACCGGCTTGTTCGGGAGGCTGGAAGTCGTCGAGTCTGCGTGCGAGACGATTCGTAATGACACTCGAAAACTGCACGTAGACGCGGCTCAGAAGGGAAATCGGTCTGTAGTTCTTCAAGAGAGCGGTGTCGCCTTTCTTAAAGAACAAGACCACCGCACTTCTGCTCCACGCCTCTGGAGTAGTGCCACCATGGAGGACGAAATTGAAGAGCCTCTGAAGGACTTCAAGTACCGGTGTTCCACCCGCTTTCAGAAGCTCCGCTGTAATTCCATCCTCGCCTGGAGCCCTGCCGTTTTTAAGGTGCTGGAGAGCCATTCTAATCTCGCTTAGACTGACGTCCGGGATATCATCGGAATAGTGTCGGATAAGACTTGCTCTTGGATCGTTACTCACACTTGCGTGTGGCTCCAACGATGATGTGTACAGCTGCCCATATAACCTCTCAATCTCACTCAAAATCTCAGGTGTCCCGGAAACGATGCTGCCACACTCAGTCTTCAGCTTTGACAGTTGGCTCTTACGGGCAGACGGATCTCTGGCAAAGACTTTGGAGCCCTGGTTCCGCTCGATCGCTTCTTTAATACGAGCAGTATTAAAGTTGCGTAAGTCTCGCCGCATGCATTTGGAGATCTGTCTGTTCAGTTGCCTGTATGCTGTCAAGTCTGTTGACGATTGCAGCCTCATCTCCCGTCTAACAGCCATGAGATTAAGAGTGTGATCGGAGAGTTTTTGTGTTCTTCTGCGGCGGGTCTTGCAGAACTTAGCTCCGACCGCATGGACAGTTTCCACGAGCTTGTCATTCATATCGTCCACTGCATTGCAATCTTGTAGGCACTGAAAGTGGTTGTGTAACTCGAGCTGAAAGTTTTCGGGATTCTGGATTAGAGCACGAGGGGGACGGATCGTTGACTTCATTAGACGAGACCTCTCCAACTTAACGTTTAGGTTCAGTGTGCCTCTAACCATTCGGTTATCGCTGCCAGTTTTCACCCTTGCGATCACTGAGACATCACTGAACAGTTGGCGTCTGGTCGTCATAATGAAGTCAATCTCATTTTTTGTCGAACCGTCGGGGCTCGACCAGGTCCACTTCCTGTGGGGCCGCTTCTGGAAGAAAGAGTTCATCATAAAGAGTTCCTCTTTCTCCATAAAGTCGGCCAGCTGCTGGCCCCTTCGGTTCCGTTGCCCTACTCCAAATTTCCCTAACTTCAGCTCACCGCTTTCTCTTGTGCCTAGTTTTGCGTTGAAGTCTCCCATCAACACCGTGTAGTGGGTTTTGGTGGAATGCATGGCTTTGGAAATATCCTCATACATTTCCTCCACCTCCTCATCGGGATGTGCCGAGGTTGGTGCGTAAACCTGCATGACCTTCAGCGAATACCGTTTGGTGATTCTGAGTATCAGGTACGCGACCCTCGTCGACACACTCCCAATCTTTACAACGTTGTTGACGAGAGACTTGTGGACGATAAATCCGACACCTCCTTGGGACAGATGGTCGCCCTCCCGGTGATAGAACAAGTTGCCGGATTCGAGAATCACCGTGTCCTCCCCCTCTCTTCGGACCTCGGATAATCCTATAATACTCCAGTGCAACTTGTCTATCTCTTCTTCCAGCTCCAGGATCTTCTCGTCAGTCCTCAGTGTGCGTGCGTTAAATGTTGCCAGGTCGAGTATCGTCGTAGGTGGCAACCGAACCTCCACCGGAGATTCTTAGCACCCCCTGCCCCGCCGTTACCATGGTCGCCACCGTAGCCAGGAATAGCGGGGCCGCCGGGGACTGGGGGCCGTCTATTTGTGTCATTGTTCATGGGGGGTATATTGCCATAGTTGCCACGCTTGGCGAGCGGGTTGGCAACCGCAGTTTTTTTTTGTGTAATTGTTGTTATCAGGAAGATGCTGCTGCCCATCTCCTGCCTGTTTCCCTCTGTCGCCTTTTACGACACCCACGGGAAGATATGGGGTAGTGGATATTCTTAACCGCCACTACACGGCAATGCACTATTTGCACAACTTACTTACACAAATGCACTATTCACTCAATACTATTTACCGCGGATAGGTATACCACCACATAAGGTTACGGTACAAACATAAATGAGAAAATTTTTAGACTTTTGTTATGACTGCAATCTACACATTCTACTATTACATGTAAAACTTGGTGTTGCACACTATTTATAATATCTTCCTCCATCTATTCATTTACTACAACAACCCCAAAGAATGCTACAAAAATTGTTTTGAGCCATCTGCATCAATATTTTACCTGTAGTCTTGCCAGGTCAATACTCCTTCTAGTAAGAGGCTGCCGTACACTTCTCTTACATTGCACTGAGGCTGCCACTCAAAAACCTTTCTTTCTAATTGATTTTTGGTTCACGTTCTTCAAGTTATTCGCCCAGAATTTATTGATCTGTTAGGCTATTTTGATGACTCGGTTCTACTGCGGATATCATCATTACGCATTGTTTCACGCAAATGAACTCGGAGCATAGCCCTCTCTGTAGCTTTTTTTTACGTGGCAGAGCCATTCTGCAGTTATATTAAAAGTTTAGCTGTAGCACGTAAAGGTCGGCTTGATCGGGGAAAGACCATGTTCTTACAATATACTAGCGTAAGTAGTAGTTTAATGCTGCCGTGATTCGTATGGTGAGTGTAGAGTTCCGGAGACCCTTTTTACTGGAAACGAGGCATTCCATCTTAATTCTTATGGGTGACAACGCATCAACATTTTGATTCGTAAACGAAAATAGATGTAGATGTCTATGAGTCACATCAACCACTTACCATCAGGTGGACTGTAAGCTCGTTTGTCACCCTATGCTATGAATGAAAAGCTCCTTCAGCGAAATTAAGGTTCCTCATACGTCTAACAGTGAAAGACCCCGTCTCAGATAAATGACATCACTGTCAAACTGGAAATACTCTTTGGTTGTACACAATTTTTTTAGGAAACACGTGACGAGAATATTTTGTGACAATCTTTCGAAAGTTATCCATCCAAGTAGGGTCTGTCGATTGGTCTCTTGATTAAAGTTGAACTTACCGTCAATAACTTCAAGCGTAGTGTTTCCAGCATGTAATGGTAGAAATTAGGTATAAAATTAACATAAAAGGTCATTGAGCATAATGCTTAAGTAATTTATTAAAATAAGCTCGCCAAGTTTATTCGCAATCATCGAAATCTTTTGAGTTTATTGATAATAGCTCTGTGATACCTTAACGATTTTGTCGCAGTGATTGTGTCATCAGTCCTAGGAGCAGGAGATGTACTCAACATTGATGTTGATTTCGCATTCTTTCAGTCTATCTTTGCAGACGTGCATTCCTTCAAAACTCACTATATGGTGTTGATGGAAGACTTCATCGCAAAACTAGGCACAAGGGGAAGCGGTGAGCTGAAGTTAGGGAAATTTGGAATAGGGCAATGGAACCCCAGGGGCCAGCAACTAACCGAATTTATGGAGAAAGGGGGACTATTTATGATGAAATCTTTCTTCCAGAAGCAGCCCCAGAAGAAGAGGATCTGGTCGAGCCCCGACGGTTCGATAAAAAATGGGATTAACTGGATTATGAAGACCAGACATCAACTGGCTAGAGGCACACTGAACTGAAACGTTAAGTTGGAGAGGCCTTGTCTAATGAAATCAACGCTCCGTCCCCCTCGTGTGCTAATTCAGGGTCCCGAAAACTTTCAGCTCAAACTAAAAAACCGTTTTCAGCGCCCAGAAGACTGCAATACAGTGGACGATATGAATGACAAGCTTGTGGAGACTGTTGATGCGGTCGGAGCTAAGATCCACCGCAAAAGAACGCAAAAACTCTCTGATCACACCGAGGGAGATGAAGCTGCAGTCGTCAGCAATTTTGTCAACATATGGGCAACTGAATATACAGATCTCCAAATAAATGCAGCAAGATTTACGTAACTGCAATACAGCTCGCATTAAAGAAGTGATTGCGTGAAACCAGGTCTCCAAAGTCTATTCCAGAGGTATCTCTGCCAGAAAGAGCCAAATGTCAAAGCTGAAGACTGAGTGTGACAGCACCGTTTCCGGGACACCTGAGATTTTGAGTGAGATTGAATGGTGCTATGGGTACCTGTACCTACACATATTAAAGACGCAATAACTTTAACGAAAATCGCCCACAGATTCTTAAATATCAATAGTTTTATAATCTCTTATTAGTTTTATAATACTCTATGAAATTTAAAATTCTTTGTACACGCATTTAGATTTTGTTTAATTTCTATTATAATAATTCAGTGACGGCAGGAAAATAATTCAGTGACAAACGAGTATTACTATTAATTATCAGTAAAATGTTTTGTCAAAAACCATTGCAACGTCCTGTTCTGATTTAGATAACTTGTATTACTATAATTAACACTTCTCTCACTGTCTCTGTATTCTGTTGCATAATTGTAGTTTAACAAAATATGAACATAAGTGAAATATGTTACGTTTAATTTTTTATACAGCCTTTATGCTGGCGCAGTAAAATTAAAACCCATTAAAATTATCACCGCATTATTTCATTAGCTTAATTGAATGTATGCAATATGGACTTTACAATGGTATGACAAAGCCGTTAATTGAAGTGAATCTCAATTTGTAAAACACTACAGAAATGATAATGTAACATTACTGTTTTTAATATTCTTAGGCTATTTTAGTTTAATATGATTACTTAAAAATATACATAATTCTTCAGTTTACTTTATAATAACAAATAATTGGAGTAATTAGAGATTTTTAAATACAAATGTCTTATATGCTGGCTGCTGGACACAGGCCTCTCCCCAAAGAATGAAGTTGCTTTGTGTCAAGTTTATATATATTTAGATTTAAATTTCCACATAAATGAACATTACTTTTGAGACTTTTCTATTTATTTTGCACATAAAATATGGGATAGTAGATAGTCCTTACACCACCATTGCACTGTACAATATTTAATCAACTAACAAAGAATGCTACCGCAAGTTAGACATACAGTAACTTTGGGGTTCCATATTTCATAATATGAAAACTATTCAGAATATGAATAAATAAATAAAAAATATTGCAATTTCAAGCTCCGATTTAACCTCTCAGAAATGAAAATAAACACGTGCTCAGCAATGAGAAATGGCTGTGCCATTTTATGATAAATAAGCATAAATTAATATTAATAAGCCGAGGCAAGTGACACAGTTTTGTGAAGTGGCAGATAAAATTTTTTAACTAATGATCTATTCCGAACGAAGGAAGTCAAATGAAACTCCTTAGAAATGTTGTAATTATAATTCTAAACCATTTGCTAGAGTACTTGTTTAGGTATTTTTGAACTCTTTAGTAATCAACGAATGAATTTATATATTTGCATTAAACCGGAAGTGCAACTTGTATACAATTATTATAATATAATTATCTAATCCATGTAGTGCCAGTTAAGAATATCATATACCCCATATCAACCCATGGGTGTAGTAAGAGTAGGCAACAGAATGATAAAGGCAGAAGATGGGCAGAGCATCTTTCAGATAACATCAATGGTTCAATAAAAACTGCAGTGGCCAACCCACTCGCCAAGCGCAAATCTATGAATAACATCCCCCCATGTGCACTGACCCAAATAAACGGCCCCGAAACCCCGTCGGCCCCGCTATTCCTAGCTACGGTGGTGACCATGGTAGCGGCGAAGCAGGGCGTGCTAAGAATCTCCGATGGAGATTCAGTTGTCACCTAAGCTGGCTCGATCTGGCAACATATAACGTATTTACCCTGAGAACTAATGAGAAGATCCTGGAGCTGTAAGAAGAGATATACATAATGATTTCTTATATTTACGCGAACACTACACATGATTAAAACTACTTTTACGGATTTTATCGCGTTTATTTTTACTTTTTATTTTTAATTCCCGACGTTTCGGGCGCTTTCCAGCACCCATGGTCACGGGGGACTGAGATGACTGACGTCCCGATGTCATTGTTAAACCCGGAGTACCTTCAGCTTTTTTAATTATTGTTTATGGTCCGATCTATGCAAAATGAACTAACTCTGTCTTGAGGTCTTGCAGTGGTATGCTTGGGTTTAGTTTTAATTTTATTGATTATAGGATCCCAAGCAGGTGGTAGTACCCAGCCTCCTTCTCTATTGAAATTAGGATTTTTTTTTAATTTCAATAGCCTCACGTATCATCCTTGGTAGGAATCGGTGTTCTTTCGCGAGGATTTGTGGTCTATCAAATCTGATGTAATGGTTGGGGCCGTCTAGGATATGATCACAAACTGCAGACTTCCCGGAACGTTGATGCTTCACATCAGCTATATGTTCTTTTACGCGGGTCCTAATTGATCTTTTGGTTTGTCCTATATAAGAGAGACCACATTCACAATCAAGCTTGTACACTCCTGCATCTTGTAGAGGAATATGACACTTGACGGATGGTAGGAACTGACTAATCTTCTTCGGCGGCTTGTAGAATGTTCTAATAGAAGCTCGCTTCAAGATATAGCCAATCTTGTCTGTGACACCTCTGACATATGGTAGTACAGCAGGCACACGCTCGACTGTGGCTGGCTTCACTCGGTCACTGTGACGTAGGCGCGGGACCCGAAGCTTGTTGTCGTGCAGAACTTGCTTGACGTGCTGAAGCTCGGCGGCCAGGTGTTTGCTGTCACAGATCCCTCGTGCTCTCTGTAACAAAGATTTGCCCACGGTAGCTAACTGTGAAGGATGGTGGTGAGATTCACCGCTTAAATATCGGTTTGTATGGGTCTTTTTCCTATACACAGTGTGACCAATGGTGTTATTAGGATTTCTGATGACTAACACATCTTTTAATCAAGAGATATACATGTTGCGCTGGGATATTACAGAATTATCTGAAGTCTGAAGTACGTCCAAAGTCGATCGGAGAAGAGTGAAGTCTAAAGTAAACCAGAATTTTAAGATGTGTTTTATATTCAAATAAATTAAAAAAATAATTTTTCAAATTTCCCTAACTTTAGCTCACCGCTTTCTCGTGTGCCTAGTTTTGCGTTGAAGTCTCCCATCAACACCGTGTAGTGGGTTTTGGAGGAATGCATGGCTCTGGTCGTATCCTCATACATTTCCTCCACTTCCTCATCGGGATGTGCCGAGGTTGGTGCAATTGGTGGTGAATTCCTGATCTCATGGTTAACAAAAGCTACCTTCAATTTTTAATTATAATATGAATTATTAACTGACTGATTGATTTGATGATAATGTTTAACTGAGATTAATGCACTGGCAATTTCCGGGCTGCCATAATGTATTGAAACGAAACTACGTTGAGCCAATACGTACAATTTAGTGCCGTCTGAGCGGCACTTGTTTCGATATTCAATACTCAGCTACAGTAGCCATTTCAATAATCTCACTTAAGTGTTATGCGAATATTACGGTGTGCAGGAACGAGTGGAGTAAATGAAAAGAATTCGCTTACAGGGAGCAAAATGAGCAGTTTTTAACTTTTTCTTATATTTATAAATAATATTTTATCGTATTACTCGTACTAAATGAGAGCCGTGATAGCTTAGGTGTAGCACAGCGAGTGCTAAGAATTTCACAGAACGCAATCAACCTAAGTTCGATTCCGCCGGCACCAATAAAATTATTTATTGCAATTTTAAGTGCTGATTTACCACGTGCTACGCTGTGAAGGAAAACATAGTGAGGAATCCAGCATAGCTAAGAAAAAGAAAATTTCAAAGACATATGAAATCCGCTAACACGGATTGGCGTTATGGATACTTTCTTGCCCTAAAACCAAAAAAGTAAAGCAAAGAAGTAAAAGGCCTGTATCCAGCAGTGTGATATATCGGACGTAACTTTACTTTTACTAAATTACATAAAGACATTTTATATGTTTTTATACATAAATATATATTAAAATGACATAAATGTAGACAAATATGTATACATATTTATAGAGGGTAATAAAAACTTAGTACTCTTTAAATGATCATTAAATGTATAAATTACCCGTTCTGCCGGGAAGGCACGAAATTAGTGGACGAAAAAATTACCTACCGCTGGCTCGAGACGGCAATTAATTAGTTGACGAAATACTGCCTAATGAAAAAAAAATATTTTTATTTTAAACAAAACCAAAGACAATATGAAAGGAATAATAGAGTCAAAGACAAAGATATGCTCTTTTATTTTATGCCATAACCTGGTAATGTTTCTTAGAAAAAAAAAAAGAAATCACTCTGAACTTCCGGCGTTCCACGTGTCGCATTGCAGAAGGTGCACCGCTCCGTCTTTTTATACTATTTTACAGTTATGTCTGGAATAAGAACGTAAGTATTATACTTTTTTGTATTGCTTGTAATATAACAAACCCGTAAATATATAATTTACGGCATAAAAGTGAAAAGTGAATGCTAAAAATAGTTGGATATCGAAATGATGTAGAAAAGTACAGACGAAGTAGTAAAAGTGAATGTCTATATTTACGGATAAATCTAATTAAAAACGGTTACGAAAATCCTAATGAAATAACGAGATAATTTCATATTCTTCAAGATTTCGTTCATTTTTCCTATCAAAATGCTATCATAACCTATATAATTGTTAATAAAACGGTCCAATACCTATATAACAATAGGAATATTTCGCCATATTTTAGCATATTTGCAGGGATTGAACGAATTTTTATGATCATGATGTTTTACATAACAACATAATTATCTCTGTAACTTTTCCACCTTTGAATGATTGAAGGAAACTTGTTGGTGGGTGAGACAAACATGATCGAAAATACATTTACTCAACATCAGTGACACAAACCCTTTCTGATGGTGAATTATTAATTTTTTCTTATAACTACATTTCGACTATATCTGACGTTGTATTGGTTTGTGGAGCATATGTGTTAAACTCGTGCGGGTGATAGCTGGAGGAAGGAGCCTTGAGAGCAACCTTCGGCCGTAGCCTTGAGAGTCTGAAGAGACTCTCAAGGCTGAGGCCGAAAGCCGCACAACGTGGGACCCCATTCCCTTGAGATGAGCGGTAGACTCACGACACGCTCTGCGGCTAGTAGCCGTGCTGATCATGCAATTGGTGGTGATGCCATACACTTTTCACAGATGGTGGCGCTCACGGAAGGTTTACGGCCAGTGTGCCTATTTGCTTAAACCGTGTGACATACATTCACTGTGGCTGGATTCGTACGTATTCTGTATGGCATTTACACGCATTGGCATGCGTGACTTAGGTCAATATTTGTGCTTACGCACTACTAAGGGGCCAAGCCCTATTTTAATGGTTCGCCAGTTGTTTTACTGTGCACTACGGTCTAGTTCCCGTATTAACGTTCCCTTCGTGGGAGTGTGTCAAAATGATTGGCGCTCACCGCGCACGGCGTGTGTGGAGCCGTGTGCCTCCCCTACAATTTTAAATTAAATGAATGTGGGAGTGCAAAACCCTTGTGTAATGTATTCTGTATTTTTTATAAATATATTGGGAACCTGTTACAAGCGGGAAGGGATAAATAATAATAAATTAATAATGTAAACCTGATACAAGTGGAATAGGGACGTATTATGTTCTTATCCTTTCTCGAGCCCTGTCTTCGTGAACGGGGTTCACTTAGCTTAAAAGTTACTACCAACAGCTTTCAATTGCTCTAGTGAATATTTATTCTTCCAAAAGACACCTAAAAGAACTAAGTTACTAAACCAACACAACGTAATTATGGGTCCTAACAAAAACAATCACGCCAAAAATATTACAAACGGCCTATTATTAAACCTTTATTTTGAAATAAATACAACACCTAATTATTTGAAATAAGTAATTTAATAATTTTTTATTTACATTTTACAGTTAAAGTAAATGAAAATGGAAAAATAACACATTCCTTACTCAACTACGAAAACCGAAGTTTTTCAGCATAAATTCACATATAACACATTCAAATATTTTTTGACACAAATGAAATATGTTGTTTAAAAAAGTACATTTTTATTATTATTTACAATAAACATATACAATTCAATGCACAAAATACAAAACACAAGAAATAAAATATATTTGAAGAAATGTATGGAGCAAATATTGATGTGGCGTCGCTGGTATATTTATCATTCGTTTTCATTCGTTCGTTTTAATATTAAATTTTAAGGTTTGTTTACATATAGTTACGTTACAATTTGAAGTACAATTGATTAAGAGATAGGCGTTCGTGCCGACGAATTTAGTCTTAGTTTGGTAAAAGTTTTCGCATAGTTGACCCTATAAGAATTCTTGACGCAATTGTTTATTATTCGTGTAAAGGGTACCGATCGCCATAAGTGACCAGATTTGTATCTGTTAGCCGGAAGCAGTGTACCGTATTTTTTAAAATATTCAACGCTCGTTCTTCGGAGTCATTTACCGGCTTGCGCACGGCGATACCCAACGATTCGAGATTGAAATAATCTTTAATAAAATGTTCCATATCCTCGTCTTTTCTATTGGTAATATGGTTAACGAATTTAACTGGCTCGATGCCAGCAGTCATATGACCATGCAGAACCCAACCAAGTTTAGTGCACTCACAAAACTGGGTTGGGTTCTGTACATTATTTATAAATTCACGAGTAAATTATAAGGAACCAATAAATGTAGTAGGTCCGGACCTTTTACAAGACAACTTGTCCTATATGGGTGATGCATGAATGAGCACACCGCTTCAATAATTCTCGGCTTACCGATTGCAGAGAGAGATTAAGTGATTTAATAGTTTGCACGCACATATCCTCTGAGTCATGCGTGAACATTTCCTTAATCTTAATGTTCAAGCGATACGAACAACTGTCGTTAATTCGCTTGCCCCCTATGCCCTCAATGCGTAACTCTTTTTTGGGCCCTCGTGGTGCTAACTTTTAGCTCATTGTGCCGGACGGGCGAAACTCTCCGGAGTAAATGTTGTCGAAGATACTTCGCGAGTCGCTCACGTCCTACACCTATAGGTTCCGGTGGGTACTTTCACTGCCGTCTTTGTAGGTGCCGCTGAAATATTGTGGACTGTGGTTCAAATCAAAATGCACGATTAACAAATACAAATAGCAAGGTAGTGGCCAGCGGTTCGACTGATTGATTAGTCGCGAAATTTTATAACTATTGATCACACTATGCCGTGTAGTGGCGGTTAAGAATATCCACTACCCCATATCTTCCCGTGGGTGTCGTAAGAGGCGACAGAGGGAGACAGGCAGGAGATGGGCAGCAGCATCTTCCTGATGACAACTGTGACGTAATAAAAAAACTGCGGTTGCCAACCCGCTCGCCAAGCGTGGCAACTACGGCAAATACCCCCCAATGAACAAATACACAAAAAGACGGCCCCCAGTCCCCGGCGGCCCCGCTATTCCTGGCTACGGTGGCGACCATGGTAACGGCGGGGCAGGGGGTGCTAAGAATCTCCGGTGGAGGTTCGGTTGCCACCTACGACGACTCGACCTGGCAACATATAACGCACGCACCCTGAGGACTGACGAGAAGATACTGGAGCTGGAAGAAGAGGTAGACAAGTTGCGCTGGCATATTATTGGATTATCCGAGGTCCGAAGAGAGGGGGAGGACACGGCAATCCTCGAGTCCGGCAACTTGTTCTATCACCGGGAGGGCGACCATCTGTCCCAAGGAGGTGTCGGATTTATCGTCCACAAGTCTCTCGTCAACAACGTTGTAAAGATTGGGAGTGTGTCGACGAGGGTCGCGTACCTGATACTCAGAATCACCAAACGGTATTCGCTGAAGGTCATTCAGGTTTACGCACCAACCTCGGCACACCCCGATGAGGAGGTGGAGGAAATGTATGAGGATATTTCCAGAGCCATACATTCCTCCAAAACTCACTACACGGTGTTGATGGGAGACTTCAACGCAAAACTAGGCACAAGAGAAAGCGGTGAGCTGAAGGTAGGGAAATTTGGAGTAGGGCAACGGAACCGAAGGGGCCAGCAGCTGGCCGACTTTATGGAGAAAGAGGGACTCTTTATGATGAACTCTTTCTTCCAGAAGCGGCCCCACAGGAAGTGGACCTGGTCGAGCCCCGACGGTTCGACAAAAAATGAGATTGACTTCATTATGACGACCAGACGCCAACTGTTCAGTGATGTCTCAGTGATCGCAAGGGTGAAAACTGGCAGCGATCACCGAATGGTTAGAGGCACACTGAACCTAAACGTTAAGTTGGAGAGGTCTCGTCTAATGAAGTCAACGCTCCGTCCCCCTCGTGCTCTAATCCAGAATCCCGAAACCTTTCAGCTCGAGTTACGTAACCGCTTCCAGTGCCTAGAAGATTGCAATGCAGTGGACGATATGAACGACAAGCTCGTGGAAACTGTCCATGCGGTCGGAGCTAAGTTCTGCAAGACCCGCCGCAGAAGAACACAAAAACTCTCCGATCACACTCTTAATCTCATGGCTGTTAGACGGGAGATGAGGCTGCAATCGTCAACAGATTTGACAGCATACAGGCAACTGAACAGACAGATCTCCAAATGCATGCGGCGAGACTTACGCAACTTTAATACTTCTCGTATTAAAGAAGCGATCGAGCGGAACCAGGGCTCCAAAGTCTTTGCCAGAGATCTGTCTGCCAGAAAGAGCCAACTGTCAAAGCTGAAGACTGAGTGTGGCAACATCGTTTCCGGGACACCTGAGATTTTGAGTGAGATTGAGAGGTTCTATGGGCAGCTGTACACATCATCGTTGGAGCCACACGCAAGTGTGAGTAACGATCCAAGAGCAAGTCTTATCCGACACTATTCCGATGATATCCCGGACGTCAGTCTAAGCGAGATTAGAATGGCTCTCCAGCACCTTAAAAACGGCAGGGCCCCAGGCGAGGATGGAATTACAGCGGAGCTTCTGAAAGCGGGTGGAACACCGGTACTTGTAGTCCTTCAGAAGCTCTTCAATTCCGTCCTCCATGGTGGCACTACTCCAGAGGCGTGGAGCAGAAGTGCGGTGGTCTTGTTCTTTAAGAAAGGCGACAACGCTCTCTTAAAGAACTACAGACCGATTTCCCTTCTGAGCCGCGTCTACGTGCTGTTTTCGAGAGTCATTACGAATCGTCTCGCACGCAGACTTGACGACTTCCAGCCTCCCGAACAAGCCGGTTTCCGAAAAGGCTTCAGTACCATAGACCACATACATACCCTGCGGCAGATTGTACAGAAGACTGAAGAGTACAATCTGCCACTTTGCCTGGCGTATGTGGACTATGAGAAAGCCTTTGATTCCGTCGAAATTTGGGCGGTGCTACAGTCCCTTCAGCGGTGCCAAGTTGACTGTCGGTATATCGAAGTGCTGAAGTGTTTGTACAGTAGGGCTACGATGGCTATCCGAGTACAGAACCAGAGCTCGAAACCTATCCAACTGCAGAGAGGTGTAAGACAGGGTGACGTTATATCCCCGAAACTCTTCACCGCTGCATTGGAAGACGTTTTCAAGCTACTGGACTGGAAAGGATACGGTATTGACATCAATGGCGAGTACATCACTCACCTTCGATTTGCCGACGATATAGTCCTTATGGCAGAATCGCTGGAGGACTTAAGCACTATGCTCAATGACCTCAATAGTGCCTCCCAACGGATAGGTCTTAAGATGAACATGGACAAAACAAAGATCATGTTCAATGTCCATGTCACACCTATGCCGGTAGTTGTTGGGAGCACTATGCTCGAAGTTGTTGACGAGTACGTTTACCTGGGACAAATAGTCCGACTAGGTAAGTCCAACTTCGACCGAGAGGTCAATCGACGGATTCAACTCGGCTGGGCAGCGTTCGGGAAATTACGACATATCTTTTCGTCAGGTATACCTCAATCTCTAAAAACTAGATTGTACAACCAGTGCGTGTTGCCAGTGATGACTTATGGATCTGAGACGTGGTCCTTCACTGCTGGCCGTATGAGGACGCTTAAGGTCGCTCAGCGAGCTATGGAGAGGGCTATGCTCGGAGTTTCTCTGCGTGATAGACTCAGAAATGAGGATATCCGCAGTAAAACCAGAGTGACCGAATTAGTAAGCTGAAGTGGCAATGGGCCGGCCATATAGCTCGAAGAACCGATAACCGATGGGGAAGAAAGGTTCTCGAGTGGCAGCCTCGTACCGGTAGGCGTAGTGTAGGGCGACCCCCACTAGATGGAGTGACGACCTGGTAAGACATGCAGGAAGTCGATGGATGCAGGTGGCTCAGGACCGTGCTTTGTGGCATTACTTGGGGGAGGCCTATGTTCAGCAGTGGACTTGTGAAAGGCTGTAATGATGATGATGATGATGATGATGATCACACTACTGACTAGCAGCTATTATCAACTAAACTAGTTGATTTTATCACTTGTGTAACTGCGGATATCAGTTACCACTTTCACTATATGTAACTGCGAATATCAGTTACGACCTTTTTAGGCTAGCTAACACTATCACTATATGTAACTGCGAATATCAGTTACGACCTTTTTAGGCTAGCTAATATTTTCACTATGTGTAGCTGCGAATGTCAGTTACGACCTTTTTCGGCTAGCTAACACTTTCACTATTCACTATATACTGCTACTAGTCACTTCAGCTACCACCGGATACCACTCACTTCACTTCACTGTCACTGGTAGTTCTTCACACTACTACGGGTACTGGGTCCCGCGCCCCTAAGGTAGACTTTGGAAATACTTTACAGTGAGCCGCTTGCCATTTTCCGTTTTGCATCTTTATTGCATAAACTTTTCACTATACAAATGGCATAAATTACAATATTTTCAATATAAAACTAATTGCTACACTAACATGCTATACATCAATAAATCGGTAGTCTGGTACTTTATTAGTATATCATAAAGGTTACTCAAAACATTAACATTGTAAAAAGTTATTAAACGAAATGTCCAAAATTTTTATAATATTTGGGTACATTAATTCTTTGATTTTTCTATAACTACGAAATGCGTTTAATTATACAAAATATCCCTACACTTCTTTAATCTATAAGCCATATGCTAATTCAATGTCATATTTATAACTCTTTTAGAACATAAAATTATTTTCCTTATTTTTAGTATGAACTATTACGCAGTTAATTAAAAACTTTTAGAGAGTTCCACGATAAGACGCGCTGTGATTGGTCGATTTTTTGGTATATAATAAAAGTTGTTTATATTACTTGTTATCAAAACGACATTCTATACAAATATACTAAGAGTTATAAATATGCTACACAACTATATTAATACACGTTTTCATCCAGTTTTGTCGGTAATTTCATTATTAATACAAAAAACAATATTCTTTATCACTTTGTTTCTTAACGTTGTTAGGCCGTCGCGAACATCTCTCCCGCCGTGCAGCGTCGCGACGATTTTCTCACAGCGGCGCTGCATCCATTTCGGTGAGCGACGTTGCTTCTACTTCGGCAGCGGCACGAGTTTCCTGGTTGGCCTCTTGATTGGGCCGTTTGCTGTGCGTACCTCCACAGTGCGAGTCTGTCCGTCCGCACCGGGGTAAACAGCTTCCACCCTCCCTCATGGCCAGGTGTTACGAGGTAACTGGCCGTCAGCTATGAGGACTGGATCGCCCACCTGGAGATTGGGACCTCGCCCATGGGCCTCCCGCCGGTTTTGAAGTTCCGGTAAATACTCTCGGACCCAACGCTGCCAGAACATGTCAGCGAGTATCTGGGAGCGTCGCCAGTGTCTTTTGCTATTCATATCCTTTTCATTAAATGCTCCAGGTGTCGGTAGTCTCGCAGATCCTCCTAAAAGGAAGTGATTTGGAGTGATGGATTCGTCATCGTCGCTGTCTACAGAGATGTGAGTCAATGGTCTGCTATTTACTGTGTACTCCACCTCGCAGAGCAGCGTGGCTAATACTTCCTCATGCAGATGTCTCTCATGAAGGACGGTGTATAGTGCCGTCTTCACGCACCGTATTAGACGTTCCCACACTCCTCCCATGAAAGGCGCGGAGGGGGTTATAAAACGCCACACTATGCCTCGTTCGACTGGCTTCTTCTCGAAAAGCCTCCCGAAGTTCCTTGTCTGCGCCGTGCATGTTGGTGCCATTGTCAGAGTAAATCTCGGTGGGGCACCCTCGGCGAGCTGCCAATCTTCTTAATGCCAGTATTGCGGAGTCAGCGCTAAGATTTGCGACAACTTCTAAGTAGACAGCTCTGGATGTGAGGCAGGTGAAGAGAGCTACGTATCTCTTCTGATGTTGACGTCCCACGGTGACTGAAAGTGGCCCAAAATAGTCCAGACCGGTGAAGGTGAACGGTCTCTGGTGATGAGCGAGACGTGTACTGATGGTCACCGGTCGCTGGCACTGATGGTTGTGCTTTTCTGATGCGACACTGTATGCATTGGCTCACTATCTTTTTCGTGGTGGGTCGAAGTCGGATCACCCAGTAGTGCTGTCGAACCTCGTTGATGGTAGGTTCGGTTTCGCAATGATGCAGCCAACGATGCGTCCAGTCAATGTATAATTGCGTGATGTAATGATCACCATCCAATATAGCTGGCCCCTTCATGTCTTCTGTGACCACCTTCACGGCGGCTATGCGACTTCGTAGCGCGATGATCCCGTCTTTCAATTCTATTTGGAGCGGTCGTAGGCGGCTATAATGAGCTCGGCCTTTCTGATGAATTCGGCCTCTAGTGTGATGTACCTTTTGACATCTGTATTTTTCATTTGACTGGGAGGCTGCGCGATTTGTCGCGGATTATTTTTCAATTTCCTCCAGTCGGGATCTTCCTCTTTGTCCTTTTTGGTTCTTTTATAGAAGGTCCTGTCTGTGGTTTTGCGGCAGAGTGTTATAAACTGAAGCACTCTGGCCGTAGCTCGTAATAAGCGTTCACATCTCGAAAACCTTGCTGGATCGGGAACAGCTTCTCGTAGTATGGGAGCTTGATACGATTCCTTAATGGTGAGGGATCTTTCCTCACCTGTAGGTTCGGATGACGTGGGTCTTTCGGTTGGCCATGCTGAGGGTTCTTTATACAGAAACGATGGGCCGTTGTACCACTCGTGATTGGAGTCGAAGTTCGGTGGTACGTCCCCCGTGGCAATGTCAGCTATATTCAATTTGGTAGGTATCCAGCGCCAGTCCTCTACTTTGCTATGTTCCTCGATTGCTGCTATTCGGTGGGCAACGAAAGGTTTGTAACTCCTGGAGCCCTTTTTTATCCACGTGAGGACAGTTTTGCTGTCAGTCCAATATGTGACGGCTTCGGGCGTCACACAATGTGCCTGGATGACGGCGGCAGCTACGCGGCTTCCCATCACGGCTGCTTGTAACTCGAGGCGAGGTATGGACGTTACTTTCAGCGGAGCTACCTTCGCCTTAGCCATGATGAGGCTCACATGTACTGTCCCATCGGTTGTTATTGGTCTCCAGTAGACTGCCGTTGCGTAGGCGCTCTCACTGGCATCGGTGAACACGTGGACTTGGAGTGAACGTGCGTCGCTGAATCCCGGGTAGCATCTTGGGATGCTTATTGATTTGAGCTGTTCCAGATGTTGGATCCATGTGAACCATTGTTTAGTCAGGTCTTCGTCCAACTCCTGGTCCCAGTCTGTTCCTCGTCTCCATGCTTCCTGCAGTATTTGCTTTGCTCGAATTGTAACTGGGGAGGCGAGGCCGAGGGGTCATACAGCGACATTACTATTTTAAGTGCTTCCCTCTTGGTTGGTGTTTTATGCAGCAAATTGATTGGAAGTCGAGTGCGCTTTAGGTTGAAGCTCAGCTGATCGGTACCCGGTTTCTAGATTAATCCGAATATCTTTTCCTCGGTTCCTTTGTTTCCCAGATCGACTGACTCAGATGCTTCATGGTCAGGTTCTAATTCTTTTACAACTTCTGGTGCGTTGGAAACCCATTTTCTTAAGTTGAAGTGCGCGTTTTTGTGTTTGTCGCGTACTTCCTTCGATATTCGCATTGCCTCTTCCAGAGACTGGAAACTGTCAAGATAGTCATCCATATAGTGGTTTTGAATGATAGCTTCTACGGCTTCTGGATACTTGTCTTTGTGTTTTTAGCGTTCCAGTTCTTCGCGAATATGGCTGTGCAGGGTGAACTGGCTGCAACGAAAATGATCGACATCATTCTATATTCTTGTGGAGCTTCATTACTTCGATCCCCTCTCCAGAGATATCTTAAGGCATCTCGTCGTCTTCGGGTCTGACTTTAACCTGCATGAATATTTCGGCTATGTCCGCGGAGACAGCGATTTTATGGCGGTGAAAACGCATCATGACCCCTGGTAGAGATTGCAGTAGGTCTGGACCCGTGAGCAGGAAGTCGTTCAACGACACCCCCTTTGTTTTGGCTGCGGCATCGTGTACTATTCGAAACTTCTCTGGCTTCATTGGGTTATGGACGTCGAAATGGGGTAGGTACCATGTTCTTCCCGGTGTGCTAGTTTTCGGTGCTATCTCGGCGTACCCTTTTTGTACTAGGGAATTCATTTGTTCATCATACTTCCTTTTTAGATCTTCGTCTCGATCTAACTTTCTTTCAATGGAAACGAGCCGTTTTATTGCTGTTTCATAATTACCAGGCATCTCGATATCCTTTTCCTTCCAGAGAAGCGCTGTTTCTATGTGCCCGTCTTGTAACTGACGGGTGCTGCTATTTAGTATATCTTTAGCTTTCCTCTCTGGGTCGGAGTCTGGTTTTCATGGATTGATAATGAGGGATTCCAGCGCGAAATATTCGCGGAGTTGGTCATCTATAGTTTCCTCGCTCTTGTGCAGCTCATTGGCCGCGTGGACGCGCTGATACGGGGCTTTGGTGTGTGCCCCGTGTAGCACCCATCCTAATTCTGTGAGCAAGGCAATTGGCTGGTGCGGTGGACCTCTTCGGATTTGAGTGGCTATCAGAAGTCTCCAATTTTCCTGTCCTATTAGGATCCTTGGGTTGCTGGAGTCATATATTAGCTGCTCCTTTAGGTCTTTCAAGTGTTTGTACTTGGCTATGTCTACTGCACGCACAGTCTGTGGCCCCAAGTTTAGGCTTGCGACCGTGCGTGCTCTGAATGGCACCCTTTTGCTGTGGAGACTCTTCAGCGATACTTTGATTCTTCGAGATTCCGGTGAATCGAGGGTAGTGTTCCCGATAGCAGTGATCTTAAACGGGTCCAACCGCCCTGTAGCTCCAATTTGTTTGGCGATCTCTTCATCCGTTAGTGAAACTGTTGACCCATCATCCAGCAGGGCGTGTGTGTTTACAGCTCCCGCCGGTCCAATTACTCGCACTGGAATTATTTTTAAATAGGCTTGATGCTTTGACACACCGAAATATAATAATCGAGCCAGCGCTTTTAACTAACTAGGGTTGGACATAACGTTACGTAACCGCTGCGCCTACATCGCCTCATAGCGCCTGTGTTCTATGTAAACATTCACCCAGCGAACGTTATAGAATAGTAAAGAAGAACAACTTCTGTTTAAATTGCCTAAGCGATAGACATTTATTGCTAAATGCAATTCTAGTTCCGTGTGTAACAAGTGCGCCATCAGACATCACACGTTATTACATTTCGAAAGTGGCAACATATTCGCGTCGAGTAAATCGGAAAAGGAAACTACACATACTAAAGTCGAAGCTTCTAACGGTCGACCGGGTGACGTCGCCCTGTGCTCACTTTCGAATATGGGAACGCAGTCTCCTTCCACAGTGTTGCTGGGTACAGCCCGTATCGTAGTTATGGATTCGCGTGGAAACGAAAAAAGTGTTCGTGTGTTGCTAGACAGCGAATTACAGAGTAGATTCATAACGCGACGATGTTGTCCGTGTTTAGGATTGCTAATAAATAAGATACCTTCATGTTCCGTAGTCAAAGGCATCGGAAGTATTAATAAAATTACTCGGAGCTCTATAAATTTGAAATTTTAGTCTCGGCTAGATCGTAGTATTAACTTTAATATAAATGCATTAGTAGTAGATAAAGTCACCGAGTGTCTGCCAACCGTTTCGGTCGACACCTCGGCAATGATTGATTTTGAGAATTTGACTCTGGCAGACGATACTTCGCCGTCCCCGGAGATATAGACATGCACATTGGAGCATTGGTTTTCCCTCATCTTTTGTTATACAATAAGGTTAGGTGCAACTCCTCGTATACCGCGCCTTACGCACTGGAGACTGCCTTGGGCTATGTCATCGTTGGTTCCGCCCTTAGCATGAATAATATTTCGGCAACCTCTTATTGTTGTAATGGCTGTCGAACCGCTTGAGTTGTTAGTTCGTAAATTTTGGAAGATGGAGGAGGTGAACGTTCCACCTGTAGTTAGTCCAGATGATAGATTATGCGAGGAAATTTACGTCCGCACGACCCTGATACGTTCGTTATCGTGACGTTCGATATAGTATAGCGCTACCCTTTAAAGGGGATGTTTTGTCTCTCGGTGACTCGCGTCAAATGGCGGAAAAACGTTTCCATTGTTTGGAGCGCAGGATGCTCGCTTCGCCCAGATTGAAATAAGCTTATTACGGCGTCATTAATGAATATATAAGGGAGGGTTACATAACACTTGTGGCTCCAAAATAAGATAACTACGAAGACGCGCCGTCGTATTTCACACCGCATCACGGTGTCATTAGGGAAGACAAACGTACGTCCAAGTTACGTGTAGTGCTCGATACTGGTGCTAGAACAACAAGAACTCATCTTTCTCTTAACGATATTCTCTATAGTGGGCAAAATTTACAGGGTCAATTCAAAGGTTTCTTTGTCGATTTGAACGCATTTTATATCGCTTTGACCCAAAGAAATCCCTAATGGTGTTTGAATTTAATCGCGTTGCCTTTTGTTTAAAGTCAAGCCCATTTCATGCGATACGCACGGTGAGACAGCTCGCCTCTGATGAGGGTCCCTTTTATCCTAAAGCTAAGAGATTGAGAGTGGGTTATATATGGATGATTTTGTGTACTCGGTCGATAGCGTGGAGGAGGCCATCCTAAACACCGCCGAGGTTATAAATCTCATGAAATCGGCTCAATTCGATCTCGTCAAGTGGACTAGTTATTCGCGTATGGTTTTGGATACAATCCCACTATCACACCGCCTTTCGGCGATAAAGGAATTCGAAGATTCTGATACGCACAAGGTGCTCGGTTTATGTTGGTCACCGGAGTGCGACGTGTTTAGCGTTAAGGTAAACCCGCCCGCAGAAACGTGCACAAAGCGCACAATGCTGTCATGCGTTGCTAGATTATGGGATTTCATGGGTTTCGTAGCCCCGGTGGTGCTATACGCTAAGCTTTACATTAAACAACTTTGGTTATGTGAATTCGATTGAGATGAACCGCCGCCTGATAGCATTATTCGTTCGTAGCTACGTTTTAGAGAGGAATTTCATTTACTAAGCGAAATTAAAATACCACGTCTTATAAACGTCGATAGAAATAGTGTCATCACTGTCGTTGGGTTTGCAGACGCTAGCGAGAAGGCTTACGGGGGCGTTGTATATTTTCACGTCCGGACTAATGGTAGAAATTCGATCAGCCTCATTAGCTCTAAGTCAAGGGTCTCCCCACATAAAGTTGTATCTCGCGCGCGATTAGAGCTTTGCGCGGTTTTAGTCCTTGCCAAGCTTATCACCGCAGTTACCAGTACATGTAGTAATAGAGTTCACATAGAAAGAATATTTGCCTTTTCTGACTCAACCGTCGCTTTATGTTGGGTTCATTCTTTACCCCACCGTTGGGATACGTTTGTTGCGAACCGAATGGCCAAGATCCAAGACAAGTTAGGATCACGGAACTTTTATAACGTGTCCGGTACGGAAAACCCTGCCGATTGTCTATCTCGTGGACTCACCCCGATGCAAATAATGGACCGCCCGCTTTGGTTCCACGGACCTTCTTGGGATCTCTTGGAACCCTCGCAGTGGCCAATAACCAATTTCGACCCTTCGTCAGTGTCCCAACCACCAGAAGAAAAGAGGCACGCTCTGGTTGCGAACGTTTCGAGCGAGGTTTCTCCAATCATTTCTTTGGCGAAACGTTTATCCTCTTGGTCGAAATTATTGCACAGCATTTACGTTTGTCGATTCGCGAAGCTTCTACCGCGATATATCGTAGCGTCCGATTACAGCTATGCTGAGTTTTTTTTTTATATATAGAGTAGGGTGACAAACGAGCACACAGTCCACCTGATGGTAAGTGGTTGCTGCGGCCCATAGACATCTACATCTATCTTCCATTGCAAATCAAAATGCAGATGCGTTGTCACCCATGAGGACTGAGATAGAATGCCTCATTTCCAGTAAAAAGGGTCTCCGGTTCTCTACACTCACAATACGAAATACAGCAGCATTAAGCTACTATTTCACGCTGGTATTCTGTGAGAGCGTGGTCCTTCCCCGGTCGAGCCGACCCATTCGTGCTACAACTATACTACTAATATAACTGCAGCATGGCTCTACCACGTAAAAAAGTTGCTAGTATTGCGTGAACTTCAACGTGCGCATTTTTCCGATGAAATTACAAGATTACAATCGAATAGAACTTGTAGTCGCACTTTTTAACGTCTTAAGCCATTTTTACAAGATGGAATCGTCAGAGTAGGTGGGCCCTTGTCCAACTCGCAGTCAAGTTTCGATCAACGGCACCCAATAGTTTTACCACGTAAGGACCATATCATGAATTTATTAGTTGATTACCACCATAAATTGAATTATCACGCTGGCCCCGACTTGTTGATATCAATCTTGCGTCAGAATTATTGGATTCTTTCTGCACATAATTTAATCCGCAATCAGGTGCACAGATGTATGTCTTGCTTTCGAGTACATCCTAAGACATCATTTCCAGAAATGGCGGACCTTAGGTCTTGTCGATTAACACAATCCGTAAAGCCCTTTATGCACACCGGGTCTGATTTTGCTGGTCCGTTTAAGGTCACACTCACTCGCGGGCGTGGTATAAGATCCACAAAAGCTTACGTCTGCATTTTCGTATGTCTGAATACTCGGGCTGTGCATATAGAACTCGTTGGTGATCTAAGCACAGTGGGCTTCATGGGTGCATTTAAAATATTTCTTTCCCGCCGTAGCCCTGTAAGTAAATTGTATACGGATAACGGTACAAACTACGTTGGCACGAAATGTATTTTATCAGAACTACATGAGCTTTTAACCAGTAAATATTATAATTCGGAGTTCACTCACATCCTAGCCGAGAACCGCATCGAGTGGTATCTGAGCGTCCCGGCCGTGAGCCATTTTGGGGGAAATTGGGAGACTAATGATATCCTCTCAACTGCGGACGTCTAACCCTTGGACACGAAAATATCTCCGTTGACTGCGGGTGTCCAAGTACTGGACATTTTTTACCCGCTCTTTTAATGTCGAAATAAAGCATTACGCACTATGTCTAACTTATTCTACCATATGTCGATGTGTACAGGATAAAAAAGATTACCATAAAAACCCCACAGCTTATACACTTTAGTAGGATTTTTTATATATACCATCTTAAAGCCGCATCTGGTCCGAACTACATTCTACATCTGTGTAAGTTGATTGTTGGTTCCTGTAAGCTTACTATTAATGCGTTTTATGATAAAAAATTGTATTGTAGCCTATGGTTTTGCGCATAAAATACTGTAAACAATGGATTTAAAATTAAATGAAAATAAAATCGAAGTAATAAAAACAACTTTGTTTCATCGAGAAATATGACAATTTTGTCTTTATTCAATATTTACTTACACTTATTACTTTGGGACTTTATTTAATTTATGTACTCGTTTATAGGAAATTTCATAGAGAATTCAGAAATGTATACATATTATAGTATTTGATATACCAAAATAAAGAAATTTGCGTTTAAAGGGATTGCGCCCAATGCGCCGTCAATTTTATTAAACAGCTCCGCAGTCAACGGAGTATGACGGTTAGAGTCTCCGCAGCTGAAAGGTTAAGAGTCTAAAGAGTCATTTATACCGAGTAATAGGAGATCAATTTTTTAAAAAAAAGAGCGTTTCCGTTTACTTATCCAACTTAGTTTTTTTATTATTATTTATATCTACTTTAATTTTAACTTTTGGAAAGCAGATAATATAAAAAAGACATAGTATGTCATGAAAATAACCGAAAGCTACGCTAGCATCATTTGCCGTATACGTTTTGTCCAATACATATTTTTGTAATCATTCTTTAAATTTCCTGATATTATCTTGGTTATAATCTCTTCTATAAATAAAATACATTGCATGTTTTTGTATATCGCAATTAAAAAGAAAGCATAACAATTGTGCTATGTCGTGATTAAAAAGATGAAGTGGAAGCATGGTTGCAGTTTCATCCGGAATATTGCTTAACATAATATGATCAATGCAAGACGTCTTTCGTGTAGATACATCAATGTGTATTTTTAAATTGTAATTATATAAGTCTTGTAGTCCATTTGTGATACTGCCGCTTTTTAATGTGTTAGAAAAAAGCCTACTCCGTTTTTAAAGGCCGGCAACGCTTCTGCCATTCCCCTGGTGTTGCAATTTTTCATGTTCAGCGATAATCACTTAAAATCAAGTGAACCGCATGTTAGTTTGCCCCTCTCCTAAAATAGGATTTAATAAAAAATTACTTACAAAATATTAAAAAAAAAACTTTCAAAGGATTTTTATGAAATAAAACTCATATAAAACTCCTTTCATAGCTTGGAGTCCGCCTGGGTGGGCTTCATTCTCTTAACTATTTCTGACTCTAAGCATCGGTGCGTACCCTGCAGATTTCCTGTCTCAGGAGTACAGAGAGCGGGTATAACTGCAACCTGTGAGGCATTCCCTATTAGTCCTCGGAGGTGACAACGCATATCAAACCTTATGAGTATGAAGTTAGTTGTAGGTGCCTTGGCCTGCAGCTGGTAAGTAGCTACTTAATAGGTGGAATATAAGCTCATTTATCACTTCAATAGTTTAAAATAAAAAGTTATATAAATAAATATTATGATGAATTTTTATAAAATTAGATTATACTAATGACGACACTTTATTCAATACGTGTTGCTTTATTTTATGTTTCCAAGTGCAGCTCTTATCATCAAGTGTGTTGTTTGTTTTGTTAACATTACTGGTATAAAAGAATCAATACGACTATATTGTATGCAATGATGACGCTACATAGTTGTATAAATTGTCACAAAATTAATTTTAATTAAATTAAATTTGACTACTTATTACTTCGCTAATAATCTACCATATCAATCTTCATAATTATTTTAACCAATTATAAAGAAACCTAAACAAAAACTATGTTTGTTTATAAGTTGTTGAGAAGAAAAAGCACAATGATGTCCCTCGTGACTTCAGTCTTATTATAGAAAGATAACAGAGTACCTTCAGTAATTGCTTTTTTTATTGGCTTTCCGAGAAGTTATTTGTTCAATTCAAGTAACTTGTCATGCGTAATATTGTTTATTAACATAATAAAAAAGGAATGTTGACACCTTTATCTTCACGATTTCTGAATTTTAAAATTTGTAGCACATTAAACATAACAAGGATAGTTACGAAAATATATTTTATTGGTACATACGTCTCAAAATATAAGTGCCGCTTGAAAATCAGTAATTAATATTATTATTTGGTAAGAAGGTTTGAGTGAAGAGCCTGTTTGAACTGACTTAAAACCCATGAAAAATTTTATTGTTAATGTCTCTTTTGGGAAATAACCAATGTTCTCAATTTTAAGAATTCCAAACACGTTGTAGATTTATAGGCCTAGCGCTTGCCAATGCATACTCGAGCAACCCAGGTTTCCCTGCCAACACCAAGAAAAATGGTGAATTGCAAGTTTTCGTGCTAGTTTACCACGTATCCGGTGGTAAGCATCCTAAAGAACCCGCTTGTTCGAGAAATAAAATTTTCAGGACATGTGAAGTCCGCCAACGCGCAACGGCACGGTGCTATGGACTTTGCTCCATAGCTCCTTTGGCAGTGATAGGAAAACTATGTCCAGTCGTGGGAAGTACTATAGACTGTAACTTTAATGTGTAAATTATAGACACAAAGCAGTGTTTGCAGTCCAAGTTCCATATCGATTCATAGGTTTCATCGTATTTCATATTTATGTATTGCATTCATGAGTATAAGAATATGTGACAAATACAGTTTAGGTACATTATGAATCCCATTTAGGCATAGCAAATTAAATAGATAATAATTATTCGTTAAATTATGATCTAAATTGAATAACAGGTCAAAATAGGAAACTAGTTACATCATACAATATGTTAATGAGAAAATACAGTGTTATTTTTAAAGTTATAGGTACAAAACCAGTCCAGTACATGAACCCCAGCAATTTCTATATACATGTGGTGATATTTCAAAAATTTGAGACGAAACACTTACTTTTATACTGCTTTTTTATTTTCATTAAATTACATCGTGTTATCTTGACTTCAATGACATTTTTTTTAAAACTGACATTATATAATTTTATTTTCAGTTCAATAAACCAAGGAAGTCAATATTCTACAACAAACAATAAAAACAATCTACTAATTGCTAAATTTTCCCACAAGGCTCTCCTGATCATTCATCTGCCCCAGATGAATCGTCTTCCGGTAAATTTTTTTTTTATTTATTTATTTATTTGCCATTACGTTACATTACGTAACATTGGTACGTCAAAGTTAAAATAACAATTATATAAGATTTAGTGAGATAATTAAAATTACAATTTAACCCTTAGCCACCTAACGTGTATTCTAGTAACACTTCCACCTAACGTCGGTCATGGTGACCGCTTGCATATAAGTATTATTATAAAGGTGAAAAAATCATAAAATGGCAAAAACCGAAACTACAAAAAAATTTCAGTTCTTTTTATTTCAATTTGTTTCAATAAACTCTTCAAATTAATACTTCTTACTTCTTATTACTATTAATAAAAGTTGACTAATGAATATTTTAACAATTTATAGGTTTTCCGATTAAGCTGAGTTCTAAGCAATAACAATCAATGAGACTTCTTAGTTTTTAAATATTTTAGTAACTTAAATATATAACCTCTTATATAAAACTATCATTGGCACAATTAAATCACAATCGTTACAAAATTACAACACCCTAATATTCATAATTTCTCGCGGCAGAGTACACACTTTTTTGAGAACACTCAACGCAAATTGGATTTTTGCACTGAAAACACAAATGGAATGTTTTACGTTTCTTCTTCGGTTCACACGTGGAACAAGTTTTGAGTGTTGCTAATTTGTCAGAGCTGACTGTCGAAGATGTTCTGGGTTCTTCATCTATTTTGAGAACCCGGCGAATAGCTTTCTGAAGTTCCCTTTGCAATCCAAACTGGTTCGCTCGACGTCGTAAATGGTGTGTAATAAGGTCTTCAGCCAGTTGTTTAATGAAATTCGGTCTGGGCACCTTTCTCTGAGATTGGTTCATGCCGCTGATGATGTACGCATTTGCTGCAGAAACATCCAGCATTCTGTCTGTCTGTCTAATGTATCGACGCCACCTTAGGTGCTATTATAAAAAATAATAATTTCTGGCTTTTGCTTTTGTGTATCGATGGTTGGTGAGTGATGCATGCTTGAAAGAACAAGCACGGATTTGTTTTCTTTGGTACAAAAGATAGCAATGTTGCATCTGACGTGAATCCAAAAATCGAAGAGCCAACGTCCCGATGATGGCTAGGCAGAAATTGAGGAGGTACTTCCCTTTTATTTTTTTAAAAGTACCCACAAGTGTCAGCTGTTTTTGCTTTAGGATGTTCATTAGCCCCACCGAAGTGAACCAGTTACCAGTCGTTACATTTCTGTGGGTTCCTTCAATCGACGCAACGAAACGCAAGTGGTTCCGCAAGTCATTTGCATAATCGGTTATACTGCGTGGGGCATCAGGTGGTATCCCAGTGATCAGGTCTGCAGGCAGCCGTAATTCTCTTCCAAAGTTTGCGAAAGCTGGTGTCACTGCTGTACTTTCGTGAACAGAACTTCGATATGACAACAAAAACGGTTGTATGTGCTTGTCCCAATCTCGTTGCCGATTGTCTACAACTTTTTCTAGGTACCTCTCCAATGTCTGATTAAATCGTTCCACTATTCCATCAGATTGCGGGTAATAAGAAGTCGTTCTTGTTTTATGAGTACCCATAACTCGGCAAGTTTCCTGGAATATTTGAGACTCAAAATTCCTTCCTTGATCGCTGTAAATCTCTAAAGGTACTCCAAAACGACATAAGACTTCATGAACTAGTTCATCTGCAACTGTTGAAGCTTCTTGATTTGGAATGGCGAAGACTTCTGGCCACTTAATGAAGTAATCCATCACAACCATTAAATACTTGTTACCGCTTTCAAACGGCCCCGCCACGTCAATGGCTATTCTCTCCCATGGTGCACCAACATTGTACAACTTCAATGCACCTCTACTACGAGTCTGAGGTCCCTTTACGGCCGCACAACTTGTACATTTGCGACACCAGTCCTCGACATCGTTTCGACAGTGGACCCAATAAAACCGTTCTCGGAACTTCAGTAGAGTTCGTTTAACTCCCAGATGGCCTCCGGAAAAATCATTATGGTACAGCTGTAGAACATCCGGTACTTTAGCTTTAGGGACAACCATTTGCAAATGACAGCTGTCTCCCCTAACATTTTCCCATTTATGGCACAGAACTCCATCCTGAAGCAGCAAGTTGCCCCACTGGGCCCAATAGCTTTTAGTGGTCGAACTCATTGCTGAGACGTCGCTCCACTTACGCTTGGGAGCACTGGCCTTCATCCATTTCAGAATCGGCTTGATGTCCGGATCTTTCTGCTGTGCACGTTGTAAGCTGTCCTTCCATTCGTTGCTGAGGTGGTCCGTCCTGAGCATCCTCACGGATAACTCTTCCTTACTCTCTTGCCTAGTACAATGGTTGCAATCTTCAGGAAAATGTCTTCTTTACAATGCATCTGCGTTGCCGTGAGAATTCCCGCTGCGGTGTCTGATAGTAAAGTCGTATTCCTGCTGCTGCTGGGCGGTGCTGTTAGGCGCACTTCCTTTCTGAGACCGTTCACCTTCCCTTCCTAGGGTGTGCTTAGGGCAGCTGGACCGAAGATGGCCCCTTTCCCCACAGCCATAGCACCTAGTGCTGTATCCTTTATTGTGGTCGCGAACCGTAACTGCTGCAACCTCCCTAGCGTGAGGTGAACGATGATCCTGTCGCCGCCAGGCAGTGCCGTTAGCTGCACTACCATCTTGATATCGTTCACTTTCCCTTTCTGCGGTTCGCTTAGGGCAGCTGGATCGAAGATGGCCCCTTTCCCCACAGCCATAGCACCTTGGGCTGTATCCTTTGTTGCGGTCGCGAACTGTAGCTGCTGCAACCTCCCTGACGCGATGGGAACGATGATCCTGCCACACTTCCACTTCCAGTGCATGGGCCAAGGCGCCCTTAAGCGTCTCGTGGTGCCCGAGCCTCACAGCAGCTCTGACTTCCAGGTCGCGGATGCCGTCAATGAATGTCTGCACCAGGTTCCCTTCAGGTCCCCGCAGGTACGGACCGGTATGCTTTTCCCACCAGCTTCTTCACTTCTAGAGCCCACTGCTGCAGGTTTTCGTTAATGCGCTGCACACGATCTTTAAGCTGCGCACGAAAGACGTGTTCCAGGTGAGCGTCGCTATATCTCGCCTCCAATGCCTCAAGGAGTTGCTCATAAGTCACATCCTCACCGAGAGCTTCCAGAACAGTTAAGGCCTGGTCGCGCAGGCGTAGTGTGAGAGCAGTCATGGCCTGACTTTTATTTCAGCCGTTCGCCTTCATAACAGCCTCGAACTGGATCTTGTAGGCTAACCAGGAAGAGGTACCGTCAAACGGCGGCACTTTGAATCCACGTAGCGAAGGTGTTGTAGCTACTACGGGAGCTGTTGTTCCATCCCCAAGTTTGAGGTCGTCCAGCGTTTTCTTCACGTCAGCCATTACATTGTCAAGCCGTATGTTTACTTGGTCGATTCGGGTTTCGTCCTCCGACAGGCGGTTGTCATGTTGAGCAACCTTATTCTTCACCTCCCGTATCTCTTTTCCGAAGATAGCGTGAATGTCCTTCATGAGGAACATCTGCTCTTCCTGATCGCGTTGTAGTTGCTCTTCTAAACGACGGGCCTGTTCCTCCTGCCGGCGGGCCTGTTCCTCTTGTCCGCTCTGCAGCTGCTCTTTCAACTGACGGGCCTGCTCCTCCTGTCGGCGAGCCTGCTTCTCCTGTCGGCGAGCCTGCTCCTCCTGTCGGCGAGCCTGCTCCTGCAGCATCACCATAATAGCACTCAAGTCAGTTGCTGCAGATGTAGGAGCTACCGACGGGCCTGCAGCCGGTGGCTGACCCTCCGACATCTGCGGCGTTGCACCGCCAAATCTTCGTTGATCCGTCTCCTGCTGGCGTTCACTTCGGGTACGGACACCCTCTGTTTCCTCCTTAGGTAAAATCGGCATGATTTTATCCCACTTCTAACACCAATTGTTACGAGCTTGAGGTTCGTGACAATAAAAATTGCCGATAAAATTACCTAAATTAACACTTTAATTTACACAAATTAAAACTTAAAACACTAATAATTAAAAACACTAATTCACTTTATTCCGCTCCGAAGCTTCGCTTGTCTCGCCCAAATCCAATACTTCCCCGATCGCATCTTACAGCGCCTATATAATACAAATTAGCAATGAAGCATCCGGAATATTCAAGTAAATGCGCGCAAAGCGACGAGTTTTCGAGTGTAGATTTTCTAGAAACTTAGTTCTTCGGATGGCGCTATCGGTTGAAAGATTTGTGATGTCATTTTCTGCAAAGCTCCCCTCGCTCTCGTTCCTGACACTAGATGGCGCTAGTGTATGGCGTTGACTTATTCACGCAACACTATTTTGATCAAGTTCAGACATGACAAATCTAAAAAACAACACGAAAATATTAGCACTTAAAGTAACGTAACAACTTAACGTCGGTCACCATGACCGCGTGCGAAATATATTTACCTGGTGGTCGAGCGCAGGGCGAAAACTGGAGAGGGCGGGAAAAAATTACATAGAGTCACAGGCGCGTGGCCCGTGTAATAACGGAAATATTTGAAAAAATATATCGCCTGGAGTCACTGTGACCGACGCTAGGTGGTTAAGGGTTAAAATACATCTCATTTACATTACGTTATTTTATATGTCAAGCAAGTCGAAAAATAAACATTTCATATATTCTTCTATATTGTAAAAAGCTTGATTCAAAAGGAATGTTTTTATCACTTCTCGAAACGCATTTAGTGGAAGTCTTGTTATTTTTAGTTGCAATTTATTGTACATTTAAATTTTTATTGCAAAACCTTGCTTGAACACTTTGAATAATCTGGTTCTTGGAACAACTAATCTTTCGCGATTTCTTGAATTTTAGTAGTGTGCGTGCTTCTTCATTGGTAGTTCACTTTTTTCCTGATGCGCTTTTAGAAGCGATCTATAAATATGTAAAGACACGACAGTAATGATTTTTGGTTTTTGGAAATAGGCTCTTGCTGATGTCAATCTTTGCGATCCATGTATAATTTTAATCGACCTTTTTTGACCAATCGGTACTCTTTCAATTTGTGGAGCATTTCCCCATATCGAAATCGCGTAGCTAATAATTGAGTGACAATATACAAAATAGACGTATATAAGAATATTCCTGTCAATAATTGGCTTAAGCTTAAATAAAGCGTAATTAGCACTGGCTAACTTTTTATAAATGTTATCTCTATGGGTTTCATAACTTAAAGTGGAATTAATGATTTCTTATATTTACGCGAACACTGTACATTGATTAAAACTACTTTTACGGATTTTTTCGCGTTTTATTTATTTTATTTCTAATACCCGACGTTTCGGGTGCTTTCCAGCACCCATGGTCACGGGGGACTGAGGTGACTGACGTCCCGATGTCAAAGGTACTCCGGGTTAACTTTTTAACCCGGAGTTACATAAAACGCGAAAAAATCCGTAAAAGTAGTTTTAATCAATTAAAGTGGAATTGAGAGTACACCCTAAAAATGTGACTTCATTCTTTGTGACTTTATTTGTTTTTTTTGCGTGAATTATTAATTATGATACATTTTTATGCATTTAAAATTATTCCGTTTGCTTTAAACATATTTCTAAGCATATTTAAAATTTCATCTGTCTTCTTGGATACTTGGAATGAGTTTTTATCTTTAACACCAACCCGTGTATCATCCGCAAATAGTGTAACCATCGCCCAGTCAGGTAAAATATTTGCAAAGTCGTTCACATATACTAAAACAGCAGTGGTCCCAGGATAGAGCGCTGCGGTACGCTAATGTAAATAAGTTGTGAATCAGACTTCGTATTATTTAAATTAACTATTTGCATACGATTGTTAAGATAAGACTGCATTATACTCAATCCTTTTCCTTCAAATCCGTAAAATTTAAATTTATGAATTAAGATATAATGCCGCTAAGAATTGAATCCACGGCTTCATGAGATCAGCTGAAGTGGTTGTATAAATCGGGCCTACGCTGATACCAATCTCCGTTACAATGTAACGATCGTTAAAATTGCATTTAAAATCTTCATATTGTCCCAAGTATTTAGGATATAATTTACTCCCTTGTGAGAAATGTTGTTTTTTATGGCTACCAAATCTCCTATATTAAAAGGGTATTACGCCATACGCCTTTTAATGTAGCTTTTTGTGTTCTCTTCTTGTACTTTCTGTATAAATTCTTTGGCCTCCTTTATGAGTTCTTATCTTTTCTCGTTAAAATTCTGTATATTTTCGTCTTCTATTAGTTCCTGAAATTCGTCTTTATCTCTTATTTTAGTTCCTAAAAGCAGTTCAAATAAATTCTTATACTTCTTTGGTATGTTCCATTCAAACATCGTTGTACAGAACGTGGCAAAATTAAGTGCGTTCAAAAATGGATAACGGTAACGGGTCCGTCCTTTTGCTGTTGAATCCATATTTCGACGCTTAACTTAAAATTAGCTTGCAGGCACCTAATCTTAAACCTTAAGACAAAATTTCGGCCTACTCAACTAGGCCTTGGTACTAAAGGTGGCTGTGAGGCGGCTTTACACTTAATGCACACTTTTTTAACAAATTCTGATGCAGATGTTTTTCTGAATGTTGACCTTAGAAATGCTTTTAACTCTTTTGATATCTGCCTCTGTGTGATATGTGCACGGAACTATACCACGGGGAGCAGGACTTTTTGACAATTTATTATAATGTGTCACTAAACGTAAAAAAAAGAAATATCCTATATCTGGAGAAAAAAATAATTGAAAATAAAAATATTTAATAAGTATACCATATTTTATCATAAAAATTAATAAATGTTTTCATAACAAAAAATATGGTAATGGACTGTAAGTATCAATGAAAAAAAAATGATACAGTTGGTTATTTTGAAAATTTAAACTGGAAATAGCTTGTAATCGATATTAATACGAAATTATGCAAATGAAAAAAATATTTAAAAAGGGTAACAAACATAGAAACGACTGTTCTGTCCTACCATGCATACGTAGAGTTAATTCTGCGTTATGAACTTATGATCTAGGGTAAAAGCACAAAGTCAGAGCAATATATGAGCTTGAACCAACTGAATCATAACAGTTGTATAAAAATCTTGACATATTGCCATGTCTTTATATATATATCGTCCCCTACCATGTCTTAATATTTATGAAATATTTATGTTTGTATGTAAGCAAAAATATTTATTTAAAGCAAATGATGTAAATCCTTTTTTCAGGCGAACCCCAAACAAGATAATTTTAGGTGATAATCCTAGAATAAGTAAATATAAAAAAGCTGTTTATACATGTTTGTACGTTTATGTAACAAGCTACCAATTAATCTCAAAATGTAAAATGCTATATTATTAAAATAAACATGAAATAACTAATTAACCTCTCAAAAAATTTACTAATTAACCTCCAAATTTGACCGCTTTGATATTTCGTCAAAATGCAAGAGGTTAAAAATGTGACCATGTGTCATCAAAACTTATGTTTAGCGACTATTTTATATAAAAAAGCGTGGCATTATAGAATCAATAAAAAAATTCTATTGTCTAGTACAATAAAAAGTCTGTTAATTCATGGTAAAAGCTAATAAATTGCCCCATTAAAGAACAACTGCATTTTTTAGAGTCGGGTAAGATGTATAGAGTGTACTAAACTGAGCTTATTCCTAGTGCAGAATATACAAAACTAATTAAACTCTCTAAAACTAATTTTGTTTTTGTGAGCCAAATAAACTGTACATTTAAACATATACGTGTTTTTTTATTACACAGGGTTAACAATATTAATTAACGATTCTAGCTCTTCGAGATTGAAATTATCAATTTACAATATCTAGTTTTACGAAATAATTTGGGAGCAAATTTTAACACTTGGAAACTTGACTGCAATCCCACCTGATGGTTACTGGTTATACAACCGAAGATTGTGAAGCGCATTGACTCTGCCTAACAAAAACCTTTTCACTCTTGCCTTAAAGACACTATATTCAAATTGAATATATAGACATATTCTGGAAAATTATTCCACTCCTATTCTCTACGCATTATGAATGAATAAGCAAACAGTTTGGTTTGAATGCGTGGTTTGTCGACAGCAAAGAGGATACCAGCGAAGCATCTGGTGGTTCAATTATAAAAAACATAAGAAGGATTTTCGTCATGAAATTCGAACTGTGTTTATTGTAAATACTAAATTTACGACACATGCAAAATTTACACTTTATGAATCAACTATTTAAACTTTCGTTAACACTATTTTTTATCAACCATTTCTGATTAGACACGTTTAAGAATGCGGCAGAGTGCAAGCAACTTAAATAATTTATATTTATTAATTATGAAATAATAAAAATTGTATTTAACGCTTTTGCCAAAGGTCACGCGGACGGAATTGAACCGATGTTGTCATAAGGAAAAATAAAAAGAAAATTTACTAATAACTATACTAATTGCCTAAACTAAATTACAGTAAATAAATATTATTTACTGTAATTTAGTTTAATTACTGTCCTTTTAGTGTTATTGATCATAATATTTTGTTACAATAGAATAAAACGTGATGATGTGTCACGCACAGTTATGATATATAAAATATAATAGTTATTGAAAACCTCTCAGAAACGTCAAAATTTGTTTTTAGGGTAAGTAACAAATAGAAAATGACTAACTTACATTTTTAAATACCTTTCATCGTAAATATTGTTAGGGAAATAATAAGTTATTAATTTAGAAGAGCGATTTGCCTTGAGGCCAGTTAATTCGTTAATTTTCTCTCTTTTGAAGCGGAACTCATTAAATATAGATCAAGTTTAGTACACGCCACAAATCAAATTTACTTAAATCAATTTAAATATTCAAGTAAATTTTAAATTTGAATTTGAAAAATTTACTAACGGTTTTGAATGTTTATTTATTTAAAGATCCTTGCTAACAATAACTCCAAATATAACAATAATATCTACGAAAATAAATAAATTACAACTGCTGGGTTGGTTTTAAGCTAAACCAAAGCAATCGTATTATATTGTTAACAAAAAACCACTTTATTGTACATGCTGTACATAGTGTACATAGTGTGCAGCAACTATAGTATATTTGTAGCACAAATGAATATGCTCAAATGAGAAAAAAGGATCACACTCTCACCGAATAAAAACATGGTGAGTGTACAGAAATACAATCATAATTTGAAAAAAAGATTACCGTTTAGTGGCGGTCTCATTCAGTGGATATTCTCGATTAATATATTTCTTATACAAGACCATCAAGTATGTACTGCAAACCGCTTCACCCATACATTCATCACGGTACGTTTTATATTATTAACATAGTGCAGCTTGCAACTTAGTACACATCATGTACTCCAATTAAAGGGGTGGAAGTAAACGCAACAGTTGTCGATAAAACGCCTATTTTATCTCCCTAGACAAAGCTCTTCTTTCTGTCAAAAAGACGATTTTGTCAACCCCTTGGTTAAGATACTAAAAACATAGTCACTTATTCTAAGGTCTCGTCAATAATAGATAGGCTTCCAAAACTTCTTTACCACTATTCTAAAACCATCAGGTTGGCTTACCTGCATAATAATAAAGTAATTATGTTACATTGCTGCATTACTTACTTCACTTCAAAGTGCGCCCTTCAGGCTACTAGAAGTCAACTAGAAAAAGATTAAACACAAGCGTAGAATGTGCACGCGTACTAACATACTTTCGTGCGAAAAACCTAACACACCTTCGCACGCTCTCGGGTAGAACATTTTTTAATTTGGAAATTTTTTCCTAATATATTAAATTAATTGTCATAAAATCGTTGTGTTGAGGACACGGCCAGGTTTTTGGTGAATACGTGTACGTAACGAAACAAACTCAGAATAGCGTCGCTCCTTCCTCTGCAACGAATTCTTAGATTCTTTATCTATCGAGTGGTGTAATAACTTTTAAATGTAGATATAGATATGTAGCTGGAACACCAAACCATACTCCGTTATTTTGTTATCACCAGTTTTCTAAATTGTCTCTCATTCTTGAAGCAAATTTAAAGATAATAATATAATCTCGTCAAAAATACTCTTTCTTTTTTGTTTAAAATAAATATGGAAGTAAGCATTTCCGAAATTCATCTAACTTAACATATAAAGAAGAAGATTGATATTAACAACAAACAACTTTATGTTTTTATAAATAACTCCTAAACTAACTTTTAAAAATTACGTGCCATGCTGCAGTTATATTAGTAGTATAGTTGTAGCACGAATGGGTCGGCTCGACCGGGGAAGGACCACGCTCTCACAGAATACCAGCGTGAAATAGTAGCTTAATTCTGCTGTATTTCGTATGGTGAGTGTAGAGAACCGGAGACCCTTTTTACTGGAAAGGAGGCATTCCATGTCAGTCCTCACGGGTGACAACGCAACTGCATTTTGATTTGTAATGGAAGATAGATGTAGATGTCTATGGGCCGCAGCAACTACTTACCATCAGGAGGACTGTGTGCTCGTTTGTCACCCTATTCTATAAACAAAAAAGAAACTCCTCACTCTCTTAAATATTACTTGGTGCCAATAAACACCTTTAAGCACCAAAACTAACTCAAATGAAATAAATTACTGGAACGGAAGCCAAAAAAATAGCAATTACTTTGATCGCTTTGTCCTGCAAATCGCTTTGTTCTAAAGTCAGACGAGATATAATTTCATTTTAATTTATTCTTTCAAGTTATATGATAAGGATGGTTTTTGGTTGTACTTGTTGGCCATGTAGTGAAAAAATATCCTCTACCCTATATCGTCTTTAAGGGTTTTGTAGAGGCGACAGAGGGAAAATACCAGGAGGAGGGTCCTCCTAATAACGGCTATAAAATAAAAGAACGGTAATTACGAACCCGTTGGGAAAGTGTGGCAACTATGACAAAAATATACTAAACTTGTCTATGTTCAGCATTGGAATTAGATGTCTTGTCATGATTATAATATCATAAATGAAATGTCGTGTAAACACCTTACAGATCTAAATATACGTGTTAACGAATATGATTAAATCCAGCTTCAGTAAATTTACTTTACACGGCTTAGGCAATAATTCGAATAATAAGCACACTGGCCATAAAAGCCCCCCGTGAGTGCCACCACCTCCCAGACCGCCACTCCTAAAGACGTGATGTAGGTTTAGAGCATCACCACCGATTGCCGATTCTAAGATGGAGAGTTTACAAAGATATCTTATATTATTATATAAAGTATATTTGTAAACAATAATGTACGTTATATGTGATGTACATTTCATTTATGTTATTTATTATTGTATAGTGAGACAGTTGTTGTGTAATATTCTTTTTTTTTTGTTTCTGCTTATTGTCTCTTTCTTTTTTGTGAAACTTATTTTTCGAACATCTTTATTATACCCAAGTACTTAATAATTACTATTATTAATTTTTAATTTTGTTGATTGTAATATTCTTACAATTATTAATATTATATTGTAAACTATAAAAAGTGAAGGTATGTACATTTATATTAAGTAAGAACCTGTTATTGGCATTATCTGAAAAGTTCTGTTGATATTTATAACATGCTGTTGGTTATATGATCAATAAAGAAAAAACATGTTGTGAAATAAAACATCATGAGGTTTCAGACAGTATGCAGCCCCGTTATGAAAGGACCCGACTTGGGTAAAGCTAGGTGTGGGTCAAACTAAGACGCAGAGTGCGGCATTGAGAATATGGACCCGCCAAACAACAATCCCAGAAAAGCAATGTTGCAGAACGCAATAAGCATGAACATGGATATCGTTGGGCTTACACAATCCCAAGATGCATACAATCCCAGCAAACATGACCACCCGCATACCTCCAACGACCAAAATTACAAGATGCCTCAAATCAGGTACATCACACACGCAGATCCATCGCGAGAAGCAGTAGGATTCAATGCAACTATCATACGGATGGCGCCCCCTCATAAGACACCCACACGATCCCTATCGATTTTGTTAACTAAAAATAGCAACAAAGTATCATAGTAGTACTAAAACGCCAGTAGCCTAAATTCACCTTTCATAGTGCTATTGTCATAAGGCGTGGAGTATGAGTATGCTTGTGGCAATTAAAAGTACTACCAAACACTGCTATAGCCAGCGTATCATAACGATGATGATGTCAACGGGCAAGTGGTATTGCTACGACAAACCGGCTTACCACCGGAACGATTAAGATGGTATGTCTGGGACATATCAATTAGTGAGTCCAAGTTTACCTCAGTCTCGGATAGTGTAAAGCAGTCTACACGCCACTGTAATAATCCTTTTCAAGTCTTAATTTCCATTAATATGATGCTTTAGTAGTTACGTTGTACCACTTCTGGCTCACTGAGTCAGAAGTGATACAACGTTCGTCGACTCATGATCCTAAAAAAAAAGGTTTTGGCATGCTCTGACCACGATACTGCGGTACACTTTTGCGTACGATTCACGATTCCAGAGATGTGCAGATCAATTAACTAATATCTAATTGATATCCGGTGAGAGCCTCCACCATCATTATCGTCCCATTGTTCTTATCTATTGTCATTGTCTATTCTTCTTTGAATTGAACTTTGAATAGGCTTATCAGTGCTATTGTATTATACTTCTTTGTTCCTAACTGCAACGCTAATCTGAATCAGCAATAAAACACATTACCTAATTTTGTCACAATTTTTATTTACAAAATACATAATCTCATTACTTATTATCTATAAAATAGGAGTGAAACATCTCATCCACTAAAATATTTTTTACAATGTGTTCCCTGTAAATATACTCGTAAAACTATGCATTGAACATCCCTGAAACTTATATAGCAAACACATTAAGCAATATTCGCCACAAACTGAAGTCCACTCATTCTGAATCCTATCAACATTCCAGTTCCATCTTTTACAATTTCTTTTTAAAAACTCTAGATGATATCGTACTGGTGATCGTCCATATGAATCAAAATATTGACAGACGTCATTCGTATCGATATATAAAGCAACGCAATGTGACCCTGGTTTATCACCTGTATCGAAATTGCATATTATATACGTTGATACGTGAGTATACATGGGCAGTCTATTAGCAGCATAAACATTATTTTCTAGACTGGGGTGAATCTTTTTCAGATATTGTCATACATCTAATGTATCCATGATATTACTGCTACTAGTAGATTATTACAGTACAAATCTACTCAATGACTAACATAGTAATGATCAATTATAGTGATTTCCAAATATTAAATCGCTTTATTTGTGATATACAAATCGCATTTGAGTCATCGATACATCGAACAAGAACAACACGCAACACGAAGGAATGTTAAGATATGCAAAAAAATGTGAGATAAGCTTGTTGACGCATGAAGCTACTATCAGTTTCACTGCAGATTTTTTTTTTAATTAGAATTATTACTTACTGGTGCTATATAAGACCGAGCAACTGCAGTCATGGAGTTAGTATATGGTCGTTTGACTGCAGTGGATCTATCAATACTACATTTGTGTTACTCCAACGCATCAAAGGCCGTGGATGTATGTGTTTTTTTCATTCTTACTTTTCTTTCTGTTATTTTCTTACGTGTGTATGATTTAGTGTTAACAAATTATATTTAAATATTGTGTGTGTCTATGATTAAGCCGTGGTAGCTCAGATGGTTAGCGCAAGCTGTAACTTTCACAGTACGCGACCTGGGTTCGATCCCCGCCGGCACCAATTTAATTGTTAATTGCAATTTTAAGTGTTGATTTACCACGTGCTCGGCGGTGAAGGAAAACATCGTGAGGAAACTTTCATATCTGAGAAAATTTTGAAGGCACGTGAAGTTCACCAACACGCAATGAGGCAGCGCGGCGGACATTTCCTAGCCCTGAATACAAAGACAATAGCAGAAAGTGAAAAAGTTAAAAAATACTTTTTTAACAATGACAGTCATTAGTTGATCATTAGTGAATGTATTTGTGTTTACTTAAATTACAGGAAGACAATAGCAGAAGGAAGAGATGGGATGATGGGAAGTAATGAAGCATTGTTATGTGAAGTTTGTTGGAACAAATATATTTTTAGTCACGTGTAAATACTTTTAACTTTTTGGTTCAAAATGACACAAAATCTAAAAAATATGAGATAATCATCGACATGGACGGATTTTACATTACATATCCTCATAAACATTTTCAATGTAGAGAAATGGCTATTCTTGACGTAAAACTATCTAATAAAAATTATGCGTTTATCGATCATTATTTGCTTCGGCCAAGTTATCCTTTCAATTATTTGTCGCCAAAAGACGAAAAAACTATTCGTTATTGCTACACTACACACGTGCACGGCATTCGATATTTTGACGAGACCGAAGAATTAAAATGTACCTAAAAACAAGAGAACATCATTCCCATATTAAATTGGTACATTAGAAATTTGTGCAAGGACGAAGTGATCGCATACGAAGGTGGTTCAGCATAAAAACAATTTTTAAAAATGTTGACGACGAATGATAGAATTTTTAATATTGCAGAATACAAATGTCCAAAATACAATGATTTGGTAAATATCATAAATTTAAACAAACGTTATGTTTGTAATAATCATATATTTGCAAAAAATAATCACAAAATTTTACATTATTCTTGTGATGAAGTGTGGGTTTTCTACAAGTGGTTATTGCTTGAAAATAAAATTTTCAATTAATCATTAATTTTGTTTGATTTCCCAAAAACATTAGTTATAGTACACAATATATATTAATTGTTTACACCAACACTTTCATTTTTTATTTCACCCCTTAGAACTTTAGACTTGTGTAATGTTTCACTTTATACATCCGTTTACTGCTATTGTGGCAGGACCAATTGGATGTGGGAAGTCAAATTTTGTAACAAATTTTACAAAATTAGTTACAGAAATATGTAATTGTGATTTTAATCAGATCACATGGTGCTTTGATGAAATGCAACCTTTATATAATTTACCAAATGACTATCATCAAGGAATTCCAAATCTTAATATGTTTGATGGTGAAAACCCACATCTTGTTATTATTCATGATTTAATGAGAGAGTCCGATGGAAGAATTGTAGATATATTTACAAAAGGTAGTCATCACAGGAATCTCAGTGTATTTTATTTAACACAAAATTTATTACCCTGATGGTAAAAGGCAAAGAGACATATCTTTAAACTCAAGTTATATAATATATTTTAAAAACCCTTCGAGATAAAACTCAAATAAGATATATCTAGCACGACAAGTGACACCAGATAACCCAAAATTCATTGAAGATGCCTACAAGGATGCAACTCTAGAGGTGCATGGATATTTAATGGTAGATTTAAAACAGAACACCAATGATTTTTGTCGTATCAAGACAAATGTCTTCCCATTTAATGGTTTCCCTACAGTCTACGTCCCCACAAAAGAGTTTAAATACACCAAGAATTAAACGATTCAAATCATTGGTAAATGATGCATCATCGACTCACAACGCATAAATATTTGCTAAACGCTTTGCTTACGCTTAAACCAAAATATAAAAGAGCATTACTTAAAACGTGTGATGAAGAAGAAATTAACTGTATTTGTGAGTTTATTCATAACGTTTTATAAGGAAAAGTACCTCTTAAAGACCAAAATAAACAAAAATTGAATAAACACAAAAATATCCTCCGTAAACTAGTGCATAAGTGTAAACATAAACTAAGAAAAAATATAATTATACAAAAAGGAGGGGCTTTATTACCAATAATATTAGGTGCAGTATTGAGTGGATTAGTGAGTGAACTATCCAGTTAACATGGAAAATGAAAAGAAAATGATACTTATCGAACCTGGATTGATTGAAAAATTAAAACAAGAAAATAAGGTTAATAGTAATTTATATCGATTAGATATTGAAATGCAAAATATTATGAATAGTAAGACGGACGACTGAAAGAAATGGATGTTATATTTACAAACACTGCAAAGATACCTTCATTTTACAGAAGAGGATCTTCAACCACTCAGATTACCAATTTATTCTGATACATCTAATGCAGATTCAAATGAGTCTAAAATTGGTTTTAAAAATAAAGGTAGAGATCTAACAACTTCAGTTGATGCTGAATCTTTTTTGGAGGAGAATCGATCCATTAAAAGTAAAGAAAATGATGAAAATCTACTTTACACAACAGCTCAAATACTCAGTTTAATACCAAAAACTTATAATAAAAAAAGACAGTTATTATTAAACTTAGCTGAAACAAGTAAAAGTAAAATAAATTTGGATAATGAAGGTACAGTCATAATTGATAATGAAAAAATTCGTGAAAGTAATATTGTTCATTTTATAAATGATTCACTTAGACTCTTAAAAAGATGTGATCCAGTAGGGTGGTATAGATTTGCTGAAGCATTAAAAGATAATAAAGTACTACTTACTTATATTGGAAATCCAAAGAGATGTGAGTTTATTAACCAACTTCAAGCAAAAGATCTGAACAAACCCTCTGAGATTGAAGTTCAAGAGTTTTCTACACCGAGCAGTAGAGATAAAAAGTCTACAACTAAAATACGTAAAAGGCTTAAGTGGGAAAAATGGACCCCGTAATAGAAGAAATTAACAGGATTTATTATGATCCATCTAATCCCGCTGATTTTGGTTGTATTGATAAATTATCAAAAGCCATGAAGGGTAAAATGAATAAAAAGCAAGTAAAGGAAAGGTTTAAATCACAAGAAACATACACATTACATAAACCCATTCGAAAAAAAATTCCGCATAATAGGTACATTCTATCAAATATTAATGAACTGTGGCAAGCTGATTTTTGTGATATGCGAATTTATTCGCAATATAATGATGATTTCAAGTATATACTTTGTGTTATTGATGTATTTAGTAAATATGCTTTTGCAAGACTAATAAAAAAGGAAAACTGAGAAACAACTTAAAAATGTTTTGAAAGTATATTTACTGAAAGTGATTTAACACTTCTCACATACAATCTGATAAAGGTACAGAATTTGTTCCAAAAATACTTTAAATCCAAAAAGATTAATTACTATACCACTAACAATCCTGACATTAAGGCCAGTATTGTTGAACGATTTCAAAGAACACTAAAAATGAAAATGTGGCGTTATTTCACTCATAATAATACTTATTGATATATAGATGTTTTACAAGATTTGATATACTCTTATAATCACTGCTTTCACTCTAGTATTAAGATGTGCCCATGTCATGTAAATTCCAACAATATTATGACAGTTTGGACTAATCTTTATGATAGACGGTCAACCAAACTTTCTTTACAAAATCCTTCAAGATTATGTTCGAATAACTAAATGTTCCATACTGGAACCATATTTTATAAATTAATATTTATTTGTCTATCTAGTTATTTTCTTATAAACTTTCGAGTGGCAACAATTACTAAATTAATAGGGATTCATGGAATTCTTGGTCTGATAACAATCCTTTTTACGCTAGTAGCGGCGGTTGCGTCTGATTGGCCGAACGGCGGAGTTACTTGCGCGCCGGACGCCAAAGCGTTATGAACTTTGCTCTTTCGAAAAATTATTGGGTGTGTCCCTTTTAATTTACAACGAGTACTAAACAATTCCCGAAGATACTGTGCCAGTGACCTATGGATTATTCTATTCGGAGAGACAGGGTTATATCCCTTCGAGTCACCTAATCAGCCAGCCAGCTCGCCGAACCACAGCAGCGTGAGGCAGTGCAAGGCGGAGACCGGTGAGTTACCAGACCCTTAGCTCTTTCCTGAACATAATTTTTGTGATCATTCGAGCCGCATTTTTCTTTATTGTTCGGGTTTGTTGCCACTCGTTAATTACATTAGTTTCATATTTCATTTCGTTACCTTTTTACAATACAACATGGCGGAATCATTGTTGCATCCCCACGACATTTTCGAACGCGATATCGTTTTAGAAGAGGTAAAGCATACTTTAGAAATTGTAGATTCTAACAGAGATGAATTTCTTGCGCTTTCAAAAGATATTGTTTCCCAACAACGTAAATTTAGTAAAATTCAATCAAAGATAGAAAAATCTTATTTGAAACAAAAGAATTTTGACAAAGAGGAATAGTTAGCCATTTGTTAACAATTTAATGACTATTACTATGCAATTATTTCATATGTAAACAGGATAAAAGGTTTAGAAGAGGAGAATAGGCGCACAAGTCGCATGTTTCATGAAAGCACTATTAGAGAATTTCATCAACCTCAAATATGTACGCTTAACAAGTTACCCACTTTGCCATTACCGTAATTTTCCGGCAATTCAACCGATTGGCGATCGTATTTCGATTTATTCAGTGCGTTGGTACACAACAATGATGCTTACATGAATGCAGAAAAATTTAGGTACCTTTTGTTGACCCTGAAAAATGAACCATACAATCTAATTAAGTCGATTCCTGTTTCCGACGACAATTATCAAATGGCTTGACTCACTTTAATCACACGTTGATCGTATTTTGGATATTTAATGTTGTTCTGAAAAGTCGATTATTTCGTTACGTAATCTTCTAACCAAGAAAATATAAAGGCATTAGATGCTATGGGTTTTCCTGTAGTGGAATGGAATTTTTTATTGTTCAGTATTTTATTACGTAAAATACCAATTAGCATTCGTAAACGTTTTGAATTATCTTTAAGTAAGCCATCAGATATTCCACAAGAAGACGGTCTCATAAAACTCATTGAGCCGTAAGTTTCAGCTTGTGAGTTTACCGAAGGCGGGTAGTTAAAAAAACTTATGCGTCGTCGAACACTACGAGAGAGCGCGTCGACGTCGGCGACAGCACGGCGCGTCGGGTACTCGCGACCAAGGTGACTTCGACGAACTGTTCAAACGATTCTCGCTCGTGCGGGCAAAAAAATAAGGTTGAACATTGCGTGAAATGTGAAGCTCAACATTCGTTGACTAAATGTCCTGAATTTTTAAACTTATCTCCTAGAGATAGGTACACCTTTCTCAAGGGTAAAAATGTTTGTTTTAATTGCCTGAATTTGGGGCACGATGTTAAAAATTGCAAGTCCATTTATATAGTTTGATTCATTTTGAATCTCAAGCGCTACCGGTGATTGTAGAGGATAGTAGTTCTATTTCACTCTCTCCCGCGGATCACGTAGTTGAGCGGGAATCAGATGATACTCGGGTAGCAATGACGACGTCGATGAATTCTACGCCTGATTCTAATGCGCGCGCGCTGTCCAATGCGTACTCGATGTGTACTAAAACTGTACTCTTATCTACGGCGATCGTCGATGTATACATAAACAAACAAAAGCGGTCTAAGATCCGATGTATAATTGACACGGGTAGCCAGGATTCATTTATAACTGAATCGTGTACAAATCAGTTAGGTTTAAAACGGCGAAGTGCCAGTATACCCGTATTAGGTATTGGGGAAAATAAGCCAGTTTACCCTAGGGGTGTAGTTACAGTATGCATGAGTCCCACAGGAATGGATCAACCTTCGATTCTGGTTGAAGCATTAATTTTGCCAAAACTTATTTCACGCACGCCTAGCGTGCCCTTACCGCATACGGGTTGGTCACATATAAAAAATTTAAAACTGGCTGATCCTAATTTTCATTTACCGCAGCCCGTTGAAATGCTGCTAGGAGCGAATATACTATCCCATGTATTATTAAGTAACGTAATTAAGGGGGAGCCCGGTTCACCGATAGCTATGAATAGTATCTTTGGTTATTTATTGTTGGGCAACCTCGAATTTGAATCGAATACCTTACCTCCCATCCAGGTCTGTTTTAGCTTATTCTCCGATGACATTGACCTCCGTAGGTTCTGGGAGTTAGAATCTTTGCAGAAGGAAGAGAAAACCTTCACTCCTGAGGAAAGTTTATGTGAGTCTATATTTACACATACACATACTCGTGACGAAACAGGTCGTTACGTGGTTGCTCTGCCTTTTAAACCCGATGCACCATCTCTTGGTGAGTCGCGGGATATTGCGCGTTCTAGACTTTTAAATCTTGAAGCTCGATGAGAGCAAAACCCGTCCCTTAAGTGCGAGTATCACTCGTGCCTTCAAGAGTATATGGATCTCAACCACATGGAGCTGGTTGATAGTCCTCCCAATGATGGGACGATCTATTACATTCCCCACCATTGCGTGGTTAAAGAGGCTAGTGAGACGACTAAGACTCGCGTAGTCTTTGATGTTGGATGTAAAAGTTCAAACGGCATTTCCCTCAACGATATTCTTTTAACGGGTCCTAAGATGCATAAAGATATTATTGACGTTGTTTTAAAATTTCGTACACATTGTATCGCGCTTACAGCCAATATAAAACAAATGTATCGGAACATTTTGGTTAAAGAGTCTGATAGGGACTACCAGCGCATTCTGTGGCGCACTTCACCACATAATTCATTACGTGACTATCGTCTTCGTACCGTGACGTTTGGGATTAGCTCTTCTCCCTACCTAGTTCTTCGGGTTACAAAACAGCTCGCTCTTGATGAGGCTGAACAATTTCCTCGAGCTTCTCGGGTACTTCGAGACCGGGTCTTTGTCGACAATATTGTCAGTGGCGCAAATGACCAGGCTGAGGCTCTTGTCCTTCAATAAGAGCTGATAGGTATTTGTCAATCAGCAGGCTTCGAACTCCGAAAATGGCACAGTAATTCGCCCGCGATACGCGCGGCGGTACAATCACCAATTTCTCACGGTGAGCGGGAACTAATTCAAGTTGCATCCATGGAAAGGGATACGAAAACGAAGGTCTTGGGTCTCCAGTGGGACCCACAGTCTGATCAATTTAGTTTTAGTGTTTCAGTTTCTATATAAAATGTGACTAAGTGAGCTATTCTCTCACAGATCGCAAGGATCTACGATCCTTTGGGATGGCTATCCCCGGTCGTCGTATACGCAAAACATTTAATGCAGTTGTTGTGGATTTCCGGGGTCGGTCGGAGTCAGCGAGATGCTCCTCCCCCTATTGAAATTATCAATGCTTGGAATAGCTTCATTCAGGATTTGATGTCCTTATCCGTCATCACCATACCAAGATACATATTTCCTACTCATCGCGAAAGTATTATTCAACTTCACGGGTTTTCCGATGCCTCGGAGAAGGCCTACGCTGCATGTGTGTATGTCCGTCATATAGAAAACGGTATAATTAAATCATATTTGTTACTGGCGTCAACACGAGTTGCACCCATTTCACCTTGTTTGTCCATTCCTCGCTTGGAGCTTATGGCAGCTTTATTATTAGCCCACTTATAGTCAAGGTGAAACGAGCATATGATCACATAAAGGACGAAGATATATATGCCTGGTGTGATTCTTCCGTCGTTTTGGCATGACTTCGCTCACCACCTTACGAATGGAAGATGTTTATTTCGAATAGGACAAGCGAGATTTTGTCTATAATTCCTGCTGCTCAGTGGAGTCATGTGCCCTCTGCTGACAACCCAGCAGATGCACCATCACGCGGAATGTTACCATTAATATTCACTAAAAATAATACCGTGTGGTTTTTCGGTCCGCCCTGGCTTTCTCAGACAGAGTCCCAGTTCAAGGAATAATTTTTAAAACGAACAACGAAAAACGTAATCTACCTGTAGCGATAGCTCGCGTAGCAATGGCACAACTCTTGATGTCTAAATCATACCTAAATTTTCTTCATTAAGGAAACTTATCAGTGTTACACCGTTTGTTTTTCGTTGTTACAATATATTAAAACATAGAGTGGACAAATTAAAACCAAAATATACAAATCCGCTACATATCACTCTTTCTGAATATAGGTTCTGTCTTAAAAGACTTATTCGCCAGGTTCAACATTATAGTATTCATGACGAGATTAATTATCTTTCACAAGGGAAGGTTCCTTCTAACCAAGTTATTAAATTAAATCCATTTATCGATGAAGATCAAATCTTACGTGTAGGTGGATGGCTACATAAATCGCTTCTGCCATTTGAATCCAAACATCAAATGATATTACCCAAAAAACATCCCTTAACTTTCCTATTAATTGACGACGCCCATATAACTCACTTGTATGCAGGTCCACAATTTATTCAGTATCAACTTGTACAGAAATACTGGATTATTTCAAGTCGCGACGTTATTAGACAACGTCTGCATCAGTGTGTTCGTTGTTTTCGTGCACGTCCTGTGCATCCCCAACCACGCATGGCCCCGTGGCCGGCAGTGAGATTGAAGCCAGGACGTCCGTTTCTCAAATCAGCGGTAGACTTTGCTGGTCCATTTTACGTGCGCGCTAATAAGCTGCGAAACGCGAACGTGGTTAAATGTTATGTCGCAGTGTTTGTATGTATGAGTGTTACAGCGATTCATCCAGAAATAGTATCCGAATTGTCTACAGAAGCATTTCTGGCAGCGTTACGACGTTTCACGTCTCGCAGTGGCCTTTGTATCGACATTTACTCAGACTGCGGCAAAAATTTTACCGGCTGTGACAACTATCTTAAGGGTTTATATCAATTTTTACGGAATGACGCAAATCAGAGTTATCTTCATAACAAAACCTTACAACAAGGCATGACATGGCATTTCCAACCCCCATATGCATCACATTTTGGCGGCTTGTTTGAAGCAGGGGTTAAAAGCTTTAAACATCACTTTTACCGCGTAATAGGTAAGAATACCGTGACTTATGATGAAATGCATACATTGTTGTGTCAGATCGAGGCAGTGTTGAATTCACGCCCACTTTGTGTGTTAAGTGCAGATCCTATCGACCCCCTGCCCTTAACACCTTCTCATTTTTAATAGGTGGACCTCTTACTGTTATCCCGGATATTTGTCTAACCGATACGAAGGCCAGTAGGCTTACTAGGTGGCGCTGGATACATCAGAATGTTCAACACTTTTGGAAGCACTGGAGTCATGAGTACCTTCATGAAATTCAGCAATTTAACAAATGGTTTTCGGATCGGGATACTCCCATTCGTGAAGGCAGCATTGTTGTGCTGCGAGAAGATAACCTCCCTCCCTTTTAATGGAGACTCGCTCGAGTTCACGCATTACATCCGGGCACTGATAGTGTTACTCGCGTAGTAACTCTACAAATAGGAAACAAATTTGTTAAGCGTCCAGTTGTAAAAATTTGACCTCTTTCACTGGAATAAAGTGAATTACGAATGTCCAACCTAGTTCATAATTTATGTTAACTGATAGCTCCATATTTAACTCTAGTTTCCTATTTTACTTATTCAGTTAGTTTAACAATGTTTTCTTTTCAATACTTTTATTTTGTGTTTAGACTTGTTAAAAGCCTCACGTCTTTTAAGGTGAGCGGCATGTTCCGTACTGGAACCATATTTTTTAAATTCATATATTTATTTGTCTATCTAGTTATTTTCTTATAAACTTTCGAGTGGCAACAATTATTAAATTAATACGGATTTATGGAAATCTTGGTCTGGTAACAATCCTTTTTACGCTAGAAGCAGCGCTTGCGTCTGATTGGCCGAACGGCGGAGTTACTTGCGCGCCGGACGCCGAAGCGTTATGAACTTTGCTCTTTTGAAAAATTATTGGGTGTGTCCCTTTTAATTTACAACGAGTACTAAGCAATTCCCGAAGATACTGTGCCAGTGACATATGGATTATTATATTCGGAGAGACAGGGTTATATCCCTTCGAGTCACCTTATCAGCCAGCCAGCTAGCCGAGCCTCAGCAGCGTGAGGCAGTGGAAGGCGGAGACCGGTGAGTTACCAGACCCTTAGCTCTTTCCTGAACACTAAATATACACACGTTTTCCAAAAAGGATATGAATAAATTTGGAGTGATGAAATATTTATTATATCTTCCATAATTTATAGATCTCCATGGGTTGTTTACACAATAACAGATTTACAAAATGAACCAATAGTTGGTACTTTTTATGAAAGAGAATTACAGAAGATCACTTACAACCCAACCTTACAATATAAAACAGATAAAATAATTGACACTAATTATTCTGGTAACAGAAAAGAAGTATTAGTGAAGTGGAAAGGTAATCCAGATAAATTTAACAGTTGGATTTTAGCTTCTAGTTTAAAAGAAATATGAATAAAGAAAGTTTTTATTTCACTTTGCTCAGTAATAATTCAATGGAATACATTCTTTATAAAAAAACCACAAAATTTTCAGCGAAATTACCAAAAGCTATGAAATTAGAAGGTGAATTTCGGTCGGTTGGAGTTGTCGAGTTTCAATATCCATGTCCCATGTTTACTGTTCAATCATGAAAATGTTACATACATTACAAAATCTATGTTAATGCCTAATGAAGATAAACCATTCATAGTGTACTACAAAAACATATTCCAGCTACCAACTATGATAACGTTGAGCATATTTTAAGAATGTTAAATGGTATCGGAGAGAACTCGTAATTCCGCTATGATTTGTGTCTATTTCTGTTTTGGATAAAAATTTAACATCCGTAATATTATCAGCCAAATTAAGTTTACTACTAGGTTATGAACCAAATAAAAATCTCCAAGAGAGAAATTTTGGAAAGTGTCCTGCTAATTTTGGTTACCATCTTGGGTTAACATCTCAACCATTTTTATATTGCGACATTATCGATCCTCAGATTGTGGGTGATGTTATGACTCCTTTACTAAGAGTCATTTCATTAGATCCTACAAAATACATTTATGGTGCACATAAAATGCAGGTTTTCTCTCAACCTCACTACTTACCTGATATGCGAAGAAGGTTCGATACGCTAGAAAAAGTTCGAGCACAGGACAAAAAATACCATTCCAGTTTGGAACCGTGTGTATTAAACTACATTTTTTTTTTTTTTTTTTTTTTTTTTATAGAAGAGGGGGCAAACGAGCATGCGGCTCACCTGATGTTAAGTGACTACCGCCGCCCATGATCAACCGCAACACCAGGAGAATTGCGGGTGCGTTGCCGGCCCTTTAGAAAGGAGTAAGCTCTTTTCTTGAAGGTCCCCAGGTCGTATCGGTCCGGAAAAATCGCCGGTGATAAACTATTCCACAGAGAGGTTGTACGTGGAAGAAAACTCCTTGTGAAACGTACAGTGGTGGACCGCCAAGCATCCAGATGGTGTGGATGGTATCGGGACGTTTGTCGTGTCGTGCGTTTACGAAATTTGGCGGCTGGGATTAATCCGAACAATTCCTCAGAGCACTCCCCGTGATAGATGCGATAAAATACGCAAAGCGATGCAACATCTCTTCGCAACGCCAGTGAATCGAGCCGATCGGAAAGCACTCGGTCGTCGACGATTCGAGCTGCTCTGCGCTGGATGCGGTCAAGTGGAAGGAGCTGGTACTGGGGAGCCCCAGCCCAGAGATGGGAACAGTATTCCATGTGCGGCCGAACCTGCGCCTTGTAAAGTTGCAGGCGGTGTGCCGGCATGAAATACTGTCCCGCTCTGCTGAGCACGCCAAGCTTTTTAGAGGCCAATTTGGCCTTCCCTTCCAAGTGACCACGAAACTGCACGTCACTCGATATGTCGACGCCGAGGATTCCGATACTGGCTGAGGCAACAAGGGGAGTGCCTTGAAACTGAGGGGATACGACAAAGGGGTTCTTTTTAGCGGTTAACGCGCAAACTTGTGTCTTCTGGGGGTTAAACTGGACTAGATTTAGTCGTCCCCAATCCGAGACTCTGTTCAGCAAAGACTCGACTTCAGACACAAGTTTGTCCCGGCACTCGGAGACGTTTTCCCGAGAAATATTGGCTCGGCCGGTGTAAAGAGCATCACCAGTGCTGTCATCTGCATAGCAATGAATGTACATATACTACATTTCCGAAAATTATAATAATGAATTCTCTTCATCATCATCATAAATGTTCATATAAAAATTATTATACACATCTAACTGGGTCAGGAGTTAGAGTAATTTATAAGGGTTCATACCAACGCGGTCTTGGTATTGGGAGCATCTTAGGGGGGTTATTAAGATCAGTTTTACCCTTACTTTTCGAGTGGTGCTCGAATGATTGGTAAGGAAGCATTAAGCAATGGAGTAGGACTTTTATCGGATATGGTTCAAGCGCGTCCTATGGAATCCTCAATAAAAGATCGTTTAAAGCAAGTAAGTACGAATTTAAAACGAAAGCCTGATGAGAAAATTGATCAATTTAACATGACAGGATCTGGGTATAAAACTAAAAGAAAACGATAGACCTCGTTCATTCCACCATTAACTGCTAAAGTGAAAGCTGCGAAAAAACATGGTCTAAAACTAATCAGATATATTTTCAAATTAAATATGTCTTTCCTTCATAATCATTCTTGCGGGTGCGTTAAGTCAGAATTGGATTTGTTTGCACTACCGTCCACACAAACTAGCATTGAAAATGGATTGTGGATTCATTATAAACCAATTTCATCTCTTGGTGATGATATACCTATCGAGTTTCAAGTTCCTGGGACAGGCGATGACTACATAGATTTGTCTCATACATTACTCCACATATAGGCAAAAGTATTAAATCAAGATTCAACTAGCTTGATATCTACTACAATAGTAGCACCTGTAAATAATTGGCTGAATTCACTTTTTAGTCAACTTGATGTTTATTTAAACCAAAAACTTGCATCACCACCTTATAATACTGTTGCGCGGCTATGTTGACATCTGGCACTAGCGTCATCTAGTGTCGGGACTAACGAAGCGAGGAGAGAGCTTTCCAGAAAATGACATCACTAATCTTTCAACCGACAGCGCCATCCGTTGTCCAAATGAAGAACTAAGCTTCTAGAAGCTGAGACTCGACCTTTCGGCGCTTTGTCGATTGGTGCGCGTATTTACTTGAATATTTTGGATGTTTCGGTACTAATGTGTATTTATAGGCGCTGCTAGGTGCGATCGGGGAAGTATTGAATTTGGCGAGACAAGCGAAGCTACGGAGCGGAATAAAGTGAATCAGTGTGATTAATTGTTAGTGTTTTAAGTTTTAATTGGTGTAAATAAAATAAAAGTGTTAATTTAGGTAATTCTATCGGCAATTTTTATTGTCACGAACGAATTGTCAAGCTCGTAACAATTGGTGTCAGACGTGGTATTAAATCGTGCCGATTCTACCTAAGGAGGAAACGGAGGGTGTCTGTATCCGAAGTCAACGCCAGCAGAAGACGGACTAAAGAAGATTTGGTGGTGCAACGCCGCAGACGTCGGAGCCGTCAATCGCCGGCTGCAGGCCCGTCAGTAGCTCCTACATCTGCAGCACCTGACCTAGGTGCTCTGATGGTGATGCTGCAGGAGCAGACTCGCCGACAGGAGGAGTAGGCCCGTTGGTTGAAAGAGCAGCAGGAGGAACAGGCTCGCCGACAGGATGAACAGGCTCGCCGACAGGAGGAACAGGGCCGACAGCAGGTGGAACAGGCACACCAGCAGGCGGAACAGGCACGCCGATTGGAAGAGCAGCTGCGGGGCGGACAAGAGGAACAGGCCCGTCAGTTGGAAGAGCAGATGCTCCTTATGAAGGACCTTCACGCTACCTTCGAGAAAGAGATGAAGGAGATGAAGGATAGGGTTGCTCAATATGACAACCGCCTGTCAGAAGCTGAAACCAGAATTGAGAAATCTGAAACCCGAATCGATCAAGTGAGAAGTGAGAACAAAACGTGATGGCTGACGTGAAAAAAACGCTGGACGACCTCAAAGTTGGGGATGGAACAACAGCTCCCCTAGTAGCTACAACACCTCCGCTACGTGGATTCAAAGTGCCGCCGTTCGACGGGACTTCTTCCTGGCCAGCCTACAAAATCCAGTTTGAGGCTGTTATGAAGGCGAACGGCTGGAATAAAAGTCAGGCCATGACTGCTCTCACACTAGGCCTGCGCGACCAGGCCTTAACTGTTCTGGAAGCTCTCGGTGAAGAAGTGACTTATGAGCAACTCCTTGAAGCGTTTGAGGTTAGATATGGCGACGCTCACCTGGAACACGTCTTTCGTGCGCAGCTTAAAGACCGCGTGCAGCGCATCAACGATAACCTGCAGCAGTGGGCTCTAGAGGTGGAGAAGATGGTGCGAAAAGCATACCGGTCTGTACCTACGCTCATTTAAGGGAATCTGGTGCAGACATTCATCGACGGCATCCGCGACCTGGAAGTCAGAGATGTTGTGAGGTTCGGGCACCACGAGACGCTTAAGGACGCCTTGGCCCATGCACTGGAGGTGGAAGCCGTGCGGCAGGATCATCGTTCCCATCGCGTCAGGAAGGTTGCAGCAGCTACAGTTCGCGACCGCAACAAAGGATACAGCTCCAGGTGGTATGGCTGTAGGGAAAAGGGCCATCTTCGATCCAGCTGCCCTAAGCGAACCCTAGAAAGGGAAAATGAACGATCTCAGGAGGGTAGTGCGGCCATCAGTGCCGCCCAGCAGCAGCAAGGAAACGAGTAAAAGCCAGAACTTCGGGGCGGATGCTGGCTGATGTTAAAAAAGCCACAAGGATCTCGATCTCACAACCCCATGATGGGAACAGTCTAATCATCAAGGGCGAGGTCAATGGAATGCTGTGTAAACTGACCACAGACACTGGAGCCTCTCGTATGGTTGTTATTTCCCAACTTATAAGTCAGTTCCTTGGGAACTCCGCATACAACCGAGAACGCATTAATTTGGTAACAGCCACCGGTCAGCGTATACCCGTCCGTGGAGGGAAGGAGATGGAGTTGAAGCTACGCAACGTGATCTACCAGCATAATATCATCGTGGCTGATATAATGGACGTCTGAATCCTCGGCCTAGACTTTATGTTGAACAATTGTTGTGAGATCGACGTTAAGCAAGGTGTTTTGAAATGTGGACAGGAGGAACTTTTTATGGAAGGGCCGTTACCAGGGAACGTGTACAGTATTAAGAAGATTGTTCTTCCACTGAGATTGGAAACAATTGTTCCGGTTAGTCTTCCCCGAAACGATGGGCAAGCTCACCGTTGTGTACTTGTGGAAAGGGTAAACAATGACCTTCCATGGAAAGTAGCTCGAACTTTGGTCAGAACCACTGACATCTCAGGAGTACGTGTGCTGAACCTTTGTGACCGGGAACAGATTATAGAAAAAGGCACGCTGGTTGGTACTTGTGAGGAAGTGGATTGCTTACGTGGGTGCCAATATCTATCGAGTGAGACCACCAGCAAGGATGCACAAACGAGAGTGACCACACTTTTGGAAAACTGTCGCAGCGTTCTATCCCCGAACGAAATGGTCAAAGCGAAGAAGTTGTTACTCAAGTGTGCCGATGTATTCTCATCAAACGGTACTGACTTAGGAAAGACTGGATAAGTTCAACACAAAATAAACACAGAAGAATTGCCTATCCGTAGCGGCCAATAAGATTGCCGGTAGCACGTTAAAAGGAAGTGGAAACCATGATTGAAGGAATGGTAAAGGATGGTGTTATTGAACCTTCCTCTAGTCCATGGTGTTCGCCCGTGGTACTGGTAAAGAAGAAGGATGACAGCTTGCGGTTTTGTGTTGACTACCGCCGTCTGAACGACGTTACGAAGAAGGACAGCTATCCCTTGCCAAGAATTGATGACACGCTGGACATGCTTACAGGAGTACAGTGGTTTAGCACGCTGGATCTAAAAAGTGGCTACTGTTAAGTTGAAATTAACCATAAGGACAAGGAGAAAACTGCGTTCTCGACGGGAAAGGGTCTGTGGCAATTTAAAGTAATGCCGTTTGGGTTTTGCAATGTTCCAGCAACGTTTGAAAGGCTGATGGAACTTGTACTTACCGGGCTAATTGGCGATGCCTGTCTGGTCAACTTAGATGACATTATCATCGTAGGCCGTACGTTTGAGGAACACCTTCAAAACCTGGAACGCGTGCTCATGAAGATTCACAGTGCCAATCTCAAGTTGAGTCCGAAGAAGAAGTCAGTATTACTTTGATTAAATATTTAATTTCTTATGCCTATATGTATATTTAAAAAAATTGCTTAATATTTCACTTGTGTAACCTTTGGCCCAGTTTTGCCCGTCATACTCAATGTTTAATATGAATGTATTTTAACTTTATGCTTATTATAGCATTTTAATTGTTTTTGATATTACTTTCAAGATATTTTAGACGGCTTTATATATAAATTAATTGTCAATGATAATAATAATGCGCTGTCAGAGTATGTGTATCTTACATATTTTTATCGACAAACAGAAGTGCATGAATTACTGTTCATGCACTTCTGTTAGTTAGAATTTATATGCGAAAAGAAAAGAATTTTCTTTTCTAAATTGGTTTCCTTGTTAAGGAAATACAGTGAGGTAATGGAGAAAGTACAAAATAAAACAAAGAATCATTATTTCGTTATCGTCATCTTTATTGTTAATGAAAATAAATTAATGTAATATATAAAAAGTTATGTTTGTTTGTTAGTATTTAAGCGCTGCTATACCGTTAATCAGATTGCGGTAAAACTTTGTCAACTTAATTCTTGCACCTGCGCGACGCATTGTATTAACTTATAGCAGTTAACGGGCGTATCGTGACGACAAATTTATTTAAAATTTGTCATTATTATTCAACTTCAATAAATGTATTATTATTTCTATAAACGCAATATATCTATTCCAAATTTAAGACGATATTATAAACCGAAAAATATATTCTCAACTCGGTGCATAGTCAGGTGTATCAAAGCATTACGAGTAATATGCTTAGTAGCTTATTTTCTTTTTTGGTTTTTTTTTTAAATCTGTTTTCGTTTTAATTAAGAGTATCACAAAATCAAGATAACTACAATGTCGTTTAAATAGTTGACATTTCTTAGATACACTTTTGTACCTTAGAATTTTATTCTTTATTTTAGTAAACTTTTATAATTAAGGATCGTATTATCTATTTAATTTAAAATAAATTAAATCGGTTCAGCAGTTGCCGAGAAATCGAATACAGAATTTTATTTGAAATTGATAAAACTATTTTCTTTTTTGCGTTTTTACAAGTAATCTTAGAATTATTTGAATATTTATTGGTGGCTTTTTATGTAAAAATAACATATATACATAAAAAGTTAAATAAAAACCCGTGATTGTGCAAATAGTGAGCACGTTGTAAATTTCATAATTTTCTTAACGCGAATACCTCTAGCTCCCACCTGCAACACATAAATTTTTACTCACAATTTCCAGTACTGTTTTATCAGTTACTGAGAGTTTTAGAAAACTAGATTCTTCTCTTTCAAAACCCATCACTTTCATATCATATCCGGCCTTACCAACCTTCATGCTTTTAATTTATTTTCATAGAAGAGGGGTAAACTAGTATGTGGCTCACCTGATGCCAAGTGACTAACGCCACCCATGAACAACTGCAACACCAGGGGAATAGCAGGTACGTTGCCAGCCTTTTAAAAATGAGTAAGCTTTTTTCTTGAAGTCGTATCGGCCTAGAAAAATCGCCGGTGGTAAACGATTTCACAGGGGGGTCGTACGAGTAAAAAACTCCTAGTAAAACTTACAATGGTAGACCACCACGAATCCAGATGGTGTAGATGGTATCGTGAGTGTTGTCGCGATCTGCGTTTGTGAAATTTGGCGACTTGAATTAATCCGAACAATTCCTCAGAGCACTTCCCATAGGAGATTGAGAAGAATTGCATGTAACATATCTTAGCAGCGTCAATGGATCAAGCCCATTGGAAAAAACATCGTCGTCGACAATTCGAGCCGCTTTGCGCTGGATGAGGTCAAGTGGAAATAATTGGCACAGTATTGTATGTGAGGCTGAACCTGTACCTTGTAAAGTTGCAGGCGGTGTGCCAGCATGAAATACTGTCCCGCTCAGTTGAGCACGCCAAACTTTTAAGTGGCCAATTCGGCCTTCTTATCTAAGTGACCACGAAACTGCACATCATTCAATATGTCGACGCCGAGAATTCCGATACTGGCTGAGGCAACAAGGGAGTGCCTTGAAACTGGGAGATACGACAAAGGGTTTCTTTTTAGCATTAAAAGATCAGGATCAATTCTTTTGAGCGTTAATTTCGCAAACTCGTATCTTGTGGGGATTGAACTGGACTAGATTTAATTAATCCTAATCCGAGACTTTATTCAAGAAAGACTCAAGACACAGACACAAGTTTGATCCGTCACTTGGTGACGTATCACCGAGAAATATTGCCAGGGCGGGTGAATAAAGCATCACCAGTGCTATTATCCGCATAGCAATGAACGTTACCGATTTGCAACATATCATTGGTATGCAGAAGAAACAGCGTTGGTGATAGCATGTAGCCTTGTGATATACCAGCATTTATAGGCTTGTAATCGGAGCATGCACCGTCTAGTATGACCTCGATGCTCCTATCCGCAAAAAAACTGGCGATCTCATTGTACAATTTCTTGGGAAGCCCATTAGATGGAAGCTTCTAAAGAAGTGATTTATGCCAAAACCGATCGAAGGCCTTCGCTATGTCCAAACTAACACTCAAGGCCTCCTTTTTGGACTTCTTTGCCTGCGCCCATCGGTATGTGAGGTAAACAAGAAGATCACCAGCCGAGTGACCCTGAGGTAAGCCATACTAGCCGGTCACTAATCAGCTGGTACTTTTCAAGTTACCACATGAGCTGGCAGTTATTGATGGCCTCAATTATTTTCGAGAACAATAGTTGTAGTTGTATGGATCAGAGCGGTTACCTTTTTAGGGATGAATAGGAAGGGTGTACGAAAGCTGTCTTCCACGAATTAGGTACTACGCCTAGGGAGAAGGAATACCGAAAAAGACGCGTTAGAACCGGTGCCAACTCTGGAACACGTGCCGAGACGTTGGTAGCGTTGTCTGAGTTTTGGTGATTCCGTCAGACTCACTCGACTTGCTGACATTCAGAGAGAAGAGTGGTTTGAGAACCGAGCGCCCTGTGAACCGCACATCCGGCATGGAGCGCTCACGCCGCGAGCTGGTTGGTGGTGTGCTTCCCCCGTCATCAGGGGTCGAGCTGGATGCAAAGAAAGAACCTAGCAGATTGGATTTCTCCATTACGGCACGGGTTAGTGAGTCGTACTACTTGTGAACACATGAGAGAGTTAGCTGGCAGACGTTCTATTAGAAAGCCTTGGTGACAGAGCAGAATGCACGGATTCCCGAAGGAAGGCAAACTAGTTTCTCGCCTGTTCTGTCTATATGCTCTGACTTTGCCTTTCAAATGATTTTTTTAAGGACCTCAAGGCGAAATTATACTTTTATTTATGGGCTCTGGTGTTACATAACGGGACGTGATGCTATTTTACAGAAGCGACCAATCCATGGCTGATATGTGCCTCTGATGGGCACCATAGATGAAGGAATAAAAAGTTCCATAAGCTTAAGTACCACATCAGCGACAGACTTAGCAAATATGTTGGGATCGTTTGGCGAAAAACAAACCCACCTCCAACGGTAGGATGCAAAGAATGACTGCATCCTATCCCAATAGGCCGACCTGTAGTGCCAAACACAGCGGCAGCCTGCAGAATGCAAATGCGATGTTAGCGTGAGTGGCATTATAATCCGTACTAGAGTTCATGGAGCCAAGAGGGGTGTCGACGAAGAACTGATATCCATTCGAATGAGAGGTCAGCAGAAAATCCAATAGGGAAGGTGCACGATACTCCCCATATGGAATTCGCGTAAACGAAGTAACCAGTTTTATCAGACCATATGCCAAAACAAAGTCATATGCATTTCTCCCCGCATGAACGGTTAAACGTGAACCAAGCTATTTGGCGTGATGGTCGTTAAAATCGCCAAGGATCACAATCTCTGTGGCCCATCCATCAGCATCAGCTGTAGCAAGGTATCTGTAGCCATTTGGTGGTGGCAAATGAGTCGTTCTGTTTCGGCACTACCGCTATGGAAGGTATAGGCACCCGAAAATGCGCGTAATTTCGTCGCTGTCTACGCATAGCTTAAGAATGGACAGGTCCAAACCTTCAAGACTGCCGAGGCGTCAAGAACAGATATCCTCAGTGACATATACGCAAACAGCCCATGGGCACAATAGAGTGTTCCAATTTGTACCCCGGATAGGTAAGATGCGTATTGGTTAGATAGAACAAGGCTCGGTTCGACGTCTATAGATGGAAACTGCTTGGAAATATTAATAAAATCAAGTATATTGATATTCGGATTTAACAGTTTTAAACTTATATTTATCATAGATGCGAAATCACTTAATAGAGAAATGTAAATATATTTGTTTCCTAAAAATTTAAATAAGTCTAATTTACCTCAGATTTTATAGACAGAATCAGAATCAAAATCAGAATATTTTTATTGCCAATAAACTGTGTATGTACAATTTGCGGGTGACATTGCAATGAAATGTTACACGGTTTACCAATATCGGGTATGCAATAATTAAGAAACAAAACTTAATTTAAATTATTTGTTACAAAAATATTCATTTAAATTATAAAAAAAAAACATAATGTATTAACCATTTTTAGTTGTATTTTATTTCTTAAATTTTGGTAAGTCCATGCCATGAGGTGGCAGATGATTAAATATTTTAATACCATGTGCAAAAGGTGCTCTTATAATACATATAATTATTTATTTTAGGTGTACATAAATTATGCTTATATAGTGCGTATTGGACGTGAATTCCCGTTAGATTCAAGCTGAAAATAGTTACAATTCTGTTTGATAAAGAGTGATATTTCAAAAATATATATATTAGTGAGAGTGAAAATGCCTTTTTCTTTTAATACATTTCTTGGAGTTTCATCTGAGTACATATTATAAATGATCTGCAGACATCGCTTTTGCAGAATAAATGTTGACTGCAGGTTTGTAGAATTACCCCTGAAAATAATACCGTAAACTAATAGGGGGTATACCTAGCCGAAATATGCAGAGATGGTCCTTTATACATCAACAGAGGTTGTTTCTGCTAATATGGATAATGCGTAACTGTAGCTTGAGATTTTTTTTTTTATTTTTACAATATGAGATTTTCAATTTAAATGACAGTCTATGGTGACACCAAGAAATTTAATGTTATTAACTATTATTTTAAAACAAATAGTCCTAATAATCTCAAAATTAATTTTAAAGATGATTATCGAAAACTATTTGCATTTTGTAAAATTATACCTATTCACGACAAAGTTGAACTAACATTACTAACTGAAAATTACTTTACTGAAAATTTTAAAAAGGTAGATAAGTTATTATACTCCACACGCAGAACTGATAATATAAAACTGCAATTACCTAGATATAATAACTTATACGGAAAAAGAACTTTAAACTATGTTATACCTAATCTAATCAATCAGTTACCTAAATCTTTGAAAGACGTCATTACACGTAAAAACATAAAATATAAACTAAAATTTTTTTATATACAATTAACTCTTACTAAATACTCGTAACACTTTAAACAACTTCTCGTTCTATATTATTGGCTTACTTACCAAAATATTATCTTATTATAAATTTATAAAAATATATGTTATAATCATCCTGTGTCACGATTATTCACAACATGTAATAAGTTCACCATGTGATTTTACGCTCATCGCCTAAGACTATTTTATATTTTTGTACCCATAAATAGTTTGTCAATTAGAAAAATAATATTTAATGCACCTAATTTAAGTTGGTAATAATATTAATGTAACTTTGGTAATGTAATTTATTATAAAGTGTTAATTAGAATAATGTGTCGACAGCAACGGTGTACGGAAAAACTCTAATGAGTTTATGTTTACACTAAAGTTATTCATCTTTGTAATCATAAATTTCTTAAATAAATAAATAAATAAATAATAAATAAATAAATAACTATTTATATTTGGGCGTCTTTATCTGCTATATTTAAATTTAAAGAATTTGTTTTGTAATTTCTGAATTGAATTACTTTATTTTTATTAGATTAACGTTTAAATTAATTTGTTTAAGCCATTCAACTGTTATTCTTAAAGTTTTATTTATATTATTTTCAAAATTCATTTGAGTATCAGGTATAATATGACAGGCCTGTTGGTCTAGTGGTTAGTGACCCTGACTACTATGCCGGAGGTCGTGGGTTCGATTCCCACCCAGGACAAACGTTTGTGTGATGAGCGCGATCATTTGTTCTGTGTCTGGGTGTAATTTATCTATAATATTTATATATTTAGAAATATATAAGTATGTTTAACAGTTGTCTAGTACCCATAACACAAACTCTGGTTAGCTTGGGACTAGATGTCGTTGTGTGATAGTTGTGGAATATTATTATTATTATTATTATTATAAAGATAGTTGCATCATCAGCGAACATAACACATCTTTTGTCAGTGATATTTGGCAAGTCATTCACTTAAATAAAGAATAACTAAGGGCCCAAAATACTTCCTTGTGGCAAGCCTAGTGTCATTTTAACTGGCTTGGATCGTACTTTGAAAAACGTTAAAGTTTTACTGACTTTGTCAAATTTTTTAATTGCTGTAATTTGCACTCTATCTTTTAAATAGCTTTTTAATAATGATTTCTTATATTTACTACGCGAACACTAGACATGATTAAAACTACTTTTAGGGATTTTATCGCAATTATTTTTGCGTTTAATTACTTTTATTTATAATTCCCGACGTTTCGAGCGCTTTCCAGCACCTATGGTCATGGGGGACTGAGATGACTGACGTCCCGATGTCATTGTCAAACTCGGAGTACCTTCAGATTTTTTAATTATTGTTTATGGTTCGATCTATGCAAAATGAACTGACTATGTCCTGAGGTCTTGCAGTGGTATGCTTGGGTTTAGTTTTAATTTTATTGATTATAGGATCCCAAGCAGGTGGTAGTACCCAGCCTCCTACTCTATTGAAATTAGGATGTTTTGTAATTTCAATAGCCTCACGTATCATCCTTGGTAGGACTCGGTGTTCTTTCGCGAGGATTTGTGGTCTATCAAATCTGATGTAATGGTTGGGGCCGTCTAGGATATGATCACAAACTGCAGACTTCACCACACAGCCACGTACACCTAATTTGTCAAGTTTATTTAATAGTATATCATATATGACACAATCAAATGCCCTTACCATATCTAAAAACAAACCTACACAAGAAGTTTTATTATTTAATGATTCCCATATTTCCTTGAGTATTTCATAGATCGCAAGTGTAGTGGATTTATTTTTCTGAAAGCTTTATTGATTTTTACTTATTATACTATATTTATTAAAAAAACTCAATAAGTCGTTTGTAGATGACTCTTTCGAATATTTTCGATAAGTTAGATAAAAGAGCTATGGGCCTATAGTCTTTGACATTATATTTTGAACCTTTTTTGAACAAACGTTTTATTTTTGCTGTTTTTAATTCATCTGGAAAGGTACCTGTTTCTATCATTAAGTTCAATAAATAAACAAGAAGCTCATTAAATTACTCTATAGATTTTTTAATAATTTTGATCGATATGTCGTCGTGGCCGCAACTTTTTTTATTTTTAAGGTTTTTTATTGTTTTTTTAATTCATTTGCATCAACGGGTGATAAATATAAGCTATTTATATGTGAAGGAGGTAGATAATAGGTATCTGTAGCTTTTGTTTGAGCGTTGATGGTAGCAAAAGCTACTTAGTTAGCTTACTTAGTACTCATGCTGCTATAGAACTTGCATCCGTAATATTATTAT